>CM072890.1:5549631-6749631 GCA_037013685.1 Acridotheres tristis | reverse complement strand
CAGTGCATTCCCCAGGCTCTGCCCTGCCTTGGGTTGCTTCACTGCAGCCAAATCTCAAGGTGACAAAGTCTTGGGCAAGAGTTCCCCACTTTGTATCTGCAAGGCAGGGGCACCTCCAGGAACCAAACCCAGCTGGGGGCTGGGGGCTGCAGGCTCGGAGGGAGAGCAGAGCCCCCGGAAAGGCAGCAACGAGGGGATCCACTTCCCCTGCAGAGCACTGATGGGGTCAAGAGCTGCTGTAAGGACCCGGACAAAGGAAATCATTTGCAGGACACGAAAAGAAGGAATTCTGTTGGTTTGGGAGAACTTATCTCCACAGACGTTATCTATTAACTATCTGCACAGACTCAGGTATCAGTGGTGAGAGACATTGTCTGCACTTCCTTCTGGCTTCTTCCCTCTCCTGCCAGCCTTGCCTCTGCCTGATCAGGGCTGAGCCTTTTAGTGTTTCATGTAAATCCCCTGTAATAACCAGAGAACACATAGAGCAAGTAAAGATCTATTTCTTTGTAGTCCTAGAGCTTTTTGTGTGTTTCAAGCCATATTTCTCGATGGAAACCTCTACATGTGCTTGAATCCCAATCTGCTTCCTTGTAGGACTAAGACCTTATTGCTTTTGAATGTCTCAAATATTATTATTGTTGTCGTTTTTATTTTGGATTTTTAATTTCAATCATTGTTTATTTGGATTATTGGATGTCCCATATCGTTTGCAAGCAGCAGAGATGAGATTTCAGTCTCTTTTTCTTCTGACAGTCCTCATACAGAAAGTGTGGGGAAGAGCATATTACAGAGACACAGAACAAAATGAAAACGAAATATGACGAATATTGAACTCTGCATTTATGATAATATAACATACATAGCATCTCCTACTACTGCTTGCACCCCTCGAGCCCAATTTCCCAGATAATTTAGCTTCAAAATCATAGACTGTGACCAATATTTTGCTGCATAGCACCAGATAAAGTCATACTTGCTTTTCTCCAAACTCTCTTTTCAGACTTTCTCAGATCCTCTGGAGAGTCAGAGGAAATTTTGCCCCACAAAACAACCTCCAGAGGTTTTAACCTCAAAAATTTTACCACTGGTTATGAAACCTGCAGTTTTCTGGGCTCTGCAACCTGGAAGCCAACATGGAGGGTTAGTTTTGGCAGTTGCTAGTTCTTGCCACAGCTTCTGCTGTTTTCTTTTCATACTCAAATTACCCTGGAAGCCTTGTCCAGGGGCAGGTGCTTTCGGGAGATAAGGAGTAGTGTAAAAAGTTTGGGAACTTATCCCACTGTACAATAAACTTGACATCTAATCTGCTGCTTGGGTTTGTAACACACCCAGCAGAGTTAAACTAATCGGCCACTGCAGTCCCTGCAGCCCTCCCAACGCTTTTCCCTGCCTATTGTTCAGCACCTCCAATCTACTGGAGCTAAAGATGCTCCAGCTACACCTCTTTCAGTTTTGCACATGCAGGCATTCACTCAGCAAACTCAGATGACAGCAGCACTGGCACGGAGGATCCCCTTCCCAGCTGGATTCCTCCACCAAGAGAGGACTTGGACATACACGTGATCTACTCACTGAATTTTATCAAGCTTCAGGTGCCTTTGGGAATGTGCAGGACTTCAAAATGCAGAGACTTCAAACAAGGTTTTTGGGCTTTAGTTTTAGTTTACAGGAATAGTACCTGCATTTTACTTCTGTACCAATTTATATTCCTAAATCTGCTTTCTGACCTAGCCCTAAGTGACTGAGTGGCAGAGATTAAAATAACCACCCTTGATAATTCTCTAAATTCCTAAATTAAAAGCACTCCTCTGAGATACATAAATGGTTTGCCTGTTTCACATAGACCAGAAAATTAGGACCAAAGTCCAAGCAAAAATGACATATCAAAACACCAGCTGAAACAGAAGGTTCCAGCTGTTTCAAATGCCACTAAACCACAATGATTATTGCTAACATAAATAAAACAAAATCTTAATCCAGTTTTATCAAGGAGTTACTAACCATATTTCTCTGTTCTTCCAGTAGTTTTGTGAGAGTGAGTTTTCATAAGCAAGGGGAAGGATGGCATATTGGGGACCACTTTCTCTTGTACTGCTAGAAAACCTCAAACAGCTCCAAATGCATCTAACAAACAACTGAACTCGGTCAGTTCACATGGAGTAGAAAAAAAGCTGTCAAACCAAGGTCTAAATTATGGCCTTGCTAAGTAGCTTGACTTGTGGTGGGGATTTTATAGGACAATGTCACTTCCTTGTGACCACCACAAATGATAACAGTTGCAAGAGCTTTACAGTTGCTAAACCAAAAGAATGGCTGGAATTTTGGAAAAATCTTTACAGCCTCAGCCCAGACTGATATTTTGTACTTTAAAAGCTATCTTTAAGCAACTAAATAGGTGAGAGAGCACTCCAGAAGCTGGCAAGACAAAGGAAAAAAGAATCAAAGCCTGCAAATGCCAAGCTGCTGCACTTCTGCTACACTCCATGGTTGTGGTGAAAGGTTTGGGTTGTTTCATTTGCAGCCTCATGGCTCCCTTCATTCCAGTAACAAAAATGCCAATAGCATTTCTAAATTAAACCCAGCATCTTTTCCCTTCTATTTAGGGCAGCTTTTTCTCTGGCCCACCACATCTCCAAGCACAATGCCAGTTCTCTCACACCATCTGTGTAAACTTCCCTCCACTGCTTCCAAAAGTGCCTTTTTTCCTCTGCTGGGATCCTCCGCTCAAGGAGAAAATGTTCAAGATGAGTTCAGTGAGCGATGATTTTTTTTTTTATTATTTTTTGCCAGCTGAGTTAAACTGATCACAAAAAGTTCCCCTTGCATTTTTTTTTTCTCAATTCCCACCATAATGATACTCTCCAAAACGGTCTCAGAGAATCCCAGTTCTGGTTCTTTATGGCTGTGGATGGGGGAGGAAGAACACTGAAGTCTGATGCTGTTTGAAGTGTCATTGCAATTCCTCATCGTTCCAAAAGACTATTGGCTAAAGGAAGATATTTTTAAGGATACCAAGGAGAACGTCTGCAGCAGGACATGGCAAAGGGAAACCTGAACTTTCTGGAAGTTAATTCCCTTTTATTGAAGCAGAGGAGCCACAGGGAAGGACTGCTCAGCTCCAGGAATGTGCTGCCTCGATAAAAATGTCCCTCTTCTGGGGATCCAGAGTTGGATCTCTCCATGGCAGTTAATGGATGGTGTTTTGAATCCCAGTGATTTTCACCAGGGCTTGTCCTTCCACACCTTTTAGGAGATTTTGATCTCTTGCTTCTAGTTGTTTATCCTGGCATTTCTCTGCAAAGTTTGTACCACTCTAGTACCAGGAGCTGCTGGGAACTGGCATGGGGATAAGTTAACAGGGTGCAAAGGGTTGGAAAAGCAAGAATTACTTTTTTTACTGGACTTGCAGAGGGACTTAAGATGACAGATTTCTACTGAAGAAGTGAGGATGACAGTGCACGAACATCTGGGTGAACAGCTGGAACACACTGTTTCTCTTTCCCCTCTGTAAAATACAATCCCTTGTCCTTAGTTAATAATTGTAATTCCCTGTTTTCCCATTACAATCAGCCTACATGTTTATGTTTGAATGACAAGGTAGCTTAGAGGAAAAAACAAATCCAAATAATTGTTCCACAAACAATATTGTCCCTTCATATGAACACAATGATGGAGTTGTGTTCACAAACTCCCTGTTACCAATATAAATAATTACAAAACCATAAAGAAAAATAAGTGCACACAATAACTAAAAGCCTAAACCCACCACTGCTAAACAGCAATTCATAACTGTGGCTCTGAATTATTACTGCCTCACCAGCACAGCCACAATATCTGCCTTCATAAAATCCTCCACTTCACAAATTAAGCAGCTTGGATAATTAAGCCAGCCTATGTTTAGTCCATAAAGTGAAACCACCATCACTGTAACATAACAACGAACCCACATTTTCAAAAATGGTAATCTTTTAATTCGCTGGAGTGGGAATGCATGATCCACACCTCCTTGCTCCCTATCTATCCCACTGTGTGTGTGCATCAGCACACCCTGCCACTCAGCAGTGCTGTGGGTGCCTGGGGATTGCCAGGAGCTGCCCTTTCCTTGCTGCTGCCATGGCTGGAGCTGGAGACAGATCCCTGTTTCTGTATTTCCCTACCATGTGCCAGGAATATCTCCTGTTATAACTCCCCAAATATGTTGGCTGTGGAGCGCTGCCCGATTACCTTAGTCCTATAAATAGGACAAAAACACACCTAAGGGGATGATGTAAGAGAATGTCTATGTTTCTCTCTGAGCAGCATCTCCAGACCAGCTCTTGACACTTTGCTGGTTCCATTTCACTTGGAACATTTCAGCGTTTGCCAACAGGATTTTTTTCACCCTCTCTGCAGATGGCCAGGTGCTGTTATCACTCCACCCACGTCCTCTCACAGTCCTGCTCCTGGCAAAATTCAATCTTTGCTCATTTCTTGACCCATGCTCATCTTTGCATTGCTTTTTAATTAATCCACGGTTAGCTGAAGCTCCTGCCACAAATCAATGATTTCCTTTCAATTCTTGTTAAAGATTTTTCATTTCCCTAAATTTGCAGCACGTTGCTCCAGAGCTATTAACAGCACACTTTTCTCTCATTATCAAATCAGTGAGGAACAGGCTCAATGAAGCAAAAAACCACAAACCCAGCCTGAAGACTTTCAGGCTTAAAGAAATTTCTATCTGTCCCAGCCATGCTGCAAATGAAAACAGGGTCTCTTGACACCTTGGAAACTACAGGCCAGATCTTCTCTGGGTGTAAAGCACCAGGTTTTGGGACACACACATCATTTTCTGATTTACACCAGCTGAGTATTTGGCGATTACTCTGTCTACTTTCTAGCTGGGGAAAGAGCTGTCTGTGAAACTGCCCCCCAGACAGGAATCACTGGAGTTTTCTAAATGGAAATTTTCATACCTTTTTATTTTGGCAAGCAGAATGTGGAGTTCAGTGCGGAGTTCTTCAGAGGATGCTCGAGCTGAGGATGTCTCTTTGTGCCACTGCTCAGCATCTCACCTCCTAGCACTTTTACTCAATAAAGTTCTAATCATTAGGAGGTTCAGTTTTCATCCTGGGGTTCAGTTTTCATCATCACATTCAGTTTTCAAGCCACTGGCAAATGGAAAGAGCCTTAAAAATCCCCAGACTTCCTAATGGTGTTTGCTTTAAAAAGACAAGATGAACAAATCCCACAAAACAGAGTGGTGAACATACCTGTCTGTTTCCTTAAAGGGCATGAGAGGCAAATCATTATTTAGTTCAGTGAAGGAAAATGCAAATTAAAACACATTTTAAAGTAGTTTATCCAGCACAGGGTGACCACGTGCTCAGCAAGGTCTGTGAGCTGCACACACCAGACCTCAGCCCAGTTACAGCATCCTCTGTGGCTCAAGACCATGCTCACCAGGCATGTGAATCAAATTAAACTTTTAACTTCTTTTCTCCAGTTACCCTTCTGTGAATTTGGGTCTAAATTTTCAGAAAATTGCACGCGCCGTTCCTACGATTATGCATGTAATCAATTAGTTATTTATGCCACAACTTGTGTGACCAGGTATGCAAATCTCCGAGCAGCTCTTGCCATTTTCTGATAATTCAGCCCTTTGTCGTTTATCCACCCACTTTTGTTCGAAGCACCAAGTTCATGGAAATTTAACTCATTTGAAACATATGTGTAGATCCATACGAACTGCCCAAAAGCGTCACAAAGGGAAAGGATAACCTTGTTGTTAAGGCAGGAGAGCGCGAAATCTGGTTTCCATTCTGAGTTCTGCCACACATTTCCTGTGTAACCTTGGGCAAGTCATGAACTGTAACCCAGCTCAGTGGAGCTGACCTACATGGAAAAGCAGACAGAGCCATCCTCGCTCAGAGAGGTTATTGAGGCGCTTTGTGTGTTAGTACACAGGAAAAATATAAAAATAAGTATGTGGGAGGTGCTAAAGAATTATGAGATATCAACAGTGGTAGATCAGTAATGAGAGGTGATCTGTACTCAGTAAAAAAACTGCAAGTGAAGGGGCAAATTGAGAATTGAGCAAAGAAAACAGCAAATTCAAGCAGGGAGATGAAAGAGAACCAAATGGTAACAGTAAGAATGAGCAGGCATGTGAGTAATTAACCTTTATACAGCAATTTTTACTGTCCTGCTTGGTCTTGTCCTTTCACAAAGGGCCACAGTGTCAGGAGATATTTGAGAAGAACTGAGCTGGTTATTGTGGCACTGGCCACCTCACAGGATGTCTGATTGGCATGAATTATTCTTCATTAATCAGGGTAATCCTGACAGGGTTATTTACACCAGGTATTGGCCAAAAACTGGTGGAGAACATTGTGTTATTGAAGCAATTACTGTAGCTGTGCTCAGTTGGAGGGAAACTTGCACTCTTTGTTTCCTTACACACCAGAACAGAACTGCAAAGTCAGTTCTGTGGCTGCCGTTTTTGGATGATACACAGTTAGATTTGCACATCACTTCATGAAAGTTTGAGGTGCAGCCTTGTGGGAGCCCTGCAAATCATAACATATTCTGAGAGAATACATTTCCTGTAAAAAATTACCTAATTTTGTAGCTGACCTAGGTATGGCACTCACACTGACATCATTAGGAGTCTAGAGCAGACTGATTGCAGTATCTGGCCCAAATTTATGACTTAATACAGCAAAATGTTCAGTATCTTCAGATCCAGCTGGGTTAAAACATTGCAACAGCAGCTCCATGTAGCAAATTTCCACTTTGATTAACAAAAAAATCTTTCCTGGTGAGAAATGAAACCAAGTTTTTGGAATATATTAAAGATTGTAGCTCTTCACCTCTAAAAAATAATTTAGTGGGTCTTCATTTCATGCACAATATGCCTTGGAAGAGTTTGGAAATAAGAAAAATTAACAAAGAAAATTCTGGTACATTAATTTTAAGGATTTCTGAGCTTCTGGCAAACGTTTGACAATACTCCTTGGCACAAACCCCTAAAGGAATTTTGATCCTGCCAGTCTGGGGGCAGTGGAGCCTCCCCCTTCATCCCATCCTGTTCCTTCACCCCAGCATCCTGCATGGAAAAACCACAGCCATTCCCATTACCTGCTTGGAAGTGAGAAGGCTGCAAGGGGTGGGTGTGAGTGCATCAGCCTCCTGAGTCCCCTGGAATCAACCCCTGTTTGATTTGGAGCATACCTCTTGGAAAAAGATATCATCTTGATTTAAAATGTTCCAGTGAGGGAAAATAGGCTATAAATGTCAGGAAATTATTTTAATGGCTAATTAAACTCAATTAAAAACCTGTGATGATCAGAAAGGAGCTTCACAGGGGTCCTTATCAGCTACAGAGAAGGAGCCCAGATTCATTTGTTCTTTACAGGTCAATTGCACCTGTGTGACGTCACTTATTTTTTTAATATAAAAACACACTGTAAAACCCTGGCCAGCAGAGTGATTAGAAGAATTACCATCCCCTTCCAGATCTTGTGAGGTGTCTGAACATAACCTGATAAATGGAGATAATAGGCATGTGCTGTGGGAGCAGTTCCACCACGCTTCAGCTGGTCTTCATTCCTCTATCTGAGCTAAAGCCACTGGAAAAAACCAGGCACTTCCCCAGCATGATTCACTGGATCTTAGTTATGCACCTACCTCGTGTCTGGAGGCGTGAATCACATTTGCAGGGTGTGTGGCAGTTCAAATTTGGGTCCTGGCCCTGGCGCTGAGCAGCCAGGAAAGGGCTGGAGGGAACAGCTCTACCTGATGGAAAATGCCCTGCAAGGCCCAGGGTGGAGTGCCTGGGGATGGAGCCTGACACCAGTGCCTGCCCTGAGGCATCTGCTTGGGTTTCCCACCTGGTTTAGGTGCTGCCTTCAGGAAAAGCTTCAGCTGTTGGTGCTTCTGCCCAGCCTGAGCCCCCAGGAGCTCCCAGACCAGGCTGGCTTGGCCCAACCATACTTTCATGGGCATCCATTTCTCTTTCTTCAGAAAAATTATCCCCTCCAGCACGGCAGAAATACCTACTTCTCTCCCTGCCTGGGTTTTTGTAACCCCGTAGATTTTGTAAGAATTCATCACTTTAGAATTTAATCTCAAGGGGAATTCCTTCCAGCACAAATGGAGTTAACTCTGGGAATAACGTTCCTTAAACTTTAAAGTTCATTAAATGAGAGCTCCATCTTTCATTTTCTCTCAGTGTTGTGCTCACCTACAGGCCCTAGAGAGTTAACAACCACAATGCAGAGTTACACAGGTGGAAACTTAAAACAAGAGGTCAGATGGGAAACACAGCTTTCATCCATGGCTGGGGTCATCACTGGAATGCAAAGAGATCATTTAATTTATAGAAGGCTCAGTAATTGTAGAAGGAATATCATCTACCCCCTTCTCCACTCTCCAAAGAAATTACCTAATAGTTTCCAATTGAGATGGCTTTTGAAAGAATTTGGGTTTGATTCAGCCATCATCTCAGAATAAGGAAAAGTATTTTACTCTTCAATTGTAATTTTCATTAGTTGCCTAGTGCCAGTTGAGATTCACACCATTCCTCAACCCAACACATGCTTCTTAAATTTTCACTTCCTTTGATAATAGAATAGAATACACAGGTGAAAGTAATAATTTGTTTTACCCCTAACCCAAGATCCAAAAAGTTCCTTAAGAAACTGGATTTAATTTCCAGGCAGGGAAGATGAGTCAGAAGGAGCCATAAGGCTTTATCTGGGATCACACAACAAGCCAGCAACTGACCTGGCAGTAAAATCCAGGTGTACTGTTTAACCTCCATGTGCCATCCTTTAACCAACACCACCATCCCAACTCCTTCCCCTGCAGCTATATCTGATTTTAGCAATGTTGGAAAAGTGCAATTTTTGTGCAAGGTTCCGAAGAAGAGCAAGTTGTCTTACCTGATCTGTCAAATATTAAAATACTGTTTTATTTTGGTTTTATGGGTAAGAATATGTCTATTCCACCTGTCAGTTCCTGCCACAGAAATGACAACTGTGACAAACCTCAATGCTTGTGTCTGCTATCGAAAGATCTGGTCACTGAAAAGATGAAAAATGTGGTTTAGAATGGAAAAAACATTCAGCTGTGACAAATATAACTGAGGTAGACTTTCTTTCTGAGTCCTGTGATGAAGCTTTTAAAATGTTATTTGTTAACTAAAGAGTGTCTTGTTGGTGTACACATTCAAAAGTAGTACTTTGGTCTGACCTAAGAAGGAAGGAGCTGTTTCAGGAGGGCAAGGCCCAACTACAAAGAAGTAATAATGGAGATTGCTTTGAGGACAGGGATGCCTGCAGAAGCCACAGAGATTCCTCCTTTTGTCTCCAGACAGATGACAAGGACCAGGATTCTTTCACACACAGAAAGAAACAATTGCTGGGTGCTTGAAGGAAATTCAGTTGAGCCCCAGATACTGTAAACTACGAATCTTTTGTTCATGCAGAAGAAAAATACGATGGTTGCAAGTCTCACATCAATATTAAGTTGTTGGGGCTTTTTTTCCAAATAATTAGGCAAAAGCTTTCTCTGGTTCCTCCCACAAAATGCCTTGGGAACTTGCTGCAGATCCCAACTGTCAAGTAGGTGCCCTTTTTGTTTGGTCTAAAACACATCTATATTTTTCTCCTCCCCAATTAGATAATCTTTATTTTTCATTCACCTCAGGCCTAGCTGCATCACTTTGACCTCTCTGTGAGGCCTGGGTAAATCCTGGAGATGCTGGGCCACAATTCTTAAGAAGGAAACTTCAAGTTCTTTCCGCTTCAGTTGCCCTTCACATGTCTGAGGCAGTTAACGCTGCTGCCCCATAGTCTGCGTGGCAGGAGCTGTGTGCTGGCTGTGGCACCCATTGTCTGCATTTTTCCTCTCGTTAGTCTCCTTGACCTTTCATTGTCTTACTCCTGCAGTGTCAGGTCAGACTTAGTGTAGGTCTCCCTTCACTAAGGACCCCTTTCCTTTCGTGGATCACTAAGCAGGACAATTGCTCTATCCATCTTTTCAGGGTCTATTGTCGAGCCCCCCCTGAGCTGAGAAAGGTTTGATTCACTGGGAAACCATTTTGGTCAAAGGGAAACCTGACTATGTGTCCTTTTAGGAACTCTGTCTTAATCACTGACTTTTTTATCTGGGATATGAAGAGGATTCAGGAGATCAAAAGGTTTGGGAGTACATGGGTTTGACCACATTTTTCCTGGAAATAATGGGAAACCTCCACTGAAAAATGAGCTCTGTTACAATGGGCAAACAAGAAGGAAAGCCACATAGTGTTCCCAGAGCATTCTGAATCGTCAGACCTTCAATAGCTTCCATAGAGAAGGGAAAAAGTAAACAGAAAATGTAAATGGAATGTAATAATTAATGGACCTAAAGAAACAGACTCATTTGATTTGCGCATAATCGCTGCCTTTAAAAAAGAGATAAGTCAAAAGGGATCGACAGAGCAGATGGAGAAGGCTGAGGACTGGAGGTTCAGTCTGGCTGGGTGTGCAGTGGGTGTGTGTGGGGTTGCTCAGGATTAGCAGCTTCTCTCACCTCCACCAGTGGTTCATCCAACAGCCCCTCGTACTTCCCAGGGAAAGCCACAGAGATCCTGCTGGAACATCACAGTGGAACTCTGCTGGGTTTGAAGGGCCTGGCTTGGGCACCAGGCATTCAGCCACAGTCCTGCTGGTGCCTTGCATGGAAACCTCAACCATTATTAGCAATTATGAGGCCAAATAACATAAGACAATCATGAAACTGCTACACTTCCAGGGAAGTTCACCAGCAGCAATCATTCCCATCCAGGCAGTTTGTGAAACAGAGATGTAGGTGCCTCTTTATTTTCCAAATATCAAATCATTTATTTCAAGGACTTATTGAAGAACAGGAAGAATGAAAATGCCTGTTTTCCTGCAATGTAGCTGGAACCCTTTTACCTACTCATGTGCCAAAATGCTTTTATAAATGAGCATTTAGCTCTTCCTCCAGCCAGCCATTACCTCTGCACAGTCGGCTCAAGCCTCTTCAACATGCAAAGCTGAAAGTTGCAGTGTAAGATAAAAGAGAGGAAATGGACTGGGCTTGGGTAGGCGGGTGAGCAAAGGGAGGAACTGGGACAGAAAACCTTGGAGAGCTGGACTCATATTCCTGCTATCAATAAGATGAAAGAAAAAATGTAAGCAGAAGCCAGTGACTCAACTTTTCCCTTTGACCTAGGCAAAGTCAACAGGGAGCCAGGTTGTTTGCCTTTCTCCAGGGATCTACTTTTCCCAGCAATTATTTGAGCTTCTCCTTGCATTTTTTCCCCAAAATTTTTAGCAGGAGTAATTTAGGATTTTGCTTTGGAAAGTACCCCAGTTTGAGCTAAAGTTTGTATTTAAACTTCAGTACATGCTGAGACCTTTACCTGAATAAGAGAAAAAAAGTCAATTGGATATAGTGAGAACCTCCATGTTGGCTTTTGGATGAGGAGCTACTGCTGGCCCTAAACAAGAAGATTAAACAGATTAAACAGATTAAACACTTCTTCTCCAATTAAAAAAAAAAGAAATGAGAGGGAAAAAAATCCTTTCAAAAAGACAGAATAGTCAAAATAAAAGAAAAAACCTTTTTTGCCATGAAGAGTAAAAAGTGGCAATATCTACATCTGTGGTATTTCAGGGGTACATAAGTGTAGGATTCGTGGATGTGAGCTGTTCCTGTCTTCTACAGTGAAATTGCTGAATCTGGCATTTCTTGGATGAAACACAGACACAATCCTTGTGATATTTACATTAAGTATGATGAGGAGAATTGTTTTTTTCTTTACTGGCATATAGTGCCACGGAAGGAATGACAATATTTACAGTAACTTTAGTGCCACCTTAAATTGCTGCTGCCATTTTATTTCCCAGTGTCAACCCCTCACTTCAGGTCAGCAGTGTCACTTTCTGCCAACATTACCAAATGGAAGTGTCCAGGATACTAAATATGCTTGCATATACATATGAGAGGAAGGGGAAAAGTGATACAAGCATTTCCTGTACTGCAGAAACACCAGAACATCGCTTCAGCTGAGCTGGGACTGGCTCACTGACAAAGTTCTGCTCCACAAATGTCTTTAGCTGTGATCCTTAGTGACATTAAATATCGATTTTCTATTAATGAGGTCACAAATATAAGAGAGAAAAGAAATGATCAGTGAAGGAAAACACAAGTATTTCTGCTGATCTGGTGGAATCAGTGTAGCTGCAGCTTCAAATTCCCAAAGTCAGAGAGCAATACTGTGGGATATACTCCATACCAGGGGAGCCCTTGGAAAAATGGAAGTGCATGGTTAAGATTATTTGGAATGCACACTTTAAGCTTGATCAAGAGAGCTTAGCTGAACAGGTCTAAGGATCTAATGCCTGTCTTGTGTATTTACAGAAGTTTGGTCCAAGAACATCCTGGAGGAAATCCCTTTAAGTGGGAATGAGGAATTGTTTTCCACTTCCCTGGTGACTGCACCTCTTTGCCTGTGGAAACAGTGAGCTGTCCCAGGTGTCCTCACAGCTCAGTTTTTCTTTGATGAGCTAACTTGGGTAAAATTTGTTACAGCCCCCAGGAGAAATTAATTTTCCTAATTAGACTGAGAATTTAACTTTGCACAGCTAAGTAATTTGGAAAATTTCATACAACCTTCTCTGCTGGTAGATTGGTGGAGGTAGGAGCTCCAACTGAGTCATGGCAAAAGGAGGAGGGTCACCTTTCCCATTTGCATGGCTGGATCAGGAAAAGGATGATTTACTCTCCTCATCCTAAACTCCCATGGAAATGAAAAATCCTGTTCCTCACACAGGACTGCTGTACATTTCACTGGAATGGCAATATGGTCATTTGCATAGCTGAAGACATAAGGTTTGTAATATGATTGAGCTTATTGCTTCCAGAGGGAAAGAATCAGAAAGAAGATATAAAAAGCTATCCAATATTTGAAAATCAGATTTCCCCCCTCCAACCCCCCAACCAATTATGTTTGCAGAGCTTTAAATGTCAGGTGAAACACAAATTATTAACTATTTTTCTTGTCATCATGTGCAATTTTTGTCTTTTGCTAAATCTTTTCTCTGCTATTGGTTCATGCTAATAGCTCCAATAGTAAAATACACTCCAGACAGGTAGGCAACATGAGCGTGCATTCTGACTAATTAGTTTCAATTAACAACTAACTATTGATGTTTTATTCAACCTTGCAATTTCCTAATCTTGAGGCACCAAGTAGGTGCAAAGTTGTATTAAGTCCTCTTTTGCAACAGCAGGGCCAGTAGCTGGTTAAAGTCACAGGAAAGATTCCCATTAACTTCAGTGGTCTGTGAATCAAGCTCTTGATATATATAGAAGGCCCCTGAAAACAGAGTTTTGTTTTTTAATGTATTGTCTCATTTGTTGAATAGCATGGCTTGCTGCCCAGTGTTATGGCAGTTCACAATGACTATTCTTCCCACCCATTCTCCTTCTCCTCCTTCCATTAATCAGTGATGGGTCAAATTCAAATGTTTTGGAAGTTCTGTCTGGTTTTGATGTGACGGTACATAAAAATATCTACGAAGTGGTTATTAGGGTGCTTGGTGTGGCTGCATTTGTCCTGGGGAAACCTCCCCCTCCTCTCTGAGGGCAGCAGCACATTTTGTGGGAAGGTTGGCAGCTCTACAAGCTCTTCTTTGAGGCGGGCTCCACTCCCTGTGCCCCAGTGGTACATCCATCATTTTTGGTTTTCCTTTCCAAAATGCTTTTCACAAAAGTCACTTCCTCGTTTCACATTACTCCATGCTTTGTGAATTCAGACTGAGACATGCTGTGAACCAGATCCATATCTGGTGTAAATCAGCATCATCCTGCTGCTCTCAGTGGCGCTGCAAAATGCTGTACCCACGGAGCATCTTGCCCGTGAACTTTCTGCTCAAAGGGGCAGTTTTGGTGGAGTGAAAAAGGGTTCATGTGTTTTGGGGAGAGATGCTGACAGGAACACCAATTTGCAAATCCCACCTAAACCATAAGGTGTTGAACTTCACAGATTTTGACATCTCTGTTCTGTCTAATGAGATGATTTTTCTCTCTGACAACCCTCATATTGTCCATTTCTGGGTACTAGAAATTGGTGCAGAGCAAAAAAGAAAAAAAAAAAGGACCAGGCTGGTGAGAGCTCAATTAGTATCATAAAATAACCCTGTATAAAAAGATCTTTTGCACTCCCATTTCCTTACATAGCTCACCACCCTCAAGCACCTTTTTCAAAAGTTCCTCAAAGTTTATTCAAGGATGCATTTTGGTTAGGTTTACAGTATTTGTCACTTGTTGGCCAAAAGTGACAGAAGGGATTTCAGTGTGCTGCTCTTACAGTGGTGACACTGCCTTTAATTTAGAGTAAGTGATTATACATGTTTGACTGTCAAATCACTGCATGCAGCTTTTGTGGTTGGGGGCTTGTTTTATCAAAGAATTCTGCTGAACCTCTTCCAAACCAGAACTCCCATGTGTATAATTATATTGTATTTTCATTATATAAACTTTATTTTTAAGACTGAAAACATATGAAATGATTATGGGAATGTGCGTTCTACACGACACTGCCACGTACTTGTGGGAGGAGAGGTTTGTGACACAAACCAAATGTTGCCATTAATATACAGGTACAAGATACATCCTCACGACTCAGGGAGCTAAGGATGGGAGAGAGAAAATATGGGCAATTGAACTTCAGATTGAAAGGAAACCCTTATTTCACATTAAATAGCACCTGATACTCTCTGGAAGTAGATCTTAAGGATTCATAGCCTGCAGCTGAACAGTATTTGTATAGCAAATTTACATTCCTCCAAAATAGCTCTCAAACTGTTCCTTCAAAAATTGTATTCCTTCATTAATGTATTTGATTGGTGCAAACACTTCTCTGTTAGAGAACTATTTTGTTCTGGGACAATTACTTTGGTGTTTTGCTCAAAAACTGCACATTTGGAGTTATGTCTTTAGTTTAATTTCATTGTCTTATGTCACAACCCAGTGAGGACCTAATTTCAGTTTGAACAGGTACCACAGAGACCAACATTTTAAGAGACCTTCAACAGAATATTGTTTAAGGCAGGATCCAGCAGCAAGGTCTGGCTGGGAGGGATAAATTGGGTAAGTTTTGAGTAAGTTGCCATCTCTTTCATGTCCACAGTCCATATTCATTCACATGGAATCATAGATTTTATTTTATTAACAAGGCTGTTAAGCTTTGTCCTCCTGTCATAAACAAGGAACTGAGTCGCCACAATTAAACAATTTACCAACTACATACTAAGCATGTCCACATGATTCAGCACTTTAATTTCCACTCTCCTGCACCCTTATCCCATTGTCCTAAATAATAAACTGTCCTCTATTTCAAGTACTTTTGGTAGTTTCTTTCTGTCTGTCTCAGTAACTTTTGCTTGACTAATAGTGGTTCTTTAGAAAACAATTCCCCAAAGAAATCAAGACTCTAAAGGGTATGTCATGAGAGCAAACCATTTCTTTTGTATATAAATAATATATTTAAGGATATATATGCACACAGAGAGCAAGAGAGATGCACTGAGAGCAAACCAAAGCACACATCCATCATCAGAGCAACCTGTGAGTCACCTAAGACAAATGCTAACTCTTTCAAGGCAATCCTATACAATAGATCAATAAACAATATCTTCAGACTCTGGCTGGGAATTTAGACTTAGTCATTTACAAGCCAAAAAATAGGTCAAAGAATAATGGTGATAACTTGCCTTATCATTAACATTACCCTAGGCAGGGTGTGTGACAAGCTTGCTCACATTGCCTCTGACTTTTTTTCTCGGGGTGACAGCCCAGAAGTCATTGATGTCACAGTGCTGCAAAACTGAGTGGAAAATCAGAGACAGGTTTTAAAAAACACCTTTTATAATTATATATAATTTATAAGGTAAGATATAACAAACTTTTAAAAGGACAGCAAATGCAGAATAATACCTGAGTTGAATAGGGCTTCTTAACCACCAGAGAAGTCACCTGAAGAGAGTTTTGCAGCTCAGTGTGGCAAATTCCTGCACAGCATTCTCAAAGTCCCCAGCCTGAGCCACTCTGAGCTCAACTGCTCTTGGGCAAAGAGAGTTGGGAAGCTGGTGAATCACTGCTGAGCAGTAATGTATGTTTTCATAATCTTCACTTTAAGGAATGTCCATTCAACAGCCCAGCTATTGACCAGCTGATAAGGGTGCAGATGGAATGTGGTTTCCACATTTGGAAGCACACTGGGGTGAATCTGTTCCTGAAGTGTGTTTATGTTTGAGGGACTTTGCATGCAGGCTATCTCCTCAATGGCATGTTAAACTCTGCTCTCCAAAGAAAAGAGTGCAAGAAGCAGTGTGGAGGGGGAGGAGAAGTCTCCAAAAGGATGGAAAAGCTGCAAAATACATTTCTTCTGGGACACTGAAACTGGATTTTCAAGATTTGAAGAGCCTTTCTCATTTAAAGGAAAAAATAACAAACTCCAATAGACCTACCACAAATGATTAAGTGTTGGGGGGATCTGGAGCTGTAAAACAAAACACCGTGTTTTCAGGTATCTTCACAATGAACATAATTTAACAGAACATCATGTGTTGAAACACTGAAATCTCTCAAAATGTCTGCAGGTGATTTTTGCAATTTTCAAAGCTCTCTTTATTTTACACCATCTCCTCCCCTCTTTCCATACCTTCCTGTGGATGCTGACATGTGCTGTCACTTAAAATTTGTCTTTCACAGCCTGAGCAATCAGTTTTGGTGTATGGGAAGGCTTTGCCAGCATTCTGTGGCATGGCATTTAGGCTTGGCTCCCATTGTGTGCATATTTCCACTGAAGGCAATCAGTTCACATCAGGTATTCTGCAGACCCAGTACTGCGGTTTCTTATCATTTCTAGAGAGATTAGAGTTAGAAACTTAACCACTGGCTTGGAGACACTGAATTATCCCTGGATTTGCTGCCAAACTCATGTAAATAGCTCCCCCCTCTCCCAAAATAACTCCCAAACTACCTTCCCACCTCCTCATACTTCTGCATCCCTCTGCACTTCCTGATCTTGGCAGGCACATTTCAGAAATAGCCATCACAATGGTGTTTCCACTCTGAAAGGGGAAACACGGGGTGGGAGGAGTTATGAAGGGAGCAGAGGAAGCAGAGCTGCTTCCACACCATCCCAGGCTGTGCTTTTGCAGCAAGTGGGTGGAAGGGAAATGCATGTGGGGCTCTGGAGGCTGCAGAGCCATGGGTGAAAATGCACTGGGGACTATGGAGCCGTGGGTGTAAATGCATTGGGGGCTCTGAAGAGAGAGGAGCCATGGGTGTAAATGCATTTGGGGCTCTGGAGCCTGTGGAGCTGTGGGTGGAAATGCATTTGGGGCTCTGGAGGCAGAGGAGCCATGGGTGGAAATGCATTTGGAGCTCTGGAGCCATGGGTGGAAATGCATTTGGGACTCTGGAGCCTGCACAGCCATGGGTGGAAATGCATTTGGGGCTCTGGAGCTGTGGGTGGAAATGCATTTGGGGCTCTGGAGCCTGTGGAGCTGTGGGTGGAAATGCATTTGGGGCTCTGGAGCTGTGGGTGGAAATGCATTTGGGGCTCTGGAGCCTGTGGAGCTGTGGGTGGAAATGCATTTGGGGCTCTGGAGCCGTGGGTGGAAATGCATTTGGGGCTCTGGAGCCGTGGGTGGAAATGAATTAGGGGCTCTGGAGCCGTGGCTGTAAGTGCACTGGGGGCTCTGGAGCCGGCAGGGGATGTGCCCAGCCCGGAGCACGCGTGTGTGGCTCCAGCATCACTCAGCACAGCTGATGCTGACAGGCAGCTCTAAACTGTTGAACAAACTGAATGAATCAAGGTCAGGCCAGAGTCAGCGCCCGGCCCCGCCTCGCTGGGACATGAAAGGTGCTGGGCTCCTCGGCCGGGGCTGCTCCGTCACAGCTCTGTCAGCGATCCAAGGCCGGAGCTCCGAGCCGCTCCGCGCAGCGATGGAGCGCTTGGCCGGGCTCTGGGAATGCGGTGCCGAGGCGGGCTGTCCGGGCTGGGATTGCTTTCGTGCGTCTCCACCTGCTGGCTGGCATTCCAAGGACCGGGATGACAGCGGGCTGACCCGGGAAATGCCGCTCGGCTCCGCAAGGAAACGAGCAGACAGGCTCCGCTGGAGAGAGCATTTTCTTAGCTGGAGAACGAGCAGCGTCCTGCATCGCAGGTGACGGCTACAGGGCCACTGAGATTTTTCACACCGAGCTTTTGGACTGTAGAGTAGATAAGAAGTAAGAAAGATTTTTTGGGGGAAGGAATTCATGAAGTGTGGAACCGTCAGCGTTTTATTTCCCTACCAAAACCAGATGCTAGGAATGTTAACGTGCTTTCATTGACACAGTGAAGGAGGGAAATTGTTTATTAATATCTGGAAGCATGAGCGTTCTGGGGCCCACAACTTAGTTGCTGTGTGGTTAGGAAAGCAGTTACTTAGCAAATGCAGGCAGGCAGCTGTTTCAAATGGAAAGGAATAGAAATGATTAATGACTTCTATGCTTTAAAGAAATGAACCCACAGGATTTCTTTCTTCTACTGTGCTGTCCCACTTGGCCATTTCTGTCATGTGCCCTGGGACTTTCTTTGGAAGTTTTCAATGGTCTGTCGTGAACTACTCTTTAGAAACTTACTGGACCAGATCTGGAGCCAGACAGATGCCAGCTGTGGATGTGACCCATTTGTACATACATTTACAGACTCTGAGCACAGACTATCAACACTTGATATTCCATGAACTTTGTCCTGCAGCAGCAATAGTATGTCTTGCTTTCAGACACTGCAGTGATGAGCACAGTATTGACTCCTATTGAGAGCAGGATCAGCGTCACCTTTTCCCTCTCACAGCTGCATTTTATCCGTATTTATGCATTTGTCTGTATTGCACAACGGAGCAGGCAAGGGGCACTCTCAGGAACCCGGACAATACAAGGAACAAACTTTTCCTTTGTCAGCCATGTCAGATATCAATATGGATTATTGGTATTTCACCATCTCCTGCACTTCCAGCAGTGGCTTGTTTTCATCCTTTCCAAACCACTCCCTCTGTCTCACTCTGGTTCTTAGTCTTTTCTGCATGGCATCACAAGGTGGAAAAGGTTAAAAAGGGGATGAGGAAGAGAAAGAGGAATATGGAGAAAAGAAAAAGGAAGGCTATACAAAACAGATAATAATTTCACTGAACTGTTCACAGTGAATCATCCATCCAATTTTATTCCATTGTTTATCAGGGAGAGTAAGTTCTCCCCTGCCTTGACTTCATGGAATTATTTTGAATTTACTTCTGTTCAAAAGGGTTCATACCTTGGTCCACTTACAATTATGTTGCCATATTTTTGATTGATTAGGTGTTCAGAAACCTCTTCCAAAGTATTATCCCCTTTCAAAAGGGATATGGCTAAGCACTGAGAACAGGATAGGTACTACAGAAGGTGGTAAAGGTGCCCATTGCATATCTGTATGATTAAACACATCCAAGTACATTTATTATGTACAGGCAACATTCCTGGCAGGTCAGTGTATTCGGTTTTTGTTAGCACCAGAGGGACGATTAAATCAGCTGGCTGTGTGAACTCAAACCCATCCAGTAGTTTAGAATGTGTATGATGAGTTTAATGCATCCTGAATGTGCCTAATAACTTGGCTGAGCACAGGCAGAGAGCTGAAGGGGGTTCTCGCAGATTACTGTAAGACCCAGCAGGACTGGAAGATGATATTTCCTTGTCTCTGAGGATATCACTCTCAAGTCATCATTTCAACACAGGAAGTTATCTGCAACCTGGGGCAACAATGTGCACTCGGACACAATTAGCCTGCTGTCTGATGATATTTAAGAATTAGCCACATAAGGCTTTCTTACAAAGATGTCAGAAAGGCTCAACTGATTACTTTAACTAAGCCTGTTTAAAATACCTGAATAAGCTGATGCAAAACAAAAGCAACTCTTGCACGTTTGAACTGCAGGCTTCCTTTACATCATTTATTTTGAGTGTAGGAATAAAGTGTTCAGCTGAAGTGAATGGTGTTTCTATATCTCTCTGGAGATCTCTGTCAGGTACCCAGGTGAATTAGCACTGATGCCATGCAGAGCTCACAGCAGAAGGATGAGCTTTATGTGGGGGCCTCAAATCACACATGGAGATATAAATTCAGCTCCATGTTTCAGTCCACTTTACTGAAAGCAGAAGTTGCTCCAATAGCCTGAATCTTCTTTCACAAGCTATTTTTGAAACTGATATAACTCGGGCAGGAAGTGTGAGTGTGTGTATCTGTGCTGCTGAGCACCACATGAGGGCCAGATCTATTTTCTGAAGTTGATTCTTGCTCCTGGTTTTGTTTCGTTGTTTTTTTGTTCTTGGTTTTGGCTTTTTTGTTTATTTGTTTGTTGTTGTTTGTTTTTGTTTGTTTGTTTGGGTGTTTTTGTTTTTGCTTTTTAAACTGCAAAATAGTTCTTGAAATTTTATCCCTGGTAATCCTAGAGGGTTTAGTAACAAGGTCTCATTCCTAATTGATCATCTAGCTGTCATACATATGGATAAACTTCTCTCTTGTTTTCCTGGTCCCTTTTATCTTTCAGTATTTAGTCTGTGGTCTCAGTTGACACTGTTTCACCATAGTATTTTACTGCCATATTAAAAATTATTTTAAAATAGTGCTCAGTTGAAGGTCCCTCCATAGTACAGCATTTCTGCCATCCATGAAAAAGCATATTCAAAAAAAAGGCTGTGAATTCCACGATTGTAGTTATTTTTATTTTACATTTTTCCCCAAAGCATGTTGATGCTGAGCAGAATGTCAGGCAGGTGAAAGAGTCACGTGCACCATTTGCAAACAGATCCTGCATCAGTGGATGTCCTCAGGCCTCAGAGTTGCACTACCAGTGAGGAGATCCTGATTTTGAACATTTTCACCAGGAATGCCCTCATTAGTGTTTCTGTTTCGGTGAGAAAATTATTGCCTGCAAATTCTCTGCCAGTCTCTAAGTACAGAAAGGTGGGTGGCTTGCTCTTGGTATTAAAGGTGGGTGACTGGGAGGTGACTGCCCTCAGTGAAACCCCACAGGGGGCTCGAGTGGTGCCACCATTTCACAGGCTGGTGGCACCTCGTCCTGGCACAGACCTTTTTCATCCCTTTTTTCTCTGCCCTGCAAGCTGAGGCTTGTGAGCACCAGGGGAGAAGCAAGCTTTAGTCTAGCAGCTCAAACACCGAAGTAACTTACTTCCCTGGCTGGAACAAGGAGGAACTGTGGAAGGAATTGCAGCTCTCTGAGTCATACTTCCTCCTCGGAGTTTCTCTTGGAGTGGTGCAGCCCTGCACCATGCCTTAGGCTGGCACTAGAATCAGGCTTGTCCATCACAAAGTGTTACAAAGAGAAAAGGAAAGGCAGCGAGGCACTGGATTATCGTACCCTCAAATATCCCAATTGCAGCTCTAAATATAGCCAAACATGTAAAAATCTGTTTCTGGAAACTGTACAACTATTTTAGCTCCCAACCCTTCAAACAACATACAAAAAAAAAGCCACCCCAAAACCAAAACCCAGATCCTGTGTGTGGAACCATGTTAAGCACATTCTGATCTCCAGCCAGCAAGTGAAAAATTCCCAAATGCCACACCTATCCAGGGTGTGACTAGAGACTATCAACTAGTTTATATTTGCACTTTGATATAGAGCACATGCTTAACATCCTATGGTGTATCCTTGGAAAAAAAATAGCAACAAGTTTCAACATAGAAATAGTGTTAGATTAGGAGGCCAGAATAAATAAGAGCCAATGAGTTGTAGAATGACTTGAGGTAGCGTATAAGATCTCATCTTAAAAAATAACACGAGGGCAGTACATTGCAGATGAAACACATAATGAAAAAAAATTCCAAACTCCTCATTTGAGAACAGATAATAAATAAAATAGGCTCAGGCATGCCAAGTGTAAAATCTTTGATATGGAAATGCAGTAATGGTTAAATGAAATGGGCTGAAAATCTATTTATCAACAGTGTGTAATGCCTACTTGGATCGTCCCATGAGAAAAGCAAATAAGGAGTAGTAGGAGAATATACAGACACTGTTAAAAAGTTTACATGCCTCCTGCTTTCAAACCTCATGACACAGCCCTTCACCTGGACTGGAGATTTGGAGCAGTTACAAAGTTGGTATGAATCCACACCTCAAAGGATACCCAGATTTTCAGGAGTCACCCGCTGTGTTCAGTGTATTTAAAAGGACCTGGTCTCTCGACAATGAGAAGGAGCCCTCTGGCATCAGGCCCCCCAGGAGCACCATTCCCAAAGGCTCAGCCCAGGCCAGGGGGCTCCACAAGGTTCTCATTGATGGGTGACACCCCCCGACTTCAAGGGGCTCCTTGATCGGCCCCACACGGGATCCTCCCGGCGCTGCCACCTCGGGATGCTTTCCCTTTGTGCTGGCCCTCGGCTCCATTATTGCCAATGGGCATGTAAGTCATTACTGCTCCCGACATGTGAATCACAAATGCGAGTGCCATGGAAATTAAACTCCCTGACCTGCTCGCATTTTTCTCTTTGATGTCAGCCTGAATAGGCATTTTTGACTGGAACATAGTTTTAATTTTGAGAGCTGGCGAGGCAACCACAACCTTTTCTATGAGGGAGAATTCTTTATTGTTCTTCCCAAACTGCTTTCCTAAAGAAAGAGTGTCTCAGCAAGCAGCACTGCAGAAGTCCCAGATCGTGTTTGCACCGCTTTCAAAGACAGGAAACAGAAAACAGCTCCCATGTTCCTGTTCACACCAGCAAATGCACGGCTCCAAACTGCACCAGCCTGAGCAAGTTGCATAATTTCCATTCATATGACACAGAGCTGAAAGTGGAAAATATCTCTCATTCATGGTGAGGACTTCCCTTTGCAGTGGCACCCTGGGTTTAGGGTTATCGTGGCCACGTGCAAGGCATGGGGCAGCTCCAGGTCTGAGCACCAAACCACTGGGACAGGCAGAGGTGCTGGGGCCTGAAGGAATTTGCAAGGGATCCAGGACCAAGGTTAGATTTCTCGTTGAAATCTCACACTGTTTTGCTGAAAACACTGCAGTGGTACCTGCTTTGAAATTGCAGTTTCCCACCTCGGTCTCGCTGACCTGTTTGAAATAATAAAACAGAAGGTTTTCCAAGCTGCATGACACTGGGGCCAGGGATCAACACCTCACTTGTGTCTCTAAAGGCTTTTCCATGGTTGGAAACCTCGTTCTTGCATCAGAGGAATATTTTTTTCTTCACTCTCTCAGCCAGGAGGCTTCAAAAAGGGAGATGTCCAGGCCATCTTAATCTTCAGTTCACAATATGGTTCTTACAGCTGCAGGATTTCAGGTAAATAAATATTCCAGAACTAGGAAATAAGTATGCATTCAAATTATATCTCCATGCTACCCAAAGGAAAATTTTGTTTCAGATATGTGGCTATCTGGGAAAAAAATTATTGTTTGATTCACTGTTCTGTAATTTGTCAATAGGACCTTTCCTAGAACTTTCAGCCTGGCAAAGAGGCAGAAAATAATTTTATGGTCAGGAAGATGGCATGGATATTGGCTTGTTGGAGTTCCAGATGGAGTCAATGATTCACATAAAGTCATATTTTATAGCTAGACTGCTGGAAAAAGAAATCTTCATTACAGAATCACAACAAATATCTCCATATTTAAGATTACAAGAAGAACAGACTATTTATTTCGAGCCAATTTTTCAAACCTCCTCAAACCCAAACAATAATTTATTGACTGCAAAATGAACCTATCAAAGTCTGGAACAAAAATCTGAGGTTAAAGAAATAGGAATAGTACTTTTGAAACCTCGGATTTTCAGCTTTCTTCTCAGTTTTGTTCTCTGCAGAAAAAGGGGGAAAGAAACTTTGAGAACCATGCACTGCTTTTCTGGAGAAGAAGATGAAACTCTAGATTAGATTAAAGCCACTACCATTTTATCATTGATCTTGAAAGGTTGAGAGACAGTAGAGGGAGAAAGGTCAAAGGAAATGTCTTGGATTTAGGTCTGTAAGATGCCACTATAAAATTTACAAGGCACATTTGCTCCCCTTTCTGTGAGATCTGAGAGGATTTCTCTACACAGCTGATTTCGAAATGTGCACAAAGGAGGCAAAGCTGGACTCCCAGGTTTAAGGAAGAATATGTAGGAGCTCTTGAACCAAGTGAAAGCAGGCAGCAGAGATGTGGGTGCTCATGGATTTGTGCATTTGAGGCCTTGAAATTTTGCTGAAGAAACATAATTGGTTAATAGGGAGCAGAGGTGTGTTTCACTCTGGGGAGGTGCACGGGACACAGGCTCATCAAAGACCTCAGAAACCAAAAGCTCCTGTTGTGTTTGCAAAGAGTAGTAATGTAACATAAAGAAACGAGAGTCCAGAGCTGTCTTGTGCCTTAGCAGCCTCCTGGTTAAAAAAAAAAAAAAAAGAATTTGTGCTAGAGAAAGGGTGGGCAGACCCGTGAAGTGGATACTGATGTTCCCCATTTGCTTCTCATTCTTGCCAAATAATTCTTATAGTGTTGGGCAAGACAATTCCATTTCTCTGGGACAGTTTTTCTGACATGGAGGCAATAAAGAATGATTTCTGTCCCCAGTCCTTTGTTCCTTTTGTCTATATGAGCAGCATGCTGTTCAGAATCAGGGGTGTATCTTATTGGATGTATTTTCAGTGTTTAGCATAGATGTCTCTCAGTCTGAGATGTGGCCTCTAGGCACCATGGTACTACAAAATTAATTATCTGAGCTTCTGTGTTTATTTAGTTAATTGTAATATCTTCAATCGGGATATTGGGTCTAATTTTAGCTCAGTGTAAATCAGTTCATATTCATCGATTGTGCTGTTCTCTCCAAGCCTATTGCTTGTGACAATATTGGTTCACAAGCAGGATGTCAACACCCACGTGGACCTTTCTATTGTGTGGGGCTTTTTTTTTCCCTGTGAAATGAGCAGGTGAGGATGCCTTACCGCCTGAAAGTTAACTGACCTAGGATATATTTTAAATATACCTGATGCTAACCAATTTGTGAAGATGTAGAAGGGCATAACTCAACTAAACAACTTCACGAAGAATGCCTGAATTGCTGGAAGATATGTTGAGTGTGTGCTGAATCACCTCCACAGAGGCTTCCTTCTGTGCCTTACCTCACTGTGCCAACCTCTGCCTTACCGGCACAAAAACACACTTTATTATGCTGGAGAAAATCGGGTCAAAGTGCAAAGCAACCATTCAGCACCCAGTGAAGCCAAGCAGAATTATTTCCTTGATGACAAGAAGCATAAGGATTTTGAAGACCCTTCCTGTGGCTGCTGAGCACTTTATCTCCAGTGCTGAGCATCGTCAGACTCAGCTGTGGTTTTGTGTCTTAAGATGTGCTTAGCACCTCGCAGTTTGTACTCCTGACATGCATTGAACTTTTCTGACTAGTTCAGAAGGATCACTGAAATGTTTAAATCAGAAAGTGCTTGATATTAGCACTGTTTTCCAGAATGCTGCCTGTTAAACTGAAGGAGTATAGAAGCTCATCATCTTTGAGAGAAGATGATCACCATGATTAACAGTAGATTTATCACACAGTCGGTTCCTCACAGCATTCAAATTTGATGTTGCATTAAATTTACTTCTTTTTTTGAAAAAAGAAAAAAAAATCCAATGGCTTTTCCTCTCCAACAGTGTTCAGCAAGTTCCAGAGACATCAGAAGTCTTTAATGCAGGTTTTCAGAGTAAATGAAACCTTTTTTTCGGTGTGGTTGCCTTTGTAATAACAGTCTTCTTATTTGTTGGATACTTATGTAACATAAGATGAAAAGACATTTTATAGCCTTCTGGCAAGAGGACTTAAAATTAACAGCATACCTGTGGCTGCCCTAAGCCAGGGAGGGAGTCATTTTCAGGCCATGGGAAAACTGCAGGTTTGCATCCTTCCCTTCTTCTGACTTACCAATATTCAGTATTTCCACAGACTCGTTTTCTATGGAAGCATCACCCACCTTCACGAACAAAAAGAGTGATTAAGTAATTGGTTCTGATGAAAGAGCAGGAGTGGCAAGAGACAAGTGTCTCCCATCAGCGTTCCCTGAAGAATGTGGGGGTTTAACCCGTCCTTTCTGTTGTGTTTTAGTGCCTGGCTGGGCTCACACAGTCAATTGTCCCTCTGTTAACTCTCTGATTACCTCTGGCAGCAAAGCCGGGCACATGCAGAGGGAGGAATCCTCCCCACCCCGGAGCCTTTATGGGCCATATCCTGTAGGCAGGCAGGCTCCCCCTGAATCCAAAGGATGTTTTACAAAACAATCGATGGCCTTTCGCACCGACTCCCTCTCAGTGTGCGGAAAGGAAAACCACAAAAAGATAATGATCTGGGGTTTGATCTCACCCATAAGGGGCTGGCAGTAGGGTAATCCCATTGACTCCAGCTGATTTATTCCAAATTACTTTCACAGGCTTTGGGCTGGGCCTTTAAACACATGTAAACTCAATCAGAACCAAGCCCAATCACATTCATGCCCATTCTTGCTTTGAGTATTTGTCTTCCATAGCAGGCTTCCACCTGGAACCCGAATGACCTCAGCACAAAGCTTTCTTATTTAACATTAAATTGACAACTATTTTCAAACCAGTTAATTGCTCTCATTATGAACGCGAGGCGCTTTTAATCCTCAAAGCAGCCGTGCTGGGAGATACAATTTCCTGCACATACCCATTGATTACCAACAAATAGATCCGTCAGTGCTGCGGAACGGATCCCAGAGAAATGCAAGCCATGGAGATGTGTCTGAGCTTGCTGGGTGGAGCAAAGTGTGGCCAGCAAAACCAGCCAGGCTCCTGGAGAAATCCCCGGGATGCTGGGCTGTCCCGAGCTCTGGGGATGCTGCTATCGATACCTGTGCTGGCATTTGGGAGGCCCTCACCTGGGGGCAGATAAAGCCAGGGCTCAGAAGAGTGGTTGAGGCTGACCTTCGGCTTCATCCCAGGGCTTTTGTGGGAGCGGAGCTGTTTTTCCAGGCAGGATCGCAGCTGAGGGCTGACCCAGCCTCCTCCTTATGCTGTCCGTGCTCTGCTGACTGCAGCATCCCTCACCTCCGGAGCACAATCCTGCCTCTGCTGACCCCGAGCGCTGAGAGCCCTGGGATGAAGCCGAAGGTCAGGTCAGCTTCAGCCACTCTTCTGAGCCCTGGCTTTATCCCAGGGCTCCCAGCACTCCTGGGGTCAGCAGAGGCAGGACTGTGCTCCGGAGGTGAGGGATGCTGCAGTCAGCAGAGCACGGACAGCATAAGGAGGAGGCTGGGTCAGCCCTCAGCTGCGATCCTGCCTGGAAAAACAGCTCCGCTCCCACAAAAGCCCGTGAGATCTGTAAGGAGGCCAAGCCCCTGGCATTCCCAGCTCAGGGAATGTTGCCCTGCATCTCCTGGGGATCTGCTGCCTCAGAAAGGCCAACTCTGCAGCATCTGGGCTGCTCCAGCTCCTCCTCCCAGCAGCAGCCATTGCCCACAGCACCGGGATGGCAGCACCATTAGATCAGAAAGTGACTCACTATTGAGCGAGCCCTGTCAAGCAAGATAAATACAATTTGGTTGTTAGCTAATCTATTTTTGTTTGTGTTCCCAATGCATCCAAGGCACTGATTACATTGCAGTCTACCATGCTGGCAGTAAGTATATGCTGCCACAATGCTCTTTGCTCTGCAAGGAGAACATTTGTGAATACAATGGTTCTATTTGTCTGTCAATATTACATCACAGCTGACGTACCCTGCGCCAGCTCTCTGAGTGGAATAATATTTTTGGGTTTCCAGGAGTTAAGTTATGGAAAGGCAATATTTAAGCTGAACAGTATTTAAGTAACTAGAGTTCTCATCATTTCTGCTATCTGTCACCTTCATCTGCCAGCCCTTCCTTCCTGCATCTCTGTGACTAAAGTTCCGTGGCTTGATAGAGCCTAGCTTTGGACTTTGATCTAAGAAAGCAGGCTTCACAGGGGCTGTTTCAAAGAGGCCTTGTAGGATGCTTTTGCACCTCCACTGCTGAATTTTATCAATGCAAGCAGCTCTCAGGGGTGCTCAGCACCTCCTGAAAGAATTCAGGCTATGCATTTGGGTTATTTCTGCACATTGTACTTCCTCTCACTTTGTTTTTTAGTTTTGTTTAGCATTCACTTAGACTTCAGGATGGCTATTTATGGAAATTTAAAATTTTCATGATAAAGAAAGTGGTTTGCAATTAGAATGAGAAGAAACCATTGGTCTTAACAACAGAGAGGGAAACTTTCTAGTTTACATGGTTCCATATCCATTACCAATTGCTAAACTTTGCAAAGGAGTAAATAGCCAAAGGTGCATGGCAAAAATGAGGTGAAAAGCATGCTGTCTTTCTGCAGATGATCTCAATATAAAGTAAGTTGGCATACCAGATAAGGCGTTTGTCCACTGTCACATTCTATAGAAGTCTTTTCACACTCAAGTAAAAGACCTCGCTGCAATCACTTCATGATCAAATCTTTCTGAGAATCAAAGGGAGATAACTGATTAATTGTGCAGCCTGAGAAAAAACTGTGGCTTTGCAAAGCTCTACCACACATGTAATAGGACCTCAATGATCAAGATTTCTGCTGCTTTTCCTAAACCTGACTGCAATATATGTGGAAAAGATTGAAACTAAAATATCAGCAACGAATTTAGAGCACTTTGGAACGCAGACAGCTGTGGGTACTTTTCAGGAGAGGGATGAGCATGCACTGACTGTCCATCCCTGTGCTTGCCCTCCACCGTGGTCCTTCAGGCCTTCTGCTGCATTTTTACTGATTGTGGGAAATTCTTGCAGAGCCTGCTGGTTAATCATGGTAGGTTAAACAAGCTGTTAAGTGATGTGGGAAACCATTGCAAAGATACTCAGCTGAGGCTGCAAGGCTACACGTTGTGTATAACCCCTTTCCATCTGATAGTGCTATCATCCTGTGGGCTGTGTGGGAGCCTGCAGCTCCTATCAGCCCAGGCTGATGCTTTATGCCACATTTCTCATGCAGATGATTCTGTCTCCCGGATTTAAGCCCTAGGCTGGGATGAAAATGAGTGAAGTAACTTGTATTCTCCGTCTTGAGTATGTAACACTGCATTTGTGCTGCTTGTCAGGTACTGAGACAATAGCTAATTTTTCTCACATATGGCATAAGATATTATCGTCATTATCATTACTATTATTGCGTGATATCATTTAAATTAGTCCAAAATTGCATACCTGGGTGTAATTGCATCTCTCCCCTGATCAGCTGAGCCAGACATAAGAGATTATGCCATGAATGGAGCCAGGGCCCTGAGCTGGTTGGGCTCCCTCAGCTTGGGAGCAAAGGTGGCAGAGAGGGTTTCTAAACACTCTTCTGTCAGAAGAGCAGGAAAGAAGATCCAGCCTGAGCTGAGAATCTGGTTTTCCTGCTAAGAAGATGCACTGGAGCAGAAGAGACCTGTGTCTGACTGGTGTTTCCAGCCAGCTGCACTGGGGTGAGGACTGTGAGTTTGACAGTGCTGTCTGAAGCAGCCCCACAGTGGTCACTGCCAGCGACAAAATGCTGAACTCAGAGTGGGTAACAGACCTCTGCCCCGATCCCTGCCCTCTTCCAACTCCTGCCTGCACTTTCCAGTGGGTAAATCTTAGCAGTGACTTTTCCTGAGGGTGACTTGGTGACTTGTAAAAGGCTGGATGCCTCGAGGGCTGCCTGCAAGGCACGAAGAGAAAAACCAACATCTGTCTTGGCAGGTCTCCTCCTTATCTTCAGGCTGATACCATCGAAGGTCTCAGTCTATCCTGGTTTGGGGCTGATTGTCCCTTTAGGCAGTGAATGACTTGTGAAAGTGGGTAAAGTTTGGATTTTTAGGAGGGCTGAGGCACTGTGATGGCACCCAGACCTCAGGGGGTTTGCTCTCTTTCCATCACCCTGTCCCATGGCCATTCCTAACTGAGCCCAGCCACCAAATCCTCCTCAGCACAAAGGCAGCTGAGACTTCCTGCAGTTCTGTGAGGGAGCCCTCCCAAAGCACAGCACCCAGCCTTTCCTTTGGTTCCTACATGCAGAACTAAAATTCTCCCTTTGTCATTCTGTCTCTTGATCTTCCCAGGACATGTCTCACCAGAGATGGACCTGGCTCCCGTGGCTCAGGATGGAACTATCCTGATCCACAGAGTCCATGCTGGGGACCAGCCCTGGTTCTCCTGCAGTCAGTGGTGCTGTTTTTGGTGACTTTGTGAGGTGCACTGGGATCCTGTGTGTGAGGAAGTTTACCATAAACCATCAGCCGCCTGGGCTGTAGATCCGTGCTTAGAATCAGCAGATTTCTGTGGAAGAAAATCCCAAGATTTCAAACCAACACATTTTTTCACCTACATTTTTGCTTTCCACTGAGGTTGTTCCAGCTGTGGAAGCATCAGCAGGGAGTAATATGACTTAAATTCCTGTGAAGTCTTACAGTGAGGGGAAATTACTGCAAGACCTTTTGTAACAGTTGGACTTGATGATCTTTTCCAGCCTAAATGATCCTGTGGTTCTATAAAATCACACCAGCAGAGCCACAATCAGGAGACAGCAAAGGAAAAGCACACCAAAGTCCCCACTCTTCGGCACTTACAAGCTTAATTAAACGGTAATGTAATCAAGCCAGTGATTAATCATAAACGTTTTATCAATGGAAAATGAAGGATTTCCCTGCCAAAGACTCCTGCTCACATTTTGCTATCACTGTAACTTCATCAAGTCCAAGCACTCAATCATTTCCCACCTGCCCAGTATGAGTGAGAAGCAGCTACATGGAATTATACCAGGACAAAACTAGTCCAATGAGATAATGGCAAGATAATAGGATCCCTTTCTTAAACTCTGATACCTACAGAAAGCCAAACAATTGGATCTGAATCCATATTCCTACCCGGTGATAAGGGATTTTTATGGCATAAGCAGTGCATTGCTTTGTAGATAAACTGCATGTTCCTTAAGGACACTGAATTCATTACCCCTGAGGCAAGGGAGTGCATTATCCTTGTTCCCAAAAGCACAGAGAGTGGCATGAATGACACCGGGAACCTCATCCTGCTGAATAATGCTGTTACTATAATAGGAGGGAAACACAGGGGGGATAGTTTGCCACAGCCAGCAAGGATAAAATGGCCAGGAGTTTACATATTCAGCTTCCCATGAAAGGAAAATAACAGCCAGCCCAATCCCTTCCTAGAGCTCTCCTCGTGCCACTGCAGCAACCCCACTGCCAAGCTAAGCCAGCCCGTATAGGAACATAAACACAGCCAGAAATCAGACTTGGCAGCAAATAAAGCCCGGGGTGGGAAATACCTCTCACTTAAAGTATCTGCTGCTGTAAGAGGGTCTCTTTGTAACAAACTCCCACGCTGTAGCCTTAAAGCTTAATGGTCTGTGAAAGATATTATGCAACGTTTTTAGCATTTGATTCCGTTCTGACAGGACTTTATGATCTGTATTACAGGAGAACACTGTTAAGCTAATCATACTCATAATGAATCTTTGTAATAGAATAGCTTCTAACATTTTGACTTTTCAGAAATACAGAAAGACAAAACTGTCACTGATGTTATTTTCCCCCTGCTTCCCCAAGTCCATCTGTTAGAGCTGCTAAAGATCAAGGGCCATCATTTCTTTTCTTCTACAGACTGAACGGTGGAAAAGGCACTTGGCTTCCAAGGGCCTAATTCTGCACTTTTTTATTCCCAGGCACAGATTCTTCAGGCACTATCAATTTGCCTTTTTTCTTTTTAAGGCATGCCTGGTATAAGTCATGTCTGAAATATAATTCCTTATTTCTGCTACTGATGACAGCTTAAATGATTAAAAGGAATTTTTAAGTTCTTTGTAGGTTTCTCATTTTCATATTATTGTTACTTTCCTTTCTGCATTTCATTCAGCTCTGGTAGCAGAAGGAGTCTTAGTGGAGTCACTTTTTTTTTCTGTTCATTAAAACTAATTCTATTCTGTTTGCTTTTGATGAACAGTTAAAAGAAAAGGAAATAAAGACTCAGGTACTAAATAGTCTGAAACACTCACCAACTGCATATACTTACAGAAAAACTGAATTTGCATCCTACAGTTATCAAGAAGGGCCCTTTAAGCTTGAAACAGGAGCAGATTCTTTTAAACTTTCCCAGAGAATAGCAGTGACCTTGCAGATCAGATAACCCATGGTCTCCAAGAGTTCAAATATGTCATCAAGACTTTATTTTACTGCTCGATGTTCCTTGGCCTAGTTGCTTCAACCAGGCTAATTGCACCACTCCCCCACCCCAAAAAGCCCCACAACAGGACTGCACAACCAGAACCAACGTCAGCAGAGTGGAGCTGGGCACATGGCAGGAACAAGGATAAATGAGACACTGTGTGGAAGGCTGGAGTTCTGCTGAGTGACTCTAATCTGATGGCTACAACATATTAAAGCCAATGGAAACATTTGATTAAAAACCTGCTAGATCTTTGCTCCGGGTTTTATCACAAAGCCCTCACAGGCAGGCAGCCAAGTGCTGAGCAGCAGCACAAATGGTCCATGATGGGAATCCACAGGCCCCCAAGTCCTTCCACAGAAAGCTGGCCTGAAGGATACCTGGGGTCCTCAGACCTCTGCTGCCTTTCAGTATCTGCAGGGAGAGACTGAGATCTGCTATCACCACCCTCAAGAATACAGACAGCTCTGCAAGCATCATCTGCCCCAGCCCATGACCTCTTGGGGTGTGTCCAGGAAGCCTCAACCTTTCCAAGAAGCCACTTGCCTTTGTGTCAGGTCAACACCCTTCAACCTCTGTGGTTTTATTCCAGAAAAATTCCAGTTAGTCTTTCAGGAGGCAGGGATGAGCATCCCAAAACTCCAGCATCTCCTGCATCCCACTGAGAGGGGCAAGCATCCCAAAATTCCAGCATCTCCTGCATCCCACTGAGAGGGACAAGCATCTCAAAGCACCCTGTCTCCTCTCACTTGCTTTGCAGCCAGCTTAGTTTCACTGACACATTTTCTCTGCTGTTCCCTTCCCCCTGGATATCCCTGGCAGGATGGAAGAGCCCAGGAGCACAGGAAATAAAAGTATCCCAGTCGGCGTGAGAACTGCTCCCCTCTGTTCTGTCTCCAACAGGCTGGAGCTTGTGAAATCAAACAGGGGCTGCATGTTAGCACAAAAGCTGACTCCAGCCCATCGCCGTGCATTTTAGCATTAACTGAGACTTTTACTTTCATTTTTATGAGAAATGGATGCTTTTCAAAGTCGTTGAGGAAGTAGCTGTTATTGTCAATAAGCTGTGTTGGTTTTTACTCCAGGGTGGGCATTTCAGGGAAGTCAACCAGGAGAAGAATAATCACTTTCAGCAACGGCTACTGTCTAGATTAGTTTAGACTTAACTTTCAACCATACCCTTAGGCTCCAGCTTAGCAATGTATTCAAAGATATATTTAATATTTAGGCATATGAGTAATTCTGGTGCACTTACTTATTTAAATTTAGGCACATGTTTCAGTCTTTTCCAGAATTAGCTTCTAATTCACAATTCAGCCTCATTTCCATCAGTACAAATCATTGTGCTACATCATATGATTACTGCACAAGTAGGAAAAAATATTCTTGATAATTTATTGAGAAAAATCTCCTGCTTTCATACCAACATTCTTCTGGGGGTTCAGCTTTTTTAACCAGTTTCCTTCTCCAGCCTGAACACAAAGGCAAAGCTGGGATTTGACGAAATACTTTGGTTGTGAAGGGAATATGCTCCAACTATACACAGATTTTAAAGAGGAGAGATAAAATGGGAGCATAGCTTTATCGTGCATTTCAAGCAAAAATGCAGCCACTCCCCTTTTCCAGATCCTCCTTTTTCCCAGCTCAATATTCTGGGATATTATCTGTTAATTTCAAGACATTCTGGTGGTCAGCACTCACACCATGACACTGGCTGGAGGAGACCTCTGTGTGTATTTTGGGGTGATGTAATTGTTGATCAAAACTGACATTTATATTTTACTTTGATTTTTTTTTAAATTGCAATCCCTCTGAAATGGAATACACACTCAGAAAGATGATTCCTCTTTTTATTTTTCTTCTCTGAAAAGAGAAGCCACAGTCCAAGGTTGCAAATCTGAGCAATTTGGTCAATGATGTAAACACAAATGAAAATCAGCCAACAAAGGAAATTCACTTGAGTTAAATAGGAGGTTATTATCATATGTTGCATCCTCTTTTGTAACTCCATGGAGAGTGAGTCAGGTTAAGAACCAACCAGAGGGGACCAAGCTGCTACTGCTGACACTGTGTAGTGTTCCAGACACAGAAAAAAAATATAAAATAACTAGGATATGAAGATGTAATTCTAGGATTATCTGTTTCCCCCAAAATATGCTATTCCATACTAATTTTTAACCAAATCAGGCTGCACCTCCAGTAAATAGGAAAATACCAGTTGCCACAAACAGCTCAAATTAAATATAAATATTTCTGAAGGCTTCACTGAGACTATAATCTCATTCTCTCAAGGTTCTCAATTCTTCACTTTCTTTACTGATTTCTGGAAACAAGTGGACCAGATTCCCCAGATCTCATCATTCTGCATCATTATTTATATTTTCACCAATCTAGCATGGGTGCTGCAGATTTGAAATGGCAGCACCCTGAATCCACTCCTTTGGCACACACACAAAAGTGCACAGACACTCACACACATGAGGCTAAAGGTGGTAGAAAACCCAGGCAAAGTGAGTTTATTTGACTGCACTCATTAGTGCTATACATTACGGGTTCAATCCTGCTCCCTTTGAAGTTGGTGGTATTACTCCCATTGAATTCATGTGCTCTGAAAAATGCCTGAGTTTTGCAAATTTATCATTTTGTCATCTATGCTTCAGGTCAAAACTATAATCCAGTGTTTTCGACTTGGTTCCGAGCCAAATTATTTTTACTAAAGGTTCAAAGAACGCATGCTTGTCCTTCAGAGAGGTGCCAATCCTCTTTACAACCGAGGAGCAGCGTGGCTGAGGATCTCAGGACGGTCTGAGGGGTGCAAACATCCTGCAGGTGACCACAGCAACCCCGGCTTCCAGGGTCTTCCCAACAACAGCACCTCACTTCAACTCGACAGAAAGGATGAGGGACCATCCTTTCTAAGAGCATTTCTGCAGCACATGTGATCCATACTGATTTACTGTCACTTACAGGGAATTATGACTAAAATTGCTACAAAACATCTCCCTGTGTTGTGGGTTGTTTTTGCTTGTTTTTAGGGTTTTTTGTTTGTTTGTTTTGGGGTTTTTTTGCTTGTTTTTTTTTTTTTTAAGAAAAATAACATTCTACTTCAAAACCTTCTGAATAAACAGCTCAACAAAAAATTTCCAATGGTATTTGTTATGTGCCTTTGAGATGCCTTGTCATGCTACAAGAGCGAGTGCCAGTTTGGGGAATAGAGAAAATGTTTCTTTACCTTGTAAATCAAGTGTAAATGCTCTGTTTGGCCAAGATGTGATTTTTTCCTACCTCACATATCCATCTCAAACCCCAGTGTCTGTGTTGGCCATTTTCATGCTGATATATTACCAAAACATACTGTCAGCTGAGTGAAACAGAAACTGTAGCTTCTGACTCTAAAACCAAAATATTCTCCACTAAAACACTATTTCACTTTAAGGATGCTGGTGCTTGAATACATTGTTTATTCACCTTGTTACTGTCTGTCAGGCTTCCTCTGGTGCCTCTCCTTCCACTGGCTCACTTCTGGCATGGCCTAATAGAAATTTCCCTCAATGAAGAAAGAAACAAAACCTTGCTCCCTGCTTCTTTCGCCCCTCCCTCCACTGAGCCCTTTTGCACGTTCTTAACCCCCGGATAAATTTGGGCTAAATTCCATTTTAGCTCCGGGTTTGTCCCTGCCTGTTTGGTCCCATCAGTGACACCTCCTCATCTCGGGACACCGCAGCCATCCCTGTCTCCCTCCATCCCGGGCTTGTGCCTCTCCCCAGCTTGGCGATGGTTCCCCTACAGAAACTCTGATGAGCTTTGCTCCATCCAATCCCGCATTTCACGGGCCCCGCACGGCTGGCCTGGGGGTTTGGGCGCCGCAGGTGACACGGGAACATCTCCAGGTGCGTTTGGGATGTCTCCAGAGAGGGAGACCCCCGCCCTCCCTGGACAGCAGTTCCAGAGCTCAGCGTAAAGCTCTTCCTCCCGCTGAGGTGGAATTTCTTGTGTTTTGTGTTTATGACCATTGCTCCTCATCCTGTTGCTCCAGGCACCTTCCTGTTGGCATCCCTTGGGAATTTTTACAGGCACTGATGAGATGCCCTCGCAGCGTTCCCAGGACCAACCCTGGCTCCCTCAGCCCCCGTCATTGTCCGCCGGGCCCTCTCCAGCAGCTCCTTCTCTTTCTTGTCCAGAGGAGCCCGGAGCAGGAGTGGAGTTTTTTGGGGGGCAGGTGTTCTCATCCGCGGCGGCGCCCCGGCTGCGCGGCTCTTCGCGACATTACGGCGGGCACGGCCGGCGGCGGCACGCCAGGAATGCGCGCTCCCGCGGCGGGGCCGCGCGGCGCGGCGGCGCGCAGCGGCGGGGGCGGGATGACATCATGAGAAAGTGGCGGCCGGCCCCGGCGTCGCCGGCAGCGGGCGGGTGCCGCGGGGAGGGGAGCGCCGGGCAGGCAGCGAGAGAGAGAGAGAGCGAGGGAGCGAGCGAGGGAGGGCAGGAAGGAAGCGCTGTCGGAAGCCCCCGGGGGCGAGAGCGGCGGAAGCGGCCGGAGCGCGCATCCCGCATCCCGCATCCAAGGATGGGCGGCTCGGGAGCGGGGCGGGAGCAAGGAGCGCACCGCAGGGCTCCGGTGCGGGCACGGCAGCTCAGGCAGGCAGCGGCGGGGCGGTCCCGATGGCTCGGACGGGCGGCACCGCCCCCCGGCCCGGGCAGGTGCGGGACCCCCCGGTGCCGCCGCCGGGCCGCCCCCGCTCGCCCCGGTGGCGGCTCTGGCGCTGCCGCCCGGCCCGTCCCCTTTGTGTCGGCGGGACCGGGCGAGCCCCGGCCGAGATCTGCCCGTCCCGCCCGGTAACAGCCCCGCGCCCCCATTGGCTCCCGCGCCGCCGCTTCCTGCGGCCGCGCCGCCCCGCGGGGGCTCCCCGGGCCCCGCGCCAGCCCCGCCCGCCGCCGGCACCGCCCGCCCGCCGCGCAGCCCCGCGCCCCGCCGCGCCGCTTTTATGAATGGAGCGGCGGCCGCGTGCTCCGAGGGGGGAAAGGCACCTGGGACAGCCCGCTCCGACCGGGAGGATGCCGGCGTGTGGGTGCTGGGAGAGGGACCCGTGTGCCTGGGCAGCGTGGCCCGGGACAAATGGTTGGAAGGACAGAGCTGGCACGACCCGAGGGAATGCGACCGGCTGCCCCAAGGGCTGGCCCTGCTTCCCCCAACCAGCTGCTCACCAGGAAGGTGTTGGGGGTGCAGGGTTGTTAATTAAATAGGGTCCCCCCGGATGTGCATCGGACACGCGTCCCATTTCGGCCTGAGAGCGCAGGGTCGTGTGTGTTTCTTCCTTTAATATTAAAACCTTCCTGGCCAACTAAAGTTGTTGAAACCGAAGTGCACGTCCTGTGCGTGAAGCACAATAGACAGGCGGAGGGACAGGGGACAGCTTCCTCGCTGAGGGACCCTCCAGAGCTGCCCGACGGGCTGCAGCGTGCAAGGGGAACTGAGAGCACGGGGCCTCCGACATCCTCCTCCTCCTCCTGACAGCCAGAGACAAAATGGAGACAAATGGTCAAGCAAACGAGTAAACGAGAAAAGATGGGCAGACAGTGCATGCAAAGAGATTACATAAACACACAACTGTGCAACAACATGCCCTGTGATCTTTGGCACTGCTCTCCCCGAGGGTCACGCAGGAGAGATGCTGTGTCCTCCATGGCCAGCAGCCCCTGCCACCAGCTGGAGTTTCTGCCATTGGTGTTGTAGCACTGGCAGGTATTCCAGACACCCGTGCAGCACCCGGGTGATGCTAAAGCACCGAGGCTAATCTGTGCACCCCAATTTACGGCCTCCCCGCTTCTCCCTATGCTGCTTTGGTCAGGACAAGTCTCTTCTCCCATGCATCAGCCTCGCCTCCAGTGTTCCCCAGCGGGCCTCAAGCTGTGCTGTCAGCCCCTCGGAAAGCGAGACTTTAGGAGATGCCCTTTTCTAACAGAAACAGCGCGAAGCAGAGCGCTCTCAGGTACAGGGAGTTATTTACAGCAGGGCCCCATCACGCGTGGACAGAATGTCCTGGAGACGCAGATGAGGCCCCTGCAGGCTCCGGCGGCTGCCGGCGCCTCCCTCCCACCCTGCCAGCTCGTCTCCCCAAGGGTGCTGGAGGGAGCCCTGGCCACCATTTTGCTGCTCCGCTGGGATATTTTTCCTGGGTGTTGGTAAGTGGTGGGGGTGGGGTGCCGAGCATGGCCTTCCTCGGTGTGCGCTGCCACCGGCTGAGCCTCGGATTAGCTCTCACCCTGTCCCCTGCCACCTCTGTGCCCCTCTGGGAAGGTGAAACCTTTAAAGTGAAAGGAAAGGCCTTTAAAAAAAAAAAATTAGAAAAAAGAACCATCTTGGCAGAGGGGTGGACACCCCAATTGTTTAAAAATTTTGGTGTGCAGCAAAACCATGCTGGCTGGGAAAAAACACGACTGAGGAAACTGGAAAAAGGTTTTCCCTTGGGATCAGCTACAAAGGGTAGGCGTTCAGGTTGGGAGCGTGCCTTTTTAAAGGACAGTATGGCAGGTACGTGCAGGTGACAGCACTAATAATAATAATAATAATAATAATAATAATAATATTAATAATAATATTGGTAGCAAACAGCAAGGCATTGCTGCTCCGCTCCCCTCCCCGGCGCCCCCGTAAAATAATACTAAGTCTCCTTGCATTTCTCTCCCTAGTGTCTGTGTGTGGCCTTAGCCCCATTCATCATTTGGCTCCCAGTGCAGAACTCGCTCCATTTTTAAAATTATGCATGATCCACTGAAGAGACAATTTGGGTTTCCCCCACCTCTCCCTTGCCCTTGAAGAAAGCGAGCCCTTGTCTCATTTGCATTAAAACTCTGCTCTCTATAAGCTAAGCAAAGGGGAAGGACTTGAAGCCTATGGGATGGCTTTAGGGCTCTGCCCCTTGCTTTTGGCTCTCTCTCTCTCTTTCTCATTCTCTCTCGTGCTTTGATCTCTGCTTAACAACAGTAACGTCACAGGGACTACACCAGGAGAGTTTTGTTGGAAGTTAGAAAGTTTTGCAGCCTCCAGAGGGCTGTAGCGGCAGTAGCAGAAGCAGCATCCAAGGGACTCCTGGAAGGGGAAGAGAGAGAGCGAGCGAGCGACTGACTCAGTCCTGCTGCAGAGAACTGACTCGAGGCGACGAAGGCAGACATGGAACATCAGCTGCTGTGCTGCGAGGTGGAGACCATCCGACGAGCCTACCTGGATGCCAACCTCCTCAATGACAGGGTGCTGCAGACAATGCTGAAGGCGGAGGAGACCTGCTCGCCCTCCGTCTCCTACTTCAAGTGCGTGCAGAAAGAAATCTTGCCATATATGAGGAAAATAGTTGCCACTTGGATGCTGGAGGTTTGTATCTTTCGGGGACTCCTTCTTGCAAGCTGCGGCACCGAAACGAATTAATGCGGGGAGCTGCTGCCCCATCTCCTGCCCCCCCTCCCCTTCTCCCGGGATCGCTTCCCCGGCGCGGCACACGTTGCCTGCCCTCGGAGACGCCCGCGTGGAGCGAGGGGAAGCGGCCCGAGGTGGCGGTGGCCGCCGCCGCTGTCGCCGGCTCCGTGTCCCCGCAGCCGCAGCCGGATCCCGGCGCCGAGGGGCGGCGGACCAGCCCCCCCCCACTCCCAACCTCGCCCCCGCCCGGTGCCCCCGGGGGTCGGGGGGTGCCTGGCACCTTTTCCGGCCGTCGGGGCGAGGCGGTGCCGGCGTGGGGAGCCGGGGCAGAGCCGGCTCGGGGCTCTCCCGGCCCGGCGGGGAGCGGCCCCGGCCCGGCCGCCGAACCCCCGGCCGCGCGGGGCCGCCGCCAGCCCCTGCCAGCTCGTGTTTTCTGGGGATTTTATTTTAAATTAATATCCTTGTACACGTATGCAAGCGGCTGCCCGTGCCAGTATTATGCGCCATCTTTGTTCTTTTATTTGCAAAGCAAAAGTGTTTATTAATCGGGAGAAAAACGAAGAAAGTCCCGGGGAGCAAAGCCAAGGGTGTGTGTGTGTGGCGGGGGGGAGCGGGGGAAGGGGCCGGGGGAGGAAGGTCGGGGGCCGGGGGACCCCGCTGGGGCTGCGGGCAGGGGGACCGGCCGGAGGGGCTCCGGCGTTTCTGGGGGGAGTTGCAGGGTGAAAGTTTCTTTGTTCAGCGCGAAGAGAGGCTGGAGCTGCGGTCACCCCTCAAAGGCACGCTTGTGCTGCGGCGGCGAGCGGCAAGGTTGCCTGGGAAAAGCCAGTTGGAAAGGGCCTCGTCCCTGGCGGGACACGTCTGGGGGGGCTCCCAGCGGGAGCCCCAGGAGCTGGGCTACATTTTCATGCCTTTTCGGAAGCCCTGGGTGCCCGCGATGTATTTTTAATTAATTTTTGAAACCGCAGCGCCCTGCCTTGCTTTGGGAAATGTCGCGCCCGGCTGTGCTGCAGGGCGAGAGAGGGAGGCGGTGAATTTCACTTCGGGGGATCCCCCTGGAGCCCCCCAGCAGGACCAGAGGCACGGGGTTCGGTAAAGGACCCCCGCCGCTTCATTTTCAGCCTTTTTTGAGGGCTCGAATAATTTTTTAAATATTTTTAAATATTTTTTGAAAAGATGACGTCTGGCGAAATGAGGCTGGACGCCACCTTTGTGTCTCGACCAGAGAGGGGAATCGGCAGCACAACGGCAAATAAGATGAGAAAATAAAAGCGAAATAAATAAATCCGGGGCCGATCCCGGCTCTGCACCCCGTTACCACTCACGGGGGTTCGCATTTTCCTCCGCTTTCCGTTTTCTTCCCTTTTAAAAAATTTGTTCTTAGGGGCTGGAAAACTGGGCACAGACCTCTTCTTCGATTACCCCCCTCCCCTTTTGCCATGAATCGCCTGCGGGTTTCTAACGCAACATTTCCCCCCACTTTGTCACTCGTGACTTTCATTTTCTTTGATGCCGCTGCGTTTCCCATATTTATCCATTTTCCCCAACTGCGTTTTCCCCTCGTCTACTTCAACCTTGCCCTGCAAAGCCTGGGGGTGAGGGAGGAGGGAGGGCGAGAGCAGCGGGACAAGCCTGGCTTTCGCCTCAATTAAATTATTCTTCAACGATCTCTCTCCTTCTTGCAGGTTTGCGAGGAGCAGAAGTGCGAAGAGGAAGTTTTCCCCTTGGCTATGAATTATTTGGACAGATTTTTGTCGTTTGAACCCCTCAAGAAAAGCCGATTGCAATTGCTGGGAGCTACCTGCATGTTTGTGGCTTCAAAAATGAAGGAAACTATTCCTCTGACCGCAGAAAAACTGTGCATTTATACAGATAACTCCATTAGACCCGACGAATTACTGGTAATTTCACGTTCCTGTCGCTTCAAGAATAAAAAAAAAACCAAAATCGAAACAAACATTAATATATATATAAAATACATGAAAAAAAAAAGAGAAAACAGAAGAGCAACCCCGCACGTTGGGAAGCGCTGGCCGCGACTGCGGGTCTGCTGGCGGCGGGCGGGAGCTGTGGATGCGGCGGCGGGCTGGGATAGGGCCGGGATGGGGCCGGGATGGGGCCGGGATGGGATGGGGATGGGGAGCGGGACCCCCCCGCGCTGGGCGGCGCTGGGCGGCCCGCGGGCTCCCCCTGCCGGCCCCGCCGGGCGCTGCCCCGGCGCGGGGGGACCCCCGTACCCCGCCCCGACCCCGGGACAGCGCTGAGTCCCCCCGGCACCGTGTGCGAGCGGCTCTAACCACGCTCCCCTCCTCTCCCTCTTCTTCCTCTTCTCTCCTTCCCCCTTCCCCTCCCTCTTCTCTTTGCAGCAAATGGAGCTGCTGCTGGTGAATAAGCTGAAATGGAATCTGGCTGCAATGACCCCCCACGATTTCATTGAACATTTCCTTACTAAAATGCCTCTGGCAGAGGACACCAAGCAGATCATCCGTAAACATGCTCAGACTTTTGTGGCTCTGTGCGCTACAGGTATGAGCCCTGCACGTTGCGCAAAGCGCGTTGCTCCCCGACACGCGCCCGTCCCCCGGCTTGTAAAGCTTCCCGTAGCTGTTGGTCTCAGGCGCGCTCGCAGAGCTGCGGGGAGGTAGTTTAAGCCCCGATTATTGCCCCTTGTTTGCAGAAGGTGGATTACTTTGCCAGAGGTAAGTTTTTCTTTTCAGAAGATATTTCGCTTCTGAGTCGGAGTTTTGTGTGGTTGTCAGGGAGGGAGAGGGACCACCCCCCCCCGCGCCGCTCTCTGTAGCTCAGCGTGGCACGATTTCCTCGCCTCCCCAGCTCGGGTTTATGTGGGGGCTGCAAAAGTCTTACTGCCCGTGTGGGGAATCCCTCCCCGTGTGGATCCATTCTTTAGGACGAGTTTTTAAAGGCGGAAGGAGATTTTTTTTTTTTTTCCCCTGTGAATAGCACCGCGTGTGGGGGGTTTTAAACCTTCCCTCTTCAAGTTGCCTGTTCCCCCCCTTGCTCGGTGGCTGGTGGACTGGAGGAGGGCCACGCGGCACGGAGGCTTTTCCTGGCACGGGACCGAGCCGCTGCCATCCGCACCCTCTGACCACGTGCTGTGCTGGAGCCGTGAGCCGGGCCGGCCCCCAAAGACGCCCAAGAGCCGTGGTAGCCACGCTCCGAAACCCCTGTAACGCCGTGCGGCTTGTCTTCCAGAGGTTGGATTTGGTGTAAAAAAAAAAAAAAAAAAAAAAGGTTGAAGGAAGATGGCAGGCGCTCAGAAAGGAAAAAAAAAAAAAAAAAAAAGTCCTGTTTCACAGAAACGGCCCCGCTGCAAGGCCTAAAGATAGAACAACCAAGCCATAAAAGAGAAGTTTATAAAGACTGGCGTTGCTCTTCATCTTGGGCCTAACATCAGCGTGAGGGGCAGCTCGTAGGTGAGGTTGCCTGGAGTAATGCTCGGTGCTGGGAGCGCCACAACCTTCAAACCACCGGCAGCATTTTGGGAAAGTCCAGTGTGTCCCTCCGTGCCAGGTTCTACCAGATAGAGGCTGCTGCAACTCTGGAGGTGTGATTTGCTAAAAAGAACGGCCACCCGGGCTCCCCTTTGGATGTGGGGATGTTTAACCTAGGTTGTTGTGTTGGCAATGACAGGGATGAAAGCAAGAGTAGTTCAAAGGTTGGAGACTTGCTAAGAGTCCAGTACTTTGATCTACTGTCGGTGTTGTTATGTTTCTTTTAGGAAGCACATCCAGAGCCTTTATTTAACGCTGCTACACACCACAGCTGGAGAATGGATCAGTAAATGAGAACCATGTTCTGGGAGTTTTACTGAGCTTTTAAAAAAAACCAGCGCTGAGCTCACCAGAGTTGGGGCCCTCTTCAGCTCCCTACTGAAGCTGGGAATATTGCCTGGGGACGGAGCGCTCAGGAAGGCTGCCACTAGGCTCTGTGTTTTTATTGTTATTTTTGGATGCCAGGGGTTTTCTCTACCTTTTGCTTTTCTCATGACTTCTTTGTTGGCTAGTGAAGATCACATGTGGCTTAAGCAGCATCTGGACTTTGCTTTGCTGTTGCTGGGTTGTACTGCGTTTTCCCTTGCCAAAACGAACCTAGATGGACTGCAAATGCCTTGTGCTGCCTGGATGCTGTGGGGCCTGATCCAAAGTCCACTGGAAACACTGACAGCTCGCTTAAGTGGCCTCAGGGGCAAGTGCAGTCTCTCCTTTGCCTGCGTCCTCTTCTGTAAAGGAGGTTCTCCTAAGAAGAGACTGCAAAATAATGCTTGCTTAGAAAACAAACCCTTGGCCAGTTGGCTTACCAAGGTGAAGGCTGTGGAAGTGTTTGTAGATGAGTGTGTATGTGTTTGCTCCAGAAAAAGAAGGTTACGCTGCAAGGTGAAGTTGAGGGGAATTCCTCCTAAGCTCCCTCTCCAGTTGTCTGGCTAGTAGAAGAAGTGGGTTTGTTTGATTTGGTTTGGTTTTGAAAAATCCATTTTCACCAAAGGATGCCTTTGTGCTGTGGTAGGTTCAGGAGAAAAAGCGAAAAAGAAAAAAAAAAAAAATTACCAGGGGTTGTTTGAAGTTAACACATAATTGAGCTTAATGAATGGGGCTTTGGCATGGCCGAGCAAGGCAGGGAGAGCTCAAAAGGAAGCAGGCCTCTTTTGGCCCAAGTTAAGACCGGTGTTGAGGGAGAACTGCAGCTCTATACAAGCATAACAATGAATAGCAACAAATATTGGAGCTTCAGCATTTCATTATGTTCCTCTGGTTATCAAAACATACCAGGCTCCTTTTTATTATCTATTATTATTACTATTATTGCTGTTAATATTGTTGTTGCTTTGGTCCTCTCCGAAGGAGAAAGAAAGATCCCCCTTTGAAACGAGCATGTTACAATTCTCCCATTCTCCGGCCTTTATAAAATTGGAAGTCTCAAGGTATGTGACCAGTTGGAACCTGTTGCATCTTGCAGCAAGTGATTTATGTTCACAGTTTTGATTTGCCTCAATGAAAAGATTTTCATTCATAGCCCCCAGCTCTCCAGACGGATGGAATTGCTGCTCCATTTAAAAAGGAAAAGGGGTGACTCGCCTTGTTAGGAATTTTTTTTAAAGCGCTGCAGCGCCTATATGCCTGCTTTGTCCTCCCTTCAGGGTGGCTGGCATTCTTCTCTCTCCTCCCCCTCCTCTCTCTCTCCCTCTCTCTCTTTTTAACAACGCTGAAGTTGTTTATTCTTTTTGGATGAAGTCTCAGATAGGCTACTGGGGATGTGTGCTTCAATTGATGGGGCCCCCTACCCCATTGTGGCTGTGTCAGGTCTAATTCATCTCACCGAAGCCCCCTTGTTCCTGAGCGCTCAATAGCGCAAGATGAGGCGATGGAGGCTGACAATGATGCCACACTCTTCACTTGGGGGCATCCAATTACAGGCGAGAGGGGCCCCCTGATTAATATGCTGAAATTAGTGGCCTCTGCCACAAATAATTCCTTGTTGAGTTGCAACAAAAAGGCAGTCCATGCTGCTTGTCTGGAGTGGTTATAGGGACAGACACAAACTGGTCATTTAAACTTCATTATCACTTTTCCACCTTGGAAAGAATGAGGGTGTGACTATGAATTCATGTTCTTGTTTACTGCTCTATTTAAAAGAAGAACGCAAATATTAATCCCAAACGTGATCCTGTCAGGACTGGCTCATTAAAGTGACACATTTTGGTCATGTCCTGTTTGTGGAGCTCTGTAAACAGTGTCGGGAAGGCACTGCCACCCTACCCCTCTGAGCAACCCCATCCTGGTGGGATCTATGCTGGAAATCCCCTGTTTCCCAAGTCCACCTGCAGCTCTGTGTCAGTATTTCAGTTCAGGACTGGCTTTGGAATGGCTACAGTGCCAATAAGCAGTCTGGACTGCTGCATTTTTTTGGGGGGAATGACAGCAGCTTGCTGGAAGGTGGGTGTGTGTATATCCGCCTGGAAATGGGCAGCTTAGGAAAAAGGGGCAAACCAAATTTATTTTGATATGTTTATTTTAAGATAAACTTGAGAGATGAATTGATCTTGAGTTTGCCTTTTCACTGGCAATGCATCCTCAAAGCTCGGCCAGAATTTCTTGTATCAGTTTAATTTTGGAGGTTTGCAGGATGCTGGGCAAAGTGCCCCTTTGAAGGTGGGTGTTGGTCAGGGGCACAGTGGAGTGTCAGAAATGTCTGAATAAACAGATTCAGAGCCAGGACTTCCACCAAGTCCTGAAGGCTTTAGTTCCACTGGTAAAACATTTACACAAAAGTTATTTTATCATAATAAAGGAGATGCATTATTTAATACTTAAACTGTTCCACTGAGCCCTCTAAGCTGTCCATTCCTTTGATTTCATTCAGGGGTTTGACAGATGGTTTATATTTTTCCAACGCAGAGGAAGTTGTATTCTGATAAAGGCTGAAGGAATGTATCTCAGGTTCTGGTGTACATTTCTGGTTTCCCTTTCTCTCCCACAAAACTGGACCTTGACTTGTGCCACTTGCTTCCTTTGTTCCTGATTCTCCTCCAAGGTGTTCGCTGCCACAGATCAAATGCATTCCTGTTCAGTAGAAAAGAGTCTTATTAGTGACTATTATTATTAAAAAAAAAATTAGAAAAACTCAAACCAAACCAAACAAACCCAAAGGAAAAACATGCTAAATGGCAGAGATAGCCCCTTAAGGGATCCTGGGAGTGGCTTTGTGGAGAGACCTACAGCAATGCAGTCTGGAAGGGGGCCCAGCCTCTTGTCAGCATGGTGTCACATCAGAATGTAACTGATTGTCCGCCAATTCTTGGGACCCCCGTCACTTAGTTATGCCACATTTACATTAAATCCCTGTTGCCAGGATGGATGGCAGCCACTGACAAGAGACTCGGTTGAGACAAAGCATTTTTAAGATGAAACCTTAATTTAAATATGGATTATCTGCCTCCTGACAGGGTTAAGCAGTCTTTCTCTTTTCTTTCTTTTTGTTGATGTTGTTGTTCATTAAAGCAATATTCCTTTGAGTGTCAGAGCAAAGGTTTCTGCTTTAAAGGGCCCCAGGACTCGCTGTTAGAATGCACCTTGGATCTGACCATGCAAAACACTGCAGGATGTGAACAGGTTTTCTCAGATGTGCAGTGCCATTGAGCCCCGTGGCATTATTCACAGGAGCAAAGTATTTTAACACTGGAAGAATGGGGGCCCTGCTTATGATAAAAGTACCTTGAAGTGATGAATGGCCTCCCAGGCCCAGTGCTAGGAAGGGCCACTCTCTGCAGAGCAGTTGCTCGTGTGGATAAATGTTTGCAGGTTGGGACCTGTAAGAGTTTTAGAGCAGGAGGCACCTTTCTGCTCACCATTTTCCCTGCCTTTTCGGATGCAATAGTTGGCAGCTGAAAGCCATGCTGGTACAAAGACTGTATGTGTATGGACAGGCTTCTCCTAAAGCAATCATTTCAGTCTTCTTTTTTTTTTTTCTTTTTTTTTTTTCTCTCCTTTCTTCATGCAGATATTAAATTTATTTCAAACCCACCCTCCATGATCGCAGCTGGCAGCGTGGTAGCAGCTGTGCAAGGCCTGCATCTGGGGAACACTAACACTTTCCTCTCCTATCAATGCCTCACACATTTCCTATCACAAGTTATCAAATGTGATCCGGTAAGTGACTCCTTCTCTCGGTTGATCTCCTGCATTAAGGGTTTTTAAGAATGAATGCCTGCTTACTGCACGGGAGCTAATCTGACAGTAAATCTTGGGAAAGGTCAAGCCTCAGAGTGGGGGTTCTCAATGTGTTCTGTTGTGCCCAGCCTGCTTGTTTGGCTGTCGTGATGCCCACTGATAATCTGTGATGCTGCTGCTGCAGTTCCTGGATGGGAATGGCACATCCAGCTCAGGTGTTTGGGAGAGGAGGGAGCCCTGCACCGACTTAGGACGTGGCAGAGGCTGTGTTTGACTGGGGGTCATTAAGCCAGGAGCCCCTGTAAAACAAAACTTGGGGAATAAGACCAGGAAACAGTTACTGAGACCTTGTGGTATCTCTGACCCTATCTTTGACCATTCTTTTATTGTGCCAAGTGGTGTGAAAAAGCTCTTCTTAAGAGAGTTCTAATGATCCAATTTGGTTTATTACTGCTGGACAGTAGCTGGTATTGAATTCCTTTTTGGAACAAATGCTTGTCCCACGACTTTCTGACAAGGTAGATGGTCCTCAGAGGACTCTTCATTTTGCCCTGCAGCTTCCAGGAGATGCACATCAGTAATAGTGAGCAATAAACCTTTCATGAGTGAATGGGCCAGGAAGGGAGCCTACAAGGAAGACCTAAAGTCAATGATCCATGTCATAATGGTGTGTGAAGTTGGGGCAGAGTTGAGCTTTGTTTTGTAACAATGTGGAAGACCAATAAATAGATGCTTTAAAAAGGTTCTTGTGAGGTCTCCAAGCGCTGGACAATGAGTCAAATAAAGACAACTCTGTGGTTGGGGCAGAATCTTGGAGATGCTGTTAAATTCTTTTACACGTTAATAATTTTAATTAATAGAAAACTATCCCAGTCCAGCCACTGCAAAACTGGGTTTGTGTGATTGGACTTTGTAGACAGGATTGAGCAATTAATTATTCGCAAAATAATATTTTACTTTTGATAGACTGTGTGAAACAATTGCTGAAAAATGCAGTATCTCAGTTGTTATTTTGATCACCTGAACAGTACCTCAGTATTGAGCATGTTATTTTTGCCACTTATATTGCTGCAGCTGAGGTAATACAGTGTGGAAGTGTTAAATACTCTAAGAACCTGAAATGCTGAATACTCTTTAAGAAATGCTGAAATAATGGGCTGCTCAGTTTGGTATGCACGTGTGATGCTTTTAGTCAGTTTGTGAACAATGCAGATAATTCCAGTGTGTGGTTGGCCACTGTCCAGGGCGAGATGTTTGAAGCAGGTACCAAGGGAAAATACTTGCTATGTGTTCAGGCAGCATCTTGATTCAAACAAGATGATTTAACCATTCCTGGTACTGGGCACTGAAGTGGAATCTCTCACATCGTGCAGAACAACAGCCTGTCCTTATTTGACTTGACTTGTTGATGACAGAGCTCTTGAAAAAGAAAACAAAATGGCTTTAGCAAGAAGGAGGATTTTTTATTTCATTTTAATTGTCCTGAGTCATTGCAAGGCCACAATCTGTTTGACCTGGGCTTTGTTAAAAGTTTGAAAAGGGAGTCACTCGCTTCTAGTGCTAAATATATTCACCTGTTAGGTAGAAATAAAGATTTTGTGTGGATTGCTACAGAAAATAAGCATCACAAAGTTCTGTGTATGTGCAGGTATATCGTTGTGTTTGGAGTGGAATAAGGGAACAGCAACTTCCACTGCAGTTGTTCTGAGAGGAATCTGCTTGGTTTCATACAGAGCATGATTCCCCTTAGGGAAACTTTCCCAAAATACCTGTCTATATAACCCATGGTACCAAATGCCATTCCTGCCCATCCCATTTGAGTAGGATTTGTATGAAGTGTGTTATACCCCAGTGGTGGTTCCCCTTTTCAGGAAACATGTTTTATATTGGATAGTCTTGGAATGTGAAGAGCAGGGCTGGTGTTCCCTCTGATGATCTGTTAGCTGGAGCAGCAGGTCTGTTGGATTTCAGGTTACATAATTATATTTTTTTTACCTTTAGTCTCAAAGAAAGCTGAATCTAAAGTAAAATGAATATCACCTGATTGGAATTCCTTTATGGTTCATGTTTATATGTTGGTAGAAGTCCAATTTCCCATTTTGCCTTTGATCAGGGGTAATTAGAAGTCAGATAATCACAATTAGAAGTCTCGGGCTGTCTTCCATCATTCTGTGCTTGACCCCATCATCCAAACAGATGGAATTTTACCTGACATTCATTTCCAGGCCAGAAATTTGCTAAACTAGATTAGATTGGGTCTCCATGCTGTCTGTTAGTGCATTGGAATTCGCCTCCTGCCTGCCCCTTCTCAGAGGCACCTTCAAACATGTGCTTGTTATCCAGAACGGGTCAGGCAGGAACAAAGGATTTCCAAGCAGTTCCTTTTTTGTTGTTGTTTGTTTCCTTTCCTATCTGACCCTGGAGTCTGATCATGTCCACTGTGTCTTAAAGGTATTTGACCACATCAGTTAAGCTAGCAAGTCTTTTTTTTTTTTCTTCTTTTTTTCACTGAGGAGCTTAATTAATCCAGGAAGGGTTTATGACCTTGAACAAACTGTGGGCATTGAAAATTTGGGTAGTGAAGCAGAAAAGTTGTTGGGAGAAGTTATCAGAGTGCAATGCACAAGTTTTGTATTTGCTTTTCAGTGTTGGGAAGTACTGAGAATGAAAACAGCTTTGGTGAGGTTTTTCACCGTGAATTTTATGTTTTGCAGTTGTTTTTTGCTAGCTCTAATGCATTCCTACAGGCAAACTATTTATTTAATAGTCATGTGAATAAGACATGGACAAAATGCCTAAAAGAGTGAAAAACCTTTTCATTCAACTGTAGCTTAAGACAGTTTGTTCATAATAAATTGTAAAGATTGTTTTTTTAAAAAACAATACAGCATGCTGCACTCTGAGAATTTTAAATGAAAAAAAATCTGTGGCCAAAAAGTACCTTTGAATTACATAGTCCTATGTAATTATTCATAGCTGGACTCCAGAGGGAAAATAATAGGTATTTATAGAAATTCTTTTGAATGGTTTTAGTTTTCAGAGCTCAAAACACGCTCTATGCAAATGGTCAGGACTAAAATAACCCATGAAGTTCCCATCAAAACTCACCAAAAAATCCACTCCCACCTGAAAAAAAAAAAACCCCAAACCAAAACCCAAGAGGATTCATTTTGCTCCAAAAAATAAAAATGCTTTCAGTTTGGAGCACTGAACGTGCTAAAAGGGAATTATCCTGAGAAGTGGCTTTGTAAAGCCAGGGACACCTAAAGCTGTGCTGGTGTGCTCCTCTGCAATGGGTCTGAGCCCAGGGGCGAGGGAGGTTCGTGCTGCAAGGGGGAGCCTTACAGTCACGATTGATCCGTCATATCTGCAGGAGGGCTGGGTGCAGGCACTTCATAGAGACCTTATTGTGGAGGCCAGAGGTATGCAGGAGCCAGAGGCATGATGACTTTAGGATATGAGGCGTTTCTTTTTGTCATTTAAAACGCTGTGTGTCTCTGTCAAGAGGAAATATTACACTAGGGTTTAAACCAGGAAAGGTCATAGGTTATGTGTTTTCAGTGAGCTGTAACTGATGGTCTGATCTGCTTAGAGGTAGGATTAACCTCCCTCTCTCTCAGAAAGGACTTGCAGAGAATTGTTTGCTTGGGTTTCTAATCTTATTTTACCCCAAATGCCATGTGCCCTTATTGGTGGCAGAGGAGATTCTTGTGGTAGTGGAATCAGTGAAAAGCTGGTAGATCACACAAGAAGCCTCTGAATGAAGGCAGAATTGAAACTGGGAAATAAAGAAAACAGCAGGCAGGTCACCCTCTCAGGAAAACAACATTCATTCTCAGTCATGCACATCCTAACACTTTTGACGGCAATTTATCATGGAAGACTGGGTTCACCGCAAGGGCTAACACATGTCATAGGTTAAATCAGAAAAGGCAATGCTGAAAGGAAACTTCAAAGTCCTTAATACACAGAGTTAAAAATGTTGGGGGGAAAAGCTTACGATGTTTGTTATGAAGATAAGGGTAAACAGCATGCTGGATGAGTTTTGGCAAAATGCTGTGGGACTGTTTGGCCTATTTAGGGCACCATTTCTGTGTCACTGCAGTGGGTGCACACGCCTCCACAACCTGCAGGAGGTTGTGCAGGTTGAGCTCAAAGGCCTTCTCCAGTTCTGGTTGCTGGGAATCTGATATATCTCCTCATGGTGAGGCATAATGCCTGGGGGAAGTCGCCTTTGCCCACCACAGATCTTTCTTAGTTCTTCACGGTTTTTTAATTGCCAGCAAAGCCTGTGCAGCCTCCTGAACCCTCAGGAGGATTGTGTGCACATCCAGCTTGGAGAGAACACTTTGGATGTGAGGAAAAGGTCTCACCCTGACTGAGATTTCCAGGTGGATGTGGTAGCACACAGAAAGCTTGGATGGACTTGGTGGTGCATGTTTAGGGAGGTGCTTTGTGGTGCTTCTGAGAGACCTCCACGTTTGGGGATTGTACAGTCCAGTCCCTCTCTGGAGATGCTTCAGAGTTAGGAATTTATCAGCTGCCCACAGCTGTACATTGCAGCAGCAGGCAGGCAGCTTTGGGCATGGGCATCTAAACATATATATGGCATTTCTAAGAACTTCCTATCATTGGAATTTAGCCTGGGAGGAAAAGTCACTCTTTGTGAGCATTGCTTCTAGCAGACTCTACTGATTCCTGGGGAAAAAGTAGAAATCACATGGGCTTGTACAGAACTGTAAACAGCACAGGCAGGGAAGCAGCAGTGCAAGGTATAACGTGAAAAAAAAAAAAAAAAGGGATTCCTTATCCACACTGTTGGGTGCTGTGGCTCTTCCCACCCTCCTTTCCAGCCTGCTGCTCTCCCAGGTAACCTGGTAACATTTCTCTTGCTTTGTCAAGAAACTGGTGTTGTAGCCTGTGATCTTTCTAAAGGACTCTTGGGTCTCTCTCTCTCCCCTTCCACTGCACCCTCCTGCAGGATTGTTTACGAGCCTGCCAAGAACAGATCGAGTCCCTCCTGGAGTCCAGTCTACGCCAGGCACAGCAGCACAACGTCTCTTCAGAAACAAAGACTGTAGAGGACGAAGCAGACCTCTCCTGCACACCCACTGACGTGCGAGACGTGAACATTTAAAGAGGACTTCTTCTTAAATGGATTTGCTTGGCAAGAAAAGCAAAGAAAGGGCATCTGAGAAGGAATCAGCATCAGGATCTCCCCCCAGAAACCCTTTTCTCCAGGACATTTTTATACCAGAAGGGAAAACCAGTCTCATTATATTTTTTCTTGCTCTGTCTCCCTTCCATCTGTGACTTCAAACAAACAAATAAACAAAAAATACCCCAAAAACTGTCTTAAAAAAAAGAAAAAAATAGTATTTGCATTGCCCCCAGGGGTTTGTGCTACAAAAATAGAGGATTTTATACAATAATAATCAACTAGTTTTTATATTAAAGTGTTCTTGTCTGTATGTTGTAAAAATAGGCATTAACACACGAAATGTCTCCAGGGGAGGTATTAGATTTGATTTCTTACATATAAAACAAACCAACCAACCATTTTTAAAGTAGAAGAGGGTTTTTTTTTTTTTTAGATAGTAAATGAAATATTCTTTTTCTTTAAAAAGCATAGCTTTAACGCAGTTCTAGGCATTTCTGTATCTTGCTTGCTTATGCATTTAGTCACTTTATAATTCATCTGTAAATGTTTATTTTATTTCCTTAGGTTTTTTTTTATCCTCTTCACCTTATAAATGGTTAACGTAACCCATAAGTTAGTGTATGTTAGTATGCAGCATTATTATATGTTAATCTTTTTTTTTTTTTTTTTTTTGTTCCTGTGGATTGCCTGTGCATTGAGGCATTTGTAGGGTTCCAGCTTAGCATGGTTGGGAAAGGCCAATGTACTACTCATACAGGACCCTATTATAAAGAGAAACCGAAATAGTGACATAATATATTATATTTTTGTAATCTTCCTATTTTTGTAGTTACCTGTGTAAAAATGCTGGTCTGACCCCGCAGATATTCAGCCTAATTATGGTCAGGTTCAATCCACAGTTCAGTCTTTTTTTTTTTTTTTTGTTCGTTTGTAATATTCTAAAACCATTCCATTCAAAGCACTTTCAGTCCATTAGATATAGGAAATACATTCTTTTATTGTGTGGGAATTTTTTTTTGTTTGTTTGTTTGTTTTTTTAATGGAATGGTTTGGAAATATATAAAGTGCTTGTTGGCAAACTTGGAATTGCAAAGCAAGTGCATTTAACTATGGTGTTAGAGGAGAGGTGATTCTTTTTTTCCGAAGGTTGTGTTCCAGTGAGAGAAAATTGCATTCACAAATTGCCAGGATATCTTCCTTTCCTTTTCTATAGAAAAGTTTGAAGTTTAGAATCCTTTGGTGCCAACTCATCTTTATAAATTAGGGGCCTTAAAGGTTCACATATAGGACACATAGTTTTAAGGATTATCGCTAGATGTTTTTACAACTGAAGGTTTTTAAACACTAAAATATATAATTTATAGTTAAGGCTAAAAAGAATATTTATTGCAGAGGATGTTCGTAAGGCCAGTATGATTTGTAAATTAATGCAATCGCCCCTTTTGAAAAAGAAAATCTTTCTACCCTTGATGTTGCAGTTTTAACCCAGCTTATTAAAGCAAAAAAAGGACACGCTTCAAAGAACAAACCCAAAACCAAGCAGTCTGTTTGGCCCCTTCCTATACATTTTCAAAAGCAGTCTAACCATGAAAAAACGCCATAGTTAATAGATATGAAAATTGGAGTACTTGAAAGAAGTTTTTATTCCAGTATATGCCCCCCTTTTTTTTTTTTTATTATTTAGCTACAAATAGAAAATTTGCACATCTTGGCTATGTATCTTTTTATTATTATTTTAGAAAGTAGCTGAAGGGACGTGGACATAGCTGTTGAAGTTGATGCTCGAGGAGAATGTGATGGTGAAATGTATGTGAGAAAACTGCCGCTGAGGTGTTGATTGTAAAAAAAAAAAAAAACAACAACAACAAAAAAAGAACAAAAAAAGGAAAAAAGATAAAAAATTCAAAAGATAAAAAAAAAAAGAAAGAAAAAGACAAAAGAAAAGGAGTGGATGCTCCGTTTTTATTGAGCTGCTATGGATAAATTCCCAGCATGGTTTGAAAAAAAATTAACATTGCTTTTCTGTATCTTTGTCATTGTGTTTTGCTGCTATTTTGTGGATCAGTTTTTTTTTTTATGTTATACAATGTCATATACTGCCATGTAATAGGTTTTAATTTTCTCATAGAAAATTATATTATTGACATCATTTTTTTTGTAGATTTTTTATGTGATCAATTTTTACTTAATGTGATTACTGCTCTATTCCAAAAAAGGCGCCTGTTTCACAATACCTCATACTTCAGTTACCCGTGTCTAGACCAGGTTTTGATGTTCTTACAGTGCCTCGTATTTCTACTGCAAACGGAAATGCATCGAACGTTGCTCTGAATGGGTCTCTGCATTAATTTAAAAACCAGCAGACATTTCAGAAGATCAAGTAATGTCAAGGGTTGGTGGTTTTTTGTTTTTTTTTTTTGTTTTGGTTTGGTTTGGTTTTTTTTTGGTTTTTTGTTTTGTTTTTTTTGGGGGGGGTTGGGTTTTTTTGTTGTTTTTTTTTGTTTTTTTTTTTTTGTTATGCATTTTATAAAGCTGGATTCTTTGTCTGATCTGGGGTTTATTATCATAGTAGTTTTAAGCTGTGTTATTAGCCACATTGATATATGAAAGGTGCATTATAATATAACTCTTGTGTGCCACCTGATGTGGTTCTCCCTCAACTGGGACACATCATTTGGTATGATAGGTTATCTTCTGGAACTCTAAGTATTTTGTGTGTTTAATCTGTTATGATATACTAGGGTTTTTTTGTTTGTTTTTGTTTTTTTTTTTTTTAATTATAGCATAATGCTAATTTAAAAAAAGCCTGTAAATCTCATAAATAAGCCAGCTAACAGAGTTGTATGCTGAAGAATAATCTAGCTGTTGCCTGTATGCTGCTAAACCAAAACAGAATTAGAACTCATTTTGAGGCAAATGCAGTTAAGATCCTACATAGTGCATAAATAAGCATTGCAAGGCTACTAGCAGTCGCAGGACCCAGGAGGACTGGATACATTCTGTCCAAATTTCAGGAACATTTCTTACTGCTTACCTCATAAAACACTTCTGTTCGTGGCATCTCTGTGTCTCTGAACCAAACATGATTATTGAGTTTAGTGCTTGTTGGTTTTATTATGTGTTACACTGAGTGGCAGTTTGTACTGCAAATTTCTTTAAAATATTGTATGTGCTGAAAAAGGCCAAATCCAGATAAGTGGGTTCACGTGCCAACAGAGATGCTTTATTTGTCACGTTATTATAACAATCTGTAGTAAGCAAAAGCAATTCAGATTTGTACATTTTTATATTGTACTTATTGGCATCACTGGTCTGAAATGCACATTTTCACCAACAGACCTGTAACAGACAAGTTTCCAGCAAAAAAATCTAAAGTCTAGAAATAAAATTGGTAAAACCCAACTGTTGTCATCTTTTAATTTACTTTTTTTTTTTTAATTGCCTTGAAAATGCTGAATGGTTGTAACTCCCCAGTGCTGTGAGTAAAGCACATGACATTTTCTAGGTTTGACTCTCCACATTTTAATAGCTGAAGACCTTTTGTTGTTATTTTAGGAAACCGTGGGTGTTTCGAGCCATGGGTAGGTAACTGCCTGCCTGTCACACCAACGTGTCTTTTTAAAGAAGAAAAATATTTTTTTCCTGCCTGAAGACTTTATTTTTTAACACTGAAGGAAATTAGTCAAGAGTAAAATGCCCTTTGGTGTGGTTCATGTGAATAAAGGGTAAAACTAAGTAGGTGTTGGGTGGCACAGAATGCTTGCTGCTATTTTCTCATCAGTGGAAGGTTTTGTGTCCTAGAAGACCTTAACAGAAGACAGTTGGTTTTAAAAGCCATATGGTCAAGCTGCCTTCTTCTTCTGTGCCTTCCCCTCAGACACAGCTTTTATAGCTAAGATAATAAGGAATAAGCCTGAAAAATATTAATATAAAATATTAAATTCAACCTTAAAAATATTTAAATATATTTACATACTAAAAGTATGTAAAAAAAGAACTGGACCTAGGACAGGGATTGGATATTATTACAAAGTAAAATGAGGAAAAAAAAATAACCTGCTCCAATACACATTCTAAAGTATCTCTGAAAATGGGAGGTGCACATCATCAATTATTATTTTCAGAGCTGAACACAGCAGAAACAGCTTATTTTCAGTAGAGATGGCCAAGCTTATAACCTATGTATTTTTTATTCTGTGAAATTATTTCTGCCTTAAAAAAATCTATATGAAAGGCCAAGTGCTTGTCCTCCCTGTCACAACTGAGAAATTCAGTATCTGCCTTCTGAGTTTCCCATTGACTAAACTTCACGTTACAACTCATTCTGTGCAGGGAGTGCAGCACAGGAAATGAAAAATGAAACTCCAGAGCTGACTTCTAACGTGTTAATCGTTGTCTAGTGCAGAATAAGGTCCTTTCAGGGCAGTTACCACTAGATGGGAAACCACCTGCATCAGAAGAATCCCAGATGAGCTCGGTGGTTTCCCAGCCATTTCAGAAACCTGAAGCCTGTGTGGCCTGCTGTGAAATCTCAGATCAGGTGGGTGAAGGAAAACCAGTGCAAACGGAGTCTGGTTTGTTCCATTTGAAATGGGCAGCTCCTCTGTACAGTGAGTTACACTGGGAGGTGTAAAACACTGAAAGATGACCTCAGCTAAACTCACAGGGGCTTCAAAATCACATCAAGCCAAAGCTTAAATTGGTCTGGGCCAAAAATGATTCATTTTCCCCAGCATATTAAGAAAACCCCAGAAATCCCAGAAAGAACAAACAGCTTACTTTTGTATGGCTGATGGCTCATCCCTCTGATCTTAAGCATTTGAAAACCAAGTGAAGACACACTTAGGGGATCTTGACTTCTGACAAAAATCTTGTGCTGATAAAAACATTACAGTGATCCAGTGACAAATGTAAACCTGTGTTTGGTTGAATGTGTTAAGTAGGCTTTGCCATTCTTATTTCTTTTATAAATGCTATTAAACTGACTAAGTGTTGTGACTTAAGTAGCTTTAAGCCTACATAGTCAGCTCTATTACTTACATTTTCCTTCTGAACATCATCTCTAAATGCAGACTCCTAAACTTGAACGTTGGGTGAACTATGCCACTATTACTCACATTGCAAAGGGCAGAAAGACAAGAATGTAGCAAGAAAAACAATTTACTATAGGCTGTAAAAAATATGCACGTTCAGCTAGGCTATGCTGTAGCTTATTAAAGGGAAAACTACTGTATTTTTTGTATCAAATTGAGACATGCATGAAGAAAAACCTCCAACAGACCTCCCTAAAACCTCCCCCGTTACATTGCCAAATTCAGGCCATTTGACAACCTTGGACCTTTTATGAACACTTAAATTCAAATGGTCTTTATTAAAGAATAAAGAAGAACTAGCAAATGAAAAAAGCCCTTAATCCACTTGCATTCAAGCACAGCTGGCATTTTAAGTGATAGAAAACTCCAGAAGATAGAGGAGAAAGAGAAGGTTGGAGCTCTTGTTTTTAAAAGTCACAGGAATGACTGATGCACATGGGCTACATACTCTGAGATTCCTACAATGGGACAATGGCAGTAAAGCTATAAATGATGGCTTTTTAATGAATTCCTGTCAGCATCATTTTATGAGAAATGTATCTCTTCAGACAAACAAGGTATTTTAATGATCCCACAAATATAATTGCTCGTAGTAATTGCATTGGCATGGCCAGCATAGATTCCCATGTGGCTTCTGAGTTCCACACCATATTGCAATCAAGTGATGAGAAAAGGATTGCAAATTAGTCAGTGGGACTGCACCTACAATGTGACATTTGCTAGACTTCTGATTTTGTTCTTTATGGACAAGCAGGACCAAATGTAGGAGGAAGACAAAAGTGCTTCTTTAATGTGACAAACATTTAAGAGTGAAAACAGAAATAGTTCCTTGCTGATCCTATAGCACCTGCAGAGCACTACCTAGACCTGTCCTCCTTTCTGCCTGTGTGAAGACCAGGTATTAAACCGTCTCATATTTCAGGGAATTCACCAAGTATTCACAGGCATCATTTTCCTGAGGGCTCTCACATGAAGGAGGAATTACTGGCAGAAAGATGCCGTGTCCATGGCAAATTGGGAATAAGGCACATGGACAGCAGCTTTACTCTGTGGGGGCCCTGCTTGGGGCAGGACCTCGACTACAGAAGGAGAAGAGGGCGAGAGGAGCCTCCTCCCGAGCAGGTGTGGAAAAAGAGAATGGCCTGGGAGTGCTTGTGCTGACAGACACATGGAACAAGAACTGGCTAAGAGGGCAATCCCTCAGGGCTGGAGAGAGCTCCAGGTACAGATCTCTACCAGCACCAGGAACGCTGAACCAAAGGAGGAACTGTGACATGCAGGAGCCAAGCTCCAAGCCAGGACCCGACACATGGACTGGCCAGAGGAATCCTCCTCTGGATCCATGTGGGGAACAGAGATCTAGAGCTCTGAGTCTTGTTTGTGGCATGTGTATCACAGAACGGAAATTGCTACCCACTCACCCTTCCCTGCTGAGTAAATACATTTTAGATTCTGTGTTGCTGAGTGGTTTTGTTTCATCCACCCCACCTGGCAGCAGCCCTGTGACACTCAGCTTAATTCCCTCACAAGCCATATTCCAGAGCTGCCTGGTCTCTGTGCCAGCCACCAGGTTGCTGTTTGTTGTCTGTCATTTGTACCATTAGCAGGGAGCTGGGCTGAGAGGGGCAGATCCTCACCCAAGGCCCACGGAAGCACCAGCAGGGCATTACGACAACAGCCCTGAGCCAGCCTGAGGCAGTGACCTGGTGTCCTGAGCCACTGTCTGATGGCAAACTGTCTGCAACGGGCAATTGAGCTTTTTGATGTTTCATTTCTCCCCTTTATTAGATTGTATCACTCCAGATTGTTCAAATACAGAGTATTATTTTTGAACAGCTTTCTTTCCTCCCTGAACACTCACAGACCAAAGTTCTTTACATTAGGCTATTTTAAATATGAAGAGCAAAGCTTCAGCCAATGTATGCTGTTAAATTTCCAAAAGACATAATAAATTATTTACTCCTAAGTAAATATTATTTCTTCTAAGTGTAATGCATTTATTTTATGGGTTTGACTCAATATTTCTGTAGCCGTTTCAGTCACTCACTCTGACCGTTTTGTTCCTTTTAGACAACACATCCATCAGCCACATATTTTTCAAGTTTCTCTTTCCATGGAGACCCCTGGACTGCAAAGGATCAGAAGGGCTCTTCCCTTATGGATATGATTTTCCAGTGTTAGTGAAAGAAGTTTCATTTGCCTTCATTTCTGCATGACAGTGCTGAAAAGTGCTGCAGAGTCAAACAACACAAACATGGAACGTGGAACGTTGTTTCTGTCCTCCACAAACACACAAATTCAACCCATGTTCTCCTTTCCAACCACACAAATTCAGCCCTGCCATGTTTTTAAATGCCTCTGTAAACCTGCTCAATGTGTCTTCAGGAATCTCTTTCCCCCATGTTTCTGCTGAAGGAGGATTTCAGGCAAATCACAAAGCAAGGATCCTTGAAAAAGTGTCTCCATGCTTTTCTATAACACCATTTATTTCTCCCTCATTAGTTTGAGGAATAATGATGCTACTAGAATTTTCTGAATTTGTCCTCCTCCTACTGCATAAGAGAACTCAAAAGAAGACCAAGACATAAAACTATAATAGTCAGGTTCTCAAAATGTCATTCTAACAATGTACTTATGGTGAAGCAGGTTAATGAACTCTCAAATCGTGGTCCAGTCATTCTCTACCCTAATCAGGTGTTCTGGCTATGACACATCAAATGATGCCATAATCCATGTGACTTTAGGTTTCAGTGTATTTGACTACCTGCCCCACAACCAAGGTGTCCTCAGGAAGGAAATACACTGCAGATGTAACCCCAGCTCTGCTTAGAAATGACATTCTGTTCTATCTGTTCTTGTCTCAGAGTAATTTGCTTTTTCACTTGTATTTCAGAAACTGCCAAGTGCTTATTAATAGTAACTTCTGTATGTGTGTCTGTTTTTAACAGAGGTAAGCGGGATCTCAAAAATTCAATGTCTGCACATACATTGCAAAAAAAAAAGCAGGCCAGTTTAGAGAACAATGAAGGCATGTGTTTTTAAACTACTGTTCGTGCAGTCTGGTCAGGGCTGTGTGACACAGTATACAGTGTTTTGTCATCCAAGGAATGTCTTTGATCAAGAGTTTATGCAAGAAGAAAAAAAAAGCCATGAAACCCTAATCCGTTCCCACAGTCCAGTAAACGTGAGCTGGACAAACAGTGGACAATAGCAGCAAAGCTTGCTGCTGGAACAATGGCTGCAACTAAAAAAATTAAAGGGTTGCTGACTCACAGTTCCTACTGTCAAGAAAGATTCCACATAGGGTTGATTATTCCCCAGAATCCTGAAGATGCTGAAGGTTAAAAAGTGTTGAGATAAAGCAGCAAAATAGGGGGCTAAAAATCAGAAATGGAAGACGGTGAAAAATGCTGAGTTGATTCTGCCTGATGCACAGTCAGGATGCAAGGACTGAATAATCAACCTCCTTTCTGCTGAACATTTTGCTAAAATAAAACACCATGATTTTATTAGGAACAAGTATCAGTTAAATTCTTTCAGACAGGAGGCCACTATTTCAGATGCCACCCAAACAAATTCTGTACAACTAGAACACAGCTTTCTAATTTTTCCAAGATGAAAGCCATTTCTTATTCCTATTTAGAAATCTCCCCAAAATCAGATACACAGAATGCTGCACTAGTGCTCAATTAGTTATGGTTATAGAATAGGACAAAACAATTTAAAACATTGTACAGCAAGGTGCTTTTGAATCAAGTGAAATAATGTGCGTGTTTTTTTCCCCTTTCATATATTCCATGATTTAGGAGGTCTCCCAAGTTTCAGATGAGCTTAGTGACCATGTCTCCTTCCACACAGCAGTGCAGCATTTGAGAAGTAGTACTAAAGAATTCAAGCACGGAAAATGCTGAAGAACTGTAATTACCACACTTAGGGAATAAACTGATTAAGGTAGGAGCATTCACAGTGTGATGTCAAAGAGATAGGTTAGCTACAAATGGACTGACTGTGCAAGCTTTCAAAACAGGACACTGAGTTTTTATTACTATTTTTATTATCACCCCAGGCTAGGCTGGTCTGCAATTCCAAACCCTGGGACACACTGAAGTGCTTCAGCAGTGCATTGCTCCAGTTGGAGCAATCAGTCCCAGACACCACAACTTGCAACTGGGAACCTGCTGAACTCCTCACACCTCCCAAATCCCCATTTTCCCTGGTGATACATCCACTTCTGTGGGAATGTGTACTGTCACAACTTTATCCATTAAAAAAACAACTCTGGCAGACTGTAAAATGAGAATCTTCATGGTTACTTGCCAAACTATGAAAGCTGAAGTTTTAGGCTGCAATTAGATCAGAAGCCATAGTTATAAGAAGTTGCAAAGGGCAACTAAAAAAAAAAAAATTCAAAAGGCACCAAGAAAAGAAAGAATTAGAACACTACCAGAAATATTAAGTTCTTACTCTAAAGCACTGTGGGATATTAGGGTGCAGGCAGACTTTTGACAGATGGGTCTCCCTTTATTCCAATGCAGGAAGTTGTATTTCCAGCCAAAGTGTAAATAAGCACTCATAAATACAGGGTAGGCTCAAACATTCTCTTCCATCTCTTCAAAAACTAAAACCTCTATAAACGTTGAAACTGATTTACTGGAAAATTCAAATCCAAATTTAACTTCACGTGGAAATCATCACAACCTTGTTTCAGAAAAACAGATCAGGATTCAAATGAGCCAGAGTACCTCTACAGGGTTGGCTTTGAAGCAAACAATTGCACACCCAGATTTTTTTTTCTGATTTATTTCACCCATTTCTGTCGATTGCAATTATTCATTTAAAGTTGGAATTGATCACCTTGATTGATCACAGTTGACAAGAAATGGAAAGGAAGTTACTTAATGAAGACAGAACAAGAATTGTGCTTGGGAACTTTACCAAATGGTATTCAAAGTTTACCTCTCTGCCTCAAAATTCACTATTTCTTGTACTCATCACACATTGCAGAAAGGAAAATCACAACTCTTCTGGACTGCAGTGACTTCAGCAGCCTAGAAGTAATGAGTTGTGTATCCACCTTTTAATAAAATTCCATATTCCACAGGCTCAGCTGAGAGATGATCATGAAGAGACAAAACAAGCTAGAACGCAGTCCAGGCAAGTCAGAAATTGGTGAGTGAAATGTTTCAAACATTCCTCCCTAACTACTGAGCTGTAAGTAGGGGTGGTGAATGAGTACGGAGATGTATTCTTAAGTCTTACCTCTGCAAAATTTCAAATTTATTGGACAATCAGCACCAAGCCACAATCTCTATGTCCTGCTTTATTAATAACCAATATCAAAACGTATTTGCATATTTTTCCATATCTTTGTGACCCTAAGACAAAGACAAATGAATATTCTTGATGTAACCTGGGCTTTAAATCAGGCATACCCAGAACCTCAGCTGTAAATCAGGCATAAAAACACCTCTACAGAATGCTGGGAATGTTCCACTGCCACAGCCCTGAACGTCACACAAACCCCCACAACTCACTGCAGAAAACAAAAACACTGGCACCAAAGAAAGCACAAAATTCACATCCAACAGAATTTTGAACTGTACCTCATTTAATAAACCAAATCAGGCTCACACAAGGTGTAAAACAGCAGATATTCAGAAAAATACAGACTCATAGAAGAAGAGACTCCATCCGTGTGCACACACAAATGAAACTTAATTAAAGACCTAATTAAAATACTAAAGACCTAATAGATAACCCTAAACTTGGTGCATCCCAGCTGGAAATGCTGGTTGATACAATACTTACAGTTCCGTATATACACATTTATATAATAATTTATTGTAATATTATTTTATTAAAAATAAAACTAAAGCAAAGCAAGAAATTAGCCACCATGTCAATCTTCCATATAACAGTCACCACCTGACTGCCAAAGACCCTTTCTCTCCCGAGCTGAACAAAAATAATTGTGTTTGATACAATCTCTGGAGCAGCACCTTGGCTTGTCACTCACATATCACACACTTCTATTAAACAAATAGAAGTTGGAGCTCTCCAACTTGGAGCTCTCATAACCCTGCCATTTTTGCAAATGAGGAAACAAGTACAAATTAATTCCTAGCTCAATGTTACATTTCAAAGAAATTCTCCACATAATTAGGATTATCATGAGTGTGTACGTTCTGTACTGCCTATTTTAACAATTTCACCTACACAAATATTTGTGAACTCCTACAATCCCACACATCCACTAGATGGCTCTGACACGGCCTGTGTGCATCAAAATCTGCATGTAAGACAATTAAATGAACCAAAACCTTCAAATCTGTCTTCATGAGGCTGCACTGTGCCATGCAGGCAGAGACAGACATACACAGGGTACAGCTGATAAAGGAATTCTGGAATTCCTTACAGAACTGGAATGCAAAGACATCCAGCAGCCCAAGCCAAAGCCTGTCCCAGGCATTTCTCTCAACTAACACAGTTAAATACATGCAGGTGGCAGCATCCATTGATTTGGAATGAGACTAAAGAGGTCACTTTTCAAGGCTGGTCAGTGTAAGAGGTACTAATAAATACAGTCAATGAGAATCACAACTTTTCTGGCAGTCACAGAACTGGCAGTCACGTTTATCTCACCCACCATTTAAACTGGTGACTTGTTAGGGCTCGATTTTGTGGAGTTTGCTCCTTTCCCCCGTCAGTCTGCAAAACTATTGGAAAATCCAGGTGCAAATTCCATATTCTGAGCAGGTATCTTCATCCTTCTCCTTTGCATTCCACCCTCTGCCCACAAAAAATGTTTCCTGCTGCAAAGTCTGCAGGGAATTGATTTTATTTTCCTTCACCCAGAGCATCTACACATTGTGTAAACTGAATGATCTGCATACACAGACTTTTAAGTAACAGACATCCTTTAAATAAGGAAACTGTGCAAATGCTTGCTTTCCTTTTGAGGAATTATCAGTAAAAGACTAGCAAAGATTTAAAACAAAGATTTCTATATAACAGATTTACACACTAGTGTGTATAATATCCTAAACAAAACTTGGAGATAATAAATGTTAAATAACATTGCAAGTCCAGTGATTCTTCTCCTTCCCTTTTAACAACAGCTCTTCACTATTTTGATTTTTTATAATATAAAAGTAGATAAGCATTTTCCAGTTCTGTTCTTTTAATGCTTTTTTTCTTTGGTCATCCACGCTTATCTTCATCTGTTGCATTCAAAATGTTAGTGAAGATCTCTCAGTACCAATTCTAAAATCAGACTGAATATTTAGCATTGAACAAACCTAAAAAAGAATACACAGAAGTGTTTCAAAGGGTCTATTTTCCAAGAATGTTCAACAAAACTCCCAATTGCTCTATTTCTCTTCTTCTGGTCCCACTTGTAATTCAAATTGTCAAAGATTATTTCCAACTGGATTTTTAAAGAATATTTTTTTTCTTTTGTATTGCATTTGTTATTGGATGGGAAATTTTCAACTGTCAAGGATTTTCACTTAATTTATTTCACTTCAAATATTTTGCTAAGATTGCAGAAGGGGAACAATAACTGCTCCACACAAATACTGTGTTTTGGAGTGGCATTAGAACCTAAATATCTTAAAAAATGCATTTATGTGCTAAAATAACAACTTAATCCTACAAACCTGTTTAAATTTTCCTCTGATTCTTTCCAGATCTTCTTGCAGCTTATCATAAGTGGGGTCTTCATATGGGAATTTCTGAATCATCCCTATCAATGAATCCAGAGCCTTCATCTTTTTGCTAGGAAAATAAAATCAAATTAAAAAAATCCAATGAGCCTCATACAGGAATTTTTTTCAATTCAACAGTATGAAAATTATCCTGATATATAATATATATAATCCAGAGCACAAAACCCAGCCCTCCATCCTTCTTTAACTCAACTTCTCCCATTTAGCCCATTGTCAGGTGTGTTCCATACACATTTAAGAAATTATCTAAACTAGGAATTATTCCAAGTTGGAAATTAAGCACAACTGACAGATTTAAGGTTTCCGTTTCAATTTACCAGTCCAAAGTTGAGAAATAATCAGGAATCAACAAAAACACTGATTAGATGACTGGGCAAAATAAAGAAATGCAACCAAAAAGGCAATTCTGACAGACAGATTAATCAAAATGGGACAGAAAAAAAAACGATGAGAAACATGGAAGTCACAGCAAAATGACTTTTAGCCTTTTAAACCTCACCTGTTCTTTTCATCTGTGCATTTCTGGAGCAGACAGTGCCACGTCAGTGCAAACCCAAGGTAGCAACCAATCTAAAAGTGAATTTAAAAGAGTGTCATGAGGGAAAGAAAAAACCCCAAAGAACACACAGCATAGACAGTCGAACAAAAATAAAGCACTACACTGTATCTCACTCTTCAGGATACTAAACCCTGGATACACAAAAATGTTTCCAAGCTGGAAAAGCTGACAAGTGTAAGGTTACCCAAGCCATCCTCTCACTTGATGTTTCTAATCCTGCCTCCCTCTGCAGCTTTCCCTGTATGAGCAGATTAGAGCACTTCTCTTTTATGGTCTGTCCAGGACATTTTGTACAAAACCATCCAGCTCTGGAAGCTGCTGGCTTTGTTTGCCATTCTCACCCTGGAGCTGTGACAAACTGGAGCCGGACATATGGGATGAGCTGAGGTGCCTCCCTACCAGTCTCCAGCCCCTGAATTCCTAGGAATGGTTATCAATCCAGGTGTGCCAGCACACAGAGCTGGCTCCACGTGAGGAAGGGGAACAGTGCCACAAACCCTCACAGCATCAGAATTAACAACGAGTGCATGAGACACACAGAACTGCCTCTTTATATCTCAATATTCCATGCTTTTCCCTCTGCTGAGCCACAGGAGACTGGGGCTGGGGGGGGGGAGAACCTTTAGCCATAAATTTGGGAAAAATATTATCAAAGCTCCATACAACAACACAAGCACATCTACTCAACTCTCCAGCTCAAAACAGCACCTTTAAAACACTTTTATGGGTCCTCCTGGACAGAGACAGAGCAGTGAAACACAGCAGGCCTCAGCCTGCCTGCGCATCAGGCTTTGCCTGAAAGTTTCTGTGTGCCTGTCACTTCCTAGTGACAAGAGGATTCCAAAGCTGAAACGCTTCCCCGTTTACCTCCGAGCCGATCCTGGCTCCGTGGAGTGCTCCACACCTCCTGCCCTCTGCCATCCCAGCGTGGCTGCCCTCTGCAAGCCCCTCCTGGTACCCCTCCCCATGGAACCTGGGAATGCAGAATCACAGCTTTGTTAATGTCCTGTACCCCTCCCCATGGAACCTGGGAATGCAGAATCACAGCTTTGTTAATGTCCTGTACCCCTCCCCATGGAACCTGGGAATGCAGAATCACAGCTTTGTTAATGTCCTGTCGAGCTCACACTACATACAAGCAACTCCAGGCAACAGAAACGTGCATCGCCTCCAAAGCTTAGAAATACCACATAAAACCCATTTAAATTCCAGAATCACAGGCTCATTTTGGTTGGGAAAGACCTCTGAGATCATCGAGTCCAGCCTTTCAATGATCACCACTGTGTCAACCAGACCAGAGCCCTGAGTGCTACATCCAGCTGTTCCTTGGACACCTCCAGAAACGGTGACTCCAGCAGCTCCCTGGATAGCCGTTTCCAAGGCCTGGCAACCTTTTCCATGAAGAAATTCTTCCTTATATCCAACTTAAACCTCCTCTGGTGCAGCTCGAGGCCACTTCCTTTTGTCCTGTCACTCGTCACCAGGGAGAAAAGTCTGACCCCACATGGGGGGCTCTTGTCAGAGAGTTGTAGAGAGAGAGAAGGTCCTCCCTGAGCCTCCTTTTCTCCAAGCTGAGAAATTTTCTCTCCGCATTCTTCCTCAGCCACTTCTCATCAGACTTGTGCTCCAGAGCCTGCCCCAGCTCAATTCCCTTCTCTGGACACACTCCACCACCTCAAAGTCTTTCTTGTAGTGCAAGACCTAAAACTGATTCCGCGATTCGAGGTGTGGCCTCAGCGGCGTCTAGAACAGGGGGACGGTCACTGCCCTGCTCCTGCTGGCCACACTATTGCTGACACTTGAAGGCCATTGTGCTTCTTGGCCACCTGGGCACACCTGGGCTTGTGTTCAGCAGCTCTCGGCCAGCACCACCAGGCCTTTTCTCTCTGAGATGCCTTCCAGGAACTCTCCCGCTATCCTGGAGCGCTGCAGGGTTGCGGTGACCCAAGGGCTGGAGCCAGCACTTGGCATTGCTGACCCTCACTCGGCTGGTCTCGGCCCACCGATCCAGCCTGCCGGGCTCAGTCCCACTCTGTGCTGAGAACAATTCCCTTAGCAGCCTGTTCCAGTGCCCACCACCCTTTGGATGAAGAACCGTTCCCCGATATCCAACCTAACCTTCCCCCGACTCAGCCTCAGGCCGTTCCGCGCTGCTCGGTCTCTCAGAACGCGCACAGAGGCGAATTTTCCCCGCCCTCCTCCTCGGGCTCAGCGCTCGCCCTTCTTTCCCTGACGCTCCCCTGGCAGCTCGCACAGGGAAGCACAGGCACAGGGGAGCCCCGCGGTGCCGAGGAGCCCCTCTCGGGCCGCCCCAGCTCCCCCTGTCCCCTCACCTCTGCTCGGCCATCACGATCTCATCGAACAGGTCGGCCATGGCGGCGCGGAGCACGCCGGGAGCGGACGGCGCGCGGGAGGGGGCGTGGCCTGGGAACACGAACCACGCCCCTCGCAGTGAGCCACGCCCACACGCGGCGGCGGCGTGCGGCCACTAGGGGGCGCCCGAGTGCCGCCACAGAGCCCGCCCGGGGCGTCCGTGGGGAAACGTGGGTGTCCCAGAAATCCCACCCCGTGTCCTAAAAATCCCACCCTGCGTCCCAGAAATCCCACCCCGTGTCCTAAAAATCCCACCCCGTGTCCTAAAAATCCCACTCTGTGCCCCAAAGCGCTGTCCAGACGCTCCCTGAGCTCTGCCAGCCTTGATGCCTGGTCCAGTGCCCGAGCACACTGAGGGTGTGGAACCTTTTCCCCATATCCAACGGCTTCAGGCCGTTCTCTCGGGTCTTGTCGCTGCCCATGGAATGGTGGAGTTTGCACATCCCTCTCACGTAATACTGGTATTTGTGGCTTTCAATAGGTGTGGTTTTGGTGCATATGCCCACAGTTTTTCCCTGTGAAGGTGGTGAGGCCCTGGCACAGGGTGCCCAGGAAAGCTGTGGATGCCCCATCCCTGGAAGTGTCCAACGCCAGGCTGGATGGGGCTCTGAGCAAGCTGGGAAGGTGTCCCTGCCCCTGGAATGAAATAATCTTTAAGGTCCCTTCCAACCCAAACCAGTCCATGGTTCTAAAACATAAATATTTTTGGTGTAAATACCCACTTAATCTGTACTGTGCCATTCTAGGCTACTCTGTTAAAATACTTACGGGCTGTTACAGATCAACGCTGGTCAAAAGAAACACTTATACTCATTTATGTGTTTTAAAGTTAACTTATTACTTTCCAGATACTTCATGAGAACGTGGCTCTGAGTCACACAATTCTGCCAGTCTGGTGTTGGAATATGTATATTTTTGAGGGAAAAAAGGGAAATTTTATTTAATTTATAATGTTGTTCCCCATTCATATGCAAAGTACACTGGGAGAGTAGAAAGAGTGGCCTTCAAATTTTCCACCAACAGGGTTTCAGTGATTTGAGCAGAGGTAAAGTGGACGCCATGACTTTTGAATTGATTTATAGGTCTTTACACTTCCTCCAAGTGGAAATGAAGACGCTCAGTATCTCCTTTCCTGCAGCCTCCCCACTCCTCTAACAACTCGTATTTGCACATCACAGCTTCCAGCTGAGACTTCACAAGGAGACATTTGACACCTGAGCTTTAAAAACCTTTTAGGGCTGTAAAATGTGCTGCTGCAAATGAAAGCACGGCCATTGTCCTGCTGTCTTTGAGGAGCTCTGGTGGACAGAGGGGCCGTGTGTGCTGAGGGGTGTTGGTGGTGTTTACATTCCCACAGAACCCGAGGTGGTTTTTGGAGGCTTTGCACACCCGGTTCCTGACCGAGTCAGGTGTTGCAGGGCATGGGGAAGTATTTCCCAGCAATCCTCCCACCTCAAGCCGAGATCTTGTCAGATTTTATAAGCAGAACAACCAGGTTTGGTCAGAGCTGGGACGGGAAAACTCCAGCGAGAACTGAAGCACCCCAGGAAGCGGTGTGGGTTAATTTAGCTCCTGGCATTCTTCCCTCTGAATAAATATTGAACCAACCTCTAACCACGCTGTTGCAGGAAAAATCATCGTGCTGCCAGTGGAAGATGGTAATCCAAAGGTGTCAGCAAATAGAGTCATGAGAGAGCTCAAGATGCTGTTCCCAAAATGTGAGGTTGCCTGTCTTTGCATCCTAGAGAAACACTCACAATGTTACACCCTCACAAAAAATCTCTCACTGGTGCAGTTAAACTGTGTAGCCTCCAAACTCCATTATTTGCCATGTTTCTTGTCAAATCTGTGCAATTTTTTAGCAGAAAAGTGACTCTTTTTTTTGGACCAAACTTTAAAAGTTCATTTGTATTTTGGTATTTTTTTAAAGAAAGGTCTTGAAAAGCTTTCAAAGAAAATACAGCGATTGATCAAAACTGGAAATGAAACCCCCTGAAATCGAAAAGTTTTGGAATAAGTCAACCTGAAAATCAGAAATACCTCTCCCAGCACATGAGCAGTGGAAATCCTCCGGATGTGTGGCAGTGGCTCAGCACAAAAGAGAATGGGAAAACACCATGGGAGATGTTTGCCAGCCAAGAAATCTGCTGTGACTCACAGCATTTCAAAATGGAAACATTCAGGCTCTTTTCCTGCCAGAAACTGACATCTTTTTCAGGCAAAACTCATCATTTTCTTCCTGGCAGTACTGGTTAGAATGGTTCCCATTTTAAAATGGGAGTAGCCTTCTACCCACAGGATTTTTTTGTCAAGAAGCTGCCCAGGGAAGTTATTGAGTCACCATCTCTGGAGGTATTTAAAAGATGTGTGGATATGGCACTTAGGGAGAGACAAAAGAGTCAAGCAGATTTCAGAGTTGAAGATGATTTTCTTTTATTGCAAATGTACACATTACACTACCGATAATGCACAGAAATTGAAAAATTGGCTAAAATTCAGGCTATTTAAAAATTGGCTAAAAATTGGCTACTGTTGGCTAAAATTCCATTGATTACAAAACTTCACAAGATTTGTTACAACTAAAAAAAACCACCTTCAGAAGTATATAAATAGAATCTTGAGCATAAATAACAGTAACAAAATAAACAGATGTACGTATTCAATAAATTAATTATAAATATTGCATTGGCAATGAAGTGCTAGGTCAGAAGAACACCGGTATTTCCAGTAGAGCTTTTTTTTTTTTTTTCTGTCCAGAAATATCTATTACAAATGAACCTTTGGAAACAAGTAAAATCCCTGAACCATCCTTTTCTTTTTCTTCTTCTTCTTTTTTTTTTTTTTCTCTTTGGCTTCACCTTGGTTATTCCCTCATTGAATCTTTTCAAAGGGAGAACAGAACTTGAAGACATCAGGTGCCTTGGCCAGAGGTACTCACAATCCCTTCCTACAAGGAGAATCCTGACCCAGTTCTGCAGCTTTTCACTCACTAAACCAGCTCTTCACTGATTCCCATGGATGCTAAATCAAGCCTGGAAGTGGCTTGAAAGAATTCCTGGTGGTTGAAGGTTAAACACAAAAAACTATTTTACAACTGATTTGACCTATACATCCGTTCTCAGTGTTTTTCTCTGCTAATGACATATACATGCTTATATACAACAGAATCTTCATTTAAACATTTGTTTGAGCTGCTCATTCCCTACCTGATGAACATAAATTCTAGCTCTGGGCACTCTTCCAACCACACACTGAATTCTCACTGGTTTTGATGAGAACTCTCTGCTGGATGATTCTGATGCCACAGAGAACATAATTTAGCCCACAAAAGAAATCAATGATCAAGTTTCCTAAAATACTTTTTAGCACTAAGGGAAGGGAGACTTTTTCCCTTTATTCCCTTATTTTTTTAAGGGAAGAAAAAGCACAATATACAACCAGATTTGTTATTTCAGTAGTATGCTTTCAGTAGAAAGTTTTTCCCAGAATGTTGTTAGCAGCCTTTCAAGAAGAGCATTAACTGAAGTTATATCTGGTAGGATGTTTTCCTTCATCTAGTTTTGGTCCAGATGTTTGAATTTGAGGTGTCTGAAGAGGAAAAGGTTTTCTGCATTTCCTCATATGAGCAGATTTAACAGGTGGGGAATATAGGTGGAAGTGAAGCTGGTGTAGAAAAATTACAGTTATTTTATCACCACCTATGGAGGAATTCTGATGAAGCTGCTAAACTTTTCGCATTTAACCCTCCTTTTCCAAACAAAACTATGGATAGGCAATTCTTTAGATTATAGAACAGCCTCTTAGCACTCATCTCTTACAGGTACAAGAATGAGGCTGGCTCCATACTCAAATACACAAAAAAGTTCCCCAATATCACTGTACAAAAAGCTAAAAACCCTGCAGTACTCTGCAATATTTCTGTAAAAACACGTGTGGGAGCACAGTCACTTCTGGAAGCTGGGGCTCTTCACTGGGGACAGTTTAGAGGTGATGCCAAAGGGATCCATGCTGTCCGTCTCCAGGGGCGACGAGAACACTTCTGGCTCAAAGGCCTGGCTGTAATCACCATATTCACCAAAGTCTGCTGATTCCACAGGCACAGTGTTGATCATGGGCAAGAAATGAGACAGGGGAAGGAAATCTTTCCCCTTGAACTGCTGTCTTTGTTTGGCACTGCTCAAAGACACTGATATTCCGTGTTTTTTGGATTTATACACGTTGTAGCCATCCGGGCGAATCTCCTCCTCAAAGGAACAGTCTTCAGTGGAATACCTGAGCTGAAGAGCAAGGAATAGCGAGAATTACCCATAATATACCCACCAGCCTGGTTGTATTCAACCACAAAACAAACCTTGGATGGTAAAACCTCTTGTCCCTCAATGGGGGTGTCCTTCTGGCTTGTCCCAATCCCTAGTCTAGTCTAGTGTAGTCTAGTCCAGAACCCCTGAAGTTCTTTCCATGTCCACCCCATTACATAAGCTTTGAATCCTGGGATATGCTTCTCCACAGCCACCACACTTATCCTGTCCTGAGCACTGGAAAAAAGAGTCTCAGATGCCAGTGGTGATTTAGATGAACTGTCCTTAATTGCAGTCATGAGTCCTACTCCAAGTATAGAACTCCTGATATTTGCCTGTGCAAAGGTTTCAGGATCAGGTCTGTAGAAAGGTAACTGGCCAATCAGTAAAACACTGCTAAAAGGCAATTTCTGCCTTTTTCCACTCAAAATTTGCTGAAATTGCCCAATACCCTTTTAAAAAGTGCCATCTTCATGAGAACTGTTGAATTAATACCAGCACAAGTTAGGATTTTGTACAGAAGAATGTATTTTCTTAGGTATGAATTTGTAGGATTACATTTGCAATGGCCTGTACAGATATTATATATCTGCAACATCTTAAGTTATACATATATATATATATAAATATATATAAATAATATATTATATTTGTATAGTAGACCCATATCAGAAGGTCAGACCTCTCCAGATCTTTACACCAGCACTGCATTGCTTAAAATTCTGGTGCTATTTCAGGCTCAACCACTACAGGTGATTGAACCTGTGGTCAATAAAAGAGAATTGCTGATTATGTCTCAGTCTGCAGAGACAGAAATGTCCTTACATGCCTGTCTGAACAAAGAGCATATTTAGGCCTTTCTCAGACACCTTCAGTAACATGGAGTAAAATAAAGATAATTTAAATGTATTAAGGTAAAATTAAGATAATTTAATTTATCTTAAAAAAGATAATTTGGTTATCTTTTAAAAGCATGTTTTAAATTAATAAAGTTATTTTTAAAAAATGTTTTCTCCAAATAAAATGATGCAATATTTATCCTTCAACACACACGTTGTATCTCAGAAAACTATGTGTATACAACAAAAAATTAGGGCTGGATTGTTAGCTGTCTTTATGAGTGCTCAGCCTCCCTAAAAAAGGATGATGAAATAAAAGAGCTTCTTGCTCAAGAAGTGGACACTACAAACAACAGATATTGATTGAATCCCCATGTCTCAGCTATACCTTTCCCTCTTCACTTCATTGGGATGGTCTCTAGTCTGTTTTTTTAAACAAGTACTAAACAGACTTTTAAAGTATTTCCAGATTAATTTTTTTAACAGGAGGAATCATGTCAGTATATTCAGCATTTCCCCTGAACTACTGGCTACAGCACACAGCACATTCAGAAACCAGCCCCAGTCATCAGTTTTCCAGTGTCAAAACAGGCCATGTTGCAGGAACACAGGTTCAGCCTCCAGACACCGTGTTTGCCCTTTTGTTCTCCCAGTCCTCAGCGTGGTGCTGATAAGGTAAAGATTTACCTGCAGAGCTGCCGACTGGGCTGTGAGCACAGAGGTGACAGCAGGTGTCACAACACGGAGATGAGACAGCACAACTACGTGAGGTAGTGTGTTCAGAATAAAACGCCAGCCTGCATCTAATAGTCTACACCAACAAATGCAGTTCCAGTCAACGTGAATGCCTTCAAAATGGTGTTACAGGAGAGCCGTTTTAAAATTCTGTGATTGCTCAAGTTCAGCTGGTAGCTCCAATGGGAGCAGAATCCAGGCTCTGATTTGTTTTGGATATACGTTAAAGAATTAAGCTAATAATTGACCCACCATATCATCTGAACCTGTGCACCTCATCTCAGCATTGACTGATTTGAGCCCAGAAAAGCAAAGAAATTCAGAAAGAAAGGCTTAATTCTATGTTCCACATTCTATCATTCTTCTATCATTCTATCTGCATTCAGAAACATCAGTGTTGCTGTTATTAAAGATACTGGGAGTTTTGAGAATGGGCCAAGTCCTTTCCTGATTGAAATCAGCAGAAATGTTGCTGCAATAATAAAAAAAGAACCAGGCTGTATCCTTGCTGTGGCATCATGAAAAGCTATCACTCTGTGAAACTCAGGCTTCTGTACAGACTAAATCTGCCAAATTCTAGAGTGAATAATGTATTCACATGCCTTAAAAATTACTTTATGTCAATGACTGGTTGCTAAACCTAGTGAAAAAGCTAACATAGTGGCATCAGTGGGACACTTAACTCCCCAGTCCCTCAGAGTCCCGCAGGTGTGCTGTTATAGCAGGGCAGAAGTGAGGCAGTGGAGAAGCATCTTTTCCCCCTCAAAATACTTTCACTTTTTACAACTTCCTAAGAGATGGCAACCCCATGTTCCTGGGAGTTGTATGGCTGGCAGCCAGCTGGCTGCAACTCTTCTCCAAAGGAGCAATCTCTTTTTATTTTTTTTTTCCAGAATACCTACCTGAACAGTGAGAAATTATTCATATTCTATGGCAGAGCTTAATCTATTTCTGTAGCAGAATCACAGTCTCCCACTGATAAGAATTTTAAACCTAAATGCACTTTTACCCCGGGTTGTACTTTCGGTATATTTTGGCAGGGAACACGCAAAACATCATTTACTTTCTAAATGACGTTTCCTTTCTACCTTCTAACAATCCCCACAGCCTCTCGGGCAGTGAAGGTGAAAAGAACGGCAGGGAGAGAACGGGAGGGGGAGGTGAGGGAGGCAGGGTGGCGGACACCGGAAAGCTTTGGTACCCCATTATCAGAACACGCGGCTGTTCCAGAGTGGAAAACCCCCGGGGACAGCGGCGCGGGTGCTCACCTGCCCGTGCAGCCGCCCCGCCTCGTCCATGCACAGGTACCGGGAGCTCTGCACGCCCTTGATGGCCACGGTGCGCACGGCCACGGCGCGGATCTCCAGCAGACCTGCGGGCAGAGAGAGAGGGGACAGCAGTGTCACCCCGCGGCCCCGTCCCCATCCCCATCCCCGTCCCCATCCCCGCCGCCGCCACTCACTCTGCGCGCTCTGGCTCCCGGCCGCGTCCACCCGGCCGTCGGCGCCGATGCGCAGGAAGCAGCTGAAGAGCCCGTGCTTGCTGGCGGTGTAGAGGTGCCGCAGCCGGATGGGCTCTCCCCAGCCGTAGTTGAGGTGCGGGCCGGCGTCGGGCAGCGGCAGCGGCAGCGCGGAGGCGGCGGCAGCCACCAGAGCGAGCAGCGCCAGCGCGGCGGGGCGCAGCCCCATCCCGGCACGCCGCCTCGGGGCTGTAGCGCGGCCGCAGCCGCCCCCCGGCCTTTTATAGCTCGCCGTTATCAGCTCCATCGATCCGGCCGCATCCGATATAGAGTCCATTTCATAGCCGGATCGGTCACTCCCCCCGAAAATACTGAGCGGGTGACACCCTAAAGTCGCTTCCTCCGCATCCGCATCTCCGAGCTCTCCGCTCCTGCGCCGCTCCGCCGCGGTGCCGGGGCACTGCACGGCCCGCAGCCCCGATGTGGCGCCGGGACGGGGACCGGCGGTGGGCGTGTGTGTACCCAGCCCACCCAGTGGCAGGAGGCTGCCCTGCTCCCCGCCGCGGCTCAGCCCCTGCCTTCGCCCTTGCCCGTCCTGTATTTCATTTCCCTTTTCAGAATCAAAGAGCTGCTGCCTAAACCTGGGCTCGCCTCTCCGGTATCCGGTAGCGGCCGAAAGCCGGGGGAGCCTATCCCGGTTCCGGGCAGCCGGCGGAGCACGGCCGCACACGGCGCTGGTACAGCCCGGTCCGCCACTACAGAGCCCGGTCCGGCCAGGTACCGGCGGCTGCGGGTGTCCCGGTGCCGCTCCGGGCTGGTCCCCGCCCGGCCATCCCCGGCAGTGTCACTAGATGGAGCCTGGCCCCTGGGATGCGGCTGCCTTGCCCCGGGGGAGCCGCTCCAGGGGGCTCCTGTTCGTCCCCATTTCTTACAAAGAGACTGGGGGGGAAAAAATCCTGGGTGAAGTAAAATTGCATCGCCCGATTTAAGCTTCAGATAGAAATTTTCTTCTGGTCTGCGCACGGATTTTTTCCACGTGGGATCCTCCCAGGGAGCTCGCTCAGCGAGTGCCCCTGGAAAGATGAAGACACACATAGTTGGGGGTTTTCCAACATATTTGCATCTCAGAGATATTTAAAGGGATTGCTGCCGACTTTTCTGCTGTACATTCAAAGTGATCATTGAAGGAATTTTCTCAGATTTCAAAAAAGAAAACTGGTAATTTCATAAAGAAAGAAAAAATAATTTCTCCCACAGGACATTAAATGACAAACAAGACATAACCCCACCTCCCGACCAGCTTCTCTGAAACACAAAGCTTTGGTCAGCTTCCACATACTGTTTTTATATTTGTCTACTTGTTTGCTTTCATCCTTTTGTCTCTACACTTGCATCTCCCTCCCGCAAACACTCCCACAAAAAACTTTTTTCATGAATAATCTTAGCTCAGTAAGGATGAGCACATAGTCAAGGCCCCACAAAAATACAGAGGCTTGTAGGATGATATCTTGCACTTATTGTCATGTGCAACTTCAGGTGTGGTTAACTGGAATTAACGACATCGGTCAGCCTGAGTTTGGAGGATCAGGGTCTTGTGTAACAAACTCACAGAGGGACTGAATCTCATCAATCACTTCAAAAGCTACTGCTTTTGATTAGCTTTGGCATTTCTTGGTGATCAGCTTGGAACACCCAGAAAAGACCATAGTTTTTCTCTGCATGGTTGCTGAATAATTAATAAGGATTAAGACCACTTTTCATGCCGGTGTCTCCTGCTGCATCCTCCAAATCATGTGTGGGCTTTCCTACCAATTCTGGTCTTTCTTACATCACGGAAGTTCACAATATTGTAAGCCCAGTAAATAATACTAAGGCATGCAAGTCCTTAATTCTTTTTTTCCTCTGCAATGTTATTACATGGCTGCTACAAAGGCAGTTCCTGCCCTGCAACCCTGGGCCCCACAGCAGTTGTGCATGTAACTCATCCTGGCATTCTTCAAGGTACTGAGCACCACCACACACGCAGAGGTTATGGTCTGAAATGAATCTGAAAGGCTTCTTTAGCTCAATTTTGCTGTGCATCTCAGTAAATAGAAGCTATTTTATGATCACTACTTCTGCTATACTCTAGTGGGAACAATAATTATGATCGTTAGTTTTCTTCATCAATAAGTTCAAGCTTTTTTCAAGCAGTAAGGAATTGATGCTTGAAACTTGTTCATTCATTTCTGTGAGGATCAAAAATTGAGGTAGAAAGGACAAACATTTGCACTAAATGATATTTCAAATCAGTGAAAAAGCTGTCTATAAAGGGGAATTTTCCAACAGTTGATGGAGAGCCTTTAATAATTGGTTTCGTTGTTGCTGTTGCTGATGTTACACGGGCTGATGTTTAAGGGTTCATGTCTAATCAAATTAAAACAAAAATTAAGCACTTAAGTAATTCTTTTGAATGGCCTCTCTTGTTAGGTGAAGGTTTCAACCTAAATGATTTGTCCAAGTTCCCCTGTAGTCCCTGACAGAGGAAAGTGCCTGCTAACACTTAACTGGACTGAGTAGTAACAATCCCATCACAAAACAGCTGCTGAAGAGATATGGGTTAAATATACCTGGAAGTGCTCATTTCTTTATTGCCTCTGTAAAGGAAAAAAAAAAAAAGCCTAGATGATTAACTCACATTCAGGGCCTTATTTTTAGCTAGAGATAAATGAGCTAATAAATGTCACTGAACTAATGAATATCACTGAATTCAAAATACAAGAGTTGCAACACATGATTTTAATTTCAGTTCCTGTCTGTGTCACTGAACTTTATCATTTATTGGCATCTTTTATCAAAGTTCAATAGAAAGACACATACCTTTGCATGTTTCTACAAATGCATTTGCAGGAAAAAAAATGGTAGCAGAACAAATGTATTGTGGGGGAAATCCCACCATCACTTCCAGTGCTGGACCTGCTTCCTGCAACAAGGAAACCAAGTAGTATAGGATTTTCTGCTTTTATGAGGACATGAAAAACAACCAAAAACCTGGGAGGAAGGTCTTATAGAACAAAAATACCTTCTGACCAAACAGTACACAATTGCAAAAGCATTTTCACCTGTTGCAATGAATAATTTATTTCCACTGCACTTTTCAATGTCCCAGTGTAATTTCTACAGAATGAGAAGTCCAGCTTTCGGTAATAATGAAGTTGAAGTGAATGTGTTTTGGAAGAATAAAATTAACTTTAATTAAAAGTCAAACATCCAGGGATCCTGGAACACACCAAAAAGGTAACAGAGGGCTTGTGCCTCACTGGATAATGACAGCATTGAAACCAACTGAAAAGAGGCTAAGGCAGGTGGCCACAAAAATGATGAGGAAATAGGGCAAGAGTCAAAGTTGGTCATAGCAGGCTACCTTATGGTGGAGATCAAAGGAAAAAATATATAGGTGAGTAACTCAAGACTGAGTGAGGGTCAAAATGTGATAAACTGGAGGTGTTCAGGATGAAGAGACATTTTCTCAATTATGGAATATCTTTGGAATATCATGGTGAAAGCTGGGGTTGTACAAGTCACTGCAGGAAGAGGAAATATCACAGAAACACTGAAGATTTTCTACTTCCTTTGGGGTGTCTTTGGGACTTCCTGCAGATTTTGTAGTCGGGATTACACAGATGTGATCCAATATTACTTTTCTGAAGAGATCTGTCAGTCTTCCTCCCTTTTCTCTGAAGTCAGAGGTGGGAGAATCACAGAGGCTGCAAATATTCTGAGGGCAGTGAGGTTCCAGGCAGGGGTGGAGATGTCAGTGCTAATGCCGCTGGTTTCTGGTTTCTGCTGTAGTTTCTGCCAGTCATCCCAGAAGTGACAGAGAAAAGAAAATTATTTTACCCATGGCAGAGGGCCAGCAGAGCAGCCCAGCCTTTTTTCTTGCTTCTGGTGGAGAAGAATATGTCAGGAGAATGAGGGAAGGCAGAAGTGAAGACACAGGACACTGCGATACGCAGTTATTCGAGCACGAGCTTGTTCTATAAAGAGCCTTATCAGCACAGCACAAGTTAAAAAACCTGCCTAAGAAGGAGAGGTTACTCCACCATATGTCAGGGACTGCTCTGCTTCCCAGCTGCTTCTGCAATCCAAGAGGCACGGAGGTGACAATATTTCTCTCCGGGCTGTGAATGAGTGCAGAATTGAGATTCCACAGCTCCCGCTGCGCGCGCCCACTGACAGGATGTCATAGGATGGGACGAGCACTCACTGAGTCTCTCCCCTGATACCACAGTCCTTGGTGAATTTGTAGGACTCAAATGAGTCAGATACTTATAGATTTTCCAAATGATCCACTTCCAGAGGGGTTCTGCTTCTAAAACCACTCTGCTAAGGAGGGTTAACACGCTGCAGAGATTGTTGCTACTGTAATCGGCGTGTGTTGCTGCTGGTTCTTTCCAACAAGCACAGCCAGACAACCAATTTCAAATATCTCTCACCATTTTGTTATCTAATGCTTCCTCAGCTATTGCTATCGGTCAATGCATTCTGGAGAGCAATACTGAGCCTGGAATTGCCTTGGAGCTTGCACAGTCAAATGATATCTTCTAAAGCTCACAAAATTCCCAACAGCTTCAAATAGCCTAAATGAAAGCCATTATTTCATGTTTTAGAGGTACTTCATCCACTCCATCTTTTCAGTGTGCTATGAAATCATTCATAATTCCTTTATAGAAGAAACCTTACTGATTTTATGGGATCATATTTTGTACAGCGCTTCTCCAGCACCCTATTTACACTAAACCAACAAAAACTGTTTCTTTTCCCATGTTTTTTTTTTTCTTATGTTTTGAGCAAACATCCATCCTGCAACAGAAATGGATAATTGCAGGTTTCTTTGCCAAGAGGTTTCATTTTGATTTCCAGCTTGATCTAGGGAGTAATGCCCTGGACTTTGTTTGCATAATGTGTTTGTGGAAATAATGAGGAAAGCTTTTGTAGAAGAGGGTGACTTTAGATCATCAGCTTCTCGGTCACACATGGTATCGCTGGAGCATTTACCTGTATTCTTTTCCTGACAGTGACTAAATAATGCTGTCTTTTTGACAAGTTCCAGCTTCACTGGAAATATTTTTCGTTTAATAGACAGAGAACAGTAGAAGAAGATATATCAGCAATGCTTCAAACTTGCAAGAGTGCATACTTAGAGCTGTGGTCCTGTACAAATACATCTGGACAGGCAGAATTAATCAGGTGGCCTTATTCAGCCTGATGTAGTGACTATTCCCACAGAATCACTCCCGAAGAGCATAGTAGGACACCAGGATTTGTAAAGACTTCGGCAGTAAGACCAATACAGGCCCATTAAAACAAACCTGACCCCGGAATAATTCCACTGAGTGAAATCTGGGATGAATTTGTCCTACAGACAAACTTTCACTGGAGGTGCTTTATTAAGAGGGACACTGAGCCAAGGGCGCTCAGGTGATGGATTTTTGGGAGTCAGAAGTAAGAAGCAGAGCTCTGCCTGTCTGTTTGGTGAGATGCTGAATCCCTCCTTTCCTTTGAAGTTAAACCACCTCAGAAATGTGATTGTACATTTGCTTAAAGACAGACGTTTTCTCAAAAACACCTATGATAATCATTCTTATTTGTTGTAAAATTGATACTACAAGGTCTTCTAGTCATGAAGATGATAATAAATTATATCACTAAAGGCATTTATTATGCTTATGACCACCTAAGTGGTGGTTTAGCTAGAATCAGTTAGGCTCGACTGAGAAACTGTGGGAGAGTTGTTATGGCTAATGCGATGCCAATAATCAGACCACCCTACAGGGACAGATTGTCCCTACACAGGTTAGTTCTGGATGGCTCCATCCTTTTAAGACTGAAGGACGTGAAAGGTAAGAATTGTACCTGTCTGGGGAATTACTGCTTTAGATAGTTGTGGCTTTTTTTTTTTTTTTTAACTGGAGCTTCAAACACTTGATGAAGATCAGATAAAAATGAGTGTGTGCTGAACACATTACAGCAATTTACCATGTTGTGAAGTAAAAGAGGTAGAAAGGGAGCTAAGGAAGCCAGCTAAGACTCACAGTTTTTTTGTTGTATATTTCATGCTACACTGCTGCTTATCACTACAAGGAATTGCAAGGCACCAACAGAACTGTATAAATTGTTAAGAGATGTAAATGATTATCAAATTCAGTCCATGAGTGGTTATTCACCTGCTGTCATCACCTTTGATTATGATGATCCTGCAGGAAGGACTGAAACGGTGAAACTCTTTATGAAACAGTCTGACCAAATGTAAACTCAAAAACTTAGTACAAAGTTTCCTAATGATTTAAGGCTGTTAATATTTTGCACACAGATATATCCTCAGCTTGTGGAGAGCAAAATTATTCCCCTGAGTCAACAGAAGTCTAACCTTTCACTCCAGGTCATATCCTGGAGAAATATCTTAGAAAAAAAAATTCTCATGCGACTCCTCCAAAATCTGTATAGTACATGGAATTACTTCATCTGGATTTTAAAAAGTGCAATGATATCTTGTCTCCTTTATCAGAAGACCCCCCTAGACTCCATCCTTAACATTAGTGACAACCATGTAGGAAGTTTTACAATGACTTTCCCCAAGAGAGAGGAAGATTATAAATAAATTTTTCTTCCTCTTGGATGTCATGGGAAGGAATTTTCATCCGAAATGAAGCCTAAAGCATAGCCTGGGCGTAGCTGCACAATTTGCTATGAATTAGGAAACTGAATAACTTTCTCTGATGTTCCTTATTGCAGCTGGTCCCCTTTGCTGCCACCAAACGTGGCTGTGGGACATTTGGGGTCAAGAATTGAAGGGCAAAGGTTACTGAAGCATCCTGCCAATGCAGCTAAAAGTGACCTTTAACTGACAAAGCAGAAGTAATACGGGATCTAAAAGAATGGTATTCAAATAGCCAGCCCATCCAAAACATTGCATTTGGATTGATCCTAATCAGCCATAATTTCCTACTTTAATGGTCAATTAAAAGGCCATTTGAAAGTAAGAGAAGCAGAACAAATCAGCATGGAAAGAGCCTGCATGGTCTTTAGAAAGTAATTCAAGTTTACTTAGGTTTTACACATCTGACTAGTGAGGAAACGAGGGAGTAATGGATGTCTTACTCCAAAAGTAGTTCAGCTTCATTAAATAATTTGTTTCGGCAAGAGATAAAATCTGAAACACCACTGGAAAGTAAAATGAAATATCTGCACTACCACAACGTATGTATCTACCTAAACATAACAAATATTGGAAGGAATGTAGAATCCCCCACTATTTGGCTATTGTGGGAAATGTGCCTTGACTTGCTATAAGAAGCAGAATTAAACTCAATGGTTTTTATGTGTATTTACAACTGTGATCAGATATACAGTGGTCAGTACATTTTACCTTTTTCAGACACCAAATATTTTTATGTCAAACACGTCTTCAATTTGTTTTCCTTTTTCTGGAAACAAAATTCCTTGACCATTCCAAGTGAGAAGTGAGAGCCCCATTGCCTCTAGTTCTCTCATTTCTGGAGGTACCAGGAAGATCCTTGCATGACCAGAGGCAGAGAGCCCTCAGTTTCTGAACTGAGCAAAGCAGACAGACGTGCTGAGGGATGGAAGAGTGGAGTCCACAGTGTCTCTTTCACACGGATCAGTGTGCAGTTCACCAATGCAGCTCAACACTCTGGTTGTGGCTCTATTGAGTTGGGCACTCCTTTTGCCAAGGGGGCTGTAAAGATGGCCACAACACACCACACACACTCCTCCCAGTTAATGCAGAATTTAACCTGTTTCAGAATATTTCCAGAGCAGGGCAGGAATCCTTCTCTCCCTGTACGGGGCACTGAGGTTTCAATCAATGGCAAAGGCTCCCTGAGACCTTTCTATTGCCCTTTATCAGAGGCCTCCAGCAGATAAAACCTGTCACCAAACAGCTACTGATCGCTGCCACTGCAGCCTCGCTCCAAGGAAGAGCTGCTGTTGCAGACAGGACATGTCCTTTCTTCCATTCCCTGGACTAAAAGGACACAGATTGCCACCAGTGTGGTTTGGACTCAGCCAGGCAGATGTTCTGTCACCTGGATAATATTGTAGAAGGAAGTAGCTAATACCAATGACATCGAGAGCAACAGGACTGTGACTCAGCCCTGCAGAAACCCTTTCAATTCATGGCTCCAGTGGCAATACCAGCACCCCATTCTCAAAAGAGGGTAATCCCCAGATTTATGAGTTTTTCTCATACACACGGGCATTAGTGGCAACCCTTTGCACAGCAAGCAGCAGATATAAAACTCCATTGATTAATCATTCAACCCTCACTCCACCTGCCTGACTTACGTTCCTTGTAGAGCTTCAATTTAAATTAAAATTTGTAGTTTAGTCCTGTTAAGGCTTCATGAGAATGAAGACCCCATTTTGCCTTATATCTTTATGAGCATGAAAATAAAAGCAACGATGTCATGTTTTCCCTTCCTCACATAACAAGATGCTCAAGGAGTGGATTTTGTAGTCCCCCAGGCTGCACATTTATTCCTCTAGAGTCCTGCTTCCTTTACAGCTGTGGACACACATGGCTCCAGCTTTTCCTATTTCAGATCAATGAGCCACCCAGCAAAGAGCACGGAGCTGGCAGGTCCTTGGCATTCATCTGAATGAAATGAAAAGGAGCTCAGTTCTTGGCTCCAGTTTTCTGTCACTCCATCGTCATTCAACTAAACGGACCAAAGAGAAAAGCAATCAATCCATAAACTCGTGAAGCCTCAGTCTCCAGCTGTCATCAGCTTTGAGCCCCCTCCACTGATCTTATCTGTTGCAGAGTGATTGAAAGTAATTTGTTTTGGTTGAAAGTAATTTGTTTTGGAGAGTAATTAGATTATCTCTTGGGGGGCTTCCTACCTGGTGACCCAGTGTTTCTCCTTCGCTTGCTGCTCATTAACATCAATTACCACAGAGACACTCTTCAAAGGAAGGCTTGCACTGCCCAGGGTGGGGAACCTATTAAGAAATATGCTTCTCATTTCTGCTAGGAGATAATAAACCTTCTGCTGTCGCACAATTATTTGTGGGTCAGACACACATGATCCCACTGGGGTTTAAATTTTCCGTTTGCTATTCCGTGTGAAATGTTTAGCAATTAGGAAATGAGCTGGATCTCTCTAGAACGGTGTATATTGAATAGAACAGGCTCAAGCATAATATCTGGGAACTTTTCTTGACACTGGATGAATATCCCAGACTTGCAGAGGTACCGGGATAGCAAATAAAGTTCACGTAAGTAGGGGAAATGGCAGAGAGGCACAAAAGTTCATACTCTGATTCTTGTCCCCAGAATCAATTCTTTTTAATTGAGACAATTTATATGGTTATGTAAATGACACAGCACTGATAAGCATCGTCATAAAACCAGTATCTATTTTTTTTCTGCAATAATGTGGGTGCCAAATGAGTCGTTGCCTGACTGGGACATTTACTGGTAGTGATTACATCATTACTACTGTGCCATCCTCCCGAACAACACAAAATAAAGAACCGTAGTGGTTCTTGGATCAGGTCTCTCTTCAGGCATAGCAAATCTGAGTAATAAATGGCCCCGGTTATGCCTTCATTTACCAATACTCAGTCAAAAATTTTCTCTTGTTACATCTGATTTCTGTGCTGCTCAGGAAGTAGAAATACATATAGAGGGAGCAGAAATTATCTCTAAAGGTAAAGTTGGCTCGCTTAGATGTTGTGTAGAGGTCCCAGAGTCACTGAAAGCCCCTGGCTGGCCCTGGGCATGCAGGATGATCTGGGACTGACCCCAGGGAAGCTGCGGGAGAAAGGTGGTGAAAACATCCTTGTTGTGCAGCTCTGGTCCATAGGGAGAGGAGTTCAAGTTGGGACAGCCTGAGTCATAATGGCAGAGAATCATCACTAGTGCTTGTAGTCATCAAACCCCACCCTCTTAGCTGATCCTGGTTCTCGAGGTTTAACTCCCTGCTACAAGTCCTTTAAATGGCTTTCTGAAGAGCTGCTAAACGCAAACGTATCAAGTAAATAACTGCCTTTCTTTTTTTCTTTCTTTTTTTTTTTTTTTTATTTGTCTTGTTTGAGTAATTAGGTCATTATATCTGAAAGTGATTGTTTCATGCGTGCCAAGAGCGAATAATGAAGACCTTTGATGAATCCAGCGAACAGCATGTAAATGTGGGGAAGGAATGCAGAGGCAGAGGAATGACCTTTCTGGAACAGAATTTCTCCCCGCGCCACCATTTTTATCTGCATTAAAGTCAGTTAATGCGTTTACTTTTTCCTGCTGTGTGTATTCTTCAGTGCTTCCTTTTCCTAATAAAATGCACATTGTCTAAAGGGTTTGCAGCGTTCTTTAAATGGCTACTGCAAGCTTATTTGTGACTCAGTGGCTGCATGTAGAGAGCTAAACATTTTCTGTTTCCACAGCTTTCAAGGAGTGCTTACAACTTACATATTACCACTTACATATTTCATCAGGTTGCACTTATGTAGTGTTGATATTAATGCTGAGCTGTAGATGATCTGTAGTCACCTCTCCAGATCCTAACCATGGAGATGAATGGATGTAAAAAAGTAAACTGATTTTATTACTCATTGAAGTGGTAGTTAAAAAACAAAACACAAGGACCAAGTATGGAAAATAAATAACCTTTTGTTGCTCAGGATTAGTCCTTGCAGGTAAGGGTGGATTGGCTTATTCCAGTTAGAAGCTCGTGTGAGTGACTCTACAGCCCAGTGAAACCGGACTTTTGTTTCTGTGCAGCAGGAATAAAAGGTCTGTTCTGGCATCATTTAAACTTGAGTCAAAATAAATGGTTTGAGAGAAGATACTTCCCTTCTTGCTGAGCTTCAGTTTGCTTTTAGGAGTAAGTGATATCAGAGCATGGGGACTGAATTCTCTTTGGAATAAACCAGGCCTGCATTTGTGCTCACTGAGGGCCCCTGACATGGTGTTAGCCTCAATGGCCACTAAGTCCATGGGATCAGGGTAGACCTTACCTGAAGCAACTCCCTTCAGCCATGTCCAGTGTGGATGCTGGGTCCTCAGCACCCAGGAAAATGATGGGATAATTCAGGATATCCACACCATCTTCTGTCTTCTTAAATAAATACTTTTGAGGGTTTGTTTTGTTTTGGTTTTGTTCTTGTTTTTGTAGGTTTTTGTTTTGGTTTGTTTGTTTTTTGTTTTCTGGGGTTTTTTTTTGTGATATGCAGGAGGAGCAGTAATTCCAAATCTAGTAATTCAAATCCATGTTGCTCTGATTCTGAAGAGTAGGTCTAAGGAAGAATGGGAGGGATTATCACTGATTGAGATTATTTTGTTGTGGAAAAGCTAGCAATGTAGCAATGCAAAGCAGGCTGCTAGGTAAAATCAAAACCAAAATGTGGATCAAAAGAGATGAAACCTATGGCAAAGCCCCTGAATCCTCTATGGGGAAAATTAGAGATTTCCCAGCCAGAAAATGGAAAATTACTCAAACTCACAACAGGGACATGAGGCAGGTCACAATACCTCAGAAATGTACCCTGTTTACAGCTGGCTTACAGTTTTGAGTTACTTATGTGACTATAGAAGAGAGAAACAGAGTTTAAAGAGTGAGCCTCCTTTCTGGAATGCTATACAGCAAGTAGGAGCTAATTCTGAAATTAATTTCTCAACCACACAATCATGGGACAAGATACTTTCTCAATGGCTTTGTCAGACCTCGTGTGGGTTTTGTTAAGGCTCTGTGGGCCTTAAATCTCCTGTCTAGAAAAACCCTCTGTCCCTTCCTGATTCTCTGCTACTGTAGCATACCAAAGGAAAAGATAAAGTGACATAGAGGCACCCATTCATGTCTTTTGACCCACTGAATTACTGACCATTACAAATATAATGGCCAAACTATTTTCTGTGCACACTCTGGAGGAAAAATATTGTTTGTGTGGGTGGTTGACCAGGAACTCTTTAGGAGCACAGCACAGAGCCTTTTAAAAATGTGTAGGTCACTCACCCAAGGCAGAAATGCCATGGTATGAGACAGGAGGAAATACCATGTATGTGCACATCCTGAACACAGAAATTTCAGCAGTTTTTCTCTTTGAGACAGATACCACTCACAGACCTAGGTTCATATTAGAATGTCTCCACTGACTACTGTTTGAACAAGCAATCATGTTAATTAATTAGTCAAAGTAATCAAATCTCTGTGGGCAATTTATTAAATCCCATTTGTTGCTGTCATGTTGCTGTCATGGCACACCCTGAGCTAAGAGGTGGCTTCTTAAACTTTAGAAAACAACATAACCAAATTACAAAATGCCTAATGCAGTTGCAAGGAGTTTGTCATCTCGTGCTTCCCCTTGTCCTGAGATTTCAGCCCTGCCCTTTGCCAACATTTCCAGCTGATGAACACAGCTTTGCCCATCGTACCCTGTGGTGGCTTTGCAGGCTCTGCCTTTTCCCTCTTGATGCTGCAGGATAACCTGGGTGAATTCTCCACAGGAAGAGCAGGGCTGTGAGGGACCCCAGCAGAGGAAAATAAAATGCTAGCACCCTCTTTATTTGGCTGACATGAAGGTCCTGTACAATCTGGTTCATTAAAGGGATGCCGCAAGATGGTGATTACAGGGAAAGTTCAGCTGGTTTCCCTTTGAAATACAAAAGGGTGGTGCTCAGGTAATGGATGTGAACATCAGTGCTTTTGATGTCTGCAGGCTTTGCACCTGCACATCTGGAAGCCTGGACACCTTGCTACAGCCAGGCCTTGCAGCTGGCTCTACAAAAGGCCAGCAGGATGCACATCACTCACAAAGGCCACTCTCCTTCCTCAGCTTGCCTCAAATTGTACGTTGTTACCTTGCTTTGGTGACGGTTTCATTCATTTCCTCTTCACCTTCAAAGAATAAGCAATGTGACCCCACAGGTTTTGCTGTGTTGCTGTAGGATGCTCAGGGCCAGGGTGCAGCATTTGTTCTTGGAAGCTCATTCAAGCCCCACTGAGGAGCTCAGGAAGGCTTGGCTTTGGTGCCAGGTGCCTGCAGCCCACCATGAAAGAGCTGAGAGTATCCTGGAAATCAAAAGACATGTGCTGGGATCTGTTTGGACACAAATTATACTAATTTCAGTCTCTCTACCCTTGTATTTAATTACATTTTACTTCTAGATTCAACTTCAGTGTATAGGAAGAGTGACAAAACATCATTATAATTCAAAAACTGTGTTATAGAAGCAAACCTCTTTGTGTCACAACTCAAAAACAAAATGCACATTCTCAGCCAGAAGTGGGAATGAGCATCGCTGCTTTTTTAAATACTTGGGGGAAAAAATGCCATTGCATTTTACACTGTTTGATTTAGGGAGTTGGCCACCTCTTCCCTGGTAAATGCTGTGCTGGTCATGCTGCCTGGTGCCAGCTCCCTGCCTTAAGAGGTTTGAGGCTTTAAGGTTGCTGTGTTAAACATTAGAGCTTACTCCACAGGATATCATTTTCCAAATTCATGATTTTCCTGCTTTCCTTGGTTTTATGTAGAACCATCTGATTTAGGGATTGGTTAAACACAGAACTTTGGTGTTCAACATACTTCAGATATTTTGCTATAACTGGAAGAGTGGGGAGACTTGCATGGACCTAAGTTTGGCTGGAATGAGCCAGGTTGAAGATGAGTTTGGTGCAGGATTCCGTCAGTTTGGTTGTAGTTGGGTCCAGATAACTACAGAACAAGACAAAAAGGAACATACATTTCATTCTTCAACCTTGGGCAATATTTGTTAGAGGGACTTTTTAAAACAAAGGTTATTTTTTTTTTCCCTTAAGGTTTCAGAAAGGTATCCGGTGCTGATTATTTACTGATTTTTATTTTTTTAAATAGCCTTCCCTTGCCCCCTTTTGAAAACAGGCATCACATTTGCTCTCTTTCCTTCTTCTGATACTAAGGCTGGTCAAGCAGTGTCATATCCCACTTCAGTGAGTCCATATCTGAGCTCATCTCAACTCTGATACCCTTTGGTCAAGAGCACCGTGGTTAATTACTCTGTTGGATTTGCCCCAGGATAGAAAGAAACCACAGTGGATGGACACTTAGACAATTAAAACCTTATTTATATGTCAAAATGCATAACAGCACTTCATCAGCTCATCTCTCTGTGGTACTCAGGGTGGTCTAAAATCTCCATCTAAATAGACTTTTTAATACCTTTTTTTTTTTTACATTGCTCACCCATTGCAACATTTTTCTTCTTTTTTAAATAAACACATAAATTAAAGAATCTTACTTTTTTGACTTCTCATTTTTGAAACACAAAGAACAGGAAAGTGCCATATGTTTAGACAGGTTTCCAAACTACAGTTCCCACCCAAGTGTGCCCGTCCTGCTCCCCCTCCTCCTTCCAAGGAGCACATTCCAAGGATCTCAGCTGAAGTGGCTTTGTTGTTCTGGGGTGCCCTGGCAGCTCGCAGCCCATGCCATGACACAGCATTCCTCCCGCTTTGTTTGGGCTGTGCCACTCGCAGCTGACATTTAGCAGAGTGGCATTAATGCCTCCCCACACAAGGGCCCCGTTGAGTGCAGCCAGCTGAGGCTGCAGCTTTGGGGCAGGGACGTGAGTGGGGTGTGGAGCCATGAATCCCAAAGGAGCTCCCCCTCCCCTGGGGCCGTAGGGATTGTTGTGCCATTCTGTCTGAGGTGGGTGTAATCCCAGCGGGATGAGCAGGGGACACCCATAGGATGGGGCACATGCTGGATCTGTTTCCTTTCCAGCATCTGATTTAGGGCTTGACTTCACTGCAGACGATAGAAGGATCACTACTCACTCCAGTAAACCTGAATCAGGGCTGCATGATCAAATACTCTGCAACTTAAAAAGTATAAAAGCATAAGAGTATGTTTGTTAATTAATCAGTGCTGACCACATCTTTGAATTAGCAGCAAATGCTCCTTTAAAGCCATCACAGGGAAAAAATTTCCCAACAAATCATCTTCTCTGCCAAAGGAGGCAGCTTTTACTAATAGAGGCTTGTAGGTGTTAGCTGCAAAGGAGAACTAAATAGTAAATGTTTGCTTTCTACTTAGCGAATGTCTGCCATAGCCCTGCTAAGTAGCCAGAAACAAATTATGTGTGAAACTCAGCATCCCTCCCCCTCTTTCTCTCCTGTGATTGATATTTGCTTATGCAGCCCAAGTTCTTAATTTAATTAACAGGAATATGCTTATTTTACAAATTATAACCTTGTAATCTCCTTAGCAGGAAAAAAAGAGCATTTTTACCACCAGCTATTCTTGTTGCACATCATCTTATTACTAACATTGTTGTGGCCTTGTACTTCTTTAAAAAAACCCAACCTTTATTAGACTTTCTGATTATTTCCACTAACTTCCAAGTGGATTTTATTTACACAAATTTTATGGGAAAGACACAAAAATCTCCTGAGGCTGTGTGTTGCTAAACAGACTTCTAGACTAGCTCAATTTTTTAAGTGCTTGTGTCAAATATAAAATGAATTAGCACTGACTGTTCCTGAACACTTTCTTTAACAGAAATATTGAGTAGATTTGCCACCATTTTGAAAAAAGTGACATTTCAGAGATCCCCATGACAGGTAAGAAAGGAAAAGGTGTTAATAGAGTGCAGAGGTGTTTTTCAGTGGGTGTATGTATGGTTCCATCTACAGCCACATTCACAGGGCTGTGGGTATTGTATTTGTGACCCTGTATAAAGAACCTGTGCTGGATCTGCCTTAAATGTGGATTTATGGCTGCCAGTTCATTCACTCTTCCCTTTTATCAAGGAATATATCCTTCAGTGCACTCCCACCACCAACACAAAGGAATATTTTTATTGATGGTGGCATGCAAAGGTAATTTTCTGTTCATGCAGCACCCTGTGCAGTGAGTGCCCAACTGCCCCTGGCAAACCTGCAAAGGGAGTGGGGCTCTGCACAGTCAAGGGGACAGCATGTTTGGTGCTCCTATGAATAGAACCAGAACAAACTGGCAAGGTAGATGCATGTTTGCTTCTGTATTTTTCTTAATTAACTTCGGGAGAGTGCAAACAATGAATAAATGCAAATTTGTACTGTGTCATCATCCAGAAGTCTAGTGGAAGGAAACCTCAGATTTATGTCACGAGGAGAAGAGAATGTGGTAATTTTCAGTCTGTGACTCTGACACTCACATGAACACCCACAGCTTTTTATTAAATGTATATCTGGTCCTTATTTCTGCATCTGCTCACCGTTCTGTAAGAGTCAGAAGGTGATTGCAGCAGAATGTTTCCATGATTATTAAACTCTAATTCAGTGTGGGCCATTCAGTGGCTGCACTGGTAGCCTTATTTCTTTTCTGTCATCATTAAGCAGAAGAGCAGAACTTATTTAAAAAATTAAACTAATATTTTAATAAACTAATGATGCTTCCAAGCAGATGCCTTCCCTCATTCTGTGAGGTCACGACTTCACTCTCACCTGACTTGCAAGCACAGAATACCACGAGATCCTTTTTATACCAGATGGACCTGAACAGGTATTCAGTGATTTTTCAGCCTTTATTTGCAAAGTACTTTAAATATATTTTTCCTGTTGTTCATTTTGCTGCACACCTGTGACTTAAGAGTAAGCTGAGGCTTACAGGGTCCTGATTAAATCCTAATGATACGTGATAATTATTTTATTAGTCACCCAGGTTGCATAGGAGGCCTTTGTTTAAAAGTGTGGTAATTACAGCCTTATTTCTAATGTGAACATTGCCATTGTGGTTTTTATTTGGTAATAAAAAGTGTAAAAACTCAAGACTGAAATGAAATGTCTGAATTTGTAATCTCAGGGAATATTTTGATAGACTTTCATCACATTAACCTTTGTGCTTGTATTTACTCTTTTAATCCATATTTTGGATTAAGATACATTCCAAAATCATAACATTTACTGAATAAACTCTAGTCTGGTACATCCTGAGGAATAATCACATGTGATCATCTTATTCCATGAAGTCACATTCTTTGCTATTTACTAACCATTAATCCAAAACATCAACTCCATTAATTATTTGCCAATTGTATTTTATATATTATATATATAATATAATAATGTATATTATATAATTTAAATAGTATATCTCTGTTTATATGCATATTTAAATGCACAAGATAAATAGCAAAAATTAATTTAAAACAAATCACTGCCTTGGATGTGACTCGTATTTCTAAAGATTTGCAGAAGATGCTAAATTTCTGACCCTCAAGGTCAAAGATTTTCAGTTTAGCTTACTCTGTGGTTTCTTAGGTTTCCATTTATAGATCTGACTTCAGCAGCAATCAGATTCTTTCCAACACAATCACTATCAATCCCTATTGAACACATTGCCACGTGAGATGGCCATCTATATAGATATCTTTCTGATGAAAATACACTTTGCTGTGATTATTCCACCAGGGCATACCTTCTCTGCAGGGCATGAAACTGTCACAGCTATATTTATAACTTACATAGCTCTATAAACACTTAAGTGCCTTTCCTTGAGCACCCCAAGCATGTTGAAAAACCCTGTGCTGAAATGCCCATGCTGTGATTGCTAAAGCAGATACAGCCCAGTGAATCACATCTGATAACTTATCAGGGAGCATGAACAACCTGTTTTTTATACTGGTAATCAGACATTCGGTGTTCTAATTCTCCTTCCATCAGGGTTTGTGACTGGTACACCTTGCTCCTCAGAGGAATGTGTTGAACTCCTCACAGGCTGAGCTTGGCCACGGCTGGCTGAAAATGTGCTTGGTCACCTCTGCAGCCTTGAGAGGTGGGGAGAGAAACTGCAAAGGACTGAGGGAAAGGAGATACACGGGTCAAAATGAAATATGGGTAGTCAGAAGCTCTGTGCTAAACTGAAAAGGAGAATCTACCGCAGAAGATGAAAACTAAGGGAAGATACAGACACTGACTGAAGCAGAAACCAAGAGTTTTAAACTTAAACAGGGTAGATTCAGACTAAATATGAGGAGCATCCTCTTTAAAGTGAAGCTGGTGAAACAGTGTCACAAGTTACCCAGACAGGCTGTAGATGCCCCATTCCTGGGAACTCTCAAGGCCAGCTTCAACAGGGCCTTGAGGAACGTGATCTCCTTGAAGATGTCTCTGCTTATTGGACTGGATGAACTCTAAAGGTTCCTTCCAACCCAAACCATTCTGTGATTCTGTGATTCTCTGAAAATAAACCCACTCTGACAAGAACATGTCATAGCAGTCCATGCACATTAACATCTGCAGGAGCAAATCTGAGTCATGGGGTTGGATGCAGGTACGAGTCGCTCCCACGTTGGCAGAGTTTGCATCACTGCTCCTCTGACCCTGCCTGGCCAGCAGGCAGGTCCAGGCCAATGCTTGGGTAAAGCTTAAGTGTCGTTCTTGAGTATCTTTGGCCTTAATATGATCCATAAGGTCTCCAGAAAAAAATCAGGGCGCAGGAAAAAAAAAGGAGAGAAACGGAAGGTGGTCAGAGAGAACACAACTGAAAAACATCGGGAAAGGTGGTAGAAAATCAAAAGAGGAGTATGTAAATGTGTCAAAACAGGATATGGAAGAAGGAAGGGTGTTGGCTTGGATGAGAGATGTTTCTGGGATTGATGTGAGGAGGAAGCCAGGCACAGGCAGGGCTTCTGGGGAAAGGCAGTGCCAGTCACCCTGTCCTGGCAGAGGAAGGTCAAAGCCAAGGAGAAAAGCAAGGTAATCTTGCCTAGGGGCTGTGGAAGAGCTGTAATAAATTGCAGCTAAAGTTCTGTCTGTTGGCAGGTCATTCCTGCCCAGGTTCCCGGAGGAAGCACCGCGGGAGACCCGGGGTCATCGCACGGGAGTAACCTGTGGGAAAATCAGCCCTTATCTCAGAGCTCATGGAAGGAAAGGCTCCGACAGAAAGACACTCTGGCTCCAGAGTGAGAGCAGGCAGGCGAGATAGGGAGCTAACTGCCAGGGTTAATGTGTAACCCTCTGGCTGAGCTCCTGCTCACAGCAGCCTAGGGGAGCCTCGGAGCGGGATTCGGGATGGAAGGTGAGCACTGAGGAGCTGTGACATGCCCATTCCCAGAAAGAGGAAAGATTTGGAGCACAGTGGGTCTCCCTCCCTCCAGGAGGAAGAGGAGAGGGGTGTTCAGGCTTGGCAGAGCAGTGGTATTCACTCTTGGTGGAGGAGCTGAGTCTTTGCTGGCTGCTGGGGCTGCCCTGCCATGGGGCCAGGAGGGACTGGAGATGGGAAAGGGCCATTCCAGTACTGGGTTTTAGTGCTGATACTGGGCATGGGGAGGGTCTGGAGCAGCCTTGGCTTGCTGATGAAGGAGCCCTGAGAAGGGCATCCATCCCACGGTGCTGCTCAGGCATGAGCCAGCCTGGGACCATCCTCACCCTGGACAGGGATCAGAGCAGGGATCCAGTTACCATCTGGCCAAGAGAAAGAGTTTATGAAAGTTTTGTCCACCAAAAGCTCCAAAATGCTCCTGATGGGTGAGCCCTTAAGCTTGCCAAGCAGCTGTCAATCAGAGGTGCATGGCTGGGCATTCCTTCTAATCTTCTTTAAGGAGATCCCAGCGGGGTTGGGGTCTCTCCTGTCTCTAAGGGATGCTCGTCCTGCAGGTGGTACTTCTCATCCCTTTTTTCTCACAGGCACCCTTCCCCTCAGTGACATTCACCAGCTGTATTGGCCCCAGCCAGCACTACAAACACCTTTCCTGGAGGCACTGGAAGCAAACAGATGTGGCTGCAGAGATAATGAAAAAGTATGTAAATAGTAGCTCCCCAGAAACCACCGAGTTTTACCAAGTGGCTTTGACACTTGCCAAATACCTTTAAGCTGATAAAGATCTAATTTGTACTTCAGAGGTAACCTGATTAGCAACCAGTTTGAGTCTGGAATATGGTAATTGGTACAAACATCACTAAATCACTTTCTTTAACCTATATGCAGCAGTGTGAATGAACGATAGTGGAGGTCAACACAGGCTGGGGAGTCATAGAGGATGGGTACTACCCACAATAAAATAGTATGATTAGTAATAAAATGCAATTACATGTACACATACAGAATGACACTAGAAGTTACCTGAGGTCAATCCAGCACTCAGAATTTAAGAAAAGCTCGATTAAACCTGCTTTGAAACTAAAATCTGGTCATGCACCACCTTTTTTTGTTAGGAGTCCTGCCTCTTTCAGTGCCCAGTACAGAGGCTGCTTAATAAATGAGCATCCATTCCTCATTTTGTTTTGTTCAGCCCCGAGCTGACTGACTGCATGCTCTTGCAAACCCAGAATCTTCATGTCTCACAAATTTTGATAAATTAATTAACATATTTTGAAGACTATTTATGACAGCTTGGAAACAAGGAACTAAAAGCATAGGGATAGTAGTGTCAAAAAGTTGAATTAATATAAACTGCCCAGGTTCAAATCTTCCTGGCATGATTTTTTGTGGTGCTTATCATTATCAGTCATTTATCTCCACCACACAGCTGCAGCTGAGTTATGTTTTGGGTGCTTACCATCTTCATCACACTTCATGGAGTCTGGTTGGGCACTCAGGAAGGAAGGGCTGGACCTTGCTGCTGCTCCCCTTGGAGAAGAGAAGGCTCCAGGGACACCTTAGAGCCTCTTCCAGTACCTAAGGGGGCTCTGAAAGAGATGGAGAGGCATGTTGGGTAAGGGTACAAGGTGGTAGGACAAGGGGGAATGGCTTTAAATGGAAAGAGGGCAGGGTTAGATGGGATATTGGGAAGAAATTCTTCCCTGTGAGGGTGCTGAGGCCCTGGCAAAGGAATCCCAGATGAGCTGTGGCTGCCCCATCCCTGGAAGTGTCCAAGGCCAGGTTGGATGAAGCTTGGAGCAACCTGGGATAGTGGAAAGTGTCCCTGCCCATGAGAGAGTGCTGGACTGGATGGTGTTTAGGATCACAGAATCATGGAATGCTTAGGGTTGGAAGGGACCTTAAATCCCATCTCATTCTACTCCCTGCCATGAGAAGAGACACCTTCCACTAGCCCAGGTTGCTCCAAGCTCCATCCAACCTGGCCCTGGAACTTATGATGAAAACTATAATGTAAGAAAATGACATTATTTTGCATTAAGTAATTATTTGTCTGAAGTTACTCTCAGTAGACATTTATTGGATGATATTTTTGAGTGATCAAATTTTTAAACCAAATGAATCAAGGAAATATTTCTTGTCTGAAGTCTGTAAATCATGACTCATATGCAGGGAACAGAAATTGTGCTGTGTCCCTCTTTTGCATATTGTATTTCCTGATAGTAGCTTGGTATTACGATTTTGCACTGTGCCATCCATTTTTAGATTATTTAGTAGAAGGAGAACTGGGGTGGTTTTGTTTTGGTGGGATTGTTTTGGGGTTTTTTTAGCTTCACACTGGCTTTTCTGCATTAAAAATCTGTTCTCATCTGTGCTTGGCAAGCAACAGTACTTTGTGTCATATAAAGGGAGCTGCAGCTTTTCAGGGAATTCCTTTTAACTTTCTCGCTGAGGTGCTTGCTAGTCATTATCAAAAGCCTCCCGAGCCCTTAGCAGAGTGCCTTTAATTGACCACTTGCATGGTCAGTTCACAGGCTTCGGTGGAAACCAAGTGGTGAAGTGTGAACAACCGACTCTGGCACCATAAACTGGGTGACCGCTCTGAAAAACCTGTGGCTATTTATATACAAGGCGGTGTTTTGTCATGCTGATTTTTATTAGCACAGATCAGATACAGACAACTTGGGAGATGTCACGGGTGAGTCACAGAATGCTCAGCACGGGCTGTTTAAAACAGGCAAGGCTGCAAACGAGGGATGGGGCTTGGAGCCTCTGTCGTTCCACTGGAGAGCAAGGACACGGTGCAGGGCCAGGCTGGCACAGCTCCTCTCCTGGTTATCCCACAGGCTGGGCCATCCCTGGGTGGAGGGAGATCTGCCTGGCTTGCAGAATCCACCCTCAGGAAAGGTTTTTGGTTGTTCCATGTTTGGTAGATGGCAGGAACCTTGGACATGGCAATGCTTTCAGTGGTCTCAGAGATGTTTGCCACCTGTGACATATCAGTGTCTTCTTTTGGAGGGTTAAAATTGATTTTTACCTTTAATGCATTTATTTTACTGCCTCAAAAGGTAATGTAAGGAAAGCTCATCCCTGGAAGTGTTCCAGGCCATGTTGGATGTGGCTTTGAGCTGCCTGGTCTAGTGGAAGGTGTCCCTGCCCATGGCAGGGGGTTTGGAACAAGGTGGCTTTTAAGACCCCTTCCAAGCCAAACCATTCTATGATTCTGTGATTCTATGATTCTATGATGATCCTATGATGATTCTATGATTCTATGAAAGCTGATTTAGCAATGAAGCAAAAAATGGGTGATGCCAGAGGGGGAAAGTTTCTCCAGAGTCCTCTGTGACATCTCAAGCTGCTCCATCCCTTTTATTTTCCTGTGGGTAGGACACGTGCAGCACAAGAACTCCAGGTCCTATGAACCTGCAAAGCTACTACTCTGAAAACTCACCTTCTTCCTGACAGCCAAACCATAGGATTTATCTCCAATCTTAAAATTGTAATTGATAAAATTCATTCCCAAAGCTGAAAATTTTTTTTAGCCCTGGCGACAACTTTTTGTTATAATTTTGGCAGTCACAGCAGTGATAAATTTGTGTTTGTTCTTTTTGGAACAGTGCAAACAAAAAAGTTAATTATGAGAAATTATTATGTCTGCCTGCCTATTTATTCTGTCTCTATTCATAGCAGCATTAAATAAGCTGCAGCTATACTTGTGCAGTTATAAAAACTCCACCTGTGCCACGTATTTATAGAGCCTGTACAATTTATAGAGAAATTGCCCTTGTTCAGAGCCAGGGCACTGGACATTCCCAGCTCATCCATTGCCTTCCCCTTTCCAGGAACAGAAAAAAGAGCATCACTCAGTGGAAAATGAAGTGCAGAAGTCTGTATGGTGAGGTCTGGATTTCTGTTTTGTTTGGTCTTTACTGAGCTGGACAAACTCCCTTTGCTGTCACGGTGTGGAAAATCAAACCTGAATCTTGTCTTTCCCATTATGAAACATTTCCTAATTCTAGGAAAGAAGTAAAATTGAAAACACAGGAATGGGACATGATGTGTGCATGTGTGTGCAAGTGCACCTGTGTGAATATTTATAAATAAAAGTTGTGCCAAAGAACTACAGAGTCACTAGGGCTGAAAAAGACCTACAAGATCATCAGGTCCAGCCTTCGACCAGACACCACCATATCCTCTAACCCATATCACAAAGTGCCACATCTGCTCATTTTTTGGACGCTTTCAGGGACAGTGACTCCACTACTTCCCTTGGGAGCTTTGACCACTCCTCCAGTGAAAAAACATTTCCTGATCTCACCCTATGATGTCACTTCACATTTCTATACATTTGTACTGAGTGTGAACACTAATTTTTAAAAGATCCTGTCCCAAACCAAGCAGGTTTTGGTGCTGTCACACTTCACGGAGAGAGCAACCAGTGCTCATTGGAGCCAAAACCAGGCAATCAGGTTTGTTTGTAACATTAACAACGAGCAACATAAACCTTGCAGCTGGTTTGTGCCTCTGACCATTAATTTTGGATGCTGCCATTGTTAATAACCAGGGAAATAGCATAAGTGAGAGCAGCAGCATGTGGCACATGCAAGAGTGCATATCTGTTACTGAGCTTAGAGCTGGGCTTTCCTGGACCACGTCCAGCTTTGGCAGGAGGAACTTTAGCTGAGTAAGAAATCCAGGCTGTCAGTCCTGGAGTAGCTGGCAAAGGTGCAAAAGCTCCCAGGCTTGGGAAAGTGAAATAGCATTTTTTTTCTCCCTTTCCTTGTAGGATGCATTCCATCATGAAGAGTTAAAAATCAATACCAGGGTGTCATGCATTGTAAACGTTTATCATTTATTATGCATTTAAGTGTGCACAGCACATACACCACAGTCTTGAACAGCACCTGTATAAAACTACAGACAAGATTCTGGTAAATGGTGAAAGCTCATACCATGTAACATTGTTATCAAGGTTGCATCACAATATTTAAAAGTTACAACAACTACCTCTGAACATATCTAGTGTGAGGCTGTTGGTTGTGGATTTAATGGAGTGGAAAGTGGCAAAGAACCATTTCCAGAGAGAACCTTTATCGTCTGATTTTGCTATCTGAAATCTGGAACAAAATCGTCAGTTGTCAGAGGTAGTGGTGATAAATACACAATGATTACTCACATATAGAAGACACAGGAAGTACAGAAAATTTCCAATTTTACAGAAAAAATATTTAAAAATCCTTAGGTGTGACATTTCATTTTCCTTAATTATTTTTGCTACGAAGGCAGCTGCCTTAAGGTCTGGTCCTGGTCTGCTCTGATCTTACTGAACTTTGGTGAGTAGAGTTTCTCTTCAAGGTCATGTGTAAGTAGAGAATACAGGCAGGTCTATACCATTACAAAGGAACAAATGCTTTTGTGTAGGAATGTAAAGAGGACAAGAAAAAAAAAGCTGAATCAAAGATTTGTGTGTAGTCGGAAATAATTTGTTTAGATTGGAAGATGATCTGTAAACGTCCTCCAAGTCATCAAACATGGTGGTTAGTCCTGGCTCCCACTTAAAATATTGATGCCCCAAAGATGAAGTATCTTTTAAATAAAAGATTAAAAAAAAAAAAGAAAGGGAGGGAAAAAAGACAAAAAGAAAAAAGACACATGAATCCTTTTAGTGATTCCCCTATAATCAAACCTATCTTTTCCCTCATCACGTTAGAGACATGAGTTACACTTGCAAAATATATAAGGAAAAATATAGGGTTACTCGATGACGATATAGTACTGCAGCCTGACAGCTGCCTGCAAATATTTTCACCATGATTACTCTTACTAAAAGTAAACCACTGGGTAAAGATAGCTCAAACGTGACAAGGCTCAAATAGGATGCAACCGACTCTATCCTGAATACTTTTTGCTACATATGGAAAAAAGGGGAGATTTGGGATTATGATTGTTCCCCCAGGCCCTCCTCCAAAACTTTAAGCTCAAGCAGGAAAGTGAGTACCTTCCTCCCATGCAGAATTTATTACGAGACTGGCTTTGAGAGTTAGTGAGGTAGAAAATAATCAACTTCATCAGGGAATGAGACAGAAAAACCAGCAGCATATTTCTGCTTCCAAATACTGCAGCAAAAAAAATAAATAGTACAAACCAACCTCAATTCCTCATCATCAATCTAAATGATTTCTGTGGAGCTTGTGATTGCTACAAACCAGCAAACACTTTTCCCTTGTAGAAAACTTAGGAGTGTTATAGAGCTCTCCACACTTTGAAAAATGAGTATAATCTCCAAATAAGAAATGGAATTTGAACTGAGTGAAGTAGAGCTGGTTCATTGTAGACGTGCGATTTTTTAGCCTCATGCCAAGCAATTGTAGCAAACAAAAGCTCCCATTAAGGGCCACAGTTTCTGTGAAGAGAAGCCCCCAGCCCTGCTGAGCTGGCAGAGGTGTTTCAGCCTCTCGGGGAGATGGGCTGCAGGGCAGTTCAAAGTTCAGCGCTGGCGGATCTAAAACCAGAATTTGCGGGGTAGCTGTGCAGCACCGCGCTCCCGTGCCGGGGTAAAGCGATCCCGCCGCAGTGAAATAGCGAAGGGGGTCGGGCATTGTGTGTGGCTCCGGGCTGGCATCCCAGCCGGGCTCCTCCTGCTCCCTCCCGGGCCAGGAGCCCGCTGGGAGCCACCGGCCGGGTGGAAAATGCACAGGGGAGGACAAAGCCACCATCAAACCCAAGCAAAACAAACAAACTCACACCTGTACAGCAATGAACAGCGAGCAACACACAAACAGTGCAAAACGTTGGGACAAAGGAATTGGATGTCACCTGGCTGAGGACAAGGAGTAGCAGCACACCTGTGATAACTCAGAACTGAATTAAATAAACCACGAAGCAGAAGACTTCTACTGTTGAACCATGAAATGAAAGACCTTGGGTTGGAGGTTTGTTTTGTTTTCAGAGATTTAAAAAAAAAAAAAAGTAACTATAAATAAATTTTGTGACAATATATACAGATTTAAATAATTAACTTAAATATCTTACACCTACTCTTGCATAAAACTCTCCAGTAAAAGTGCACCATGTTTCTTTTCCCCAGAGGTGTTCTGCATCTTCCCCTGTGCTGAGGTAGGTCTGAAGGGAGGTGTCTCAGATTCTAGGAAGAAAATGTGTCACTGTCATTGTGGGAGATACTTTATTGCCTTTCTTTGTTCTTCCATTTTTGCTCAGGGCTATGTACATCCCGGGATAAATCCTGGATTCGTAAGCATTGTAGTTGTTTGGCAGGAGAATCTCTTTGAATTTGCACTCATCATTGAAATGGGCCTGAAATGAAAAGAAAAGAATGAGAGAAAAGGAATTTTAAACATCAGGTGTGGAAATATTCTTGCTACCAGGTGTAGAAGGTATGTTGTGGGCAAATGTGCAGGTGAGCCCCCTCCACTTAGTAATCTTTTGAAGTGGCCTCTGAAGCTTCAAACAGGACTCAGGAGCCAGAGGATCAATTAGGGATGCTGTGTCCAGGCCAGGCACATACACCTGAAGGTGGGAAGGACACCCATGGGAAGGACAGGGTCACCTTAGCAGAGCTGAGGTGGGTAAGGTCCAGGCCCAGTTCTGTGGTCCTGCTCACCAAATTGCTCCCAGTTCTCCTACCAACAATAAATTGCCTGAGAGGCTTCAGAAAAGTCAGAATACTGGCACTTTCTCATGTTGCTTGAGGAGAAAGAGGCATTTTAAAGCCACTCATCATGAACAGTATTTTTTGCTTCTTTAGATTAAAAATCAAAGGAAAGGTTTGGATAACTTAGGCTAATAGATCAGGAAAACAGATCAACAGACAGCAGGTTCAGGGATGTAGTTTCATTTGCAAGCACGTACAAAAATGGACAGGTCTTGCAAGTGTCTTATCTGGAAAGAAGCAAATGAACTCATCTCTCTTATTGTTGGGCAAAAACCTCAGGGTTTGTGAGAGGGGTCTCAGCTTGCCAAGCTGAACACTGCACTAGGGATTATTTTACCCAGGACACCAAGGCAGCAGTAACCCTAAGAAAGGATGCATTTTGGTGACTGAATCTGCCTGGCTTTTATATAAGTCAAAATCCTCTGTAACAGGACCAATGCCCCAGAAAATAATTCTGGATACTTCATGCCTTCATGCGAAAATGCTCCAGTTAACTCTGACAGAGTTTGGCTCTTTTTCAGCCCAAGTTTCTTCAGAGGACACTTGGGGAACATGACATAGAAAATACATGGGGGAGGAAGGAGAGCCAGGAACATGAGTTTAAAACTATGCTGATCACAGTCATTTGTACAGAGCTGAACTTAAAAGCAGGAGCTTTAAGCTCAACATGGGTGAAGATACACCCTGTTATTGTCCACTTCAAGTATATTTTAAAAGATGTCTCTGTCTTTTCCAAAGATCCCATGTAAAAAAAGGTCTGTATTGTCTCCTAATGGACCTTCCTTCTCATCAACAGAAGTTCAGACCCCGAGGGTGCTGAACTGCCATGGGAACTGACTGTCTGTTCAAGAGCATTATCAAAGAGTGATCAATAGGTCACTGATCCACCACATCATCAAGGGTCACTGGTGGAGGCCTGGCTGATCACAAGTTCAAGTGCCCTCTGAGAGATGGAGTGAGTGATTGCCACACCTGCCTAAGGCTGTTTGTACTTCACTATAACAAATACATGGATCAAACCTAGCTTGTGGTCTTGCCACCCAAATGACTGATCTGTTGGTCTATGAGGTAGGCAGGATGTTGGGTGACTATAGTTTTTATGTGAGAACCAAGGAAGTGCAATGCATAAGAGAGGGTTTTGCTCCCAAAACTCAGTAAGCAGCATAACTGGGCAGCACACCTGCTGGCAGGGCAGGAAGGGCTGCTCTGTGCTGCCCGACCCAGGAGGGCCAAGGATGGGGCTTGGGCAGCTTTTAGCCTTTAGCTTTTTAGCACATCTCACCCCAGCTGACCACAGTCCCCTCCCCAGGCACACACTCAGTGGCTACTTACAGATCCATAGAGTTTGCCTTTGCTATTCATGGCCACGAAGAGTCCACTTTTGACACCAAATATGCTCACCACGCCTCTTTCCACAGGAGAAATTTCCAGCAGACCTACACAAGAGACGCAGAAATCAGGGGGACAAAAGGGTGTGCCCTGGAGTGCGTGGTGACAGTGCTGCGCTCACCCACAGGCTGCCATCCCCAGCGTGGATCCCCACATCCCAGTACTGCTGTGGGTGGCCACAGAACCCCAGCCTCATACTCCACGTGCAGCCCTACGCCCCATGCTGGGACCTCTCTTCTTTTAGCTAAGTATCTATTTTTATTTTGCCCCCAGGCATCCTCTTGTGTAGACAAGGTTAAAATAAGCCAGAGTATGCTTAGGGCAAATGAAACATTTGTCATCATGCAGCTTATATCCTTGCTCCCGGATCTTATTGTTTCAGTTGGATATCAGAGCCATGGGGCCACGGGGTTAAGTCCCCAGCAGATGCTTTTCAAATTTAGGGGAGAGCTGGGCTCGCCCCAGCCCCTGCTCGGAGTGGGCGGCCCACGGCACTGTGGATCCTCCAGATGTTGAGGCAACCCCGACACCTGATGCCTGACGGCGGCAAGGGCACAACACGGCTCTGAGCAGCCCCGACGAGCCTCTCCCGAGCGCCCGACGAGCTGCTCCGGAGCTCCCGGTGGGGTCCGTGGCCGCGGCGCTCGCCCGGGCTGCCGCCACCCGCGGGGGAGCCGAGGGGCGCAGCCCCGCCGTGCTGCCGGAGCCGGACTTTGGAGGGAAGCTCGAGGTCTGCCATGCACCCACCCTCCTTTGGGACGTGCCACTCTCCGGGGCAGCTCAGTCTCGCCGCTCCCGCGGAACTGCCCTCCGGCGGTCCCACGGGCGCGGAGCGCCTCACCTGCCCCGCCGCGCGGGTTGTCGCCGGCTTACTGTATCGATTCTCGCTGTGAACGCCCTCGATGCGGCCGTCGGGCAGGACCTGGATGTGGAAGCCGATGCCCACGTTGCAGTAGAGGCGCCGCAGCCGTTTGATGCCCAGGAGGTAGTCGCCGTCGCGGGCGGCATCGCGGCGCTCAGCCGGGAGGCGAGCGACGGAGCGGGCGAAAAGAGCCGCGTCCCAGCGGCGCTGGCGGAGTCCGGCGGGGAGGCGACCCGGGGGCGACCGGCCACGCACCGCCCCTGGCCACAGCAGCCCCAGGAGCAGCGCCGGCAGCAGCGCCGCGGGGAGAGGCATCCCGGCTTAGGGGCGGGTAGCCACGGGCCGGCCGCCGGTCGCTCCGAAAATACGCTCTACCCCCAGCTCCCACTTTATACTGAGGTCAAATAAGGGGGGGAAAAATAAAGGAAACCAACAAAAAAACCAAACAGAAAAAAAAAAAAGATATTAAAAAAAGAGAAAAAAGAAAAACAGAAAGCAAAGCGGAGAGGGAGGGAAGGAGGGAGGGAGGGAGTTTAGTGCTCAATCCCCCGAGAATCTGCGGTTTCCCTGGGCAGGCTGCATGGAGAGGAAATCCCGAGAGCAAGAGCTTCTGAACTTGATCTCAATTCCAGGAGTCTTGTCTGAAGTGCTGATCTTCTTCTATAGCTGCTCAGCCATAGCGCTTTAGCCCTAGCCACGATATTTATACATCCATGTGCGTTGGTACCTATTACATCACCACCTACTGCTGTCTGCTGCAGCCCTCCGGCTTAGCTGAAAGTCAAATTATCACCCCTAGATGCTTAACAGCTCTGAAGCGTCTTGAAGGGAAGGGGTGAGCAGCACTGGTGCTAAACAAGAGGGACAGCACAAACGTTTAAAAAGAAAAGGTCATATTTTACATTAATCACAGTAACTTTTCTTTTTCTTTCTTTCTTTCTTTCTTTCTTTCTTTCTTTCTTTCTTTCTTTCTTTCTTTCTTTCTTTCTTTCTTTCTTTCTTTCTTTCTTTCTTTCTTTCTTTCTTTCTTTCTTTCTTTCTCTCTTTCTTTCTTTCTTTCTCTCTTTCTTCCTTTCTCTCTTTCTCTCTTTCTCCCTTCTCTTTTTCTCTTTCTCTCTTTCCCTCTCTTTCCCTCTTTTACTTCTTTTCCTTTCTTTATATTTTTCCCTTTCTCAAATGCCTACAATGCTAATGCAAGATACAAAAATCAAAGAACGCCCAGCACACTTTCCCCCCAGCACAATGTATGACTATGTAAATCTGTGGAATTTCAGCTTTTTGCTGTATCCAAGCGACATGGTTTACAGTTTGCTGGATGCAGAAAAAAATTCCCTTCATTAAAAGCCAAAACAGTTGTTGAATAGGAGGTTTAAGAAATGAAAAAATGAAAGAACTTGCAAAAAACCCCAAACAAATAAACAAACAAAATCAACCAAAAAACCCCCGCCAAAACAAAGAAAAGGACTAAGGTTTTAATAAAAAGGAAAACGTTTAAAGACGCAGCAAGTGTTCAAAAGCAGCGATAAAGTTTTTTGTTCTAAATATCCCTTTAAGAAGTCTGGAGTACCAGACGTGGAGCTCCCTCTTGGTCACTGTACTGACAGGGGCTGTGGTGACACTTTATTCCAGAGCTGCCCACTCGTGCAAGTATTGCTGCACTTTTTAATGGAATGGTTATTTTTTAATCTTTACTTAGATGCTGCTGCTGCTGCTGTGTTTTAATGATGCATTTGTTCTTAGGTAATTGCTTCATTTGGTTTAGGTTCCTGGAAATAAAGCTCAGTATTTAAAAGGAGGAGAAGTTTTGACCCCATCAGTTTAGAACTACTTTGCTTAGAGCAAATCCCATATGTTTTGTCACCTCCCATAGCTTAAGCCTCAACCCTCAACAGGTTTCAGCACAAACAGGTGAGGAGACATTAGGACAATTTTGGAAGGTCCTGAATTAATATGAAAGTGTGTTTCGGGGGAGGGGGGAGAAGTGGTTTGTGACTCAAGTCCTTTACAGCCTGCAGCCAGTTTAGTCTTTCACGCCAGTAAAGCTCTCCCGCTGTTCCAGCAAAGGATGCGAGAGAAAAGAGAATTGCCCCAAGGCAGATGACAGCTCACCTAGGTGCGAAAATCTCTGACCTTCGCTAAACCTGAGCAAACTTAGATGATGTGCTTTTATTTCTTCTTGTGAGGTGCACATGCCACTGCTTTGGGAGTGATTGCAATCTCCTCCGTGTAGTTTTGTCTCAGCCTCAAGCAAGTTCACTCCTCTGTGTGTGTTCAGAGAGCACAACGTAGATTTTTCACTGTGGAGCCGAAAATGCCTCATCCCTAGAAATGTTCAGGTTGGACAGGGCTTTGAGCAGCCTGGTCTACCCGAAAATGTCCCTGTCTGTAGCAATGGGTCGGAATGACATGATCTCTAAAGTCTATTCCAAACCTAACAATTCTGTGATGCTATGAAATCCATTGATGCCAAATGCACAGATATTTACTACGTTTTTATTTGCATCAGGTCCATCCAGACCCCCCTTGCACCTGACAAGCTGAGTGGCTCAGTTCTGGATGCCAGGGCTGTGCCTCAGGCAGAGACCAGCTGCTCCCAGGCTTGGAAAGTGCCCTGCTCCACGGGCTGTGCTGGACACCTTCTCCTTCCCCAGGGTCCTCAGCGCGGTGTGATCCTACCTCACTTCAAACTCTGAATTATTTGTTCTTTGCAAATAGCAGCGGGTGAATTTGGGATTAAGTTTATTTACCTTCTGAGGATGAGGGAAAGGAGTGGCACTTCTACTGACACACTTACCCAGCAGCTTCCCTCCTGCAGCACAAGGGTGGCCAAGTGCCCCTGGCTGATGGCCCAGTGCCCCTGGCTGATGGCCCAGTGCCCCTGGCTGCTTGGCCTTACTGCCACGGACAGCAGCTCTGCTGGCCCAAAGCAGTGTGAACTTTAAGCACCTTCAAACTCCGAGTCAGGGATGTGCCCTGGAGGCTCAGCAAGGGATGACACCTCCATCCCTTTGGGAAGTATGGAAATGGGTCCCAGATCATCCTGTTAGGCTCCTTGTCCATATGTTTGCCAGGTCAGGTCCTAAATGGTTACACAGAGAATGCAGAACATCAGGTGACATTGCCACAATATCACAGATTCACAGGGATGCTTTTGCAGCTCCATTCTTAAACCTGCCACAGGATTAGACATCAGTCTTTCCATAAAGGCTTCCAGTGGACTTTTCTGAGAGGAAGTTTCCAGCTGAGAATGAAACAGTGAGGTATGGGGTTGCTTTCAGGCTGTCTGTATTCATGTGTGTGAGCTTGTGTGCAGGCTGCCTATGAAGCCTTGGTCCTGCTGCTACAAAACCCTCTGTTTTTTCTTGTTTGCACCTGGGAAAAAACCCCACAGGAATGGAGGCAAAGCAGAACCACACGACTTTCAGTTTGCACCAAGTGTAAATGACAAGTGGAAGATGCTCACCTTCAGGGTCTCTATGCTGTGACATAGACATTGTCAGTCGGAAATTATTGGCACAGGAAACCATTAAAGCAGGATATTCCCCACGAAAGCCAAAAATCAGTGCCTGGTCCAGGCCAGAGAGAGGAACTTACCCAATGTGCCATCAGCTTTCAGGCAGTGAAAGGGACTTGGGTGTCTCCAGATCATCCCATAATTCATTCTGAATCTTCCATGTCATGCCATGTTCTGCTGTTATGTGTCCCCACTCCTGGTGGGCACTCTCCCAGCAATAATTTAGATATTAAACCAGGTAAAATGTCTCCATCTCTGTATTAGCTCTCTTCCCTAAAAAGCCTATGTGGATGTCACAGTTCAGACAGCTCTTGTTTGCAAGTTCCTGTAGGTTTAAAGTATAAAAAAAAGGAAAGGATCCACATAATTCAGGTCCAAGCCCCGTATCATGGATTCTGAAAGAAAAAGGGAAAAGAAGAAGGAATCTTTACAGCATTATTTTGCAACTGCACTGGCTTAGCAGCCATCCAAATCGGGCTCTGTGTCTGCCTTTCTAAAGGGATCTAAGTCCACAATTTAAAAATCAATTTACATATTTATTAACTCCAGTAAATAGACGTAAATGACCCTGAAAGTTATTGCTCATGAGCTTTTCTCCTGAAGGCAAATATTTCACTGAGACCCTTTGGTCTGGAAGGATGGGGGGGCTGTACTGGAAGGGGTATGGAGAAGGATATTGTGAGGAAAAAATCCCTTTCACCCTGCTGGCATGCTACGAAGACGTGGCGAGCAGGCACCCCAGCTCCCCCTCTGCCTACGCCCCTTTTAATTACAATCGTTTTGGAGGACAAGCGCCCAGCTCCGGGCAGAGGGGCAGAGCTGGGAAAGCTCTCTCCGTTCACGTCTGGCTGCCTCCGTGTGTGAGAGAGGCAGGGTCCCAGGAGAGGAGGCTGCCTGGAATGCCGGGGTGGCCGGGAGACCTCGGCCATGCCTCCTGTGCCTCCTGCATAGCGCACACATAGCGCACATACCCACCCCAGCCTTCCTCTCCTCTCCTCTCCTCTCCTCTCCTCTCCTCTCCTCTCCTCTCCTCTCCTCTCCTCTCCTCTCCTCTCCTCTCCTCTCCTCTCCTCTCCTCTCCTCTCCTCTCCTCTCCTCTCCTCTCCTCTCCTCTCCTCTCCTCTCCTCTCCTCTCCTCTCCTCTCCTCTCCTCTCCTCTCCTCTCCTCTCCTCTCCTCTCCTCTCCTCTCCTCTCCTCTCCTCTCCTCTCCTCCCTGTTTGCAGCTGCTCTGTTTGATCTCTCTGTGCCTGGGCTGGTTGTTCCCATGATCAAATCCTCATTATCTCCGGCGGTGCTGCTCTGTTCCGTATCGGACAGGGGCAGTGGAGTATAGCAGCGGGCAGCCACAGCGCTGGGCAGGCGACAAAGGTGACAAAAGCCATCCTCCGGGGTGTCTGGATGGACTCAGCGAGGGGACTGAGCATGGCTTGGCTCGGGAGGGTGTGGATGTCTCCAGCAGATATTCCCTCTGCTGCTGGGCAGCTCCTGCAGTGCCACATCCCCGTGCCAAGCAGAGACCAGAGAGGACACCACTGTCCTCTGTGCCTCCTGTAGGCTTCAACAGCTCAGGGCTGCTATTCACACCTCCAGCTTGTGTCCACACTGCTCACATGCACCACAGCTGCAGGAATGGGTGCCCAGGAGAGCTGGGAGATCAAGGCCCAGACCTCTGACTTTCTGGCTACTCCGTTCAGTGCCCTGGCAGCCCTTTCTCGGCTGCTGTGCTGGATTTGTTTGCTCTGTATGGGTGGATGTTCCTGCAACATCACTGCACAGGTGTGGGGTGGTGGGGTGGCCTTCTGGGAGACTCAAGGTCACTCACCGAGCAACCTGATGTGGTCATGGCCAGCCATTCCCTTGTCCTCCTGGCATATGAACAGCTCTCAGGTGAAACAACACATCCAGACCATCTATTACATCTTCTGCTTCTCCACCTGTTCCCCAGGCTGCAGCTTTGCTCCATGCTTTTCTTTCGCTGTGTGCTGTCCAGAGCAAAAATCCCCAGCCTCATTACTGCTCTGTATTTCCAGCAGTTTTCTTTGCTCCATTATCAGCTCTTCTGGCTGCACGTTCTTCCTGTTGTCCACTGTCCTCTCTGTTTTCCTGCAGCTGTTCTACCCCCTCATCCATCCTCAGGACAATAAGCACCCTTTGTGGAAGTCACATTCCCAGACACCACCCAGCCTTTAGCTGGTGGTGGGATGAGTGGGGAAGGTGAGGATCTGAGGAGCCCTCAGGAGCACCCCTGGAGTTTGTGTTGCTGAAGAGCAGGACTCGGTGGGATGGGACAATGGGAAGTCATCAGTCAAGGCAGATCGTTTTGGTGGACAAACATATTCTGGTGTTTTGTCACAGCCCCATACCCCTCATCCTCATGTAGTTTGAACCAAAGTTTGGGAGGGAAGTCTGCTAGGCCCACAGATGGAGAAATATGCTCAGGAAGCTGCAGTAACTAATGTTGGTCTTTGGAAAGGTTTATTCCCAGCCAGGCTCACTCTCAGGCTGAAGCTCACACGCTGATACTTTCATACTCACTGCTGACATTTCTGCATGTGCTATTTTGTCCTTCCTTGTCCTGTATGCTTTTTACCTATTGAAACTATAAACACTTTAAAACTAAAAATAAACATTTTTTTCCTTTTGTCAGATTATGACACACATACTTCTGCTGATACATTACTTGGCACTCTGCCAAACAAAACTGGTAAAAGGAAACATAATAGAAAATGAGTTTTGAGAATCAGAGTAAGTGTTTGTTAAGCTTATTTTTATTATTATTATTGTGGGAAATAGTAGCTTAAGTTGACTTTTTGTGTGAGAATGTTTTAGCTGACTTTGAAAGTAGCATAATTGGTTTACACCAATCTGTTCAACATGTGGCCTCTCTTGCATGAATCATTTTTTACCCGTGGCTAAAGTGAAGAAAACTGGCTGTTGTAAGCAAATGACGTGTATTGCTGAATTTTAAAACTCCCTAGCAAAGCAGCACTTAGAACCTGTCAGAACATATATGGACACAGCTGTACAATCCATAACCTCTCGGAGCGTGCAGGAGACCAGCTTTTCCAGTTGACCTTTAGTGTCACAACTGTGAAACAAATCCTCTGCTTTCCTGATACCACAGGTGGTATTAGCAGTGGCAACAGCTTTATCTTTCACTCTGGCACACAAAAAGCCCTAAAAACAGGTATAAAACCAGGTCAGCACGACATTACTCCTGATGGACCCAGCCAGAAACATCTGTAGGGCTTTGATGGGTGAGTTTTTGGGAAGCAAACTGCAAGCCATGAACTATGCACAGGTAGAGCTGGAAGATCACCCAGCATGGAGGACACTCACTAAATTCTGTCTTGTTTGAGGGTACTGACAGCAGTAACATGCCAGGTAAAATGTATTTCCTTCCCCTTCCTTTGGAAAGCAAAGCTCAGAAGATCTACAGCTGAGCTCTGTAGCTGAGGAGCAGCAGCAGAGTTACCTGTCAGCAGACATGTCAGTCATCTGTCAGCAGACCTGTCCAGGGGATTTGCCATGGGTTTCGTTGCTCACTCTCTTTGTGCTGTTGAGTAACAGGCCTTGCACATCACAATGGGAGCCAGTTCTCACTCCAAGTTCGGATCACACGAGTTACAAGTAAATAAGTTTTGGATGAATGATCCTTGCCCAGAAAAATCCCCTGACACCAAGAAACCAGCAGAGATGGCATGGCTTGATTTTTGATTTAATCATTTAATTCCCCTTGCTATTCAAGGCCCAAGAGCAGCTTTGTTCTAGTCAACCATTTTAATATTAACTATTTTTACTCCCATCTTTCTTACTTCACTGTTAAAGCTTTGAGAGCTACAGAAACATCAGCATTACAGGAATTAATCCATGCACCTTAAGAAATGACAAGCAAAAGAAAACAATAAAGGCTGCTCATCTCTTTTGGATGATTCCTCATGCTGCTCTGAGACCACATTTCCCACAGGGTTTGCTTTTGTTCCTGTAGGTGAAAGAGGGAACAGGATCAGGCTCTGAGTCAATTTGCTCCATGAAGCCATGCAGCCCCCTCAGGTCTCAGCAATGAATAGTGAAGATTATTAATTTTCTTGCATTTCAGAATATGTTTGTCTTTGGACCAGGAGAATGTGCAGTTTTCATCCTGCCAATGAGCTCTGCCAGAAGAGATCCTCAGGGAATTAACTCAGATATTTACCTGGCTTGGGACTGCTTATTAATAAGCAGAATGAGATAAATGCAAATTAGAAATTACCAATTTGAAGCTTGTCTTGAGGAAAAAACACAGTCTTAAATGAGGCAGTCAACAACAGAATGAGGGGCTTTGGTATTATTAATAATTTCCAGGACCAACTTGTGATTCCCTCCATTGATTGGAACTCAGCCAAGTGTCCCCCCTGAATGTGTGTGTCCTATAAATGCTGAGTGCAACAGCGTGGCCATCTAAAACCTCTTAGCTGCCTCATCCCAGCAGATATGTCCCAGCAGCTTTTCCTTTCCCCAGCATTTTCCCTTTGCTGCCATACACCTGAAATAACAGGTAAATTATTGCATGGAAGGTGCCACTGAGCTCATTTCCATGTAACCTCCTGGGATAATGGGATAAAACAAAATAAGCTGTGACTGCACAAGGTCTGATCCCTCCCAGACACACTGTTTTACATCAGAGCACACCCACTGAGGATGATTATTTTGACACAAAACCCCACGTGTGTTATTATCGATATTAGCAGGGATGGAGGATGCACACGAGGGCTGTTGGAATCAGGAGAACGGGATGGGAACGACACATAAGGAAGGGAAAACTCCCTGCCCAGGGAATTCAGACAGTGCTGTGCAGTCACTGCTGTGCTATTTGCCACGTGCTATATCCAGTCACAAAATATTCCACTCAGTGACACGGCCAGAAAAAGCCCTGCGAACCCCAAAGTCTTGGAGTCTTATAATAACCCCTGGAGCACACCCTCCTCCACAAAAGGAGCCCAGCAGTGCTCCCAGTGACCTGCCAGGGACACACTGCATGCAGTTTATTCTGTATTTAAAGGGTCAGGCAAAAATCACAGGAGCTGGTTTCAGTGCCTTCGTGGCCATCTAGCACTGCTCTGGAACAGGGAAACAAATATTTTTGGTTGACTTAATGAAATTTCATAATGCTGGAATGAGGTGTTACAAAACTATCTGGAGTTTTCAGAGTAGCCATTTATTTCAGTGGTTGAAAACTAAATTTGGATTTCGTTTTCAACCACTGAAATAAATGGTGAAACTAAATTCCACCAGTATTGGGTGAAAAAGGATTCTGTCATTAAAAAAATATATACTTTCAAAATGAATCTTCCTTCTTTCCCCCTCCCTCCCCCCTTTCCACTTTTTAATTTACAAATTTATATTCCTGAGAGCTGCTGGACCAACACAGTAAAAGGCTATTTGTCACTTGAAGTTCAAATGCAGGATTTCAGAAAAAGAAAAATCATTGGAATCTTTATAAGCATTTCTTGGATTGGAAGACAATGTAACATAGTAACGGTACAATAGTTCTTGCTGTAAAATGCCATTTTTATTGCTTACAACACCATACATACTATCACTATAATTTTCATAATTATTTTTCTGGGGAAAAAAAACAATTCTAAAACTTCAGTCAAAGTCAAACCAACAGGATGGAAAAAAATCAGCTGCTGGCTGATTTGTAGAAGGAGGCCAGCTGAAAATGGTCGTGACATCATGGCAGGGCCTCTGGAGACTAGAGCTCTGTGCCAAACCAGAGCCAGCCTTGGAGAGATCAGACCAATCCTCAAGATCCTGTCAGCTGAAGGACCCCAGGGAAGGTGAGTGTTTGTTGGTGTGGGTTCCACCTGAGGGTAAGAGGGCAGATGGAAATCCTGGCTCAGAACTGTTTTTGGGGAGTGAGGGACTGTAGATCCAGGAAAAATCCCCCTGGCTGGGGACTGGAAGGTGTTGGAGTGAGCAGGGAGCCCTCAGATCTCCCGTTTGTTTGCCTGGAAGTCCTCATTGAACTGCTGCCAAAATATTTAATAAAATGTAATTTTGGTAGCAGTGACAGTTTTCACTATAAGTACTGAAGAGGCAAGAAGTGTAACCCTTAACAACAGCATGGTGATGTGTTACACCTACAGTCAGGTCTCATCTTTTCCTTTCCCTCCGAAACTTCCCTGCTTTTTTTCTCACACTGGCTGGGACCACTGCTAAAAAATTAGGAAGATGTAGGAGAGAGGGGAGAAGAACTGTGCTGGCAAGTGTTGTTACATACAATATTTTTTGACAGAGCTTAGAAAGTTTCTCTCCACCCCTCTCTGTCATCACAGTAGTTTATCTAAACTGCAGCAGGCAAATTGAGGAGTGTATGTCCAAAAACTACCCCCAAACTCCCTCCTGTATCAGCTTTGTACATGCAAACATAATTCAGAACCATGGGAACAAACCTCACACGCACTGTTGTAGATTATTATTTAACAGCAGCAAAATCCCACTATTTTTTACCAAGCCTGAGGAATGGTTTGCAACCCACCCTTAATTTTCCTGATACTTTAAACTCATCATGGACGCAGGCTGCAGGGTCAGTTCCAAATACAAGGAATCATGATTTGATCATGTTGGCAAAGTGGCTTCAGTGATTCTTTTCTTCCCTTTTCAGGATGCCCTGCCATGGTGCTACTCCTGCATCACCAACACTGTACTTTGCCATTTATGACAAAGTTGCATATTACTCAAAGTTACATATTACTATAATTTCCATAATACTAGAAGTTACATATTTCTAAAGCTTCTGTGACAATTGGGGACAAGGGAATGACATTTCCACCACCTGCAGAGGGAAAAATGCAGAACACCTTTGCTCACGGACTAATCCTACACTGCTGAAGGAGCTGCAACACCTCAACAAAAAGGTCACAAAGAAATCTGCCAGACACATTTAAAGAGCAATTTGGAATCACCAAATCCCAGCCAAATATATCTCGCTGTTGTTACAGCATAAATATAATTACTGCTATTATTAGTAGCAGCAATAGTTACTATTGGGGTTATTATTAGCCATAATTTTTACTGTGGTACCACTTAGGAATTCCCTCTGGAGACCAGGGTGCCATTGCAGCACGCTCTGTGTCACTGTTACCATGACAGTTTTGCTCTGTTTGCTGGTGTGTTTTGGCTAGAGAGCCAGCTGCTGACTCGCTGTGCTCCAAGTTGCTGAGCAATAAATCCCAAACCAAATTCAGGACCAGATTTCTGCTCCAAGTCTCAATCCTGTGACTTGCCATGAAGGCTGCTCCGAAACTCCTCCTGAGCCCGCCAAGTCTCTCTTCCAAAACACCACTCCTACCAAAACTGCAGCTCCCAACTCAAGTTTTTGAAAATATATGTTGCAGGGAAGCACAGGAGGTGCTGCTGGTGAGATTGACACTAGTGAGGGTTATTTGTGGGGGAAAAGGAGGATGAGAATTATTTCTTTGCAGCACAAGCAAATAGAAGCACATTATATCAAGAAGAAGATATTTAGCTAAGCAGGATGAGACAAACTTTGTGAAATGTTACATGAATACAGGTGAGATTTCCCTGACAGATTGTCTCAAGAGATCCATGGACTGTTGTCCTGGCTCCCAGCTTGATGTTGAATGTGCTAATTTTGTTAATCCTTCCAAGTCAACTCAATCATTTGACTTTTCTCGCTGTAGCAACGCATGAAAATGGTCACTGCACATGGAGAATTAATTTCATTGTAGGTTCACTCACAGGTTATGTTCCCCTTAAAATTTCCATAGGCTTCTGGGCAGGGATGTGTCATACACTGAACCAGAAGTGCAGCAGAGGTGTGTGGGGTGCCCTCAGCTCACAGAGACACGGAGGGAGGTTCGGCTGTCCCAGGTCTGTGGGGTGACACAATCCTTCCATCCCCAGGGCTGCAATCCATTAACATCCACGGGTAAAGCCACGGTATGTGAGCTAATGGTCCCAAACCATTACCTACGGGGTTGGGATCCTTATCACAAAAGCAGCAGGGGCTGTGATTTGCATCTCTCCAAGTGTGGGTCCAGTAACTTCTCCATCTGTCATCGCCAGCAATCTCTCTGTGTAATCTTCCTCGTACCTCTCTGCCACCAACATCCCCACTATAGGTGTTGTGTTTTCTAATGGTCCACTTAGCACATTCAGAGGTCTTCCATGCTCCCAGCATTGTTTGATGATGTCTTTTAGGGCTGAGATCTGATCAGTGTTTGTACACCCTCTTCTGAAGCTGAGCTGACTTCTCCTTAAGCCTGCCATTCAGCTGCGCCCCCTTTCTTGTTCACAGGCACTCAAGCAGATGTATTCTCAAACACAGCAAACACGCTAATGCCTCTTGAGGTTTATATTCCTTCCTGCCACCTCCTCTTCTTCTTCCTGGGCTTGTTGTGAGCACAGCTGAGTGCCAGGGACAAGCCCTTCCGCAGCTTCAGAGAGCCCCGGGAATACCTGACAGTGTCCCATGGTGACACGGGTGACAGCGTCCCATGGGTGACAGTGTCCCATGGGTGACAGTGTCCCACGGTGACACCTTTGTGGCCAGCACAGCCAGGAGGGCCGTGTGCCACACCCAGGGCTGGAGCCAAGGAGCCACAAGGATCTGCGAGGCCATGTCTCACCTTTCAGTCTCAACCCATGGCACCCACATTTGTTGGCTTTTCCTTTCTAAAATTTCCCAGCATGTTTTAGCCATACTCCTTGCCACAGGTTTCCACTCTCACTTCTCACCTGAAGTCCTGCCTTTTTCTCTCTCCCTAGTCCATAAAATCAGCTTTGGAGAGATGAACCATCCTGACAGGTTTGTGACTGTTTGTGTGGAGCCATGTGGGTTTGTGACCCTCACCTGCCAAAACACAGACATCTCCTCTGAAAGGACCTATTTAGAAATACAGACGAATTAAAAGTACAACTAGAATTCGGTTTTAGATCTTAATCTGACATATACTCAGCCTTTATTCAGGATAATCACAAAATTGCTCTGTCTCTTTACACTAAACTTTTTACATTGAAGGGACTTCTGTCCTTGACCAGATTCTATCTGAATAAATATTGATACAGATGTCCCATGATACATGCAGGCAAAATGGTGCATTTATTTAAAGATGGTGAGCATTCAGAATTACCTGTTGTGATCAGGTGAAAACAGCAAGCCTTGCTCTCCTCCTTTGGCCACTTTGGCAGCAGCTTTCTGAGAATGCTCTCCACCACTGCCAGAAGGCTCTCACAGCTCACAGGTGTCATGGCCAAACTCCTGAAAGAGGCTGAAATTAAATCAGCTCTTCTTGAAACAAATGTCCAGTCCCTTTTTGTGTCACTGTTACTGCAAAAAAAAAAAAAAAAAAAGCAAAAAACAGGTACTGAGGAAAACAAACAATTCTCTAACATTTCTGTGTTTTCAAATAGTGCAGACATGGCATGAGGCATCACAAAATACTGCAGTGTAAGGCACTGCTCTGAACAGCTCACAAGCTTACTTGGTGCTGATGTAAAACAGCCATTTCACACGTTTTTAACAAAATAGTACTGCCCATGGCAAAAGTAAACCCGTCACAAATAAATAAATCCAGAAGATATTTACACCAATCAAAAATAGCTATGTTGGTGTTCATGCCAACATTATATTAAAATGCCTTGGTATTTTAATCTGTATTTTGTAAAAGCAAAGAAAAAAATTAAAATATATCTTACTAATAAATTATTTATATCATGTGGAGTAAAAATATCTCTGGACCATGAGGAAAAATTTGTGATGTTTTATTTCAGCTGGAAATCAGTGTAACAATTAAGGCTCCCAGCTCAGGTTCCAGGGAGGCATCTTTCTTCCATTGCATTTTTCTCTGTCCCTCCTATGCCAACTCTTATAAAACAAGATACCACAGGATTTAATTCTAAAAATCTAATATTACTGCCTTGTGGTGAACTGAATACTACAGATTCCTTCTTGATAATACTGTCTCATGGGATTCCTGCGTGGTAACAGAATCTCCTGGGATTCCTGTCTGGTAACCATATCTCACTGGATTTTGGTAGTATTTCTCCCATTGGATAACCCCAGCCCCACCAAATAAGCAGTCATAAACCTCACACTCTCTTTTATTTTACATTATTTTATTTTGCTAATATCAGATCCTGGGGATTTTCACCACTTTTTTCACTAAACTGGAATCAGGGCTCTAAGAGAAATGCATATGACGGAATATTTAGTTTGTTGGACAAGAACAATGTTAAGATATTCCTTTAAAGAAGCAATAATTGGAATGCTTCATGGCTCCATTGCACTTAGTCTTTGGCCATACATGGACTAGAAAACTTTCTGGAAACTTTTTCTGAAAGTGAGCTATGGTAAAAGTTTTTCCTCTTCATGCCTGTGAGAGAAACCGCAGCTAAACAGTTTCGGAAGGAATGCACTGAGCAGTTCTTGAGAGAGGTTTTCAGCTAAATCATGAAGCAGCAACCCAGCTTTTCTGTCCTTAGCCACTCTCTCCACCCAGTCGTTCACAGCAAGTTGACGGGGATAAAATTATTGCAACAAGTCCCCAGACACACAAAATTTTGTTCTTACAGTCCTGCCTGGTGTTGCCAGAAACTTTTCCAGCTTCTCACGTGATACAGGGCCACCCTGGGAAGTCGAACTGGGAAAATCTGTCCGGAGAACTGCACATCTCACAGGGTTCAAACCTGTTCCATCACCCTGCAACACTGAAAGTGGTTCAAGAGAGATCTGCTCTGGTTCACCCTGAGGGATTTCTAGGCTCAAAAGTTTTGTCTTGAGCTTTCCTATGACTCATTTCTTGTCTCCAATGGCCCACTTTTGAGAAGATGTGGTTGGGGGATCACCTCCAGGGAGGGACTGCTGCTGAGTAGGGACCCAGCCTTGCTCACAGGAGGGCAATTCCAGAACATTTTCCTATTGCCATGATCCACCCCCTGGAGTACTCAGTCCCAAAAATATGGGTCAGATAAAACACTGATGGGTCCTGCAGAGAATTGTTCAGTAGGATTTGTGTCACTGAGCTCTTGGATGTGCCAACAGACATCTGGGCAGGTCTCTGACCAGCTGCACCTCTGGCTCAGTAAGAGATGGAAAGTTTGAAACCCAGATGCTACCGAGGCTTGAAGCCCAGTGAAGCTGCCTGAAGAACACAAATATTGGAGATGAAGGAAGGAAGGTAAACAGGCAACACCTTCTATTAAAGCTCTGCATCTCTTGCCACGTGTTCAGACAAAAAAATGGACATATGCCATTTTTTCTTTTCACAGCTGTCTTTCTGTCCAAATATAACACTCACAACTCCAGAACTTACAGCTGTTCCGAGCCCTTTTTTGAACCCAGACCATGCATCAACACCAGCTTTTTCTCTGGTCCTGCCCAAATCATAGAATCTCATCAAACTTGGAGGTACAAGAAACTGTGATAACAAACCCTGGCAACTTGGTGTTGTTTTTGAGAGGATGAATAAAGTTTATGAAGCATTTCCTGAAGTTTAAAAAAGACAATATGACTGACACACTTGATACTAGATCTAACAAGACACCTTTATCCCTTAACCCTAGAATTTCCATGATGTTTATCTGCCTGAAGTACCACTGGAATTAGCAGGCAGGTGAGCAAGTGGAGGTCCTGGCTGGAACCTTGGCAGCCCCTGCAATGACTGGGAGGACTGTTCTGGCTGTTGCTGTAGACTGGGATAACCAGGAGTGGTGTCAGATCAGGGGCTGCATCTCTGCTCTGCTGCCTTTTAAGTCCCAACTCTCCGCTTGGACAATGAGCTGAGAAAACCGTGTTGGAGCGTAGGACAACAAAAACCTTTTACCAGGGGGCTTTTGATGGTCTCTCAGGGGGCCGTTCATGACTTGGTGGTGAGTCACCACCCCAAAAATACTGCCGGGGCTATTCATTCAGCGGGGCTAGCGGTGCAAGCTGGAAACAATCTAGGGAACTCTCATCTTCAGGTCAGTGGGGGCTGGCAGCACCGCCTGGGAGCGAGGGGCGAGACGAGAAAGAGCACGGCTCCCAAATTGCTCTCGTGCATGCTGTGCCCGGGGACTGCCCTGCAGCAAGGGAAGGGTTTGTTCCATGCCCAGAAGCGGAGCTGTGGGTCCCTGTTTCCCCGTGATGAGTTTGTTTCTGCTTGAGGAATGATGAGGCTGGGAAAGGTTTCTGTAAAACCGGGATGGAAAGGAGCTTGGAGAGAGCTTGGGGGAGACATGAAAATTCCTGCCATCCCACACTGCTGGAAGGGTCAGGGAGTGACTTTAGTGTTTATCCTGTTTATAGCCCAAAGGACCTTCTTAGGGCCTGAAGCCCTCCTGCTATAAAAATAGGGGAGAATCCATAAAACCAGCAGCAGCATCTCACATATAGCACAGCTCCTTTCTTATGAGATAGGCAAGGAGCTAAATGCCTTAATTAGAAGTTCACAGAGTTATTTTTTGTGTGTTGCAGCCAACGACACAGAACATGGACTCCTGATGGAATACCAAGGCAGTAAATCAATAGAGGGTCTTTGCTACTGTTCATGAAATGCTCCAGCTGTGCTCCTAAGGATTATAATGTCAACAGAACCCTTGATTTGAGTCACAGCCTTGCCTTCACTCAGGGGCCGTATATTAGTCTTGAAAAGCAGACAGAGTTTCATTGCTCAGGGAAAGAAAAAAAAAAAAAAAAAAAAGAAAAAGAAGAGAATTGCTGAGCTGAAAATAAAATGGTGATGTAGGGGAGGAACATTGCAGTGCAGCCAAAGGAGACTCGTGGTGGCTTTCAGTAAAAACCTCTAGAAACTTGTACTTAAGGTTCTTTCTTCATTTTTGTTTAGGATAAATTTCACAAGTCAAATTTAATTTTTCCCAATACATTTAGACAGTGCTTAGGCACCTGATTAAGTGCTCAGCTTCATCAAAGCCATTACAGCAATGACAGCTGACTTCAGCCTGGTCCTTACTCAGAGTATGAAATATATCAGGAATTCAAGGAAACAAAAATGAATCATTTTAGACAGTGATAACTTTGGAGGGCAAATGTATTTGAGCACCACTCATAGTTATGCTTCTGCTTTAGGGCATGGTCAAATCATAGAATCAGAATCATAAAATACCCTGAGTCAGTGGAGACTGGACTGTATTCTCAAAAGCTGTGTAAAAGGTGCAGTTTTGCCTTAGCAAAACACTTGAAGATTCCCAGGAATCTTTCAACATTTAGCAGGTGTTCTCTAGCAATGATTGTAATAAATCTTAACAACTCATGTGTAACGAGGCCAAAAAAAAAAAAAAAAAAGAAAAGCTGAAGGATTTTCTAATGATGACCTTGAAGTTGTTGACGAGGTCAGAGTGGTAGTGTCATGCTGCAGTTTGCACATGTTCTTACTTTCTTATTCCTACAGGAATCAGCTGCTGCCAAAGTATACATGATACAAAGTAGAATCTTGATTATCCAAAGCTCAGTCATAGTCTCTGTTGCCTATAATACAGTTCTATCCCTGGCATTTATTGCTTACACTGAAAAGTATCTCAGTTATTCAAAACCCTGGTTACTCGGATTCAGTGGCTGAACCCATTAAATCAGTTTGCAATTAATTCAGTTGGCTCAAAACCATTTCCCCTCTCACAAGTGTACTGAAGCTATTTGCACAAAAATCACTCAGAAAGGGAGAGACCTACCTTTGCTTTTGTTGGAAGCAAAAAGGAGAAAGAAATCTCAAAGAGGCCAAATAGTCCTGGAACTGCTGGCAGGCTTGTATCTTTGCAGGAGCAAGAAAACCTCCTCTCTGAAATGCAGAATTATTTGAAAATGACGCCTTGTGCTACCACTGAGGTTGAGGAGCAGCTGAAATACAGCAGGGTTGTAGAGCTGAGCCAGTTCCTGAAATGCAATCCTGGTTCTACTGCCCCAACTCCTGCACAGCCATGGTACCCGGTGGGGATGGGAGCAGCCTTTTTCCTTGGCTTAGCATTTGGTTTATTTTGGTCTATTTTAGCTCCTCACCAGCACATGTGGAGCCTGTGCAGATCTGTGCCAGCTCCTGCTCCCTCCAGCACCTGCAGGACTGCCCTGGGGCTCCTGCCCAGGCTGCCATGATGGGCTCCAACAGCCCCATCCCATCCTTTCCTGGGATAACGTGAACTTCCCTTCCTGTGGTGCCTCCAAGTACAAGCACCCATGTGCCCCCAAAGCTGAAAATACGGATTTGTATCCATTAAATACATCCCTGTTTTGCCACCACCATCTGGCCAAATACAAAGCATGAGTTTGTTTCATAAATAGGTGAAATGGAAGTATCACACTGAAAAGTGGATGACGTCATTGGTGTGAAAATATGCATTTTGTGTACTTCAGATAAAATGTTTTAGTCCTGCAAGTGTGTGCAGAATAAAGCCCCACTGGCCTTCTTCTGGCAGGGCTCTCCAGGACAGTGTTCTAAACTGATTCTCTTTTTTCTTCCCCACCTGCCCTTGCTTCTTTTCTTCTTTCTCCTCCATCTGTCTCATGGAGGAAACAGCCCCACAAGAGCAGCTCAAGGTGTAAGAGTATTTTTCTTCTCTCTTTTCATTTTTGCCTGTCCATGTCTCCTTTCCATTTCTGTTTTACCAATGTTGCATGGAAAAGAGGCACAAAGTATCTTTCAGTCTTTATATAGTTTTTTTACCAAATGCTTCACTAGTTTCTAAAACAAAGAATAATTCTTCCTTTGTTTAACCATCATATTCTTTATGTGGAACACAATCTAAATGGTCTCCAAGATTTATCAAGAAAGCAAACTCTTGTCTAACCCCTCTCTAGTGTTGTTGTTAGACCCTTCTGACTTGGTTCTGAAGAGCTTTTTTTTACCATCCTGGTCCCCTTCTGGAAAGACAAAAGAGAATCTCAGTTTTCGTGGCTATTTTTGAACACATTTCCAGGAAAACCCTTGAAATACAGCTTCATTCTTCATTCAGAACTGAGGAAAGAAAGAGTTAATGTGATCCTGAGGGCTTTCTTTCCACATGCACTACTGAAAATGGGCAACAGATACTTGGAGCAGACAGGCTATGGGACACAAATAAACTCAGTTTCTGCTGCTTGTAGTTTTAGACCCATGTTGCCATGAAAAAATGTCTAAGGATTTAAGAATAATTTTCAGTTGGTTTCACGTTCTGAGCAAGGCATGCCTGTGAGCCTGGGATGTCTGCAGGGTAAAGCAGGCACGCAGGGTCACACACAGCTATGCTCTGCCCAGCTCTGTGTGTCACCTATCCTCTGGTGACACGCTCTCAGGGCACTGCTTTCAGACTAGCTCCTCATTCCTGCCTCCAGAAAGTAACTTTTGTGTGGCTTTTCCCAATAGAAACACAAAAGGAAGGTGGAGCCGTGACCTGCTGGCAATTCTTTCCTAATGAAACATCTAAAGGTACAGAATTCTGGCCACACTTGGTGAATGAGCCCATTTCTCCCTCCAAAATTCATTCAAGGAGTAATTTCTAAAGATAACAGTTGATTCAAGACAAACTATTGACTGGTTATCACGTATGATGAATTACTGGACAGAATAACCAAACCCATAAGAAGTACTTCCAACAGAAGATAATTCCCAAATGAAAAAATAAAAGGATATTTCCAAATGTAACAGACATTCAGCTTAAAGTGTGAAATCTTGTGATATTTTGATACTATCAGACCTAGTTTTCTTTCTCTTAAGACAAAAATTTGCAAATCAAGCAGCTGGTGCCAGAGATATTTCCAAGCTGGTGGAACTGCACATCCCACAGGGGCTGGACCCTCCAGGAGCTCTGCAGCCACCCCCACTGTCCTGTACATTAGCACCAGGATGTCTCTAAATTCTCCTCATTGTTCTTCAAATCCGTACATTTCAGCAATAAAGGCACCACAGCATTTAGGATTGATACTGTGGAAAAAAATAAAAAAGTTTTTCTTTAACCTCTAAAGTGAAGATCTTGAACAAAAACCCTGATATTTTGTGTCTAAAAAGGGGATGTTCCCTGGATTTTAGAAAGGCTTCCCTTCTGCTATGCAATGGTGGCATCTGAACTATTGCAGGTCTAAAAAGGGACAGTTCTCTTCAAGCATCTAAATTTGGAGGTGGCCCGAGAATGCTCACAAAGGAGGGCAGTTACCATCAACTGCTCTTTAATTATAGATCTGCTTGTTCACCTTCCCAAATCCTTCAAACCTTCCGAAAGGAAACAGGAGACATTTGAACTTGCAAACTTCAAAGGACTGTTTAAGATAGCTTTAAAAAGAAATAAAGATCAATCATTTCAATACATTTTCTCCCTATGGAAAGCATTTCACCTCTGAAAATCCAAGGAGGAAAAGAGTAAATCTTTAATAGAAGAGGAGGCAAATATGTGGACTAAAGGACTGCTACCTTATCCAAGCTATTCAGTTTTGTTGTATTACTTAGTTCCCATAGGAGAACAAGTTTCCAAAATTTTCCTAGGGTTTCATACATATTCTTACTCTCTATTTCCCTCAGCTTTGCTAATTCATGCTGCTGAAATAAACTTTTCCAACACCATCCTTATGGGCAACGCTTTTTCCTGAGCATATCCAAAAAGTAAGGCACCTTTTGCTTACAAAAAAAAAAGCCTAAAATTGGAGAAAAATAAGTCAAATTCAAGTCTTTGAAGAAATCAATATTTTTACACCTAGATCCTTTTGCATCTGCTTTTATTCATGAAGCATTTGGGGGTCTAATTTGTTCACATTTTAGAAGCTGGTCACTTCTTTTTGCTGTCATCTTAATGGCCGCCATAAAAAAGGGATATTTGCAGCTGGCAACGTTTCCTTCCTTGGGTCAGTTTGTGTTTAAGGGTTGTGTCCCCATCACGGGTGTGGGTGAGAACATCCATTTCCCATCCCAGGTGCCTTCTCAGGCGATGTACCAGCAAGTCAAAAACATGAGAAACTACCGCAAAGAAGGGGACCTCCCTCACATTGCTCACCTGCACACTTGCAGCTAAGTTTTCCTGGGGACAAATCAAGGAATTCACTGCTTGGAAAAATGCCCCTGGCAGCAGCTAGGAATCCATTATAATTTTTAAAAATGCCATTAATAGAACAGAGGAAAAACAACAATTCTTCAGTCCCTGAAGATCTGTACAGCAGAGGAGACCAGAAGCAACCAAGGGGTGGTTGAGGACATTTCACATCCACTTGTTCAGCTCCAGAAGATGCAGGAATATCTGCCAGGATCTGACTCACTGGGAGATAGCCTTTGCAGGCTCCTGGTTTTGACAGGTTAGCATCCTTCCCCTCTGCCTCACCTCTCCACAGAGAACCATGGAATAGTTTGGGCTGGAACAGATTCTTTGCTGTGTGCTATAAGATGCTTCTTTTGGGGCCAGTAGAAAGATGCTATATTTATTACCAAGGAAAATATTTTGCATTCCAAGAAGGAGAAAAGGAGCTGTTAGTAAGGTCCCTCAGTGCATAGATTATTGTTTTGCTGAGACAGATCTCAGTTCCTATCAAAATCTTTTTGGCAGAATAATAAGCTGATATCCTTTGGTTCTTAGAAAACAATTCTGCACATCAACCATGCATAAACAGTTGTCCTAATTGAATGCCTCTCTTTACAAGGCCTTCAGCATGCCATTGGTAATTTATACTGAAATTAATATTAAAGCATTTAAATTAATGTAAAGGAATGTAAAATTATGTGGACTCTCATTTGCTTTGGGTCCAAAAGTGTAAATGTCTTTGCTGTATCAATGTGGCAATCAGTGATTTTGTTATGACTAAACTTAGAAAGGTTTGGCTTAATTTGTCTGTATTCATTTTTGGGGGAGTACATTGCAAACTTCTCTTTTAGTGCTCTCCCTTTTGAGGCCAGAAAAATGATTCCTGATTTTTAATGTTATACATGTTTTTCCAGAGAAAAATTCCATGTTACTATGAGATACCCGGGTATAAAAATATAAAGAATCTTGTGCTTTATATCAGATACAAATAAGCACTAAGATTCAAAGTTTTCATTGTTGTTGTTAACAGCTTTATTTTCTGAGGTTATTGTTTAGGTCTGAAGGAGATTTTTGATGTCAGTGCTCAGTGGTGGCAGGGTGCTCAGGGGGAAGGTTTTCAATGCAACCCCGAGACTTTTTTCAGAGGCATTTTTCTGTGATATCTCATATATTGCCCTGCCTGGCTACAATTTTAATATATTTACTCTTCTGCTCCTCTGAGTTCATATTTACAGAGCTGTGAATCGAAGGTATGATGGTGAATATCAGTGTGTGGTAACAGCTTTGTTGTAGAGATTTTTTTCATCCTGAACTGCTCTGGATGGGAGAAAACCTTCTGAAGCTGGGGGTGTAACCACATCCTCGATTCAGACAATTCCAAGAAACACTTAAGCCTTGTCGACTGAATAGTTGAGCTAACACCAGCCCAATTCCAACACCAGCCCCATGCAAGGATCCAAAGGGAAGACACGTGTGGCCAAAGGGATTTCTTTGCCTATTGTTTTCCAGAGGGTTGTACATCTGTGGAAGAAAAGCAGAGTAGAAAGTAGAAATGTCAGGAAGTGAAGCAGGAAATCCAAGAGCTCACAAAAGGACTCAAAACAGAGAGGGTTTTGGGGCTGGTTAGTGCTATTAAAGAGTATGAGCAAAACATCCCCTCTAGCATTATTTTCATGCTTGTGGTGACTGAGGAAAACAGATTTTGTACGTTCTTTATAATTAAATAATATTACCTTGAGAAATGTCACCAGGCCCTCTTCTAAATGCTGAGGGAATAGCTGTGAAGCAGTGTCCAAATATAAGTAGAGTTCACTGCTGTTCTTGCTGAGGCAAACAGGAGCAGGGCTTGTAGAAACTAATATAAGATCTCTATAAAGTGATGTAACAAAGAGCCAGAAATATCACAGAATTACCAGAATATAATCTCAGGACGGCAAATTAATGATGCTCAAAGAGAAGGAAAATCCATGCTTAGAAAGTGGAGAAAAAAAGGTGTGAGCAAATTCCTGCCTTGTTATTTAGTTATTTGGCACGGGCATGGCATGTTTCAAGTCCAGCTTTTGCTTTTCACAAAGAGATAGCCACAAAAGTCCCAACACAATCACCAAAGGCCAGGGTATTTTATGAGGTTGGTGAACAGAGCTATGATGGGCTAAAGCAAGGATTAAAGGAACTAAAAAATCTGCTCCAGATATAAATCAAGAAGTCAGAGACCAGGCTGTGTTTCTTCTGTCTGGAAGCAAGTATATTAAAACTTAGCCAAAACTCCTCAATTCACTGTTCTCTGCCTCATGAAAAGACAATGCCATTCAAGTCCAGTTAAAGTAACATATCAGTGACTGGGAAAGTAAAAAAAAAAAAATTGCATAACTTGTACAGTTTCTACAGAACAATGTGTTTTAAAAGTACAAAACAGTGAGAAAATGATTCTACAGTTCTACAAGTCCTAGAAAAGGCACCCACAGAAAGACTTTTGCCATAGGGAAGAGGTGAAGGAGATGACAAGGTATCTTGTGGAGTGTGGAAAAGGGATGGTGAAGAAGAGCAACCTGAAAGGACAATTTTTGGAAGTGCATTCACGAGCTGCTCAATTCTTGTTCATATCTGCCAGCTGGGTAACTCTACTGAATGTGCAGTAAGTGATTTTAAGGGAGAGAACAGATACTAAGTACACCAGATTTAGAGTGGGCTGGAGAATTACTGATCCCAAACTGAACAGCATTTGTGAATGGGGAGAAATTGGAGGGGTTGGGAGAGGGAACTGGGCTCCAAAATGCACAGCAGGAATCTGAACATCCAAAGGTGAGGGCAAACTAATAATCAGTTTGAATGAAGTACAGCTAATCTCTGAATCACAGACAGGCTGATGGATGACAGGCTGATCCAAGCCCTCTCCTGAAGCAGGGTCACCTAGAGCAGGCAGCCCAGGAGAAAACAGTGAATTTGTGGGGAGCATCCTCTCCTGGCTCCAGGGTGAGAACAGCAATGGCTTTGTGCTCTGGAGTATGTGAAGTTTGCAGAAATTCTGGAGCCCCCAAAGGGGTAAAGTTTACATCTTCCTCAAAAACCACAAAATAAAAAAATCCTGATAACAGCCTGTACAATGGAAAGGTACAGATTCACTCAAGGAACTTTTAAAAGAGGAGACACATCCTGATGTTGTATTCCTAAGGAGAAAATAGCTCAAATCTACTTCCTCCTGTATGGTATCCCCTATGGTTCTAGTCCAAATAAATAAAATGGGATATAGAATACAACTGGGATCATTATCATGAATAGGATTTCAGCCTGTCAGTGTCTGGGAACTGTGGAATTCAAGGTTGCTAAAAGAATATTAAGCAATGAATGTCTGTAATGAAAAGCATTTCAACAAGAACATTAATGATTCTTAAAAGATAGAAAAAAAAAAGCAGACAAATCCCAGAACCATCTCCTTTGAATTGCTGCAATGAGACTGAGCAAAGAAAAATTCTAAGAATGTGAGTGAAATTGTTTTGGGTTGATGTGAAAATCATCACTTACCTACAGTAGTTCAAATGCCATTGTGTCCAATGAGTTAATTATTTTTTCTTTTGTCTCCCCTCTCCTTTCTTTTTCAGTGTTAGTATTTTAGGCTTTGTTGGGACAAAAACGAACACTGAAATAAGAATTTAATTCGCTTGTTAAGCTTAACTTAATTGTGATTTCCTACAGGAAAGTGGATAAAACAATATTCCTAAAAGCATGAAATACAGCTGTAAACAAAGGCAGGAGTAAGCAGGTGTTTTTTAATTAGTGATATTTCTGTATCACCCACAGCAGTTACCTGCTGATCCTTTATGGCAGGGAGCTGGGACATCTGGAAAAGAGAGCAGGAGAAAAGAATGAGAGGAAAAATTGATAACAACAGAAGTACAGCAAAGCAAGGGATTCAGCCAGCACAAAAACTTGTCCTTGAGAGAAGCTGGGAGTGAAGAGTTTGATAGGTAATGGACTTGGAGCAGGGGTGAAGATGCATCCTTGTGTCATGGGAAACAGGAGTTTGTTCATTTTCTTCAGACCATCAGGTCTGTATAAAAAATACCTGGAGCAGTCAGTAGTCACTAACTTTATAACAGCAACTTTAGGGGAGAGTAAGCTGAGAATGGATCTTGGTTTTGTTACAAGTTGAGGTGAAGTAAATCTGAAAGTGGTCAAAATAAATCTTTTTCATTTATTTATTTAGAAATTAGACATAAGAGAAGCTGTCTCTCTCAACCTTCAGCTGTATGTGATCTTTCCTTCCCTTGCATTTTGTTCCTGGAGCTGAAGAGCTGGGAGGGCTCCCTGCCTCCCCCTTTCCTGCCCAATCATCTCCCACTTCTAGTGGGAAGTGAAATGGGGAATTGAGATAGGGGAGCTGCCAGACCCAGCAGTGTGTCCCCAAAACAGCCCTGATGCCCAGGAGGCAAAACTTAATTTTATTCCCTGATAGGATCAGCTTTCAGAAGGCTCCTTGGATCCCGCAGCACTTTGGACCCCGTGGGGTTGGCAGGACAGTGAACAAACAGAAAACCTGAATTCTTCTGTTTCTTTTTCAGTCTCTCTCTTTCCTCTTTGAACAGTGGCTCCTGATACGAGGCTGCTTGATTAAGTCTGTGAAGACCCCGTCACTATTTTTGGTTATTTTGTAAAAGCAGGAAAATTTGGGACCATGGGTCACTGTTCTCTGTACTCTTCTTTAAGCCTAGGTCTATTCTGTGTGCACCATTAAATAATGTACGTCATTTAAGGATCTTTTTACATGATTTCAGTATAAAGAAGAATGGAGATCAAGGAACTCTGACTTTCTTATTGAAACATAGTTTCCCCCTTTGTTAGAATATTACAGAAAAGATAGGAGGGTGGAAGGAATGGAACACATTACTTGGTGTATTTCTGGTTTTACCTTTACAGGGATGTAAGCAGTCCTAAACCCAGGCTTGGTCCCCTCATTCTGTGAACTTATCTTACTTTTCTCTCTCACGGATTTCACCTCCTGGTGAACAGAAGATTTTTTTACTACCTAGTTTTAAATGAGCTCATCTAAACAGGCATATTCAAAAGCAGCCCACAGGGAAACCTTTTTTCTCAATATGACCAGGAATGGGATCCACGCTTATCTGTTTCTATGTAACATCAGATTGAACTTACAGATCTTTGTTAAATTCAGATGGAGTGTTCATTTCAGTGCAGTCTTTCTTTTCTCCAACTCTCTACTATCAGGGCCTAATTCTGGGAAATGAGGAGCACAAGGCCAAACCCCACTGAAATTACCATTATTCGAGCTTGTCAAGCACATCTCAATCTTTGTGCTACTCTGTCATCTCCTGGATGCCAGGAAAAATGTTTGAAGCTTAAACCCTTGCTCAGAATTGAATCTGTGATGGGGACTCCCCTTGGCTTTGCAGAACTTCCAGAATCACTGCAGAAAAATCATAGAAGCATGGAATGGTTTGGGTTGGAAGGGACTTTAAATCTCATCCAAATCTCGCCTCTGCCTGGGCAGGGACACCTTGCACTATCCCAGGTTGCTCCAAACCCCATCCAACCTGGCCTTGGACACTGCCAGGGATGAGGCAGCCACAGCTTCTCTGGGAAACCTGAGCCAGGGAACAATTCCTTCCCAGTATCCAGGCCAAACCTACTCTCTTTCACATCACATTTGAGTCCTATTCTAAGAGAGGATTCATCTGTTGGTAAACAAATTTATACTGCCAAAGCCTGACCAGTGCTAACGCCACTTTACCACCATTCATTTATTCAAATGACAAGGTCAGGCATCTCAGAGTTTTAGTTTAACAAAATCAAGGATAATCTGGTAATGTGTAGGTCTGTTGAAGTGTTTGAAGCAGCTGACAATCTTACTTTTCTTGGACAGTCTTGGAAAAAGTATAATTGTTAATGGCTGATCATAAAATAAAAATATGTAAATTAAAAGAAACAAACCACTGGTTTTCTAACTCCTGTATTATGTAAAAATAAGAATGTAGCCTCTTATGGCCAGAAGTGCCATGAAGGTGCTATACCTTCTCTGTGGACATAAATTTGGAAAGTGTTAAATACCTTAACGTTTTGGAGGGCAGCATCACTGAGATAATAGCCTATGGCAAGTTAGAATGAAAATACTAGAAATAATTTTTTCTTTTTTTTTTCTTTTTTTTTTTTTTTTAAGAAAAGGAAACGTGAAAGTAACTGACAAAATCATTACATCCAGCTAATTTACCTTCGAATGTGCCTCAGTTTCTCTCCCATCTCTTTCCCCACAGGTAACAACCCTACAACAGCTAAAAGCAAGAGACGTGGGTTTTGGGTACATTACACAGTGTATAAAACCTGTCTGTGTAAATGCCTCCTGTACAGTCACAGCTGTTAGGCTTTTTAGTAGCGTTTTGAAGGCTCTCAGTGCCTCCCACCCCCATCACAATCTCTCCCCCACCCCATCAGTGTCCTCTCCTTCTGCGCTGGTTCTTGCTCGGCGCCTTCAGGAGACTCTCCCGGAATTTCACATTGGTGTGGAACAGCCGGACCATCTCGTGGTCCTTGTTATCCAGCACTCTGGGCAGAAAGAGAGAGGATTTCTGTGTCCTGCGGGTCTTAAAGCCCCTCCTGGGTCGTCCTTTGCCATTGATGGAGACGTACCAGAGTCTCTCCGCGCTGGCTTTGCGCCTGGTGCCCGCCCTGCTGGGCACAGTCCGGTACAGCCGGGAGGCGTAGGTGTTGTAACCCAGCTCGTGGATCCTCTCCACGAACTCACACTCCGAGTTGTAGCTCTCCTGGAAAGGAAACAGGAAAATTATCTTGAGCCAGACTTTCCTCTGTTTGTTTTAGGACAAAGAGAGCAACGCACTTGGTGAGAAAACCTCAGGCTGGTGCTACAAAAGGCAGGAGAGAAACACTGAGCCTGAAGGTGCTCCCTGTGAGCACACTGTGCATCAGAGACCCCAGGAAGAAGCCCCAAAACCAAACTGAAAACAAGAAGATGACATGTGAATGGGAGTGAATAGCTCTGCTGATTATTCAGCTGTAATTTTTTTTTTGTGCTTATGAATTTCATGCAGTTGTGAGCTGGACAGATGATTTAATTGCTGCCTATCAACCTCTGCCATCTATTGAAAAGGTAAAATCATGCAGTGTAATGTAAAATTTCTCTTCAATTGGTGTATTAGTCATTAGATACACTTATAGCCTGTTGCAACCAGTTCAGAATGGATATTTGAGCAGTAAACCACACCTTTATGGAGCTTCTTTGTCAGCATAACAAAATGAAAACACACTCTGCCTACCAGTGTGTTCCTCCAAAATGCCAGGCTGCTCCTTTATCACTGTAAGGCACAATGTGCACCCAACCCAGTTGCTCACATTTCACATGATCTGTCAAAAATTGCCCCTTTTCACCTGTTCCTTGACTGAGAGACATCTCTGCAAAAGCCTGGCACAAGGAACTCCTTCCTCCTCCCCGGGAGCAGGAGAACCAGCACAGACAAAGGACCCCCCACGCTGTCCATCTTTCCTTAACTCCAAACCCATCCTTGCTGCACCTGTGGGATTAAGATTTCAGGATCTAAAACGTGTGAAGCTCAGAGGCAGGAGGGAGCTACCACCACGGGTTTTTATCTTTCATTGTCTGGAGGGCGTGGAAAGGGCACAGGTAGCCAGGCTAGGGCCAGAAAAGCCCTAGACCCCACAAACAGCATGTCTTGAATGCTGTTCACTCCCCAGAAACACTGATGGGCGTTTAACAAGATTTTAAAAGACTCCACATGTCGCAGCTCCCCAGCTGTGAAACGGAAGCGCCCTTCCTTGCAAGGACAAGGTTTTCAGATGCTGTGGTGCTGGAGCCCACGCAGGCACCAGATGTAGGTGGGTTTGTCCTGCTGCCTGCCTCCCTTCTGCCTGGGGACGGTTTAGCACACAGGATAAATCAAGAGGATTATCACGATCTGCTAAGGGCACAAAGGAATTCTGCAGGCTCAACAAACCCATCTTGTTGACATGGAGCCGAGGGATAACAGAGTTATTCCAATGCGATTTCATAAAGTGCTCCCCGGATAATTATCCCTGAATTAGTCAGATTTTTGAAACAGAGCCTTGCACAGGATCTTGGGCCAGCAGTATCAGTAAAGTTGTTGGACAGGCAAGCAAAGACAGGAAGTTTCTCCTGAGCTGAGACCTCACCCCTTCCTGCTCCTGTGAAAAAAGCTGGAGTGGAATATCTTTCCCTGAATTGTCCCTCCAGCTCTGAAACACAAGTCTGAAACAGCCTCTCTCAAATTTGAGCTGGAAGGGGACAAATTATCTTTTCAAATGATACAGAAACCTTCCATGGCTGACAGTCTTTGGCATGAGACAAGATGAACAAACTTCAGGATGGCCTGATGCTCCTCGCACCAGAAAGGGAAGTCCAGGAGAAAAGGAGTCTCAGAGCTGTCCTGCTCCTGGTTTTTCTGCACTTTAGGAGAGGAGTTTTTTGCTCAGAATCTGTTTAGCCTTATTTTAATTTAAGTAATCTGAAGGGAAAAACCTCTATTTCGGAGAAGAAAGAAAGATGAGAAAGAACTTGAAAAAATCATCCTTCTAAATAATTTCTTTGGGGCAGATGCTGGCTCTGAACTGATGGAGGAGGTCCATTGAAAAAAGGACCCATTTCAATCAGAATAGTAACCAGAAGCATACAGCTGGACAGCCTTAACTTTGGCAAGCAGAGCTACCCCATTCCTCTCCAGCTGCATTTTCCTTTGCCAAAACCGTTTGTGGGGTGGTTCCCTGCAGCAGCAAAGAACCCTCATCTTTACACACAGGCCCCTTAATCAGTGAGTATCACTTGAGAAACGTTACAGAAACTGGGCTGTAAACACTGTCAGAACATCCTGAAAAGCTGGAGTTAAATGTGTCAAACTGGGGAGGTGCAGGGTTGATTGTGTCACCTAGGCTGGGCTCTCATGGGAAAAGATCACATCGCTCAAGGGTATGTCCTGCTGTTCAAATCAACAGAATTAAATCGAATGACTTCTAGGAGGGAGCAAATTTCACCTCAGCTGTATTTCCCCTCTTCAAACCTGCTCCCATGCCCCAGGATTCATGGGGAAAGTGCACAGTTTGGCTGTCCTGGAGTGAGAGATGACAAGATTGCTGGGATGTAATCAAAGACAGTCGAAGAAATTCAAGTAGGGAGATAATGTGTATGGTACACGCTGACAAATGTGCCCTAGTATGTCCCTGAGTGTGAAGAAGTCTAAACTGGAGTATTTTATTCATTCAGGGGAAATACTGTCTGGGCTGAAAAGGCAAGGCTGCCACTTATATCAGCACACCCCAGATTTTATCTCACAGATCAAGGAAAACAATTAGGTCAAAGGAATAAAATAAAGTGTTTATTTTCACCTTTATCTTCTTGCACCTTCTCTTTCTTGCTTTCCTTGCTATAGCCCTGCCCTTTAGTACCTGCAAATTCTCCCACTGCCCAACCAAACACTCTGTGCAAACAAACTCTCATCAGGAGGCTGCTTTCCTGTAGCATCAATGGCCAGATACTTGTGGACATTCTTTATCTGACATGTCTCTGCCAGCATCCAAGATCCATATAAAATATGCACAATTTTGACATTCCACGTGCCTGTGCCTGTCCAGGCAGTAAGAAAGTAAGAATGCAGCTTCTCCCCCACTTTTAAGAATATATTGATTGGCTGCCTGTAAGAATCCCAGGCAAAAACCTCTTGTAACATTACTCTTCTCTAGAAATGTGGATTTATAAGAAATCAATGCTCCCCACTAAACCTGTTCATCCAATGGCAAATGACAAGCATGTGCCAGGTTTCAGTAAAACTTACTGATGCATAAAGTCTGCCCCTCTTGTTCATGGCCAGGTATCTGCCAGAGAACAGGCCCTTGATGGCAACGATTCCAACGTCCACAGCAGTTATTTCCAGAATACCTAGAAACAGAATTAGGAGAGGTGTTATTGCTCAGGTGTAATTTTTCGAGGTACATTTGCATGGATGCTTACCTGAGGAGTGTGATCTCACAGCTACCACTTGCTCACGTACGAATCAGGGCAATCATGTGGATGGAATTATTATTATTTGAAACAATACAAAGCAAGGATGATGCGGGAGTTGTTTGAGACAAGGTGGACAATAAACCCCAAGATCTCTGAATGAGATTGAACTCTTTCAAAAATGAAAAAGATCTGACACTGAACTAGAGGTTCACTTAATCCTATATGTGTATAAAAAAACTTTAAATCCTCTTTAATGCTTAGGAACACAAGAGCTCTTGACTTATCAAAGCCAGTCACAAAGCCACCCATTTCAGGACAAAGCCCTTTCTGAGGTCTCCAGAGGGTGAAACAGAGTGAGGCCTCTGCATTTTAGAGCCATGTACATAATCATGAAAGGGACTTCAGATTTAGGAGGTCAATGTGGCCCTCCAGACAAGGACTGTATGACTGTCTGAGACAAATTAAAAGGGAGGAGATTTTCAGACTGTCCAAGATGGGGTCCTGCAACACGGTAAGTGTCACAGGCAAGGCTGGTGCAATACCTGCCCAAACATCCAGCCAAAGGTACCAGGACACTGATGGAGGAACAAACGACTCAGAAGATGCTGTTGTACGTGTACAGCTCTCCATCAGGCTCACTCCAACCCTGCTCTCAGTTCTCCAGCTATGGTTGATGGCTCTGTACCTTCTATATGTGCTTGAAAGCAAGAGGTGACCCTGGTACCCAAACTCACTGCTGCTTGTTGGAAACCCTGAAGGCAGAGCCGGGGGCCTTTTCCCTGTGCAGGGCTGGATTGCTGGCCTGGGAGAGAGAGCTGGGCTGGGTTTGGCACAGCTGGTTTGAATCAGGCACCGGTTCCCTGCCGGAGGATGCCTCCTCCGGGCTGTGACAGCGAGGGGGGGTTTCTCTAGGAAATAGTGGTTTTCCTTTATGGACTTCAGACAGATCCCTGAGGTCTCCCTATCTCTGTGTGCCATCACCAGGCGGGATTTACGCATCCTGGGGTGGCGGGGCCGGGCTGGGTGCGGGGGCGCCGGGGGCTCCCCCGGTGCTGAGCCCCGCTCTCCTCCCTCCCGCCGCCCTCGCACAAACCCCTTCACTCCCGACATATCCGCTTTCATCTTAATTACCGCCGCTGCCCGGCACATGTCAGACGGGACAGATGTGATTTCGCCGTGGAGGCTCAAGCCCCCAGGCTGGAACGGGTCGGGGACAGGCGGGCAGCCCCAGAGAGCCCCGGATCGGGAGGTGCCGGGCACCGCTGCCCAGCGGGCCGGGCTGGGGCAGGGCTGGCCCCCGGCGTAGCCAGGCCGAGTGACAGCTCGGGCGGGCTGCCACGGACAGGGTCGCAGACCCCATCGGGGAAAATTGGGGTTTGGGGGTCTCCTTCTGCCCCGGGGGCATCGCGACCTTCCGCCGGCCGACGGATCCTCGCAACCTGAGGGGTCAGCTCGGGAATTCCCCGCCCGGTTCGAGGGCCGGGAATGCTGCCAGCCCCGGGACAGGAGCGCTGCCAGCCCCGGGACAGGAGCGCTGCCAGCCCCGGGACGGGGGAGCTGCGGGAGCCCTGGCGGAGCCAGCGGGGCGGCTCTCGGGAAGCCAAGGCGAGGGGAGGCGGCCAAAGCCCCGACCCCGGCGGATGCCCCCGGTCCCCGCCGAGGAGCCACAGCCGCCCCGGTGGGAAGAGCGGGGCAGCAGCGGAGGTGGGAGCGGCTTCGCCACCGCCCCGTCCAGCACCCGCTGCCCCCCGGGGCCGGGACAGAGCGCGACTGATGCGGGAGAGGGACCCCCATCCCCGCACAGCCCGGCCCGGGGCGCGGTGAGCCCGGTACTCACTGAAGGCGCTGTTCTTCTCCAGGGTGCCGTTGATCCTGCCGCTGGGGTGGATCTGGAGGTGGTACTTGGTGGCACAGTAGAGCTTCCTGCGCCGGGGCGCTCCCCCGAGGTGCTCGTAGACGCCGCCGCGTCCCCCCGCATCCCGGCGCGGCCGGGGGGCGGCTCCGGCGGCCTCGGACACGGCCGCGGCCCGCCCTGGGGACCACGGCTCCTGCAACAGAGTCAGGAACAAGATCCAAATTATAACCATTGTGGCATGATGGCCGCAGCGCTTAGTCTGCTGGGGAGAGCGAGGCTCGCAGCGAGTGGCACCAGGGGTCCCATTAAAGCCGTCTTGCTAGCAGCACTCCGGAGATGCCGAGCGCACGCCGCTTGGAGCCGTGCAGCATCGGCGAGATTTTATCAGCCTCGATCTGGCCCTTTTATCTGTCTCAGATTTACTTAAATCAATAGACATCGGCAAAGGCCACCGAAGAGTCCCAGCTGTTTGTGTTACACGGAGCTGCCGTGATCAGCCTTCTCCTTGGATTTCCAGATAGACAGACGGCATGCGTGAGACAGAGAGGCAAGGAGGGAGAGAGGGAGGGAGGGAGGGAGCCGCTGGATTTCGGCAGGAGACTGCGGGGAAAATAGTTGATCGACGGAGCATAGAAATAAAAGGAGCTTCCTGCAACAATAGCCTGATCTGCGACCAATTGATACAGAGCAGAGGAGGCAAAAGGTATCAGTCTCGTGTGAACTCCCAGAGTGCAGCGTGGATAAAATTACACAGCATCTCTCTCTCTCTCTCTCTCTCTGTCTCCCTGCCGCCACCGCGCACACCGCACACCCCCGCACGGGGGCCGGCAGCCGGAGCAGCCGCGGACCCTCCGCCGAGCGCCGCCGCCCCCCGCGCAGCCCCGCGAACCGGGGGATGATGATGATGCTCCAAGGGAGCATCCTCGGGAGGCGGCTCTGGGCAGCGCCAGTGTTAAAGGCAGAGGAGCGAGGGAGGGGGTGCGGGTCCCGGCTCCCCGGGAGGCGATGGGGGGAGAAAACACCCCCGTGGCTCGCACTGGGGATTTGCTCAGCGTGTGCGTGTCCCCCGCTCTGCCCCCGGTGAGGAGAGCAAACAGTTATTCCTAAATCAATCAGCTCACGCTTACGACTAATAGGCGTTATTTAGACAGAGCTTTCAGGATTTAATCATTCCCAAATTAACTTAGACAAAGTAAGGCAAGTGTTATGATGTACATCCCTGAGTGCATTTGCAAGAAGTCGTAGCTAATCCTTTTCCTTAACTCCGGTGCCTGGAAAGTCTCATTAGCTGGCGCTGAGCTGCCCTCGCTACCCTGTCGCTTCACACCACTGCCTACGCTTTCTAAAGAGGATGGAGCTACCTATAAATAAATAGAAAAGAAGGCAAAAGGTTCAACAGCTCCGTGAATTACGCTGTCCCCGCGTGCTCCTCAAAGGCAGCTCGTTAATTAGATTTGCATCTGAAACAGGCAGTAGGAGTTTTGGGGAAGTGTTTGAGAGATAATTAGTATTAATGTGCTTGAAGGGCACACAAATACACCTTTGAAGTGAGTCACGTCACAATTCAAGCGTTTGACCTTGATCAATATAATTTTTTTTCCCGGAACTGGTGAACATGAAGAGGTCTATAAATTTTTTTAAAGACCTTTCTATGAAGAGCAAGAGGATTTTCTTACACGTTAAAGACTTCTTTAAAAAGAGAAGCTTTTACTAGCGGGAAAATAAGGGAAGGGGTACGACCTTTTCCTAAGAGGAATGGCAGGAGGACGAAACTGTCTCCAAAGCTACTCCCCATTTTAAGCTGTGCTTAATATTTAGTAGTTCTTCAAGGCTAAAAGGATTTTCATTATACAGTCGTCTGGAATAGAAGGAAACACATAAAAAACCCCACAAGCACCCTCTCCGCCATTACCACCCTTCCTCCCCCTTTTCTTCTCCATAAGTTAAGCCCCAGCCTCACAAGGAGAGTTTGATCTGGGGATGATAAATGTTTGTACAATTAATACTTTATTGCTGTTCTCCTACAATGCCACTGCCAGGCAGACAAGTGGTTCCAGCGTATTGATTGGAAGCTAAAAAGCAGGGTATGCAAGTAAAAATATGAAAATCTTTAACGTGCAGGGCTCCAATATTTGGGTGAGGGGAGCGGGGTGTTGCTTGCGGGCCAAATCATTCAGTCCATCCTTCAAGAAGAACCTCTCTGGAAAACCTTCCTCTCGGGGATGCTCGGTAAATCCTCTCCTGGGGACTAGTAACTTCTGACGAGCTACAACACAACAGTGGCAGCAGAAAAAATAACTCTTAACGTGCCACGAGTCTCCTGAAAGATGCTTTCACCGGCACCTCTTGAAGGGAAGATAAAACACAATTAGTGACAGTAATTACAGCGATCTCTTTAGAGCAAATCTCGGCTCTGTCCCGAGCCTGGTGCATCGCCCTGTAGATGCACAGCTGACATTTTCCGGTGCGGGATTCGCAGGGTATTTTCATTAGAGCTCTGAAAAAAACCCTCAAGATCCTCCTCCCGCCCCCCACCGCAATAATAAACCCCAAAGACCAGTGGGTGGAAGAGTAACACGCTAATGACTTTTGCTCAAATTGTTTCCATCTTGATCACATTTTCATAATTAGCGCCATCAGCCACAAATCTTTCCGCCCTGGGCATCTGCCGCAGCCAGGCTTCCCGAGCGATGTGGATTCTACTTATTAGGGAGGGGAACACTCACAGGTCTATCATTAATGGTCCCCCTTTCAAATGAAATGAACCCGACCCCCACGGAAATATCAAAGGGCCGTAACTACCTCGTCTCGCTCGGCGCAGCGCTGAATAGCGAGCAGCCTGAAGTCGTTTCGCTCTACTCAGACATCTCTACAATAAAACATAAGCCCACTCTTGTATATTTTAAGTTTGTCTGGTGACCATTTTTGAAAACAAAAAGGGTCCCTTTGATGTGGTCTGATTCTAACAGGGGCTGCGACGTCAGATGTGGTCTACGGAGTCTTTCTGGAAATATTTTTAATTATGCCCCAGAGCTCCTTGTAGCCCTAAAGTAATAACCAGAAAGCTGTTCGAATCTGTCACTTCGCGTGGGGGGAGAAGAAGCTCTAGACCGTACGTAACTAAATCAGAATTACGGCTGATAATGATCTTCTAATTCTCTCGAAGTGTGTGATTTTAAGTGGAACGCGGTAGGGATCTGTTATTCTTTTGCTAACGGAGCATTTCGAAGGCTTCTGTCAGTTCAGCCATAAACTCCTTTCTCCTCCTGCAAAGCCATTGGGTAAAAGCGAGTATTTGAGACAGAGGTTTTTATCCTTGTAAGCACGTGAAACACTTGTACTCTGAACTAATTACCCTCCGAGAAGGAATATATATATATTCGGATATGGACGTCTAATATCTTTATGGAGATACAATTTTTATTTAAGTATTACCTAAGCGTAAGAATGAAAAAAAGGCAAAGCGTTGAAAGCGCCAATTTTAAGCAGTAATAAACTTTACAAACACCCATCTTGCAGCGATGGGGCTGTGAACCAGGATGTGCTGCTCCTCCGCACCCGGTGCTGATTTACGACCGGCCCATTACTCGAAGGAGAAGGAAGTCACAATTTGTAGAGCAATAAATACCGAGGCGGTGGGTGGAGCCCCCAGCAGAAAAAAAAAAAAAAATAAAAAAAAATTGCTCCCCTTCTCCAATTAAAAGTCCGTCCCAGCTCGGCTGCGGAGCGTGGGAAGGTCCCAAAGAAAACAGGAAAACAGGCGCGGTGCTGATGAGGTGTTTGTTTGCGATGTGCTAATGGCATCTTCCGAGCGGAGCCTTCCTCCCTGCTGCAGCCCCCTCACACCTGCTGACACCGGGAAGAGCCCCTAAAATCCAATTGATTCCATTCGCCTATATAGCTATATTTTGTTTTCTTTGTGCTGTCCTGGCGGGGTTATTCTGCACCCCGTGAACAATATAATCTTGTTTAAATGACTTTCCAGACCACACAGCATCACGTTACCCTGTTCTGTAGGGGCAGGCAATGCTGGTTATTACATTGTACACTGGTAGCCCCAGAAAGCAGGATGGAGGCAGAGTGGAGGAGGAAAGCTCCGGGGAGGAAATTCACAGCTTCCGAGGTTCAGGTTGCTTTTCCAGGTGGGGAAAATAAGATATAGGTAATTTCCAATGAAAGCACATAGGAAGAAAGCTCTAAAAGAAATGTGAAACACATAAAAGGCATAAAATAATTTTTCCCTTTATCCACTCCCATGAAATATTTTCCACTTTTATAGTAACTTTTTGCAGTTTATGAACAAACAATCTGAGGTCTTTGGGGTGACACAGCTGAGTCCATACATATGAGAGCTACTGCTATATTGCACTTCAGACAGTAAATTAGTTTACAAGTTTTAATCTTCTGTACTTTGGTTAAAACATTATATAATCTAGATCTATTGTTATTATTGCTGTTGTTGCTATTATTAATATTTCAAGTGGCTAAATTCCTTACTCCTACTAAATTCCTACCAAAGTTGGAGAGAGTTTCTCTGTCTGAGGGCTGAGGGACTAATCCTTCATTCAAAGTCCATGGAATTCACTAAGAGCCTTTTCTTTAATGCCAGTGAATTTAGATCAGTCCCAAGCTTATTACTAAAAAAATTATTTTCTGTCATGTTCTGATAATCTCTTAATGGTTTACTGAATGAGAATATTCAAAACAATGAATGCAGCAACATTAAAGGAAAAAAACCCCTCATTTTTTACCCTCTGTTGCTTACTCCTTTTCAACACAAGACACAAAGGAAACAGTAGAAGAAATGTAACAGAGAAAAATGTGCGATGGAGAGGTTTAGATGACTGTCACGTGGCTTGGACAGATCTGTGGCAGGCTACAGTGGGGATATTCAGACTCAGGCAGAACTGTAAACTGCAGCCACGAAAATAACCAAACATGAGAGATACGGGGGAGTCCAGAAGAGGAGAAAGGGAGTGAAATAACAATAGAAATGTAATTTGGTGATAACCTGGATGCTGTGTTTGCATACGTGCTTCACACCTTTGATATCTCAATCCTCACTTAATAGCCTGAGCTCTTGGAAAAACTTTTTTGGTAACACAGCACGTGTTTTTGAAATCAGCTTCAAAGAGTTTCTTCTGATTTACAGGGGAGCCTGGTACACCTGGGAGAAATATCTGACCCATACCCACGATGAAATTGCACTTTGTGCCTGAAGGACCTGCTGTTCAGATAAATCTCCTACTACTTTTAGAATTTATCCCCCCCCACTGCATTCACAATCAGAGGCTTGTTACGATCTCACTCAGCCCTGCAAATCTTTGGGAATTGGGTTACCCGAAGATAAAAGATTTCTCTCTTTCTCCAAGCTGTGGCTGGATCAACACTTTGCAAAATCAGATGACAGGCAGAGGGGTCAGGCCTAGGTCTGTGCACGGGGTGCCCAAGCACCAGGGATGAAACCTGGAAATGCCAGGCACACAGACATTTGTCCCTGGGGAGAGAACACTGGTGCCAGGAATGATCCACTCCACTCTGAAGATCAGCAGCTGAAGACCACTTCAGATCAAGGCTTGCATCATATGGCTGGGGTTTTTCCAAAAATCCCATTCGTGGTTATATGTTGTCCTAAGAAGGCCTCAATGCAAAGTGTCCTGAAGCTCCTTCTGTCTCGAGGGATAAGGAATAGGGCCAAGGAATCAGGAGAAATATAGGCAAGGAAAGGTTAGGTGATTTTCAAATCTAAAAAAAGCTGATGAAGAGAACAACAGAAACACAAAGTTAGTACCTTGGATGAATTTCAGCAGAATTCCTCTTTTCCCACAGGGGAAGAGGGGAGGGGTTTGTCACAGGGGAGTGATCCCAGGTGTGTTCCTCAACCACCAAGATGCCACAGAGAAATGGTGAAAGATGCAGTGCAAAGAGGGAACGAGCTAAAAGGATCTTTCCTTCTGGTCTTCCCTGCATTTATCTATCAGACCCTGGGTGGGAAATAAAATGGAGTGATGAACAACTCCTGAGGGTCCTTGGTACGAATATGTGAGTTTATCTCTAGACCCGATGTCCCTCAGGCCCCTCTGGTTACAGAACTTCACACAGTGGCCATGGCCTCTCTGTTCCACCTGTGTGGGGCAGGTGGGAGGCACTCAGGACACACCTGGAGAGGCTTGGGATGGAATCAGTGTTATTTTGCTCCCCTCCAGAGGGTCTGCAATTGAGGAGAATGTGGGACCAGGCTCTGGGGCTTAGCCAAGCCAGCAGAAAAGTGCCCTCCAGAGAGACCCTTCCCACAGTGGGCATTTAATCCCACAGAGGGATTGAAAATCTTTCTTGCTAGACCCGGACTTCTGTAGAGAAAACAAGATGCTGAGGAAAAAAAACCACATTACCTTTCTACATCTTTTTTTCCTATTTTGTGAAAGCAGAAGTCCTTCTACTTAAATCCTCAAAACCAGCCCAGCCAACAAGGAGGAATTCATCTGTCCTGTCCTGCTATTCTTACCCGTGTTAGTAGGTGTGGCCTCAGTTCCTCTGATGCTCTTCTGCAGCATTTAACAAATACTTTTTCATAGCAGTTCCATTAATTAGGGTACTAATCAACTGATTAATACCATGTTCTAGATATCCTGTACCTAAGACGGTGCATTTAAGAAAGTATGGGGTAGATAAGACAATTTGGCTCTCTTGTTTCAACCCAATTCAGGTGCCTGAGCTGCTAGAACTGAAGGTATATTTTTCACCTGTAACACAAAGAGGGAATTTCAATAATTGAATAGTGTGTTATCTCAGTGCACTTTCTAATCTGAGACAGTCTTCTACAATTTCTCCTGTCCTCAGAAAAATATCATAGAAGTGGTGACCCAAATTAGCAAAATTATCTAAAATAAATAAAACGTGCCTGAAATACCTCAGAAGGAAGGTGCAGATGCAAGTTGTGAGAGGTGCCAACACAGAAATGGCCTGAGGGCCGCCTGTGACAGAGCTGGTGTTGCAAAGTCACAGGAGAAGGGCTCTGCCCACCTCCTCTCTACTTGCAGCCTCTGGTTGAAATTAGTGATTTTTAGCCCTGACAGAATATTTTCTCACTGAAAAGGGCTTTTTGGTGGCAAAGGGATGTGATGTCACAATCAATAAAAGAGGTCAGGGCATTTTCTTTCCTGGAGGTTGCAGCACTGTTGAGTGCTGCAGCTCAGATACCTGTGTTTAGATCCCACCTTGCAGGTGATGCCACACAAGGGTCAGCTCTGGGGCATCTTTGCACTGCCAGCATCCCACATGTGCTGGAAGCCACAGGTGAATTTGCAATGGATATTTTTCCCAGCTTTTCTTCGGCAGTAATCTGTCTTTCCTTGGAGTTGAGTAACATAAGCTCATAAACTCAGGTCAGCAAAATGAGGATCTAATGACCAATATTATTTTTTATGTCTCTAAACCTCATTGCCATATCTGAACCCTCTTCACCATTTTCTTTCCGGTATCTTTCTCACAGGGAAATAAAATCTTCTTTCTCTCCTGTGGCTAAGATGGCTGACTGGTAAGTAAAGTTGATTTTTTTCTGAAAAAAAATAAATCAGAGACTCCTAGGATAGATGAGTTGCACCCTGTAGATGTGGCATCTTAGACAGCTTTACTGAGGCTGTTTTTTAGGCAGGTATGTACAGAGCAGAGTTTTTCCTGTAGCTCATTTAAAAAGAATTGATGCATCTTGCAGAATCCATTCCTTAGTGAGTTACAGGAGGCAGAATAAGCACTTATTTGTGTCTTTATGTCTGAGCACGGCTTTCTCCAAAGGGTGTTTATTTCCATGAATCCCTCCTTGGTACTCCAGTCATTTGTCTTAATAGACCACCTCAAAAAAAAAAAAAAAATAAAGTCTGTGAAAACTTTCAGGTTTACTTTCTTTTCTGAAATCACTTGTCCACTGATTTTGATACTTAACCACCAAACCCCCCTGACTGCTTGCACAGACCAGTTGAGGTTCCAATCCCAGGAACAATTTTCCCTCCTGCCCCATTCTATTTTATTGTATGAAAACGGGTGAATTGGAATGTGAAGAAGTCAGATCCCTCACTTGAGGTCCAGGCCACCATCACCTGCTTGTCTCAGGAGCCCCTTGTCCATTCATTTATGGATCCTGCAGTTGTGCTCCAGCTACATCTGAGTGCAACGCTGCTCCTCAAAAACTGGTACCTGTATCAGACCTCAATAGCAGAATCTTCGACTATTTTTCCAAGGTATTTCTTTGGATAATTTTGTTTCACAGGGCTCGTCTGAAATGAATCAGTGAAGTTATTGTCAGGCAAATATCTGGACTGAAAGAGAGCAGTGGGTTTTATAACCACCCGAATTTTACGGAAACAGAACAAAAACTGTTATAGAGAATTATTTGCTTTTGTCTGAAATTTTGAGGTTTCAAATGTGTAATTTTTTTTTTTCAGGCCACTCATTAAAATCTATTCTCTGCCCAGAAAGAAGGACACCCACCTCTGAGCAGACACACAAACACAGACACACACACAGGCACACCTGCAGCCCCTACCCGTACGTAATGCCTGAACTTGCAAACTCTTTGTCGTGGAAGTAATCTTTATTCACGTGAGCAACCCCACAAGACTATTCATGCAATGGAGAATTACTCACATGAGTAAAACTTTTGCAGAATCAGGTCCTGGATCTAACAACAGCATTTTAATTACAGACAATCCCCGAGCAATGTGTACAAAAGAGTTTTTTTCCTGGACAATAACAAAGGTTATTAGCCTGTTCTTTTTTCCCCTTCTTGCTCTTTGGTTTGAAAGGAGGCACCAATAATCCAAACCAAATAAAACTGACCTTTGAACCTTTTTTGCTGTACTTTTTCTCATGCCATGATTTCTTTAGTCTGTTAGTGATCTGAAGGCTCGTTCTGGGCTACAGCCACTTTCCCAGACAGGACTGCCTTTCGTCCCCTGACAAATCACTGCTGAGCCCCTTTTGTCCTGCACCACTTTGATCTCACCTGCCTGTCAGGCAAAAAAGAACTCCCGTACAGTCAGAATGCATTGCAAACAAATTGGCAACCATTTCACTCCTGTGCACCATTTTCAGCAGAGATCAAGATAGAGATAGAGAATTTTTAACCCTTTTCTCGACCTGCTGGACTAGGAAGGAATGCAAGGTTATGGTGGATTGATAATTTATTAAGGAATTGAATGATTAATAAAAAACAGTGACAAAAGCCCACAAACCTCTCTAGATCAGAATTACATGGCATATTCTCTCTCAAATACAAAGGAGTTATTGCACAGTGGGCAGTGCTATGCTCAGATTCAAGCTTTGTAGAAGACCAGATCCTTTAATTGGACAGCTGCTTAAGCATAAACTAAAGAAACGTAATAGGTATTCTCCAATGTGAATGAAATTAATCCTATTGTAAATAACCACTGGAGTATTTAAAGGGATATCTGAATCCTTTCCAATACCCAAACTTAGCCATAGGTGAGTTTCTTTCCCAGTTTAATCTCTGATTCCTTTCCAATATCCTAACTTAGCCATAGGTGAGTTTCTTCCCCAGTTTAATCTCAGTAACTTTCAATGTTTCATTAAAAAAAAAATTACAGTTCTTCATCACATGAAGTTTAGAAAAGACATTGTGTAGCAATTGGCAATGACTCTGTGCATTTCAGTCTGTGATATTAGAGGAATCTAGTCCTTGAGCTCAGATTTGCAGGACCATAGGTGTATTCCAGCTGTTTACCATTTATCTTCCCCCATGTGCCAGCCTCCCTCCACAGCAGCCCTGTTTACCCAAAGGCAGCTTTTTATCAAAATACCTCTCCACCTTTATTTTAGCCTAGCAGTACATGTTGAACTCAGAGAAAGGAAATTTAACACATCCATCTCTTCTATTTAAACTGCTTGAAAGAAGTATAAACTTTTGGAGAAAGCAAAGCTACACCAGCGAGAAAAGGAGAAAGAGCATTCAAACCTGTTGCCAAACATACATATTAATGAAACAGTGGCAAGCTGCACAAAAAATATTTAAATTACATTTTATAGCTGAAAGTTCAATGTTTCTATTTTCCTGCCACACTTACCTGCAAACAGTAGTGATTGTTTTATTGATATCAATAAATCCCCACATATTTGTTTGGTTTAGAGTGTATAAATTTTTCTTTCAAGTGTTATTCTGCTGATTCCTCCACAAGGAGAGAATCCTTTATTTGGCAGTAAGAATCCTCTGAAATTAGAAAGAAAGAAACAATTTAAGAACTAGTTATAAATGTTGAAAGGAAACTATTACGAAATCTCACTTTTGCTTCATTGTGCTGATGTCCTGGTAATGTTTCAGTATACTAATACATGAGATGCAAATGCTGTTAAAATATTAAAATGGTGTTTAACATATGAGATAAAAATGCTGTTGCTTCTTGACAGTGAAGCACTGGGATTTTTTTTTTAATTGACCTAAGTACAGCTTCACGTTCAGAAATCTCAGTCCCCAAAGTATGAGAGCAGAATCTCAGTATCAGCTAAATTTTGCTGGATGGGAAGAAATTATTGTGTTTTCATGTATCATGATGGAATGATGGAATCATGGAATGGTTTGGGTTGGAAGGGACATTGAAGCTCATCCAGTTCCACTCTCCTTCTCACATTCAGGGACATCTTCCACCAAACCAGAGCTTCATCCAGCCTGGCCTCGAACAATTCCAGAATTCCAGGGGTGGAACATTCCCAGGGAATGTCCTTCAATTTCCTTCAATACATAAAAAAGGCCAGTCATGGTGGAGGGGTTGAACCACCTCTTGTGACCACACCCTTGGCAAATGGACACGGTTCTGTATTTTCACCTCTCATTCCCAAACAGGGTCAGGATCTTCTTCAAAAGGATCCCTTCCTATCTCACCTGGCAGGTCTTCTTCGAGGACATTTCATGACCACCCTTCTTTTGGTGATGCCCTGTGTCTCCTAACCTGCACTCAGCCTTCAAGAAAAATCTTTGAGAATCCTCTTCAGCTTGGACAAAGCGTAATTTTGTCCCACCAGCTGTTCAGCAATTAATCCTAAATGGCATCATTTTTAACAGGAAATTCTCTGTAATGGAAATCACTAAGTTTGGAGTAGGGTCATTTTTCATGGAATTTCATGGGGATCCTGATTGTGGCTGGGCCAGATCATCCAAGCCTGCTCTGGGAAGGATTAGACCTAATAAATATGTGGTGCATGTGGTGATGCTGCTGCTGCTGTTAACCCAAGCTGAACTGCACTGCTGCAGGTACATTTATAGGGAAGACAACAATCTATATGACAACTGGGAATAAAAATTCCAAGGAGATGTTGCCAAAAGATGCCAGGGAGAAGCCCCGTCACCATAATGTTCTGCAGATATTTTTGTGGCTACCACTAACCTTTCTGTTTTAACCAGGGTAAATTAGAGTCTTATAGAATTTCTTTGTTTTTATAAAGGGAAAATGCAGCTCATGTTTGACCCGTAGTGTATAAAAGTCAGCTCCAAGTTACCTTTGCTATCAATTGTTTTGACTGACATTCTCCTCCATGTAATTCTACACACAGCTTTCAAACTAGGCTTGAAAACCCTTCCCCTGCCTTTTTATTTTTTAACCTGTTCCCATCAGCTATTTAAGGTGCACTCACTTTTTTTTTTAAGCCTGACTATTTATAATTAGCATTTTCTGTCCACATGCAATTGTGCTCTAAACTCTTTCACATTGGGTTAATTCACTGACTTTAAAATCTATTCATTGAGGTCCAGAAGAAAAAAAAGTAAACATGTCTTTAAAGGATGGCATGAATGGTTGAATCAAGATTAGGTCCCCACTCTTGTTAGTCCCTGATTTTCAGGGAAGGCTGCAGTCTTCAAAAATCAATTGTCTTCAAAGCTCCAAAAAGCAAAGGAATGAGCAGGGGTCAGACTCAAGAGCATCCCTTGTGCGCCGGAGTTAACATTACCTAAGTACTTTAAACGATCACTAATTAGTGCTTTCAACGGCCTCTCCCAAGACCACAGGGCTGAAATATCTTTTTTGGGAATAAGCAATTGTGTCAGGCAGGCTGGAGCAGCTCTCTAGCAGGGGCAGCAGGATCAGTCTCCCGTTCCAGCCTGTGAGCAGAGCGAGCTCCCGGAGGAGCCGCTGACCATCCCCAGGCTGAGGTGGCCACGGGGCTCCTGCCTGGACGTGCAACTGCATTTCCCTGTGCCATTCCATGTTTAATACAGCCCTGCTTGCCTTCCGTCGGGAGCGTGAATGCATCTCTGTAGGTATTTAGGAATCCAGACAGTGGAAAAAAAGTTTCATCTCTGAGCGTTTCAGAGGCAACTTAGAAAAATCCGTGCAATGTTCTTTAAAATAACAGCAGGATAATCAGTAAATTTTTATTTCCTAGCTGAGTTGAATTCAGTAGAGTTAGACTTTACTACCCACAATTGCATTTAAATGGAACAGGAGTATCTAAAGGAGCACACAATTATTATTAAATACTGCCGGATCCGGGAGTTTCAAATTGACAGCCCTAAATATTTTCTATTACACACACATAAAATGATCCTCACATGGGCAGGTAAGGATCTGACACATAATCATTTTTTAAGAGTTCCTTTACAGAGACCAAGTATTCTTGATGCAGGCATCATAAATAACTTGCAAAACGAATGCAGTGAAATGTGAGAATAATGAGTGTACACAAAGACAGGGATCCGCCAGAGCACACTGGCATTTGAGCACCATTTATGAAAGCAGTGCTTAATAATGACTTTGCATTTTGTAAAACAGCAAACATTTACAGTTTACTCATTACTGTAAAGTAAGATGAGGATACTTAGCAGGAAGTCAGTAGACATTCCAAAGCTTTGACTTGGATCTTAGTCTGGAGTTTGCCGTGCTGTACAAACTAAATTTCCTTTTCTGGCAGCCATCAATTAGGAACCACAGAATCAATTAGATTGGAAAAGACGTCTGAGATCGTGGAGTCCAACCTTTGACTGATCCCCACCTTGTCAACCAGACCATGAATCACATCCTGTCTTTCCCTGGACACCTCCCTCACATAAACTGCATTGAACCATGAAAAAAAACTACTGTAATCATTAAAAACAATCATCAGAAAAATAAAGTGGGACTGTGTCTGTTATAAAGAAGAGTAGAATCTTCTTTGTCCGCCTGAAGACAGTGTCCAAATTTACAAATTACAAAAATAATTGGGAAGTTTTGAGTTTTTTGATTAAAAATAAATTTCATGAAGACAAATTTGTCTTGAAGATGGAAACTCTGTATTCTCCATATCAACAACAACAAAAATTCCTGGAAAAAAAATCGGCATAATACCAACAAAAATCGTGTAAGTTCTACTGTGGCTTCTTCATCTTTTCTTGACTCTGCCTGAATTTCACTTTTGTGTTTTACAGCACACTTCAGTGGAGGAGCTTCACTGTTATGTCTCAAAGACAAATAAAAAACTTCCTAATTGATCTTGTCTGCAAGGAGTTTGTTTCAGATTCTAGTGCTTAAACTGCAGCCACCAGAACACTAACTTCTGGAGTGTCCAGCATTGATTTTATCAAGAAAAATAGCTTCAAAGATAGCTATAAAAATAGCTGCCAGTCCATCCTAGAGACAGTAAATAAGCCGTGTCAGAATGACAATTTACAACAGAAAGTGAATTCTATAGAAATGCCAACTCTAAGGTTAATACAAATTTTGATAACAAACTTTGAATTTCTCATATTTGATGACATTACCCAGCTTTGGTATTTTCAAATGAAGGAATCATTTAGAAAAACTTTTTTCTGGAGATGCATATCATTTTCATAGATGAATGGTGTCAGGGCTGTTTGTCAGCCTGAGCAGGGCCAGCTGCTCCAGGGCTGCAGAACACCTGATCTCAGAGCAGGGAGCAGGCTCAGCTCTGCACTTACCACTGCAAACCCTCTGTTATTGCCCCTTCCTGCACCCTGGCCACGAGAAACTGCAAAGTTAAAGCAGGGGTCACTCTCTAATTGAAACATCTCAACGTGCAGGTCAGGTTTGAAGGGTCTTCAGTGTGAGAGATCACAAAATGAGGAGATGCAGGCAATTGTTGAAATGTGTAATTTCCAAAGCAAGTCACACAAAGGGAATTGGCCTCAGTGGGGAAAGTCAAGGCTCAGTTTGAGGATGATCAATATTTTCTGAAAATCTGCTCCATGTGGAAATGTTCAATTTGCACTCTTAAATCAATAATCACTTAGTTTGGAAATGGATGAAGTCCTCTGTGGTGCAATCCAATCAGCATTATTGTATTGAGCAATAAGACGACCAGAAACTGAAAATAATTGGTAAGAACTTGAGAATAATTGACTTTTTTCGTTGTTTTTTCAAGAAAGAAGGCGTAGTGTCATTTAAAGTCTTTGTCATTTTACATGTGCAAACATCAGCACAGTTTGGATTGTAAGGCTTAAGGATTGATCCTTTAAGAAACGTTCCTTGTCTAAAATTCCCATTGCCACTGATTCCAGTGGGATCAAAATGCTTAAAGGTGCTCAGTGTCTCTGTGTGTTGTGGGCATTGCTGGCAGAGCTTACAGATGGCACAAGGAAAAAATAAACCACGGGGTTTCACATTTTTACTGCATCCCTGTGGTAATTAACTGCTTGTGGGTCAACCTGAAGTTTCTTTTTTTTTTTTTTTTTCTTCTCTGAAGAAATCCAACAGCCAGAGCTTTGAATTGACATCATAAGCTCTGGAGCATTTGTTCTTCTGCCTGTTAGAATCACAAATTTTGTCTTTTAAATTTATTTGAAATAGATGTTTAACCTGCTTCATACTCTGACATTGAACCATTTGAAGTGTTGGTGCAGGGGCATTACTTACAACACTTAAAAGGAATTATTTAGTAAAATACTCATGGCATTTATTTAGTCTTGCTCTGCCCTTGTGGGAAACAGTTTTCTACTCAAATTTTCTGCATTTCCAAGTGTGTTAGCAGCAGAGAAAAAGGAGGGCCAGATTCTCCAGAAATCTCTCTACCATAGGCTTTTTCACAAAAAGATTTGTAAAATGAAAGTGAATGTCACTGTGCACACAGCATAGGCTAAGATCGCAGTTGTGTTGCTAAATGTGCTCTTTAGAGTTTTAATTCACCAGGAAAACCCTCTCAGAGAAATTAAATAGTACTCATGGGAAAGGTTCCTTCTTTCAGCAGGTTTTTCTTGGGACTTTCAGGCCCATTAACAAGCCTAATACACTGCATTACCTTTCCAGTCACTTCTGCTTCCCTTTGTTGTGATACCTACTTAAAATATCAAAGCTGTGAGGAGTTCAATGAGATATTGAAAAGTGAGTAACACAGGTTTTATATGACAATCCCAAATCCCTCCCTCTGTCTTTTTTTTTTTTTTAAAGTTCTTTGCCAGCATCACTAGATGAAAAAGAAATAAAAAGTCTGTGGGTGGGACACGAAGGACTGACAAGGTAAAGCCAGATCAAAAAGAAGCCTCCAATAATAAATCAAAGAGGCTAAACAAAGGGCAGGTCAGGAAAAAAAAAGAGAAGTATTTTGAATCCTGTAACCTAGATGTAAACTGTCCTAATTCAGCATTATTTAGCAAACACAAGATTGATTCTTGGGCTTTCTAACCTGGGGAAGGGGGAGTGGTGAAGCAATGTTCATGGAAAAATGGCAAGGCTAGGAATCAGTGGGGAAAATCAACATATAATTCCTGGAAACAAGGAAAGGAAAAAATGGCCAGTCCTTGATCTTCTGATTAAATGGTAATATTTTGGGGGGTTCAGTATACACAACTATTGGTCTAATAAAGCTAAAGAAGGAAATTGGGAAAAAAGAAAGGGCAGATGTAGGTCTGAAAGTCCAGCGAGATAATTTGTTAACAATCACTGGACAAAAATAAATCCACAGACTATGAACTGGGGGGAAATGCCTGTTGCATGTCATGTAACCAGAAGTCAGCTCTAGATTTTCAGAGTCAATTTACAATCAGGACTTTCCCTTTATAACTGTTTGATCAGCACTGTGATGATTGATAAGCAATCAATGGAGCTGTCGGAGGTCCCAGTGCAGAGGTGGCCGAAAACCAGGAAGAATCTTTGGAATTTTCATAATTCTGTGATACCATCCAGCATCTATTCCATGCTGTGCATAGCTTTGTGATCCAGCCAGCCTGTTACTTTTTTTGCAGTCCTGGTCCTAAAAAGTCTTTGTCAGGGTTTATAATATGTCCTGAATTCAGAGCAAATCTTGACTTCAGTTGGTGCATGTCATATATTGAACCAGATTTTATCCCAAGGCTTTCAGTATCCAACACAAACCCGATGGGCTGAGGATTTAAAACCCAGAAATCCATTCCAAATTGCACTATAATAATTGCAGTATAATTGCATAAAGCTCCAAAGAGTCAAAAATAGATTCACATAAGCATAAACATACAGAAATTACTTAGGATGTATAAATATGAATTACTGACTTATTAAGAGCATAGTAATACAAAATAAATGTATTTCCACGTTGATGGAACTGTGGAAAATCATCTTCTTAAAATGATATATTTTAGAAGAAAGTTAGCAAGTGTTCTGTTGCCATTGATACATTCTGACCAGTAAATCTTGCCAGGGAAGGTGTGAGGCTTGTGCAAGGCTTTGCTGTTTGCATTCAGACAATCAGTCCTGAGAATCCTCAAAACTAAGCTAAAGTCCAACCTATTTAACCCCACTGAATGGAAATGAAGAAGTGAAGATCTGGAAATCCAAATCCAGACATTCCAGGTCTAACTTTAAAAACGAAGTAATTAAATTGAGTTAAAGTGCCTCATTGCTGCAGAGGTCAGCACCTGCTGGGTTTATTACTAGAGATCCAGGTAGGAGCCCTTGAAATGCCTTTTGCTTCACTTAAACACTCTGTAATTTGACTGGTCTCAATTTGAAATTGGAGGCAAATCTATTTTTCATCAATAATCTGCCTACATGGTTTAAAAGAAATATTCTCTGAACATACTTATCAAATCAGACATCCACTCTGGTATTTTAACAACAAAACTTTTTTATCTGACACTTTAAGGTGGACTTGATAACCCTTAATCCTCAACTGCTCCATGATCTTTTCTTGTTTTGTAAAGTGCTTTTAGGAGAGCAACCTACACCTGTCTTTGATGTGGGTTTGTCCTTTATTTACTGCAGGTTCTGAACACCTTTGACAAATTAATCTCACCAATAGAACAGCACTGGGTAACTCATATTTGGATGCCTGCTGTTGGGGGAACTGCTGCTCATCACTGCTGCTCACTGGGCTGGGGGTTCAGGGGACAGGAGACATTCCCATGGATTTGTATACCCAGGTGAGAGGGACTCTGTGTGTGCTGGAGAGCCAATGTGTTCCACAATAAATTCCATTTACTTGTGCAGCACTGTTTCCTGCAGCTCTCCATCTGTGCATGTGTGATTCAGCTTTCAGAAACAGTGGGTTCTGGGAGATTGTAAAATACATGTAAAAATGCATGACTGCACATAAAAATAGGCATAAATAAGGGAATATAAATGAGGGTCTGTGCCTGTGTGCATGCTCCACCAGCCTTCAGGGAGGTTGCTGCTGCCCATCTCCCTGGAATATTTAAGGGGACCTGTTGTACAGCTCCTTACACTCTGTGAAATGACACACTTCAGATCAATCCTGCATTTAACTCTGCAAAAATGAACTCGAATTCACTTGGCATATGGCACTCAGGCAAACTTTGAGGTGTGAAACCAGAGGTGCTGGCCTGAATCAGCAGTTGGATCTCTGGGGTCCTCCAGGCTGTATTTATTTGAATTATATCAGCACTGCCGTGGTAAATTGTCACTGTGAGGAGGCAGGGTGTACATACCCACAGCAAGTGCCAAATCCCCTTTCATCAGCCCACATTAGCAGTGCTCAGACAGGACCTTGGGATTGCAATATTCCAGTCTGAAAAGGACACAAGAACAGGAGCTTTTAGCAATTAAACCCTGGGACACACTAGAAACTGAAAGTATCAGCTTATCTCTGGGCTCATCCACAGAGAAGAGATGCAAAATTTCAAAAAAATTGCAAACACAAATGAGAGTGTGAAAAGCTTGACCTAAAGATATCATGATGTTTATTTACTCTCAGAGGAGAAAGGAGCAGGGAAGAAAAAAAAGAAACTTTTAATGCCTAATTAGTAAAAATGCAGTTGGTATCAAACAGTAAATTAAGGGTGACTTCTGTTTGCATTTGCTTTAATCTCTTTGCAGCTGTAGGTATCTAGATTATTATTTAGATAAATCAAACAAGAAAAGGATATTCTGGTGTGATCACATAATTAGAAGACTGATAAATGCCAGCTAAGGATGGCATCAGCAAAAAAAAAAGAACGCTTCAAAAAATAACATTAGAAAGTATCTTCTTTCTTTTCTTTTCTTTCTTTCTTTCTTTCTTTCTTTCTTTCTTTCTTTCTTTCTTTCTTTCTTTCTTTCTTTCTTTCTTTCTTTCTTTCTTTCTTTCTTTCTTTCTTTCTTTCTTTCTTTCTTTCTTTCTTTCTTTCTTTCTTTCTTTCTTTCTTTCTTTCTTTTTCTCTCTCTCTCTTTTTTCTTTTTCCATATAGAAAAAAGAAAAAAAAGAAGAAATGCCCTAACTTACATCTTCATTTATGATGATACAACCCCAAAGCTGATTCATCCAGTTCAGTCTTCATGCACAGTTATCCTGGAGTGTGGTGTCTGGTACACTCTGGTGCTGTCTGTGGGCTCCTGCCTCCCAACTTTACATCCTTCAGCTCCAGAGTTACCATCTTTACTCTTCTTAGAGGGGCTGGAGTGAAATAAATAGAGTTTGTGATTAAATATAATTCTGAAATTAGTGATTTAAGCTGGCAGTAAGAGAAATGCTGACACAAACGTGCCTGTTTTTCTTAAATCCTCCCAAAACATGGATTCAGCTCCATGAATGCTCACTGTAGGCACCGGAGGGAAGGTGAATTGAGCTTCACCTTCTGCCCATGAATCCACACATTTCCTTGGAGCATTTCTGGAAACAGGGGAGGGTCCTTCATGTCCCTGGGCCACTCTGGCCATGTCTGTTTTCTGGATAACATTCTCCATGAGAGGAGCCCTTGGTGAAAGGGAGCTGGAGGAGTGGAAAGTCTGTGATCAATTACATCAACAAGATAAATCATTTATGTGGCCTGAATCAAATTTGCTGCATGATTTAAGTGCATCATCGCTGCCTGCAGTGTTGTCATTCCTTGTTAGTTGTTATTTCCTTGTTATTAATTCTGATTCTTATTGCCTCTCCACTGCCCACACTCAGAAAGAGAAGTACTTGGCTTTTCTGTGTTCTGTTGCTATGTAATGTGATATAAAACAAGTTTGGAGTGGCTCCCTGAATGCATGCAACCAAAACTAGGCCAGAAATCCCTTCAGCTGCAGCTGCTGATCATTAAATCACAGATCTGCTCAAGGAGCCTTGTGTCAAACTGCAGGAGGACCTGGAGGAAGATATTCACCAAGAAATCCCCTGGAATAGGGTATGTGTGTGCATCCTCTCCATACTTCTGGATACTAAAGTCTTTTGGTTTCAACAGAATCACCACAAAATTATGTTGAGACTGCACATGCACGTGTATTTGAATGTGCAGAGAGAGAGGCAGGAGGGGAGTGTTGCTATTATTTTAGTAGAGCTGCTCAGACGAATTTACTAAAAATAAGAATTCTAAAAAAAACTGAAGAAGAAAATTTTAACTCCACAAAATTTTCTTATTTTACAGCTAAGGTTTCTGCAGATGATGCAGGCTGTTTTCCGTCAAATATTGATTTTGTGTTGTATTTTAGAACAAATGGGCAAAATAAAATTGTAGATATCATTGTTTTCAATTTCAGACAGTGTAATTCTGACCATATTATTCATGTGATTGTGATTTTCACTTTAGACAGCATGTATTCCTGAGGTACTGAAAACCTTTCAACTGAAAAGACAAGACAAATCTGCAGAGAGTTCAGCACCTGTTTTAACAACCATCTGTAAGATTAAAAAAATATTTGCTAATATTCAACGATATTTCCACCAGGTCTCACTTCCTGAATCCAGAATTCCAACTTCCAGGGTCTGAGAGCCTATTCAAACACATTTCACGTACAGGAGGAAGAGATTTGGAAATTGAGAATGGCACATGCTTTTTCCTACTGCAGAAAAAAAATCATAAATATTCAGTGTCTTTTTTATCATAGAATCACAGACTGTTTTGGTCAGAAAGGGGCCTTAAGGATCTCTTCTGTGCAGGAATGAGGGCACCTGCAAAGAGCAAGTTTGGTGTCTCTCCAGAGCTCTCTTATGATGAAGGCTCTCATCGTCCTTTCCAGCTCCAGAGCCATTATTTTTTGGCAGGTGCACGCTGCTAATATTAATCTCCCTCATAAAGAATGTTTGCTAGGCTCAGCTAATTAATTTGGAGATAATTAGAAAGTTATCCATAACTAAATTACAATCATCTGCAAGATTTTTGCCAGCGGCTTCAACAGGGAGAGTACTTTTTGCACGACAAAATCCAATGAACATTTTTTAATGTGACCCAAAAAGTAGAGGATAAGCAGGACAACTCCAAGAGCTCTGTACCATGTCACAATATCGATCTGCTATCACCGACCTCCCACTGCTGCCAGCAGAATGACCAAGCAAAGGCTGTTTATTTTCCTGTAGATCAAAGAGAGGCAACAAAAGAGATCCCCCCAAAAGGTGGCTGTCTGCAGAGGGCAGTGCTCTTGTTTCCCCTATCTGATCAGCAGATTCCTTGGGCCCGCATTGACAAACCCTGGGTGCTGCTCACTCAGCCCCAGCCCCGTCATCTGTCTTGTGGGACAAGGTGCCTGCCTCTTCCCAGGCTGCATGGGAGAATAGCACTGCTGCTCTGCCACAGCCAAAACACAATGGCTGGGAGCTGGAATATAAAGTGGGAGAATTCCTCACATACCTTCCCATTTTCATGGACTGTTGGCAGCGAAGAAGGAAGAAAAAAAAAATAAAAAAGGGAAAAGAAGAAGGCGCGCTTTGGCATTCAGCCAGATATTTCTTTCGTTTTTCTTTTAATTGCCTGGAGTCACTCCACATTGTGCTGGGGTCCCCCCTCCCCGACCTCTCTCCCCCTTGCAGCCCCCCTGAGCCCCAGTGGCCCTGGGGGAACACTGGGTCCTGCCTGCAGGGAGAGCAGCACCTGGGCACCCCAGCACGGGGATGCTCTTTGCCCTGGTGCAGAACAGGAACATCCCCCCCTGGGGCAGCAATTCCTCAATTCCTCAATTCCTCAATTCCTCACCAACACTGCCAGCCTCGCAGTGTGCCCCAGGAGCACATCCCTACCTTGGCAATCCTTACTTTCGTGGAAATCAGGGACTGCAGCAACCTGTGCTGGCTGAGGCTCTTTCCCTGGGCCTCCATTTGTTATCCAGGGTCTCTTCCTTAAGGATTTAACTGAATACCAAACCCCCACTGCAGTGTGCTCACTGAAGTTCCCAGTACAGCTCCACTTACCCAAACCAGTCCCCTCTCTGTGCTCTGCAGGGCTATTGGGATGTGTTGCACGGAGTTGTTTGATTCAACCTGGGAGCAGTTTGTGCTTTTTAGGGATTAGGGTGGGTCTTGCAACATCTCTGTCCCCAGTGAATCTTGTTTAATGCTTGACAAAAGGCAGAAGGTGTGAGAAGTAGCACTTTTTATCTCTGTTCAAAGAACACTAGCCAGCAAATTTGTTACTTTTTAAATCATGTTGTGGAGCAAAGCTCTCAAAGACCTCAGCTGATATATTTTAAAAGACTGCTTTTTCCGTAATAATTTCATGATAATGTCTTTAAATACCTTTAAGGCAACCTTTGCTTGAAAACCTTTATAAAAACAGTTGGATATGTTTGTGTAACAGCCATTTCAGGACAGTAGATTAAATATATCCACTGTTCATTAGGCACCAGTCTGAATATCTTGAAGATCGAGATCTTTTTCCCAAATATTAGCCAATAAAAATATGTCTAGTACTCATATAGGCAAAAGCTTATTTGCTGAAAACTGAGGTAAATGCCTATTTAAAAAAAAACAATTTCAGTTTTCTGGGGTTATTCTGTAGAATTTACAAATAAATTAAAATAGTAGATTTTACATCTCAAGGTAATGTTCTGGGCTGTGGGAGTTACTGGGGTTTCAAGTCTAACATCTCCATCTTTGTCATCCTGATTGTCAGATGCCAGTTTTTTGTCAGTGAATGATGTGGTGGTGATCTCTGTTGGAAAAGTTGTAGTAGAATGAAAGGGAAGAAGAGGAAAGAATGGAAATCTGCCCATGGCTGGAGAGAAGTGTGAGCCTGTTGTCTCAGTGAAAATGCAGAACAACAGCAATGAAGTATTGCTAATGGAGTTTATACTCTGTAAAACTTCAAGAAAAGTGCTTGCAAATCTATGTTGGCCAAAATATTTGGTGTTGGGGTGTTTTTTAAAGATTACTACCCAGGTTCTTACTGAATATAAAGTCTCAGTCCAGTCTTAAATGAGACTGAGGAGCTTGAAATGAGAAGGACAAATGGATCGAGCAAAAATGGGAGATGTTCAGTTACACAAACAACAGCTATAAAAGTGGCAGAGAGAGTGTGGAAGTGCAGCAGTAACCAGAGAGGGTGAAATCGTGCAGACTCTCAGCAGCACTGCAGTGAAGTGCTGCTCAGGGCTCTCCTGTTCGTGCACTGCTTGTAACTCTGTTTTGCAAAGCACTTTTCATTCAGGGCTCTGCAAAGACCTCACACACTCGTGCCAAAGCCACCGCATCTGCCAGTGCATTGAGTCAGCTCTGGCATTCTGTTAAAAGCAAATGCTGTCTAATGTTCTACTTTTTAAGCACAAATATCAAAGAGAGGGGAAAAAAGAGAGAGTTGGAGGGCTGGGGAGGAGGGAGAGAAGAGTCAATTGCTTTTGCAGAAGCTGCAGTTTCTTTCAAAAAACCTGTCATTGACATCTTTCCCCAGAAAACATTTTGTCATGCACATCAGTGTATGACTCTAAGAAGATCAATCTAGAGAGGGAGTCAAGCCCACAATCATCATGTGACAGATTTTCAGATGGTGTTCTCATCAATCTCGCTGATAATGAGGTGGCAAATTGCTGTCTTATGGCAAAACTAAAAAGACAACTACCCCAGTAGGTGTCAATGAATATGTCAAAGGATTGTCCCACGGGGAGTCTGAGGAGGTTCTCAGAAACCTTTTTGTGAAGCCTGAATGCAGAATACTTTATTGATCACTAAAGAACTTGCACTGACATGCTATTTCCCCATGACATTTGAACCACCAATTTCCTAACCCGTGGTGACTACCTGCCTGGAAAACACTTTGGGAGTTTTCTTTCACCTTTGGTTATAGTAAAAAAAAAAATCTTGTTTTAATTTTAGTTTAGCCTTTCATCTTCTGAAAAACCACAAAAGCAAAATCTTAAAAATTATAACCAAACTAAATATCTGAAAATATTTAATGAACAATAACCATTTTGAACCAGTTAGAATTATTCAGAATTAACTTATCTAGATTATATTCTGAACTATTTTTTGTTTGGTTAGTTCTTTTATTTTGTTATGGTAAAGCAAGTAGCTCTCTTGATGGAGTAACCTTTTATTAATCTGCAGAGCAGGATTATCAGTACAGTGACATTTTGAAGAGAAAATGGTCCTTTTGTTCTCTATTTCCTAGGTCTCTTAGCATCTGAATTAGAGCCCAAAAAGCTCCTGCAGCTCAAGGCCATGCAGTGGTGAACTGCAATCACTCCAGGTTGTGTTCTAGAGACTGCTGATGGCAGACAGGCTGCTCTTTACCAGGCCTGAAATTCTGCATGCTTTGTTTTTCCCATTTCCAACCAATCATGATCATGCTTCTTTTCTCCCAGTTTTGTCAGAGTGCAAAACTACAGACAGCCCTTTTCAGTGCTGAGGCAAGAACTGTAATAGTAAAAATTTTATGCATTGTTTTGGTTGATCTTGGCTCAATTGTGAGCCAAATTTCACAATATTTCCCTCAAAAATTACATGGAAGAACCTCCTTCTGAGATAATTTGAAGAGAGTTTGTTTTAGACTCTCGCTTGTGGTAAGAAATGATAATATGAACAAGTGGAAATAATAAAAAAATGAAACACTTTGATAAAAATCTTAATTTAAAAATGAAAATATCTATCCAGTTAATAATATTACACATAAAGAGTTTATGCTGAGAAAAGACCATGATTCAACAATAAATATTTTAACCCAAACATTTTAATTATATTTGGGCTTTAGATAGTGCCAGGTGCATTTCTTGCTAGTTTTGAGATTAGTGACTAAGAATCACAGCTGGAATAATTTTTCCAGTGCCCATTTGGACTTGTGTGGCTGAAGAGAGAAGCGTTGGGGGCACAGCCTTACCTCTGCTCTGTGCCTGGTTGATAACCCAGAGTAATTAAATGCTGTTATCTCCTCTACCCTGGAACTCTTCACAAACCCTTGGTGTAAAACCTCACAGATTTCACACCTGCAGTTGCCCCACCTTGGACAATATTCAGGCATTCCAAAGCACATTTGGTTCGGCAGTCAGCCTTTGTTTGTCTGATTAAACACGTGCAGGGCACGTGTAGCAATTAGAAATGTAACTGCAATAAATAACAGAGCAAGGGCAGAGAAGGTGCAGCATTTGTCCCTGTACAACCCACACTCCCTTGCTGGGGAGCTGCTCCTGGAGCAGATGAGGCACCAGCATAATCCCACAGACACCCTCTGTCAGAGGATGGCCGTGGAAGTCTGAGAAAAGCCGTCCAAAAGATTGTTTTGTGGAATGCCAGGAGCTAGAAATGGGAACAATGTCTGGGATTGTTCCTGCTTCCGACCTCTGACATTCCATGAAACCATATCCTGGAGCACTGCTCTACTCCAGCATTATGACTGATGTGTTTCAAAGGGTCCATGAGCCTTATCTAATTCCAGTGAAACTCGATGGAAAAATTCCCACTGCCCCGGGGCAATAGTGAGGGGAGGGCTGCTGGATTGCCAGGGGACCAGCTGTGAAAGGATCTCTGTTGTACGAGATGCTCAGCAGAGCAGGGGCAAGCTCAGATCCCAAAGAGTTCATGATCTGAACAGACAAGATAACTCCATGGGGAAGGAACAAAATAGCCCAGGAGCTGAATGGCATCCCATTATCCCATGAGTAATTGAGTTATATCAGCATTTTGTATCTTGGGTCTTAATATCCCAATTAATACAATTGGCATCAGAGACTTGACCTAGACCAATCCCAACTGCACCTTAATTGGAGATATTTTTGGTTTGGTTTGGGGTTTTTTTTGTTGTTGGTTGGTTGGTTTTTGTTTGTTTGTTTGTTTATTTGAATTTCCATTGTATTTCCATGTTCATATTCCTTTAGATCCTTACCTGGATATTTAAGACATGAACAGGTGAGGGAGCAGGTGTATTTTTCTGAAGGAAAGGGACCATCAAGGCCTGAGGAAGAATGTCAGTGGCATCTACCTTGGGATATGGAGTGGCTCTCTCTATATGTACAAAAACTCAAAGAAGTCTGCTGGGACAGGCCTGGCATGAAACTTCTTCCACCATTCCTCTCCTGGAAGGCTCAGGGTGGGGAGGAGGAAGCCAAGGAGAATTTCAGAGGGCTGCCATGCTGAGCCTGCATTAAAGCCCCTTCAAACTCTCAGTCCTGTTGTCCCAGTCCGAAGTTGTGCAAGGACTTTGATGCAGCCCAGAGCTGCTGTTCACAGCCTGGAATCAGCCTGTGCCCAGAGGATGCCTTGGAGGATGACGAGATCCTTCCTTGCCACCCACTCACTCCGTCATTTCCTAAACTCTGATGTTTTCCACATCATCCCTGGCAGTTAAAAGAACACATGTACATGGACACTCCTGGAGCAGACTGCAAACATGTTTTTGGAACATCTCTTTCACAGGTCCACCAAAAGTAACTGGCTCTTGTTGTTAAGAGACTCGAGGGAACACAAGCTGTTGGCTTCTCTTCACAGCCAGTTTAGGAGGTGACTACAGAATCAATTTAATCAGGGATGAACACTGCATAATTCAGGCAACAAGGTCAAAAGTCCTGTGTCCACAGCAAAAGTGCACTGGTTTAATTCCAGGCAGTTTTTAAATCAACATCATTAAAGCTTGGTTAAATAATTAGCTAAGTAGATTAATACCACTTCTAATTTAATTTAAAGCTAAGCTAATTTAAGACAAACTTATCACTGTTCTTTTACGCTAAAATGAACATATTCCCACGAGAGTTCTCACTGATTTCCCTAAATCCATTAAATTCATATCCTAGGTCAAACTAGTGCAGCTTCCCCATGTAACTAAGCCTTAAAAAGAGTTTTTAAAAGATAGATATCTCAGTTAAACACTTAGGCTGCAGTATAAATCCTGTTTAAGTCAATGCTCTGTACTGCTCTGAAACTCATCTGGGTAATAGCTGGGTAACAGCATCCTCAGTCCTGAGCCTGTGCTGGCTCCTTGTCTTTCCACAAGCAGTGAGAATGCAAAGTACAAGCATAGCTACCAATGAAATTGGTAAGATTATTCACTCTGTCTTTGGGGGAAAAAATGCATCTTGAATCTGGTCTCTCTTGAACTCAGGTTATCCAAGTGAGAACATGATTAGTCCCACTCATTCTGCCTTTTAAAAATGATTTCTTTTGCTAGGACTAAATGCCAATAATAGCATGCTGGGTGAGTTAGGGGTTTCTACAGTGGTGGTGACAACTTAAAAATGTGTAGTGAGCATGTGTGTCCAGAAGGGAGGAGAATACCTCTAATTCTATCCCAGGGAAGTCAAGATATACTTAATCTGATTTTCTACAGAGGAAACTGCATCCCAGTGAAGGAATCTCCAGTTTCATGTATAGATTTCTCAATAATCTAAAGAAAAAAATAGGAAGTTATCTGTTAAAATTTCTAAGAACAGGTTTGGAGATCTGTTTTCATTTTTTTTTACTCAAACATCTTTGCTTGTATGCACTGCTCCTTGACTGTCTCTTCAGAATGGTGAACAATTCTACTTAGAGGTACCTTGCACAAAATTAAAACTGGAGAGGAAGAGAGCTTTTCAGCACCCTGAGTATGGTACATGATCTTCCAGCATGTTGGCCCTGATGGCAAAAGCAAAAAAGAGCTTGCAGGTGGTATGGACAATTTTCCTCTTCAGGTCACTAATTTTTTTATACAGGACCAGGAGAATTTAAAAATTCTGACTGACCAAACTGACCAGGTTATAAAGGTAAAAATGTGGGGAAACTAAAGGCAGTATGGGGAAATTTTGTCATATATTTTCAAGGTTTTATTTTTTTTTTCCATGGGTAACGTAACACTTTGCTTTAATAAAAGAAAATAGTTACAAGCACAACCAATTTCCCATCTGATGTAACAACATTATTTACTCTCTGGGTTATTTTTTTTCGTTTCTGTTCAAGGCATAAAATAATTATTATAGAGGGCTGTTTCATCTCGGTGGAGTACAAAAGTCCTCTTGCTAATTGTCACATCAAATGACCAGGGTCCCCGATGGAAATCTTCAAATGACTGTGAAAAAATTCAGGCTGTCACTAAACGCTGGGCACTTGGGGGGTTCTTTGGGGTTTTTTTCGGGTTTTTTTGTTGCTGGTGTGTGTGTGATTTCCCGTTGCAGATTAGGTTACTTGGTGTGGGTTTATCACACAGGAAAGGCCCGGCACAGATTAGTTCTGCACCATTGCAGGGCTGTTATGCCAGCTCCATCCTTGACCAAAGCAGTGGCCAGCACCTTTATTGTATCTGGGGACACGCAAGAACACTGCACTGTCCAGGACACAAAGGAGGCAGCAGAAAGCCCACTGTGTCTCTGAAGTGTTACTTCTCCACTTTTTGTCATGCTCCAGTGACATGAGTGCCAGGTCCCAGACTTTAACCCCACACAGAGCCCGAAAAGAGCTGTCAGTCTCGGCTTGTTCAAAGACAAACCCTTTGTGCAGGTCAGACTGAAGTGGCATGGTCCACATACTCACTAAAGCATGCCAGGGAGTCAGAAAGTCATAATCTGGCTTTGTACTTCTGGCCATTCCCATTTTCCCTCGTAGCTGGTGCCCAATTACCAGCGCTGTAATTTTTTCCCATTGTTAGGGAGCCATAAGGGTTTAGCTACCACTTATCCAATCGGGGTCGTGACCCGATGTATTTAGGCTTTGCAAATATAAGTAACAGTTCCCTTATCAGTGTCACCAGGACTCTTTAACACTTAGCAGGCAGAAAGATAAATATACTTGGCAGATACAATTTGATCCATTGCTAAGCCTTCCATTTTACCACTGACCCATGGCACTCTGCTATTCAAGGGGATGTTAACTGGTATAACCCTCTAACCCTCAGCCTGGCTCCCAAACCCCCGACTTGGGCTTACAGGAAGGACTTACAGGTGACAGCTTGTCAACCTGATCTAGAGCACAGGGAAACCAGGGATGAGTCTGACCTGGCTTCCACTAGTGCTGCTTTTAGCAGAATTCCTCCTGCCTCGCACCAGGAGAAGAATTAGGCTCTGTCTCACACCAGTTTGCTTCCAGGAAAAAGCCAATGCCACCTGATTTATGTGTTACTATTATTTGAAGCTTTGCTTTTTATTTGTTGACCTTCTTTGGTCAATTGGCTAATTGAAATGTTGCTTTATGACATTTTACAGCTCAGGTTTCTCCCGAAAAGTTCTGATTACTTTCCTTGCCTCTTTCAGATCCTTTCTAAGAGCTCTGCCAGTCACAAGGTCTGCCAGCCAAGGGTCTGGCTTCAGAAGCTGGAGAGTGCAGATTGCCTTGTTCATCTACCCCTCTAGCAGGCACCGAATTAACTATTCTGGGCAGGGTTGTGTTTCATAGGCACTTCTTTAAGAAGGTTAAAGACACAGCATCAGATCTAGAGAAGCATTTCTTTTAAGCAGAATAGAGCAAGAATTCAAGTGTGAACGACAAGTGTGAAAATCCTATAATAAATAGGCTGGAGCTTTCTGCTATCTCAAAAATGCCTCTTGGTTGACTCAAAGTCTAAAACTTTGAAGCATTTGGTTGTTGCCTCTTCGACAGCACTGACTCCAACTATGAGTAAATTCAATAAAGTGCCATTGTCAGTGAGATTTGATTAGACATAGAACAACACTGGCGAATACCAGAACCAGTCCTTGCACTAACCATGGAAATTTTACACCTTAGATGCCCCTTTAAAAATTGCAAAGGTTTCACAAGTTGTTTTCATTTATTTCCACCATGTGGGAAATTTTTATGGCCACTACAAATATCTTCTATGAGAGTATCCTCCTTCATTAGTTGTGATCTTCTTTAATTCTCTGAAGTGTCTCAACGCTTAACTAATATAAGACAGTAGATAACTTCTCTTAGAATAACCTAGTACTTACAGTGGAATCTTATCCAATCTAGAAGGGTGATTAGACTCTTTATTATTATTAAAATGGCTGGGTCAAAATTACTGTCTGGGTAGCAGCACCAGCTCATTCTGTCATAGAATCACAGAATGGTTTGGTTGGAAAGGACCTTAAGGATGATTTAATTACAGTCCCCTGCCATGGGCAGGAACACCTTCCACCAGCCCAGGTTGCTCTTGTTTGCAATTGGATCATGACTGAGTCAATCAATTTTGATTAAAACACAGAGCCTGACTTCCCACTCAAATACGTATCTGTGCACATAAACGAAATTTCCTTTAATCTCCTTAGAGTTCATGTCTTTTGGAAGTGCTTTATGGAAGCATTTTTTTAAAGTGGCAGCTCTATGAGACTTTAAGCAATGATATATTTTGGGCTATGAACCTTATCTGATCTGAGACGCCCAGGAGAATAGGAGATTCTTTTTTTGGTGTTGTTTTTTAATGATGTGTTAGGGCATGGGGTTTCCTGAGCATTTAGCAAAAGGGTGTCAGGGTGAAACAGCTGCACATATTAAACCAGCAGTGAAACCCAACTCCTTTTCATCTCCTGGTTATACAGCTCTTTGTGAAATTATTCCACGGGGCAATGTGTGAATAACTGCTGCCTAATGCATGATCAGCTCCATGTTAAGGTGGTGCAAATGGGACTGGCTGCATGGTGCTGAAGAAACACTGAGAAAACACCGTGCCATAAACTGATCCAGGTTAAACTGCCTGATTCTGAGCTAATTATTTTATAGTTCATTGACATCCAGCAAATGTGAGAACTGCAGCCCTTGTAGCCATGAGGTGCTGTGGGACAGCTGTAAACAGAAGGTCTTTGATGAGACAAATGGCTTGTAGGGGCAGTTCCATGCAAGCATCCCAACACAAAGGCTCCCTCGCAGGGCTGCTGCCAAAATAAAAAATAAATCAAGCCACAGCAGCTATTCCAATCCTGCCTGAAAGCTCACGTGAAGGAGTCTGAGGCACTGACCTTACCTTTCCCTCACCAGTTCCTTGTCTCTACTCTAGCTGCACATCACAAGATGTTTCCAGAAAGTGTGAAAACCCTTTGTTTACATCAGCATAAAAGTTAAGCACTCCTGGAAACAGACATTGCAATCAAACATCACTTTGTCATTTAAAAGAAATATTAAAAATCTTCAAATATCTTGCAGAACAAGAACACAGTTTGTTTACACACACTCTTCACTCTCCTTCAGGAGCAGGCAGGGTGTCCCAGTTGGCAGCACACACTCAAACAAGGTGGACCGATAATAACAGTTGATTTTAATCAGATTTAAAATCAATAAGAAAGATGCTTGATTACATACAGAATTTACATGAAAGACTCTGATCTTTTTTGGTGCTTATTCTTCATTGTTTTCCCATTCAAAAAGGCTGTTCCTTCAATTAAGCCTCCTTCTCCTTTTTTACCAAAAAGATTCCCTGTGTCTCATCACATTTATTTCAATTTGCACTGCCTAGTGTGCATTACTCATGCATTACTCAGATCTATGAAGCTGAATTTAGATGAGAATTTGAAACTAAATAAAACACATTATATTTTACAAAAATATTTCTACTCTAAATACAAGTAAGAAAAAGACAGTTTTACCAAGATAAGGTGTTGACAGACTTTTTAGATAAAGAAGTATTTTATCTCTATGTATTAAACTTAATTGATTGGGTTTTGATCACTGTAGATCAGAATTTGAGATTTATTGTGTACCATCTCTCACAGTCTCACTTTATTCAGGGCTGGGAGGGGAAGACAAACTTCCCTGCCTTCCCAGACCCTGAGGGGCTTCTGAAGTGAGAATCAAGTAGTCATTGTACCAGACTAATCAAATATACATAGATGAAAAAGTTTAATAGTGCAACAAACTCTGTTTAAAGAAGCTCACCCAGTAACCAGGACAAGGTTTTGGCTTTTGTTTGAAAGGTCAGCAGCATTAATTCACTGTTGCCAGAGAAGCTGACAAAATATCACACTGCTGGTCACTGGTTAAAGGCTTGACTGTGGAGATTCAAAAAGATCAGGACCCATTTGTATTATTATTTTTAGCCAAGTCCAGGACAAGCCCAATAATTTTATTTCCTTCCCCCTGTCAAGCTAGAACAGCTCCAGATTATTTTGTGATGTGCTTTAGAGCATCCCGAGGATCAGGGTGGAGGAAATTCACCCACTGCCAGCACTTACAAAACCTCTGAGCATAAAGTTATTGGTTCACTGTTAGACATTTCAAAATGTCAACCAGACACTTTATCTCTGGCACCATTGAGGTCTCTGAGGGCTCCTCTTGCTTTTTGGGGCACCAGAGAGGTCAGATCTGAGTTCTCATATCTCTGTTCATGTTCACATCAGTGTGGTCACTCATGTCTAGAACTTGAAGAAGAAAGAGTGCTAAAAATACATTAAATTAGCAGTGATGATCATTCAAGTACAGCACTAGGGAAAAATTACACATTTGGTTAGGCCAGGATGGAATATCTATATGAAATGGGATTTGTTGAGGAATAAATTTGTATTTCTTATACAATTCCATATGCCAAAACCCACTAGGTTTTGCAAATACAAAAAATTCCCAGATATTTCTCTTTTTTTCTCCTTTTATTTTCCTCATTTTTTCCTCGCTGGAAAATTATGAAGTGTGAGAAGGAAGTGGAAAGTGCTTACATTAAAGAGCAAAATTTTGGGGAAAACCCAACACATCTTTACAGGATTCTCAGCACTCCTTTCTAAATAAACCCCCAAAATGGTGAAAGAAAGTTGGGAAGGATAGAAGGAAATTTACTTTCCTCTGCTCCTGATTTTAGTTTCCTCATCTGTTTGTAGCAAATCCACTTGGACTGAACAGGGTTTCAGAATTGAAGCTATTGGTTTTGTAAATGGATTTGTCCAACCCATTTAGCCCGAAACATTTATATTTAACTTGGTAAATGAAGCTTTCCAACTAATAAAATAAAACCAGCTGTGCCAGAAATGTGTGTGCTGATCCTACTCCCAGCTCTGCTCATGGATAAATATTTCAGAGGTTCTTATGTTCAAGAGCTTCATTTAAATTAACTTTCTGAGAACCTTGGTGGATAACAATATCAACACAGAGGGCCAATTAATTCAAATCATCTTTATTTTCCAGTATTAAAATGCTCATTATTGTAGCAGGTCAACCACACATTTCTCTCTTATAAAGAAATCACCCACTCATTGCTTCCTTTTAAAAACATGGTCCCCTTGATTAGCAATAAACAGATATCTGGAAATCATAAATAAATATTACTTGCTAGTCCTATGCTTGTTGGCCAAAAAAATCCCTAAAAATAATGTTTTAAGCAGAAAAGCAAGTGTTAAAAATGAGTAAATTAGTATTTGATACTTAGTGACCTTCTTGCAAAATGAATATTCATTCCCACAGGTCACAGGTCAGTAGAAAACATTTCAGCCTGTTGAGGAATGGGAATTCAGTGCTGCTCCTGATCCCTTCAGTGGGCCACAGGTCCCGCTGAATTCGGGTTGTCAGTGTATTGGCAAGAATTTGGCAGAGGAGCCCAGCCATCAGTCATGAGAGTTTCTGCAGTTTAGATATAAATAGCTTAGGTGAAGCTTTAGGGTTGTTTATAAAGAATCCGTGAAATCTTCTTTTAATCTGTTACTGACAGATGGAAATACCACAGCCTGTTTTCAGGCCAAATTCAATGCATGCAGCCTGAGCCCGTTTGGAATATAAAGTGCCAGTTAACTGGCAAAAATAGAGGAGAAGAGCCCTTTTCCATGGTCCTGGAAGGTGTTTGGGGACCTGAGTGCCTGGAACACTGAGTCACTGAGCTGGCTCTCCCTGTGCAACCCTACAATATTAGCAGCTTCAGTGCCTCAGCTTCTGAATTGCTTCTGAAATAAAACATCTTTCCCTTTTGTCCACTTTATCACCTTGTTTTTCTGGGAAGTTCCTCAGAGCAAGAAGCTGTACTCTGTACAAATATGATGGGCTGACTCTGGCCACTGTCCAGCTGCTCACCCAGCCCACTCCCCTTCTCAGGGACATGGGGAGAGGGGAAAAAATGGGATGGAGTAGCTCATGGTTGAGATAAGGACAGGGAAATCACTCATCCTTTCCCAGACTCAGCTCCACTCTGGCTTCTCTGCCTCCCCATCCTCGTATGTGTCCCCACTGCACTGTGGTCCCTGTGAGAGGAATCCCTGCTCCAGCCAGCAGCTGCAGCACCTCCTCTCCTCCTCTTCTTCCCTCACCTGGCTGCTCCAGTCCTGCTCCTCGGCTTTTACCCCTTCTCCTCTGCCTATCCAGCTTTTTTTCCCTTTATTGAACACCTTTCCTGGAGGTGCCACCAGCCCAGATGAGCCCAGCTCTGCCTGGGGGTGGCACTGGGGTGGCTGGAGCAGCTGTGTCCTGCTCAGGACAGCCCCAGCCTCTCCTCACAGAGCCCCCCAAAGCCAGAGACACCCAAAGCAATGGGATTTTGCAATATATGGGAAAGGGCACCCCACAGTAGCTGTTACCACTTGGGATGGGCAGCAAACAGGGAGCCCTGGTCCCCAAGAGCAGCCCAGAGCCCGGCTCTGTGAAGGGCTCAGGTGGCATCTGGAGCCCAGGGAAGTGATTTTACAGGGAAACAGTTGATTTTCATTAGTTTGTTACTGTGCCCAGTTGCTCCTAAGGCAGCTTTAAGGGATCACCTGGTGGGAACATGGGGTGAGGTCTGGGGCTGTTCCAGGACTGCTCACAGGTGCCCATGCTGGAGATCACAGCAAATAAAGAGTCACACAAGCTCCCATGTCCAGGGAATTTCTCTTGGGAATTTCTCTTGGGATGGCCATCAGTCAGTCTTGCTCCATTTAGGTCAAAGACAAGAATTCCTGCTGATTTCAGTTGTTTTTGTGGGGCTTAAGGAATATTTTGCCAGAGTCACTCGGCCTGATAGAGTTCTGGGTTTATTTTTAGTCAAACTGTGGTAGCAGAAATTAGAGCAAGGACCTGATAAGTTCTTGTTCTGATACTCCCAACTCCATTCCCAACAACAGATGCCTGTCTGGGCAGAGTGGGTCACTTTAGGGGTCTTTTCTAAGAAAATGTTCCTTTTTTCTTTGTTGTGCCCTTCCCCAGAAGTGACAGTGTCCTGAGCTGCAGCTTCAGCTCCACAGCATTTCAGCAGGGAAATATTGAGGTCAAGGATTTCTCACCTTCTGTCTCAGTAATCCCGATGCAGAGACCTGTGATTTTTAATAAATACTACACGGGGAGCAGCTCATCATTCTTGGGATGGTCCTGGGCAGGGTTATTCCCACAGCACAAGAGGGAGGCCAGGGCTGGGAGCCTTCCCGTGGCTCTAGGATGCCAGTTTGGAAATCCCAATTTCATCTTTTGTTACAGCTGAATGTTTCACTGTGCTAAAAGAATGGCCACAAATAAAACCCCACACAGTGTCACTATCTTCCACTTGTGTCATTGGCAAAAGCAGGACATTTCATACTCCCACTAATACAGATGAGTATTCTGTCACTACTGGTGGTTCTCTGCTTGCTCTCATGGAAGGCAGCAGATATTCTGATAAAAAATTGTCTCAAAATACTGCTTGGTAGATAACCTTCGTGTTTGCATTTTGGCCTCTGACCCTTCCTGAAACTTTTGCCAAGCCCTTCCCTCCAAAGCACATTATGAGGAAACTCACTTTTCAAAAGCCAGGAGAGCTGACCCATGCCAGAATAAAAACCTCAGTTGATGAAAAATAGCATTACAACTGTCATGCTGCTCTAGTTTTACAACCAAACAATAGAAAATCAATGACACTGGCACCCCCCTGCCTTGCAGGGTGTCTGTGTGAGCTTTCCCAACAGGCAGAATACATGTTCCTTGAAAACCCATTGCTGAAGCCTGGCACTCTAAGCTAAGGAAATAAGGCCTCCTTTCACAAATATTATGTCTTTATTTCCTCAGTTACAACTCACAGATCATTCTGCATTTTATCACTGGGACACCTGCTAAAGGCTGGCCTAAGGGCACTTATTCCTGTGTCTGGGCCACAAGGAAGTCACAGATGGTGACACTCGCCAACAACCTCTGCAAATCAACGCTGCACAGAGTTTAAAATGTCTGCCCCATTCCTTTCCCCATCACCATTCTTAGTTTTCACATCTTGAGAAAAAGATAGTGTTTGGTATTAGGGCTCACTTCTGTAAAGGATTTTAGCAGCCCCCATTTTTAGAGATGGAGTCTCCCAGGTCAGGGAAGGCCTTATTTTCTGAATGCCTAATGCATAGTTAAAGGCTGATAATAGCCTGGGATAGCTCCAAGAATGTTATATAACTTACAGAGTGTCTATTAAAAAATAGAGAGACTTTGCCATTTCAGAAAAAAAAAAAAAAAAAGAAAGAAAGAAAATAGGAGCCTGTGAGATTCCCACCATCTGGATGGAGTCTTTTTTCTTCCCAGATGAATTAGTTGTCAGGGGAGGAATTATTTTAGGCATCAAGTAACCCCTGACTGTGAGTGACAGGCTAACACAGGAGCAGATGCAAGGTCAGTGCAGCCTGTCCATTGTGTGGGAAGGAGAGCCCTGCATGTCCCAGTCCCTGTGCACAGGGAGCTGGGTTATGGAAGGAGCAGGCAGAGGTGGCTCAGGCCTGGGAGATGTTCACCCTGCTCACCAGTGGGAACCATTTCCCTCACCAGGGACACTGCAAACACTGGGCTCCTGCTGGGGCTGCTCGCAGAACCTCGTGGATTTTCAACAAGAAACACAAAGCCAACATTTCCCTCAAACAGCCAGCACTGTGAGAAACTTCCTTAAGATCTGAATTCTGCAGAAATCCTGCCCCAGTGTAACACCTTTATTTGAGAGTATGCTGACAACATCTTGGTGAATCCAGATAAACAGAGCCAACAAGGAACATTTTGAATACATCTTAGGATTAAATCAGTTGTCACCATCTCCCATTTCAGCTAATGGAAATGTCCCTTTTTTTTAAACATAATTATGGATATCAGTAAATCCCCTTGTCTTTGCAGGCAGTACAAGTGTGTTATGGCAATATTTACCTACTCAACAATTTCATATTTATAAATTTATGCAATAAAACCATGTCTAAAAAAAGCATTATTGTAGTAGAAGTATGTTAAATGATGTCTAGAAACTTGTGTGCTTGATTTCACTAGGAATTTAAAACTCAAACCCTGACCCTTCAAATCTTGACAGAACGCCCCAAATTTAGCAGAATATCTGGATTAGTCTCTCATCTAAAACATTTTTCTTATTTAGTGGACCCAAATTAAGCCTGAGCTGGCTTGAGAATGAAAATTCAAAAGCGAAGTGGTGGGCTGTCAGAAAGGAAGAGAATATCTTCAATAAATAAACACTGAAAGCCATAAAACAGTGGTTTTTTCAAATCTAGCATAAAGAGAGCAGATGGTCAAAATAAACAGGTACACAAAGTATTTATGTTGGTGAGATCTGGTCCTTTCCCCTTTAGAGAGCATTGTGGAACTCAAGAGGACTGCAGACAGCGCCAGATGAGAGGAAAGAAATAAAAAACAGTGACATCTTGTGGTAAGTAAAACACTTTGATAAGAGAAACTCAAATGTCCATACACACTCAAAAATCGAGATGTATTCTACAGCTATTCAGAGCTTGAGGTGGTGATTTCTCCTCTCTGAGTTGTTTTTTGGGTTTCTTTTTTTGTTGTTTTTGATGAGCCCCTAAGTACTGCTGTTAGAGAAAGAGCTGTTTCCACCAAAAAACAAGCACTAGCTACATGGAGTTTAAATGAAGATATCCGTGGCTAGTTGCTCCCTGTGTAGTATTTATTAAAAATCACAGGTCTCTGCATCGGGATTACTGAGCCAGAAGGTGAGAAATCCTTGACCTCAATATTTCCCTGCTGAAATGCTGTGGAGTTGAAGCTGCAGCTCAGGACAGTGTCACTTCTGGGGAAGGGCACAACAAAGAAAAAAGGAACATTTTCTTAGAAAAGACCCCTAAAGTGACCCACTCTGCCCAGACAGGCATCTGTTGTTGGGAATGGAGTTGGGAGTATCAGAACAAGAACTTATCAGGTCCTTGGTCTAATTTCTGCTACCACAGTTTGACTAAAAATAAATCCAGAACTCTATCAGGCCGAGTGACTCTGGCAAAATATTCCTTAAGCCCCACAAAGACAACTGAAATCAGCAGGAATTCTTGTCTTTGACCTAAATGGAACAAGACTTCAACCTATTATTATCCAACATTTTCTCTTACTACAGAGTTTCTTCTTAAGTCACATGATTTCTTTGCCAGGGCAGGTGGCAGTAATAATATAATAAAAGTTTGATAATTATTTTAGGTGCCATGGAGTGTCTGGTACAGTATCTCCCAGTGAGTAATAAGTACTCTGAAGTTACTCCATTAATTTGTTCCTTTTGATTGCCTTTGAGATAAGAGAAGGATGTTAAAGGTTTGTTTTGGTTTTTTGTAATTAAAAATTAATTTTAAAAACCCGTCAATAAAAACTTTCAGACTTATTGAGATGTGCCAACTTTATTTCTTGACAATAAAAGAATGCTGTGAAGAAGGGGGTATTTTATGGGATATTCCAAAGGTCTCATCAAGAATTCTTGGAAAAATGGACCTTGAGGTTAACACAATTCCTGATTCTCATTCAAGGATATTAGAATTAAAAGAATTGTGTGCCTTTATCTGCAGTGTGTTCTTCATCCTGAGCAATAAACACAACTCTTTGCCGTAAATGGCAGGCCTACAGTATTCTGAATGTTGCCAAGAGGAAAGAGGAAAACCTTCTATGTCAGGTAAAAGTTACAGGTAACTTCTGGCCAAACCATGACTAAGCTGATTTCCATTCAGCTTCGACTCTTAAATATACAAATATTTGCTTTAAAATAAAATTGAAACACATTTTTTTTTAAATAATTAAATCACATGTTTAAAAATAGTAGACTGTAATTTCTATTTGACTGCTTCTTTGCCACTGAAAATCTTGGCAGTACATAAATTCAACACCTGTCAGTCATGTCCATGCTTGAACCTGAAAATGGAAGTTACACAAAAAGATGATTTTTTTTTCCTTGAAAACGAAGGGCCAAATATTTACTATCTTCTCTTCTTATTCTACATAGCAAAACAAATATGTTGTTCTAATTTTTTTTCCGTGCAGGTTACTGGGAAAAGAGCAGTTCAGTGTGACTCAGGATGCTTGTGTTTTCCTGCAGGAGGCTTCCACAGAGCACTCATTCTTTTCCAATGTAACCAGTGGAAAGCAACAGGTTGCGCTTTTTTTTTTTCCAGACCTCTGTGAGACAGTGAACACCCTGTGAAGACACTGTTGGATCCCTACAAGCACTAGGACTTTGAATATTAAGGATCAGGCTTTGCATTTAACAAAGAGTGTTGAACTTAATTGGAACCTGCACTGGCACTCCATCAATTTCGGTGCTCAGAAAATCACAACAACCATTCCAGTGAGGGAGAGAAGACTCCAAACCTCCCCAATGTCCCTTTCTATGCACTCTCTTACCTAACTAACCAAAATCCAGCGGTGTGCTGGAGGCAGAGCAGGGGCTGTGCTCCCCATCAGCTCCATGCCAACCCCCATGGTCAGCTCAGGGGGTATAAACTCCTCCTGCAGGAGAAATGAAGAGCATGTTGGGATGTGGTAATGCTCACCAGATCCTGGTCTTCATTCAGCGAGGGTTTCCCAAGTACACGGGACTGTTTCAGGTAAAGAGCAAATTGGTTTAATCTGGATTTTTGGGAAAGGTGGTGTTGTAGTCTCTGAAGGGTGAAATAACTGATACAATGTTTCACTGCATGAAAATAAATGTAGCTGTCTGTGTTTAAAAGCAGACCCTATTTTTAGGAGGTGCAAGGTTGGTATAACACTGTTTGGCCACAAATTGTTCACCCCTTAAGCTGTCCCCTCTCTTGGCTCTCTGCTCTATGTTACACGTGTCTTACACCATTAAAGGGGTGATAGAACTGTTCAATTGCCTCTCTGTAACCCAACTGCATCTTCTTTTCCCTGTTAGGAACATGGTGATGTTTCCCAAACAGCCAAAATAAGCGATATTTTTCTCCTGGGCACTTCCCCAGTGACTGAAATAAGAAGAGGTCGTGCTCTTTGCTGATGGGAATAAAGTCACACATCGAGACGCAGAGCTCAGCTGGAAGAGCATCAGGCTGCTAAAAGATCAGAAATGAATCATTATTTTACTATTTCTAACTTTTGTGCTGTGAAAATATTCCCCAGGCCTAAACCACGACAGGGGCTTTTAGACCTTGGTGGGTATTCAGGCACTTGAACACCAGGGAATATTTGATCATGGCATCACAGGAGGAACTGATGTCAGCCTGTGACCACAGCAGGTAAATGGACATTTTAGCAGTGCACACAGGCCACTGCACAGATTAGGAGCATTTCAGTCACTTTTAGGTCATCACTGTCCAGAAGGCAGTGGTCTGAGTCACAGGAACTTTCTTTGGAAAGCTGAAGTGACTTGTTTGTTTGCTTCCCATGCTGAGATTCTACCCAAACCCATACACAAGGTGTGAAGCAGACCTTTGTCACCTCTGACTGACTTAGTCTTGGTTTTGTCTCTAAAAATGGAAAGCAAACTTTAGTGAAATGTTTTAAGTCAGGCTTGTACAAATCTGGGGGTGTGTTGTCGTAAAGTCTCCTGTAGGAAATCCCAGGATCTACAAATAAAATCCAAAATCACTGGGAACAATTGAGGATCTACGAAGAGGAGAGAGATGCCTGGGAAGAAAGAGAGCAAATGGGCTCCCACTGCAAGTGCAAACAGATTTATGGCTTCTCTAACCTGCTTTGGGAAGCCAGTGCTCCACAGGGCACTATTCTGCTGCCTACAGTTGCCAGATCACATCACACTTTGGCCCCAATCCCATTTTATAGCTGTAACAAGCACTGGGGAGGTGGGCAGGGGCCTCCCAGAAGATTTGCATTTCAGTGCTCTGTTAAACACTGCAAAGAGTCTGGGGGTCTGTGACAGAGACTGGAAGGACCATTCTCACTGGGCCAGTTGGGACATTTTCATACAGAAATGGAGTGTTAGCACGATGTCTGAGTGGGTGGAAGACCTGGATTAGAATTTTCCCAGTCTGAGGGATGCTCCAGACGTCTCTGTGTGCTCTCTGTTTCCCACTAACATTATTCTGTTCTTCAGAAAAAAAACCTCAGGAGCTGCCAAGCCAAGGAAACTGCTTTTGTGTGGTTGCTTCCTCTAGTAAGCAGACAGAAAAGGAGAGCCCTGAAAACTGTTCCTTCCTTGGCCTGTTTTGCATTAATCTTGTAAAAATGCAATCCCCCATTTTTATGGCCCCTTCCAACTCAGACCATTCAATGATTCTTTGATTCAATGAAAATACACTGTCTGCTGGTGGAGGGGACACAAGAATCTGAATTTTTCACATCCTCAATGAGTTCCTGAACCACCATTTGAACAGCATGAGACAGCAATTCTCATCCTGAGAATTTTGAATTCTTTCCTGAATGCTGGCACAGCTTTACCCTTTGCTCTGGCGGCTGGGGTACCTTTCATGAAAGCCAGACATGGGGGCTGATCCCTCCTAGGGTGACAAAAAAAAGCTAAAATTAGGCTTCATGTCCAGGGTATTTGTTTTTCTTCTTCCTTCCAAAGGGCTGAGAAATGCTCTGGATTTTAAAAAAGAAAAACAAAACAAACAAAGAAACAAAAAAACCAAACCACCCTTTCAGTCAATTATTTACAATTTCTTGACTTTCATTTTGTTCTGGAAGCCAGAGGAGCCAGGTTCTCTACAGATAAATTTGCAGCTGCTCTTGACAAGCTGAGATAAACAATGCAGACTCTTCAGGTGCATAAACTGACCTCCAAGTCAGTGGAAGTTCTTCCAAGTTCCTACATGACACAGAAGGGTCATTCATGGGCCTCGTGGATGAGCTCCATGCATGGACTGTCAAGTCCATCAATTAGTTAAACTGGAAATATTTCATCAATCCACTTTAAACAATGACTTTTTTGGTGAGTTTTGAGGGACTGTTAGTGTACATGTAGAACATGTACCACAGACAGGCAGCAGGATATATCCTAGACACAGTTCTTATCCCTGAATGCTGCAAGACTGGAATCAAGGTAGAACCTCCCTTAGGAAAAGCAATTAAAAATATGACCTTTTATGTAGGCAAGGAGTACAGAGTTGCACGGGTTTTATTCCTTAATTGCTTTTTCTGGAACATTACCCAGGCACTGTGTTTTCTCAGGCATGCCTTTTTGCAGCCTGTTAAGAAGTAGCAAAGTCATCCTGCTGACTTCCTGCTCATTAAAAGAGGAATTCCAACAAGATAAGTCAGTCATAGAAAGAAAAATCATTGTTAAAAACAAAACAATTGATGAAATAATCATCAATGATAAACTTCTAATTGTAGGGTTTATCTCCTCACTGCCTTTCACCACCTGTTACAGATTTGATGGCTTATCATAATTTTCTTGTTTATTACTGATATCCCAGGTGAGTAATACATGGGAGGGCAGAGGAATTGTGTGAGCAACCATTTATTGGGATTAATGAGTGCAAGGACAGTAATAGCTGCATGGGAGGGTAGCAGTAGTGCTGGCAATAGTCATGGAGAGAAGGACATCTGAGACAATGATTTGATTAAGCATAAAAAAATGATCATTTATAAACATACATCCACATTTCTGGCTAAACCAGATTGCCTCTGAGCCACTCTCTCCCCTTGGTGTATGTGTCTTACACTGTAAAATCAGCATCGATAGAATTTCCATTCATCTAAATTTGCTTGAAATGTAGCAATTAACAACTAATAAAAAATTTCCAACTTTTCCTCCACAGAGGAATAATTTAATCAATCCAGGTAGAGAAGCTCCTCAGTGTAAGTGGTTTTGTAAGTGTTTCTTAGGCAAAAAACCCAAACTAAGAAAAACTTAAGTGTCTTTAGACTGTGTTTTTAGCACCTATGAATTTCTATGTAGGACAGAGGTGGACTCTGGATTTTTGCTGTGGTCAGGGATGGCACAAAACCATCCAATAATTTTCTTTTCATTGTGTGTATGTCTTGCTCGATCTCTAAAAAATCAAGAATCCTGTACTAAATCATAAAATACCTTAATTCATACAAAATCACAACATAACTCTTTAATTAGCTGCTGACAGCCACGTCAAAGCAACAGTGCTTTTAATACTACAGACCATTCCTTAAGGAAAGTAAATCCTCCTAAATGTTTGTGATGTAATATGTGACTTTTTTTATGATTAAAGTTTTTTTTCCTTTTCTTCCCTTGTAAATTCTTGTATCTTTCTGTAGAATTAGTCATAGATGGGTACATTTTCTACAGTGCTTATATGAAAACACTTTAATTTTAAATCACGAGTAACATCTTCTGGGAACTGGGTGCCTCCTCCATGCTGACTTCTTTGGAAAACCTAGATTTTGTCTGTCAACATGTGATTTCCAGTACTTTGCAAAGAGTTATACATCACACATACAAGTTTTCTTTAAAAAATAGACAAAAATTATTAATAAAAAGCGCCTATGACTCAAAATATTTGCCATGTGATGTTTCAGAGGACTTTCTGAAAGAGAAAAGGAGCTGGTGGCTGAGACATGATGCTTGTTCCCAGTGCAGATTGCTGTCACTCTGGATGATGGAGGGAAAACCTATTTCCATTCTCCAGTAGCCAGACTTTCAGGCTGGGAAGTTCTCAGGGAGTTTTGACCCGGGGTGGAAGCAGATGAAAGTGTGGAAGTGAAGAACTGATGTCTTGGCGTGACACCAAAGTGGAGCACCAGCACAGCACAATTTGTGGAATGGCCTCAAAAATGTTGGCATTTTCTTACTGCAATTGTTTCATTCTCTCTTGCTCTGGGCACCTTTCTCTGCCATCCAAACAAAAGTGCCAGGGATTAGGCTGAATCCACTGGCTGCTAATATTTTAATCCTTTTGCAGCTCATTGCCCATAGCTGAACTAAGCGCTGGTCAAGTGCCATGTCAGTAGTTCAATGGAATTCAGACTTTGGCACTCTGAAAAAGGCAACAGATGTGCTTTAATGATTATCTAATAACTCGTATTTTTTTTTCAGTTTGCTGTGCTAATGAAATCTAATCTCGTTGACCCAACAGACAAAACCGTAACAGTAGGGACATTAATGGCAAGACAAAGGACATGAACAATGCCACACTTTGGAAAAGGTCCAGGAATCCAAGTGCTGCAAAATGTGCTGGGAGCAACAGACAGGTTGACTGCCATTTCCAGGAGCTGCTGCAGAAATTACCTCTGCAACCTGAGAATTAAGTATGGGAATATGAATTCAACACGCCTCCAGATAAATGTTCTGAAAAATCACCACTTTTCCTGGGATTGGGAAAGACCAAAATTCCTATTAGGAATCAGTAAACATCCCAAGTGTCCAGATCACAGGTTTAACCCTGGGCTGCTTCACTAAGGAGGCGTGTAAAAGATTCATTCAGTTCATGATGCCTGGTTTTGCACATGAAATTAAATCATTTTAAGAGTCATGACTTGTGGTCTCCAGTTCATGCTCAATGGCTGCCAGGCCATGTACTGTGTGGCCTAGAAAAGTAATTAACAAAATGTCATTTAAACAAAAATGAGGCTGCTGTTGAAGGCATAAAACTAGAGATTTGCAAATCAACTGGACTTAAAACTTGTCATCCTTTCTCAGATGCAGCTGTAGCAGCAGGGTTCACTGTTTATCACCAGCCTCTGCTGCTCCAATGCTCTGATTAGCAGCAAGGGCTGAACTCCTGCTGATTTCTTCAGGGATTTTAATGGGAGTGAAGCATCTCAATGCTTTTGAGGACCTGGTGCAATTTTTAAAAAAATACCAGAACTTGCCAGGAGATATTTACAGCAGCATATAGAACTGTAAACAAACACTGATTCAGAATTGTCCCTTAGCTCCTGCTGTCACTGCTGTGCTGGTCCTTGTCCTATACAGTAAAAGTTTTGTTTATGAGAAGCTTAAAAAGGCCTTGAGGAGGGAAAAAACAAGCAGCTCTCTAAATACAGCTTTTACTTGAGCGTTGAAACTCGTAATATTTTAATATTGATTTATGATTTTTTTTTATTTCTAATGTTCTTTATTTGTCTCAACATATTGTGCTGTGGAGCTCCTCTGTTCCCTCAGTGATTCCTGGCTTTCTTCAGATATGATATTGCAGTTTTATTAATATGTTGCTAATCAAGGTGATGAAATGTTTTCTTCAGTCTTGTGCAGCTGGAGTGATTAAATCATGGTGGATTGTGTAGCATTAAGGAATAACAACAAGCTGAGAATCAAATCTAAGCACACAGATCTGGTCTAAAGGATCAGAGGCCCTTTTTTGAATAATAAAAAAAAGGTCTTTTAAGCTAAAGGGCTTGCTCTCTCTGTACATCTCCTTCCACAAGGGCCATTTTCCTGGTGATCCCTCCTTCCTGGCTGTTTTCCTTTTGCCTTATCCAGGTCGAATTTGATCTGGCTATCTCTGTCTGGAAACCACCCTTGTGTAGGCATTGCAATATCCTATTTATATCACCAGGGCATTAATGGCAAACGGGGCACATTCGTAGCATCACAGGAGAGTTGTCAGATGTTGAGGCCATGACTTCTCTTTATCTGTCCAGATGACAGCAAGTAAATATTTTGATGTAAGGGACTTAGATAGAAGTCTTTGATCTTCATGTGTGCCCTGCAGAAACTTCTGGGCTCCAGCAGACATCAGTCATGCTAAAAGACAGCTGTCAGAGGAAGCTGTGGCACCTTTAATTGGCAGATTCTTCTTTGATTGCTGAAATTTGGGTAGGAAGCTGAAAATTGTCATTCTGTCTTTTGCAGGCTTCAAGCCTCAGAAAGGAACAGAGAGGGGGATTCAGCTTACTTGCACCCCTGAGCCTTTTATTGACTGTGTGGCTGTCAAAGGGGACTGACCAAAAGATCAGAGATGTCCTGATTTACCAGATGCTGGATGTTGTTTTAGTTTGAGCTCCTGTGAAACCTATGTGCTTTTGGGAGCCACCAGAGATAAGAGGAGGAAAACACTCAAGAGGGAAATGACCTACCTCGCTGGGCATAACAATCACTCTGGCAGGAAATTTTGATGTGAAGTTAGAAACCTTTAGCCCCATCCTGCAAGGCTTTGGCCCATGGAACTGGATGGAAATTTTGTCTTGCTGGCTGAAGACACAGGAAACCTCAGTGATAAGTGCTGCAAACCAAGCTGTATGTTCCTCTTTCTGCACTTCCCAATACCCTGCCATCCATCAGGGAGAGATTGTTCAGGAGAATTGTCTGACCCAGGGTGAGTTCACCCACACTATCAGCAACCCACAACACGACTGAGCTGTGGGATTCTGCTCCAGGCTGGGACTGGGGGTGCCTTTTTCTGGTCTTGGTATCATTACTGGCCGGCTGTGAATGTAAACTTTGGCAAATAATTTCACCTCTGAAAGTATCTCTTCAGGAGGCTGTGGAATTGAAATGCTTTCCACTGCTTTTTGGAGAGTTCTTGACAAACTTTATTTAAGTAAGGACCTGAGCTGTCCAGAACTTGAATCAAAACAGATATGAACAGGCATGTCAGTCTATTTTAACCACCTCCATTTTCTGTGACTAAAGCTTCTCTCATCAGCAGGCAGCTCCAGACTTTAGAGCAAACACAAGGTTTTTCAAATTCCACTGCATTTTGCAGAGAAAATTTATTTTACCATGCCAAAACTATCATGGTCTCACAGCAATAGAACACCCTTTGCTCTAAATTTGATGCTTGAGGGTATCGCTGCCTCTTGGAGTGTTTGGTTTATTTTAACAAATTCTCTTTATGTTTTTCTGTCAGCTTCTATTTTTCCTGCCAACCTCCAGTTTCCCATCTCTCCATCTCCGTGGCTTTGAAGCTTATCCCTGATAAAAGACAGCACTTATGTCAAAATACACTAATGTCACTTTGACACACAAGTGCACAGCCTGGAAGCCGTTTGGCTTGGCAGAATTATCTCCTTTGGCAGCCTCGCCACAGCTGGGCTGAGCTGCTGGGCACTCGTGTGTTTGTCCCACTCTTTTTGTCCAAGGTAAGCCCCTGGGGCTTTCATCAGCTCACATGAAATAAACACCAGTGAAAATAGCTCTGAAAAAACACACCAGGCTGAGGCTTTTTTTTTTTTTCTGGGAAATAGTTTCTTGTTAGTTTTGGGGGTTTAATTCGGGGCACCAGGGTAATCCAGGGAAATGAGTAACAATGTCAGACCCAACACTTGCCCCTGTCCTTCCTCTTCTTCTGCTAAAACAATGGTTTTTAGTGAATGAAGGTGATAAACAGTTCAGAATTACTACAGATCGTTTCAGTGGTGTTTCTGAATAACTCTGCTGTGCTCCTGACTGCAGGTCATCTTTTTACTGATTACAGGTGACCTGTATCAATCCCAGATTTTATCCATGTGGAGAGGAATGATCTTGTGACTTGGGTACTGGACTTTGGGTCTAGATCCTCCCTTCCCAATCTGACAGGTGGAGCCAGAAATTCTCATACTGGCAGCTACATGACCTGTAGGCCACAGGCCTGACAGCTCAGTGTGAGTTTTGGGATTTAGACTGCCCCAAATGCAGCTCTCTGGAACACGAGGCCGTAAAATGACAGTGTAACATCACTTTTCACCTCCCAAAGAAGTTGTGAATACACGAATATTCCTGTTTGTGTTGCACTCAGCCACTGTAGTGAGAAGTATCATGAAAATGTGTGAGGAATTTGCACCAGTCTGTGAAGAGTGCTGCAGTTCAGTGAGGCCTCAGTGAGTGTCTCTGAGTTAGTTTTGGAGTGGAGAAAATTGTTTATGTATTGAATGAAGTAAATGTAGGAGAAATAGGGTTGTGTACCAAAATAAAAAAAAAAAAAGGAGGGAGAATACTTTTGCTTAAATATTTCAGATCTGAAGCAAACAACTACAAGCAAATCTCAGCATTTGAAGTAGAGGAGTTTCTGTTTACTCCTCTGGAGTTAGAATTAATTCTCTAGTGTCTATTACAAATACAGACTATGCATTATGTGCCAAATGTTGCATGTTCTGATGCTCACACTAAACAAAGAAAACCAGGACAGCAGGTCTTTCCAAGAATTCAGCATGGCTGAGAAAATTATGAAAATGAAATAAAGACTTAAATTTATCACGGAATAGCTATCCATAGAACCATGAAATCACTTTTGTAATTAGGACAAAAATCAGTAATCACTAAGATGTAACAGAAAGTATTAACTCAGAGCCATTTAAGGAGCTGATCTCCGACCACTGCACAGAGTGGTGATAGAGTTTTCCATAAAAATACTCTTTTCTATTTGGATTTAGATCAGTGCTTTGTTCAGTTATGATGTTTCATGCATCACATATCTCTAGGAAGAAGAAGATCCTTGTCTCTCTGAGAGCTGAAAGCAAGAGATGGTGTTAAGAAAACACTTGCAATATCTCAATACCTCATTGTTATTAAGGCAATTTATTTTAAAATATGACTTAGAGAACCACAAAGGCTTCATCATGTTCTCAAACCATGTCTCATGCCTGGCTCTCTGCCTTGCCTTCATCTGCATCAAGTGATGTGTGATGTTTTACTAGGAAACAGTTGGAACAATGAATTGACACATTTACAGTACAGAAACAAAACCTTTCCCACATATTCTGAGAAGTTTTTTTTCACACTGGAGATCATTCAAGAAGCTTTCCTAGTTTTAATTGCTAACACAGACTTGAAAAACAGTCCTTTCATAGACCCATGAAATTAGGTATGATCCAGTAATTCAGAAAACAGTGAGTACAGGGAAGGACCATAAAACTGGAAGTGCTATGAGTTTAACTTATTTTGGAGCCTAGATAAGATTACAGTCAATGGCATAAAATGGACACATGAAGATCACATTACAGATTAGGCTGAGATAACCATATAATGGTTTTGATGCTTAAAGACCCCAAAATTCAACTTTTAATTAGCAAGCACTCTTTCTTGAGTGAGTAATCTCACAGGTGGGAATGCTCAACATTGAAATGATTCAAAATGAGGCGAGACTGAGGGGGTTTATGTCTTCTTCAGGTTATCTTTGGTAAAACGACTTGCAAAGAGAAACAGGGAAAACACTTTTAACCAGAATTCTGGGTGTGGGGGGCACGTTTCTGAGGAGTGAGGGGCACCAGAAGCAGAGACAGGGGAGATCTGTGCTGGTGTCCCAGCGCTTGCCACGACAGCTGCCAAAATTCAGCTGCCAAAATTCAGCTGCCATCAGGGTGGGCAGCAGCAGTGGGGGGCCTTGCTTGTTGTCTGGCCACGGGGGACCACTTCTATGAGCTGTCATCACTCATCTAATGAGCCTGAAACCGGAGCAAAGGCTCCCTGGCTGCATTTTGCTATCTTTAGGAGGGTGGCTGAACCCACCAGTGCCGTGTGTGGCAGGCCCAGTTGGAGCAGCTCTGGGTACCGATGACAGAGTGTCAGCATCAGTTCACACACTTAATCCTGGCTCAAGCAGCCAGGCTCCGTTGTCCTCAGCCTACAAGCACACGTGCTTTTTCTAGTTCAAGCTTTAAAAGTTTTCATAAATCTCTGAAGCTGTGGGGCTCGAAGTAAAGCATCCATCATCTTGATTTTGGAAGCCTGTCCTTTGTGTGGCCAGTTATTTATTTATTTATGTATTTATTTATTTACTTATTTATGTCTCCCTTTTAGGGTGGGATGAACCCTGAGACTAAACAAAGTGTGTTTATAAATGCCGTGGGTTGACCTCAGTCACGAACGGCTCAGCAGGGAATAAACACGGTGCAGCACCAACAACTGCATAATGAGTTAAGAACATAAACTCCTGAGCAATAAAACATCAATATCTTCACCTCCAGTCACAGATTTTTTTTATATATCAACCAGATCTTTGTTGCTAGAGGTTTTCATCCTGCAAGGAGGGTGGGGGCAAGGAGAGCTCTGTCCTTGGCAGGGGACAAGGTTGGTGTCACAGGTCCTGTGCTCACTCCTCAAACAAGCCAAGGGATGTGGCAGTAAAAACAGCAGGTGGGAAATACCTGTGTGTTATTCATACCCCAGCATATTCAGCCTCAGGCTCTCCCTGAGCTGCAGGATGAATTATTACTTGCTGAATTAATCCTCAGGCTGGTTTGATTATCAGAACATCTGATTAAAGGGAAGGAAATGAAAAAGAAAATGAGGACAATATTCCTGGAGAACTACCTGCATGAATACCTGGAGCTCATGACACATTTCAAATCTTACAATTAGCAATCCCAAATGCATCACCCCCAAGTATTAAGGAATCATTTTCCTTCTGATACACTCTCCAGAAGGAGCATCCAAGGCCTGCAAGTGTTGATTTGATTTCTCTAAAGTAAAAATTAACTCAATTTGAAATTGATTTGAGCATGAATTTCAGGAATTAAAAAAAAAATGCACTTGGCTACATAGATGTCTTCAGGATGAGAAGTTTTAAACCAGACATCCTGCACACATACTCTGGATCTTCATGAACTGAGGGCTTTACTGCTATTTTTCACCTCAGACTCTCGTGTAAATGGCATTTGCTGTGAGCTTCTGCCTTCTCATCCAAGGCACAGTAAGCTTGGGGTAATATCTGTTAATATCTGATAGCAGTAAATGAAGGATGGCTGAAGCACCAAACTCAGACTGAAGTTTCTAGTGCCAGAAATCCCAATGATTTAAGTATATTCCTGACAAAAGGATTTGAACCAGTGTTATGAACCTAGCTCCAAAATTTGGATTTAGATTCTTGCTACTTCTAAAAAGTTCACAGGCATTTGAGGCCCTATTTTCATCTCATACTTAACCTTCTCTTTTCAGAAGTGGCATGACTATGGTGGCACTGGCAGCAGACAATGCTACACCTTATGTTTCCTTTGCTTTCTTTATAGATCAGGCTTAATATCTCCAAAAAATTTAATCTCCTGTGGATTAAAATACTGGAGTTTTAAACAAATAATTTTTCAATTTTTTTTTTCACCACCAACAAGGAGGATAATGGATACCCAGCTCTTTGGAGGAAGAAAAACATCATGGAAATGTTTATCCTGGTTTGAAGGTATTGGCATTTTCAAGTAAAACTCGGGCAGGAGAGCAGAGCCAGGAATTCAGTCTTGGTATAATGCTCAGTATAGCTGAGCATTGTTTGTTTATGATACTTGGGTCACCTTGCAGTGAAAATAAAAATTAAACACCATGAATCAGGTAAGGGGATTTGGGCTTCTGCTCTTGGGCTTACCTTCTGCATGTTTGCCTAGGAAATCCTTCTGTAGCCCTAAATTCCATTGCAATTGAGAAGCAGAGGTGCCAATTTTAAAGCAGCAAATTGACTCGGGGCTGACTGACTTCAGCTGGAAATGACTGCAGACCACTGAGATGGAGAGAAAGTCAGGACAGAGTGTGGAGAGCTAAGGAATCACCTCAAAAGGGAAATGCTGACTAAAGCCGATTTAAACTTCACATAAGAACCCTGCATTTCACTGAAATGTGTCGAGGCTGCCATCTGCTGACAACAAGAAGAGTCTGGGTGCCAACAATAAAGTTATTTCCATTATTTGGCATAATGTCGTTTCTAAGTTAATCTCTTTCAATTCTAGATAGATACTTAATCTTTAGATAGGATTGAGAGTTTTCTTGTCTGAAATGTAGAAACAATTTCTTTGAACATTTACCTCTGTTGTTTCAAACCAACACTTCAACATAAACTTTCATTTCCTAAACTGACAAAAATAGTGAAGAAAAGGACACAAAAGAGGTGTTTCACTTTGAAATAAAAGTTTGGAATTGAAATGTTTGCTTCTTGTTTGCATTTGCCAACTGTATAGTCATACTATATTCGGAAATGAAAATGGATTGATTTATTGAAAAGCTTTTGAAGAAGAAAATTATTTATTGCAATTAGTGGAGCTTCTTACAGTCAGAGGAGACTGATTTCCCTGTTGGATGGTCACATATCCCAGTGTTTGGTTTTTTAGTGATATAAGCATAACTTTTATGAGTACACAGGGACATGTTACAGGTATGACATGATTTTTTATATGTGTGATCAATATTGAAATATTTCTGCAGCTTAGTCTATTATCCATTCCAACATATTCGTGTTTGGGGCCTGGAACAAATTCAGGGCAATTTGCCTCACAAAACCATGTTTAAATAATTAAAATTAAAGGTGTAGAAAAACAATCTTTCGCATTCTTTGAAATATTTTGCCGATTCATGGTATGGTTTAGGTTTGCCCTAAAATGAAGCCACAGATAATGATTTTTAAGGGAAAATAAAGAATGAATCCTAAATTCAAACTATGCCCAGCATCCAGTGCACTTGCTTCTCCTCATCAGACCAAGTGGGGAACTGAAACTCAAAGCTATGAATATAAACATACCCGCCCTTTTAATCAGAAATTTCATCTTTGTCCTGAGAAATCTCTCCTAGAGAAAGTTTCTGCTGAGCTGAAAGTTCCTGCTTTACTCAAAGGTAAATTCTAAAAAGTTGACTTGCAAGCTGCTCGTTCATTTGCTTGTTTTGCTGTTTTAGTTTCTTTTCTTCGGAATTACTAATTTCTTTGTACAGCAGAATATTTTTTTTTTTTACAAGCTTCCCTAAAGGGAAAGATTAGAAGAAGGAGGATGACATAGTTTTGTGGGGGTTTAAAAAACAGCATGGGAGGAAGCAGGGTACTCTAAAGTTTGAAAAAGTAGCAAGTTGGCAGTGGGATGCTGCTATCAGGGGCTGATTAAAAGTCAGAGGTGATTAAAGCTGATGCTTTGGAACAGTTTCAGCCAAATGCATTTCCATCGAAGTATGTTTTCTTAACTGGAGTCAAACATCTTGCATCAGATTAAAAAAAAAAAAAAAAAAAAAGAGAAAATTGAGTGAAACTTCCCAGGGAAAGTTTGGTCAGCAGCGTGAAGAAGATGCAGAGAGAGAATGCATGGACAGATTCTACTCCATCCCAGGTCACAGGGAAAGGAGATTTTCAGTCTCCAAATGTCCATGATGTTGCCTTTCCCTACTGGTATTTCAGCAGAGAACAGGGATCAGCAAGGTGCACTTCTGAGAGGATTTCAAGGTGAAAAGTCTGCAGAGATGTGGGATTGCTCAAAGGCAGCAGGGCCCTGGACAGAGCAGGAGGAAAACAGGAGAGGGTTTTGTGGCAGTGCTCAGGAAGGGAGAGATGCCAGGGCAAAAGGGAGAACTGCTGGGGAAATTGCAGAGGAAAGGTTATGCACATTTAAATATACCCAGCAGAACAGCTTGTAGATTTAAAATATGCTTCACCAACCAACCAATACAGCAAAATGTAAGGTAGAATGAAATCCTTTCTGTGGTCAATCCTGTTATGCCTTACTGTGTTAGGTAGAGCTGTCAAAATCCTCGTTTTTCAAGGGAAAAAAGGGACAACAGGAATAACCAGAGAGCAAATTAAGAAGAATAAAGATTTTTTTTATTATTATTATTTCTCTATTTTTTTTTCTTTTATCACCTTGCATTTATTTTAATGAGCTGTCAGGGTACATTAAAATATTCTTGGAGCCCATGCCCAGGGTAGGGATCCCCTTTGGGAGTGTGAAGACAAAGCAGTGCAATTCTGTTCTTGGAGGGGCAGGAGAGGAGGGGCTTTTCCCCAGTTATGTGTCATCTCCCACTTCAGAAATAATAAGAGGTTGCCCCCAGCCCTCTGCTTCCTTATCAGATGACTTTAGGCCCAGATTCCCCAAATATTTCTGCCTCTATCTCACACAGATTTCTCTGAAGAAAAATGTCTGCTCATGACAAGTTGGCAAGGCAAAATAAAGATCATAAAGTTGTTTGGATACTGGAGTGCTGCTGCTCCCCATATTTGACTCATGACCTCTCTTCTTTCCAGAGTTATCAGTGCCTTAGGCTGCTCCAGGAAATACTAAAGGACAATTTTGCACTTAGTAAAGACAAATTATGTGATTTGAGATACCAACATTTCCCACTGAGCACTCTGAGAAAAATGAGTGGAATACTGTCTCAATGTTATGAAAGTACCAAAATATGCTTCTTTTATTTAGTTTATTTCACATTTTGACTATTTAAGGACCTCAGTATTAAAGTCAAGAGTCCCAGTTGGTTAGTCCCATTTTCTTGAATGAGATTACTTCCATATTTACGGCTGATTAAAAACTTCCAGGATGCTTAGGGCAGTCAGAGGCTGCTACAGGCAGATCCTTTATATATTAGATATTTTATATTACATTAATGAAGGCAGGTAAGGTGTTGTCCAACAGAGGAACAAGAAAAACTAAAAGGCTGGAGCTTGAAATTGACATCCAAAGTCACACCTTATTAAATCACATTTTGTCCTACACATTTTATGGCCTAGGGTGGCTCTGGAAGAGAGAATTTCTGTGGAAATCTCCCCCAAAAGAGTAACAAACAGTTGCATAAAAATAGAAATGAAAAAAAAACAGAATGAGACAGTCAAGGACATCTCTGTAAGACACAGCTCTGTGTCTTGTCTGAGAAAAGTTGTCAGGTTTAGGGGCAAGAAGCACAGGAGTAATTTCAAAGAATTTTGAGTGAGGCTGAAGGAGAAGGAAGAGTCAGGTTATGAAGGGACTGGCATGAGCAAGTCCAGGGTCATGGCTTTGCCAAGGATTTTGGAATGGATTCGGGGTGACAGGAGAGCATTTGCCAAGTGCAGAGCTGGGCAAAATATATTTAATTATTAATGAGTTTTAGTTGAAATGAGCTCTAAATCAAAAGAGGAAGAGAAACACAGAAAAAAACCTCCAACAAACAACATGCTCAAACTGAAACAAAAATGATAATGTTTTCACAGTATTTTCAGTTAGTGCTTTTGTTAATCTTCCTATTGATGGTGTCATAAAATTATATTGCTGTTGTTCCTAATCTTGAGAAAAGAAAACAGAGAAGATATTGTCAATGACCCTATGCTTTGGAATGGGATTTTCCAGACAATGAAAATAGTTGAAAAATAGCAGATACATGATTTATGTGGTCACCAGCATTTGTCAGGTGTGATGAAACAGAAACAGTTATTTCCTAAAAACTACTCAAACTACTATTGAAACACACAGATGGGGATGGAGGCCAAGGGCTGATCTCTGTGAGATTCCCTCGATTCTTGCCTCAGGAAGGAGGAAACAACGAACAAGGAGGGAAAGCAGCCAGGAGAGGGCAGAGTCAGAAAAGCCAAGGGAGGAGAAGTTTGGAGCGGGGAGCTGAGGGTCACCAGCACAAACCACGGGAAATGGGGAAGGGATTTGGTTTTGCAGCTGCAGGAGGAAGGGACTGCAGTGCCAGTGTTTGCTGGAACCTGCACATCCCCTGGGCTGACTTCACTGCACACCAGCAGGGCTTGCTCCACCTGCTCCCCTCAGCTGGGTACTGTAAGGCTGCAGCACAGAGGCTTTTTTGGAAACAGGATGCAATTTCAGGCAAGAATGTTCCCTCAAAAGGAAATAAACACGAAACGGATGGGATGTTATGTTCTATTAACACTAATCACAGACTTTTCTGATTGTTGAATTTTCTGAACACCAGATCCCTGTCAAGACTTTTCCTGCTCTCTTCTTCTTTTTTTTTTTTTTTTTGGCTCAATGAGATTAAAATCTATGTCTCTTGTACATCAGTCAGGAAGAAATGCACTTCTTCAAGCCTTTCATGTCTTCAATATCTTGAAAAGAATTTGAATTTGTGTGATGCCCTGTTACAGAAGCCTTGCCATTCTGTATTTGAGTTGACTGATTTTATTTTATCATGAATACACACGATTGTTACAGTGCCCATTTACTCAGTATGACTTTAGCATGATCAGTTTTTATCTCTAGGTTATCAAAAGTCCCACGTGATATGAAAATTGCAGGTACAAGAAGCAGTTGTCCTTCAAAACAATCATTGAATTTATTTCCAAATAAATTTCTTTCCAATAAAATACAACGATTTTACATTTGAGAGCAGGCAGAGTGTATATGAAAAGGCAGAGTAGATATAGAAATTATGAGTTTGAGGTAAATACTGATAGAAAATAAAATCAAATTTGTATCCTTGGTTAAATGATGAAATGTGTCTCTTTTTGCAGCCCACATTTGTTGTTCCCTGCTCCTCCATGTGTGGCAGCTGAAGGGAGATCTCCCCTCCCTTTTTAATCATTTGGGGAGCTATGTACAGGTATAAATTGTTGACTTTCCACAGGTCATGTCTTTGGGACGTGAGCACCACACCAAACAGAGCCCTACAAACTTCTCTGGTCTTGCTGTGTGAATATTGTTATTTATGCACAGCCCAGCACCTCATGCAGTGACTTTTCTCCTATGCTCACATAATTTTGCAGTTGTCACAAGCATTTGACTATATAGCTGATATTTTTAAAAGATGGGTTAACATATAATATAATATAATATAATATAATATAATATAATATAATATAATATAATATGATATGATATGATATGATATGATATGATATGATATAATATAATATAATATAATATAATATAATATAATATAATATAATATAATATAATATAATATAATATAATATAATATAATATAATATAATATAATATAATATAATATAATATAAATTCTACAAAGACAGTGAAATTGCCTGCTTGTTTCTTGTAGATAAACCCAAAACTCGGCGTGCTGAGTTACAAATTCAATTTAACGCCAGTAGATGGAGCTTGACTTCTTGGCAAGATCCCCTCACCTTACTACAGCATGGGAATTCGTATTGAAAAAGAGAAAAGTAATTTTTATTCTTTTCCTTTCAGCTTCATGTACTGTTGTGAATAACATTTGTAATGAAAAATACTGTCCAAACATTCCCTGTTGAAAGGCAGGTTCAGATACTCTGACTGTGCAGAAATACAGAGGGGAAGGTTATTAATGCTGCTTTAAAAGCATCGTGCCTCTGAATTGTTCTGGACTGTGTTTTTTGGCATAACTTTTCACAGAGAGCCAGCAGAAGTCTTGTTCTTATGTGAAGCTGAGGGCCACAGGACTTAGTGTGGGGCTATAAAAAGCAAGTTCTGAAAAGCTCCAGTGCTTAAGGACAGAGTTAAGCAAAGCTTTACATGCTTTAGTGATCTTGGCCTTGGTTTGCTTAATTTCTTACTAACAAACACTAAATAACATAGGAATGTTTGTCTCTTGTGAACATAGAAAATTCAGCTCCTAGTCCACATATTTCAAATAAATCCTAATCAGAAGGATTGTCTGTCTGAAAGTTGTCTGTGTCATTTTTTTGTCCTCAGAAGCACCTCACAAAATTAGTGAAGTGCAAACTAATAACACATTTTCTCCTCTCTAGAATTAGTGAGATAAGATATAAGCTCTTCCCACCTTGGAGTTATGAGTAGAGCAAACTGTTCATTTTCAGCATTCCAGGTATTTTTTTTTTTCCTATAGGATGGCTACTTCATGCTATTTTCTGGGTACATAATCCCTCACAAAGAGGTAATTTATTGGTGTTTGGTGCTCTGGACAGCAGGAGACTGATTCCCACTGGTGTGGCAGCCACAGCAGCGTGGCTGATCCCTTTTCCATGCTGAAACCACAGATATTCATCTGGAGAGACCTGGGGAGAGGAGTCATGCCAGGCCTGAGAGCCCTCAATAAAACATGCATAAGAAATGATGAGAACCAAGGGCTGCTGTGGGAAGCTGTATTTCATCCTGAGCCACAGCACATGCCACTGCAATTCCAGTAATGGCAACAGGAGCAAGGCTGTGACAGTGGGAGGGTGGCCATGAGTCACAGCGAGCCTGCAGATAAAATGCAGTAAAACAGCTTGGCCAGGACAGTGTGAACAGACACAAGGAGAGATAAAGTCAAGTGATGCTTTGAAGGTGGTCTGAACTTTAAATATGGTGCAGATTTTAGAGAGGGCTGAGGCCTTGCTGAGCCCAGCCTGTGTTGTTATTCCCGACTTTTTCTCCACATGAGGAAATGGGGGAGTCATATTCCTACAGCTATAATAGTAATAATTATTAATTATTATGAATAATAATAATGCAGCAGTGCTGCCCTGCCCTTCTGCCAAGGCTGTGCAGCCCTGCCTGGTGTCAGTCATCCCCAGAGACAGCCCCGTGTTACAGGGACAGTCCTGACCTCAAATGATCCCACTGCAGCAGGACACGCTCTGGGGAACCAAAAATATTAAAAAAAAAAAAAAAAATTCTTTCAACTAAACTTCTGTGAATAAGGATGAAACAACATGAAGAAATCCCACCCACTGTTAGAGCTCATCCCAGTGATCCTGCTTGGGGTGCTCAGCAAGTGGCACCAGTGGAGGCTCTCTGCTTCTTTTGTAAGCAACTCCACTTTCCCTTGTGCCTTGTCCTTCTACCTTGGAAAAAATCACATTGGACTAAGCTCTGTCCTTTGCAACTTCCCAGTCTCTTCAGAGGTTATTTCCTTTCTTGGTTAGCACACAGGAAACAATATCAATGCTACAGGCAAATATTCAGAAGTAAATCTTTTTTTGCACAAACCAGCAGGAAATGAATTGCTCATTCAGACAGCTTCAGTGACACCACACCATGGCCTTGCTCAGAAAACCCACAATCCCATTGTTGTTTTGGTTATCTTTTTATGTTAAACCATTCTCCTCATTTGCTGTCTCTCACCTGCTCTGTGCTATTAGCTACCCTTCAATCTGGTGATGGCAGGTTATATGTTTGGCAATGGGTTTCCTGCTTCTTTTCTGAAGCAGTTAGGATGTCTTCAGGCTCTGGAGCAAAAATAAATGCTGACTACTCCTTTTGATGCAGAGGAATGTTACAACATAGTCCATTACCAGATGATTAGAGGAGCAGAAATAAACCTTGAGCACGAAGCTGCAGTTCCCTGCTCAAATGACACTAACCCTATTTATAGACACGGAGTAGGCAGAAAGTAGATGAGGAACCAAAACATTAGGGAAATAATTTTCTCAGGCACCACCAGGCAATGACAGAATTATCTCAGTAGTATTTAGCTTTTGATATTGGAGAGCAGGAAAGTGTGTGAAGGGCTCTGGGACAGGCTCACCAGGCTCCCTGTGCTCCTGAGGAGGAGCTCCATGGCTTGGGGGCAGCTGTGGAAAGGCTGAAAGGCTGAGGTGGACAAAGCTCTGAACAGAATGTGCAGTGTCTGCCTTTCCAGGGAAGTGACTGAAATTAATGACATCCTTCGTGGTATTTTTAGGCTTTCTCTAATCCCTTACTCTCGAGGGCTGAATGATGAGCAGGGTAGAAATGATCGTGATGGGAGAGTGCCAACATCCAGAGCTGGCAGATGCTAGAATTGGAAGCATTGAAAGGTTGATGGATGGTACAAGATTTTAAAAGATTTGAAATTTTTTGGATGAATGTATCAAAAGTCGGAGACACAGAAGGGATGATTTTATTTACTGACTCCATTTAAATGACACAGTCACATAAAACATTGCCCTTGGAGGAGACAGGAGCCCCACTTCCACTGTAGTCACAGAATAGAATAGAAATTATATGCATAAGAATTGAATTTATTTCTTGCAGAATAGAAATTATATAAAACCTCATGGATTTACACCAGAGATGAAAATATATTGTAAAAAAAAATACATTTCGGCCTCAGAGGGCCTGACTGGGATTTGTAGTGAACTGTCATCTAATGCTTTATCAAGGGAGGTCATGAGACATACAGCAGGTTATGCTATCACACAATCCTGAGCCATTCTTCTGGGTTTCTGGTAAAAAGAGGGTTTTTACATGTTAGCTCAGACAATTTATCATGCTGAATGTGTCTTACTACAAAAATGTTAAAATAAAAGCAAGACTACTTTAGAAGTTGGCCTCTGTTCTTCTGAAATTACATGAAACTCATTGCTTGAAAGGTATAACATGAGATAGGTAATCTGAAATCTATTTCCTTTGGTTTCAGTGGTATTATTCAGGGTTTATGTAGACTTAAGTGACAATAACCTGCAGCCTGGCCTTAGCACCTATTTCACACAGCTATAAAGGAATTAGCTTTTCTCAGGAATTCTTCTTGTTACAAATCAGCCAGAGCCAGGATCTATGCAGGGAAAAGGAAAAAGAGGTTTACTTCTAGAAATAGTGAAAATGTGTAATGAATGATCATAAAACTGAACAGGAAACTACTCTGAGAATGGTACATGCAGAATGAAATTGGAAAATTAAGGCCAGACTGGGAATTCAAACTCTGAGATCTCACCAAGGTAGTGAGCACAGGAGTAATTTGCCAAGTAAGGTCGTTAAGGAAGAAAAGCTTGGATAACTCGTGGAGAGGACAGATGTTCTGTACTTGAGAGAGTGATTTAAGGTTTTACTGGCGCTTCAGGAACAGGGAGAAGAGATAAACCTAAAAGGATTGTTGGACTCGGGACACTTTTCCTGTCCAGCTCAACTCCTGCCTCTGATGTGCTGTTCCAAAGGCAAGCACAGGTCAGGGCAGGACAGTTCAGTCAGGTAGGAGAGCACAGCCAAATGAGGTCTCAGTGTAAAGTAAGAGAAGAAAGCAAGTTGTGTCAGAGAGGAGTTGGAATTGATTTGTCATCGTGCTGCAATTAGATAACACTCCAAATAAAGGATGAAACATAAAAAATGTCATAGCTAAAACCTGTCACCTGGAGAGCTTCTTTCCAAGACCAGCGACAGGGAAGGAGCTTTTTTTCCCTCCCTCCTCCCCACCTTACTTTGGTTCCTAAAAATGTTTTTAATGAGGGGTTCAAATGTGTTATGAACAGGGTGAAAGATGCTCAGGCAGATAATTACATTCTTCACAAACCATTAACCAAAAGTTGGAGGAAGGTAGAAGGCAGATAACAGCAATGGCCACGTCCCATGACAGGTAGGAGAGGAAGAAGGCAGGGAATACCAAGTGGAATTTGCCAGAATTAACCCTGTGATCCTGTTCCGTGGGAATGTGCTGAATTCAGTACCAAGAACAAAGCATTGAATTCTGTCCCAGCAGCTCTCTGTGCATGGGGGAAGGCAAAAAGTCCAGGGAGTGTAAATCCTGTGGGGAAGCCAAGGGCAGTGCTGGAGGAAGCTGCTGAACCTGACAGTCAGGACAAGGCAGGAATCACAAGCTTTGAGCTCTGCAGATCAGAGTAAAGGTGATAAAGGTGGGAAACTCAAATGTATCATGCAGCGGTGGTCATGATGAACCATCATGAAAAGGGAGATTTGGGTCAAAGGGAACAGAACAATAACTTTCTTTTCTTTTTATTTGCTTGTTTTTTAGGGAAAGCTTTTGTGTGCAGTGTGCAGTGGCTCCCTAGTGAAAGGGAAAGCTGAAGGCTCTAGAACTCACCTGCACTACCTGATGAATCAGTCAACATTGTCCCCAAACTACAAATTCAACCTGTTTCAGCTGTTATTGGTCACTTCACAGGAATATTTTGTGTCTGAAGCCCTAGAGAGCAATCATCTCTAAATAAACTCTAAAGAACTGTTTCCATTCCGCCCCTTGACCAGAAGCTGAAATTTGGCAATAACTTTTGCTCAAGTTTTATTTTCACTTCATAATTTTTTTTCCCCCACAGAGAAAACAATCTTATCCTTTAGTCTCCCTAAAGTCTTCTTTCTTCTGCTTTTCTTGACTGCAGACCAGGACAATTTTTCAGTTTCTATTTCATTATTTTGGGAAATTAATTACAACTTTCAGTACTGATCACTTTGAGCCTATGACCTCCTTCATACTTGCCCTTGAAACAGACATTTCTATGTCCATGTGGTTGGTGGGTGCAGAAGAAGACATAAAAGGTGCAAACATTCCAGAGAATACCAAATTTCACACTTTTCTTTTAGGTTTACCCTCATGGAAATTCAGGACAGCAGGCTGGGGATAGCATTAGGCTGCTCCTTTTCCAGTTGAAGCTCTCACAACCAAGAATTCGGCAAATAAGACTTGGAGCTCCAGAATTCTGGTTTTTTTTCCCAGATCTCCTCCCTACCTATTTTCTCATCCATCCCTAAATACTATGGGAAGAGTCATCATTATTTCTTGCTGTTCTTGGTGTCTTATTCAGATTCCTGCTTGGATTTCTCAGCCCAGATATCAATTTTAAATCTCTGTCTCAAAGGACCAATAAATCTACTACGTTGTTCATTCTGGCTCTCATTTCTCCTCTTGGGCTTTCTTGCTATTTTCACTCCATTTTATACTTCCCACCAAACCTGTTCCCATCCTGTCCTCCTTTTTGCCTCTCTTCCAGTTTTCCCTCCTCATTCTCTGCTCATATTAAATAAATTTCTCCTTATAACACACTTCTTTCAGGAAAGCTTTCACTGATGGTCCCACCTACATGCCTTAATCAAAGCCCCATTGAAGACTGAGGAAAGTTTTTAATGGGCTTTGGATCGTGCATTAAAAGTGGTGGTCCCTGAGGCTGCCTTTGTGCTCCAGTCTGTGGAATAAACTTCAGGAATATTTAGTGAATCCAAGTCAGTTTTCTTCCTGAAAACTAAATTTTTGGTGTGTTTAAAGTACACCTGCTATTTAACTCAATGTAACTGGAGGTATTTGTTAATTTAATCTGAAAAGGAATAAATCTTGGATAATGTTCAAACCCAGAGATTGTCTAAATAAGGAAAGGATTGAAAAGAAAGGAAAACACCAGGAAAGTAATGGATTGAGAGCTTCCTGGAGACAAGAAGCAGGTATAGCCAAATGCTGGAGCTGAGGATTATTTAAAATTCCTTTGACCAGTGTATTTCTTTGTGAGACGGATCAAATACTGTTTCTATTAGATGACAGGGGTTCATTTCCTTTCCTTAGATAAACACTTTAAGGTGCCAGACTCCTCTGTGAGATGATAAATGACTTCCTAGACGTCATCATAAAGGAAGTTGTTCCTTATAACTGTTCTAAATCTGTTACATATCAAATTTCCTGTGCATGGCTGCCACTCTGCAGCGCTTTCCAAACTGTATTTCACAAATGCACAGTGTGTCTTGTAACACCAAGACACTCATTTTCCAGCTCCATCTTTGGCCCTGTTCTCAAAACACAGGAGGTCATGGATTGGATTTAAAAGTTAGCATAACACATCCTGCCTACCTTGAATTACAAAAAATACACAATCTGGATGAGTGATTTATGAATTTCTAATTACAGATAGGGCTGCTCTGTTTCAGTTTGGCCTGGTGAGGCTGAGAGCAGCTGAAATCTGCTTATTTCAGTGATAGGAAATTCAGGAAGAAGGCTATTGCCCTCTTTGTTTTTGGAAAATGTGGATAGTGGTTTATAGGTCCTACTGGAAACAACAATAGAATCTGAGACTGTGCTTGTAGTCACGAGCTTTCAGATTGCCTGATAGACCAATAAATATCCTGCCAGGCCTTTTGGGTCTTCACCCATTTCCACTGGCAATAAATTGTTAAAATAAGCCTCTCTCTTTGTGGCATTTGACATTTGAAACCAAGTCTTCATTGTCAGAGTATGTATTATTATCAAATTAATTTTTCCATTGTCATAAAAGAAAGTTGCAGTCATAGAAAAGTAGAGAAATTGCGGCAACTGTATAAGCAGAGGTACAAACACCTGATGTTTGTCTCTGTGGTTGTTCATCACCAGATATTCTTTATGTTGAGATTTGAAGGATGTGTGTGAAAAACACCTCTTTTTAATTTAATATTTTTATTAATTCCTAGTCTCAAGACACGAGAGACACTTCTTTCCTTCGAGTCCCAGAGAGTTTTTTTTTTCCCTGTCACCAGATCTGTGTGCCTGGCAATGTCCTTCCGTGCTCCTTGGGCCAAGATTCAGATGGACTTGAGGTGCCTCGAATTTCCATCACCAAAACGTCCTGAAAGACAAACACAATTCATGTGACCTTTTCTTCCAGCTCCCAAAATATTCCAGTTTTCATAGAGCCCTGCTCTTGGTCTGATTCTGTAAGCCCCTCCTCAAACAATACCGGTTTTTAAAACTGCTTTCTTGATTAATGAGTTCACATGCAATTAATTCAAAGTACTAAGACTTAAACATGCAGTGCCCTGAGGACAGAGGCAATTACATAAATGTTGGGAGAATGTCTGAGAGCAGCAACAACTATGTGTGGGATGGTGAAAGGAATGGTGGAAAAGCACAAGTCCTTGACATATGTATTTGTATTGTTGCTTTTGTTTTAGCTTCAGAGATGCTTGGAACGTGGTCATTCCACTGCTTGGCCTTCCAGTGACAAATCTGAAGGTCTTAGAAAATAATAGTTCAAGTTATTCCAGGCTGGTGTTTATTAAGCAACCTTTGAAACACTAAAAACATTAAATCCCAATCTGATTTTATCAGGAAAACCTGAGCAAAGAAAAATGTGAGTTTGTGCAGAAAAAAATTGAGCAGTACTGGGATCTACCCATGGCTGTTATGAAGTCATTAAACAGGAGGGCTTAGAACCATCACTCTGAAATAAAATAATGCAATCAAAGCACTTGTTCTTGCACTGTACAGACCATATTTTAAGGTGAGGATACTTGCATGGATAAATGCAACAGCCCCTGATTTAGCCCAACACAGATGGAACCAGCTCCAGCACTTTCATGCATCTCCCTTCTAGAGGAGAGGCATTAATTTTTCTGCACTTATTATTTCACTAAAGGCTTCACCAGAGAGGAAAAGACAAATGTATGATTCATATTCTAAAGAGTGTTATCAACCTTTTCATCTGCTAGTGAACTTTTGAGAGGTAAATTGCAATTGCATCTATATAAATGCCAGCTTGTCTATTATCAGAATAGGATTTTTAGTTGTTTTGGTGATTTCAGTTTCCCTAGCAGAGGAAAGAAAATGATTACCCAGTTCACATGGAAAATGGGCAGCTTCAACATTTCTTCAGTGGGAATTCAGTTCCCTGGAAAAATTCTTAGGCTCAGTTTGTGTGGACTGTTTACGACAGTGACTTATCAAAGCTGTGCCTTCAAATCCATATTTTATTGGAGAGAAAAAAATATCCATGGCTCAGTATCAGATGGCACAGCTGATGGTACAAAGACTCATTTTCCAGTGAGTTTGAGGGTCAATTCCTTTGTCCTGCAGTCTCTCTTAGTCTGCAGGACACTGCCAGGACGTACATTCCCAGGCAGAACAAAGGTATTTGAATATAGATATATGACCTAGGCATAAAAGTATCCATTAGAGTCCTCAGGGAAGGCCTCAATGCTTCAGTCACCTGAAGAGCTTGGTAGCTGCAAGATCTATTTTCTTGTGGAATCATCACTTGGATGATGAAAGATCAGGATACAGTTCCAGTGATATGCAGTGTTTGTAATAATGTTACTGTAGCCAGTAATTATTTCCTGCATTTATTTATTTTCCTTAGTCTGTCAGCCTTCAGAGAGGTGATTAGTGTTAGCTTAGAAATCCTGGCCTCCTTTAGCTTTTACCAGTGAAAAATTATTTTTCTTTATTCTATCCCTCCTGCTGTACCTCCTGTCACTCCTTCAGCATGTTCCTGAGAAGATCCTGCTTTCCTTCTTCCAGCTTAATGGGGCTGCCACTGGCTTTGTTCTTTATACTGGAGACATCCTCAACATCAATTTTCACTTCATCTTGATTTTCACATCACTTAGAGAGCCTAAAAATGTGAAGGTCTGAGAGTGCAGTCAGGACCCTGTGACTAAGACTGGCCCCATATTTCTCCACTTTCACACTGAATGGGCAGTATTTCAGCATTGCCTTTTCTATTTTGGTTATAAGCCCCCTGTCAGGGGCAATTTTTCTGGGCTGGGGTAGGAGAGTAACTTCTTATCTCTGCAGCTCCCAGGATGAGAGAGAATTAGATGAGGACATTTTCTTACACCATGATATTTCCAAAATATTAACTTTGATTTGCTTGTTTCAAAGATCTGGCTGTCCCCATCAAAGATTCCTGTGGTGATGAATTGCAGCCCCAGGCTCAGTACAGAAAGTGCAGAAAATGCCTTTCCCTGAGAAGCTGTCAAGGAAAACTCTCCCTAATGTGACCTCTCCTGTGAGCCTGGATGTACTCCAGCACAGGGGAGCCCTTTGAATCCAAAATGTATATAAACACAAGTACACAAATCCAGTAGCAATACAGAGCTGAAGAAATGTCAGGACATTGTCTCTGCAATAATAGCTCCAGAGCAGGGCAGCTTCTCGTGGCTGCTCTGCCTAAAATGGGAAGCAGTGAGCAAGAGCAGCACTTGGGAGGAGGCACCACGACTGCCTGGAGCCTTGGGCTGTGTGATGGAGCACCAGGGATGCTGACACCCATGAGCAAACCGAGAGGCTGCCCCTGCTGCATCACATCTGATAGGGCTGGTCTGAAAATATCCTTCATTTTCAGTGCTGCAGATAAGGCCTCTTATTTATGAGAGTGAAAACTCCTCTGGCATCAAGAGGAAGCACCTCGGTGTCTGCCCTGAACATTGAGGTCTCTCTCAAAGCCCTGAGACGGATTAAACACAAACATCTGCAAAGTCTGCTGCCGTGAGAAATCCATCTGGGCTTGCACCTTCCCTTCTTGTGTGCCCACACAGAAAACACACTCCACGTTTAAGCAGTGCATTTACTTAACACCAAACAGGATGTAAAATAACAAAACTTAGAACAAGGAAAAAATACCTACATTTCCAGCTGGCTTTATTAACCATCAGATCTCCCTCACTGCAAAATGTATCAAATACTTCCTTTTTGAAAAATGATGTAGCTAATGGCTGACTATTAGCACTAATTGTACCCTTTGATGTTTGACTGGAAGAACAGCCAAGAAAATCTGAGAAATCACTACAACAATTGATTGAATGAAGTGATAAGGTGTATATAATACTCTCTGCTTGCAAGTGAAAAGACACCTCTGCTGGTTTTGATTTGTTGCCAAGAGTAATAAAAGATACAACAGCTAAGGAAATACAAAAGCAATCAAGAATGCAACCTATCTCCATGGTCGTTTTCCTGAAATAAAACACCTTGGGAAACACAGAAGCAAAAGGCTCAAAATAAAACAAAACAACTTTTACATTGGTTTGGATATTGCTGCATGCAGAAAAAGGAATGGGAAATTATTTCTCCATACATGGTTATAAATTGAATAATTTAAAATCATTTTATTAAAATCATATGATGAAAATTAAAGATGGTGAAAAAAATTGAGCACCAGACAATAAAACCCAGGAACGTTAACAGAAATTGATTTATTTATTTCCCCGTGGCAGAGATAAATGACCCCTGGAATTGTAGCTGTACTTCTTGCCTGTTCAGCTTCCCTGTTTTCAAGGCTCACTATTAGTTTAAAAAAAAAACACTTTAAACCCCCAAATATTTCAATAATTCAGTTGTTTTCTCTAGTCTACTTTTGGGGAGAGTGCCCTTTTGATTGAATATTATTTGTATTCTTTATTCTTTTTGACTTATTTTCTATGAAGAAGAATTCATAGCACTCCTGGAAATAATTTTGCAACCTTCAATTTGCAAATTCTGCCACATGAACAATCACTTCTAATATGTTTTTACACGTCTTCATTTGCCTCTTTTCACACCAGGCCCTAAAGTCTCACAGTAGACCCTGCCACTATGCCAGAAAAAGCAGTTGTAGCATTTTTAGCCATTAATTATTCGGCTCATTCAAGTCCTTATGTAAAATTTCTATTCCCAGGAATTGCATCCAAAGCTGCATATGTCTGAAAGGTTATTAAATATTAATATTGGGAAAAGGAAGACTATTCTCTCTTCTTCCTCTGCTAAAGTCCTCTTTTGATTTACTGCTTTCTGTAGACCCAAATGTAAATAGTGTCACAGCAAATAAGTGTTTAGTGTCTGTGAAGTTTATTCTACTTGGGTTCTTAAGTCTGAGTTATAATGCATATAAATTAGTGTCCAGTGAGTGTTGTTTAATTATCTGGAAGCCTTGTCATTGAAAAAGTGACCTGTGCTGGCTTTCTTGCCAGGAGGAATTGAAGTTGTTATGCTAAAGTCTGGACAATTTGGTGTAAATATTTACCCACTCAATAAAGAGGTGTTAAAGCTAATTTGGCCTCAGGATGTTAACTCCTGAAGATCACACAAGTCCCCATGGGAAGCCAACTTCAAGTTCCAAGGGAAGCTTCAGATCCTGCTGTAATAAATGAAAAGATGCTTGAACAAGGTGATGATAAGGAAAGTTTGGGTTTGATCATGAGCATGCCTGGGAAAAATGACCTGCACACAAAAAGGGATCCTTCTCTCTGTCTGTGCTTCCCTCACAGTGCCCATCACTCTGTTTCGTCTGAATTTTTTAGTTCAGAGTGAAGGTCAATGCAAAGATGTAGATCTTGATGCCCCACAGCCCAACTGAGATGCTCCAAGGTATCCTGCCTGCCCGGAGCCCCAGGTGTGTGCTGTAAGTCTCCCAGCAGGTGAGTGTCTTAGCTAGGCTGGGGTGGCTCACAGGCCATGAGACAGAGCTGTGTGAGCAGCTGGACCAGGTCCTCACCCTCAGCCAGTCAGGACAATGACCACCAGCCCAAGGGCTGCAGCTTTGGTCAGTTTGGAGAATTTCTGTCAGAACCAGGGTAGCACAGAAATGGTGATTTTTGCTTTAGAGCTTTGGCTCTGTATCCCTCCTCTGAGGGACAATCTGACACAGCATTTGATGGCATGAGTGATTTTTAGCACCTTCTTTCTTCTTCTGAGGGTTTGACAAGGTTTGATGCTCAGGACAGTGCTGGATCCATTGGCTCCACACTGCTCAGAGTTTGTCTGGATATCCATCACTTGTGACCACTGGAGCAACCAAGATCTGTCCCACACTGTCAGTGCTTAACCAGCAAACTTCTGGATGGGAGGGACATGGTGGCCTGTGGACAGTGGGACATCTACTCCTGGGGTCCCTGTCCATTCCCTCGTGAGCCAGGAGTCAGCCAGCTCTGCCCTTGGTCCTGCCTCAGGCAGCTCCTGGGCTCTGCAGCACAGCACGGAGGACAAGGCTGCTGCTGGATGAGGTTCTTTGGACTCACACACCACGAGATTGACTCCCAGGGCCACCCTGTGCATCATCCTGGGCGGATCTGCACCCTCAGAGGCAGAGCCCTGCAAAGTCAGGGTCGTGCCTGTCCCTCAGGGAGGGGGACAGCTGCTGCCTTTGCATCCCCTCTGTTATTTGGCCCCTCTGGTCACTGAACTCCACAGAGATGTGGCTGTGTAAGCATGACCAGCAGTGATTTCCTGCAAACACAGTGTAAAGGATTTCTGCTTGCTCCACCACGTGCTGGTTGAACATCACATGCACAATAAGAGCACCACAGGGCTTGCCAGGACAGGAGACCTGGAGGAGACACGGCAGGAAAAGCAGCACATCCCACCTGGCACTGCCTTCCAGGGTGCTTTGGGACTTGCTGTACATTACAGAGTTTGGGTCATCCAGGCTGAGGGTGGGGTGCCTCAGAAAGGCTGCAGACCCCACATGGACAGGACTGACCTTGGCTGGCTGCTCTGGGGACTCTCAGGGTGTCTGTCAGCACAGAACAGAGCCTGGGCTTCCATCTCCATAGCTGCCATGGGAAAAACCTAAGAGGATGCTGGAGAAGTAACCCTTAATGCCATGAGACAGTGAGCAGGGATATTGGTGTTGAACCCACACCTTCCTTTAGAAGCACAGGTTTGTCCTGAAAGCTCTCTCTCTTTTTTTTAATTTTTTTTTTCCCAATAAAGAACGTGGGGAACAGAGAAAATCGTTTTTCCTCCACTACATTACAAAATTCATCTGTGTATTTGCCATCTGATGCAGATCAAGGACCAACACTGTCAAGATTATAAAGGAAAGGATATTTTCACTTTCAGGAAAAAACATAGACAGAATTAAAGCAGATCTGCTGAGCTTGTTTTCAGCTTCTTCCAAGGGAGGAATGCCCCAGTTCCCAATTTCATCTTCCTAAACCAATGATACTTGCAGGGAATTATAGTGAGCCTTTTCCTAGGATTTTTGTTAGAATCCAGTAGTAACTTGAAAAAGAAATGACCTGACAATGTCTATGTACACACATATTTGGAATGCCAGAAACTGCTTTGCATGGATTTAAAACCACTCAGACAGCAAGGTGAGTGGCTCCATACACCCCAGAACTGCCACGCAGAAGTGTCTGCTCAGATTCCAGGCAAACACAGAAACAAATAACAATAAGGGAGCAGGGACAGGTTTTTAGCCTCTGCTAAGAAAATATATCAGTGTTGTTCTTGATTTGGTTCATGTTTGTCCTAAAGTGGAAGATGAGGAATGAACTCAGTAGAAATTTGGGTTTAGAGGTTAATTTTGCTCCATCGTTAATTTTGCAGCATAAAATGCACTTTTCACAAGACATCAAAATCGTAAATTGGCATAACCAGGGACAAGCTAATTTAGCTCTCAGAGAATCTGGCTCCACATGTCTCAGACTGCCCATTCTGTGACACTCTCTCTCTTTTCCCTTGCTGTTATCTCCCTCCCGTCTCTTGCCGGCTGCAGAAGGGAAACCAAAGGCTCCGACCACCCACGGGGCCTCCTCAGCAGCTGGAAAACAAAGGTGCCCAGAGCCAAAAATGCCTTTTCTCCAGCAGTGCCATCTCCTGTGGCCTCGGGCTGGCACTGGGGACAGGTCTGATGGCAGCCAGGGAATTTCTTTTAAAATGCAGAAGGAAAACATCCTTGCAGTGCTTCCCTCAGCCTGAGTGTTTCCTCTGGGGAATTTGCTACCCTGTTGGATGTACCAAAAGAGGATCTTTTGGGGGGGCCAGGGGCTGTGGGTGGGTTTGTTCTCTGTTCAAGGCCCAAATGAGCATTCTCAGAGCTTTATGGGAAAACAGCCATGGCCCACCTTGGCTTTTATGGGAGAGGATGAATGCGAATCAAAAATTGAATTCATAGAACTTTGTGGGTGGCCTCCCCTGCTATGCAGAATATCTTTGTGTACACTCATGTCTGCCATGACTCTGAGAAAAAGCCCTTTACTTGTATGGCAACAAACTTGTAAGTCAGAATGTTTACGTTCCTGAGCACTATATCATATTTCCTGACAGAGTTAATGAAACAAATTAAGCAAAACTTCACACAGATTCCTGCGTTCACAGAAAACTTTGCAGAATTCTTGTAGCTCCTGGTTGTGGTGGTAGCTGAATGTGCTGAGCCTTATTTTCCATTTGCTAAAAAATCATAAGCTTCTGGCCTAGTCTTGACTTTTTTTATCTTGAGGAATGAAGGATTAAGTTAAAACTCTTTAAAACTACATCTTACTTCTTTCAGCTGCTCCAAAGCCAGAGTGACCCAAAGGGTTGGTCAGCTTCATGGGGACCTGACGTGTGTTTAAAGTTAAGAAAATGATTGATGACAGGGTACTTTGAACACACATTTTCCTGACTTGGGTCATCAGGCAAACGAATCACTCAGTTCATTCAATGAGAAAGCTGCAACAACATAAATATACAAGTGTTGGCCATGCTGGGTTATTAATGTGGTGTCCTCCAAAGTGATCATCAGCTCTTAGAGATGCCAGGGAAATGTGTACAGCAGAGCTCATTCACAGGAAACAGGGCTGCCCTTCTTCACTTATTTGATATTTCTGATCAGCTTTGAAATGTAAAAACAATGAAGTATCCAAATTTGCAACTAAAGAAAAAGGTTTTTATGAAATACAAGTGGATCTTGACTTTCAAGCTGGTTTTTCACATCCATTTAATGCAGCTTTAGACTGGGTACATATTCATTTTTTGAGGCAAGGCACCACGGAAGACATTTCAGCATGAAAATGGAAAAATGTTGCTCAGGAGAAACCTCCACCTTTACCTAATCATCCTTCTGCAGCCAAAACTTCCTTCAGGAAGGGGCCTCAGGAAGTTCCTCACCCATGAAGTCCTGTAATGGAATGGGTAGATATGAGTAACCACCCCCAGAGTGTAAAGCCAGCTCAGAAACCAGACTTTTACTCTCCAAATTCTTTAGTTTTTCATTTAAGAGTTTCATATTCATTAAAATTTCCTATGGTGTAAACATTTTCAAGATTAAAATTGTGTATGTAAATTAAGATTATACCATCAATAGACTATAATTAATATGCTATGCTATTCTTAAAAAAATTATATTTTAGATAAAATGGAAGTTGAATATTTGGATCTTAAAATATGGATTTTCAAGTATGCCTTACCCCAGTTTCCTGTTGATATTTTTTTATACAGATATTCATGACTTATTTTACTTAGTAAAATTGAATTTTGCCATATGGCTATTCTTACTCCAAATTCTCCAGTCTTTGTCTAACAAAAAATTACCACTCTGCTGCAAATTTGTTGAAAACACTGACCAATACAAAACTACAGAAATATCATGTCTTTTAAAAATATTCCTCCAAAATTAACCTACATCTCACACTAAAAGAAACAATTGGATTTTAAACTATGCATAGTTCTAAAAGCTTACTCTCAAGCATCCATTTTTAGAAATACAGAACAATTCCTCCTTTAAATAGCTGAGACTTAATATGCCATAAAAACATACTGTAAATATTTCTGTTGCTGGAATGGTGTCTCTGTTACCACAAGGAGTTGCTAGGATATTATCTGTGTCAGGAAGTTTGTTGTGCCTTCATAAAGGAAAACTAACAGTCATTTTGATGCATTATGCAAATAATATCCTGTTTTCTCAACAGATTCCTTTGCAGCAATCAAAAAAAAAAAAAAAAACTCCCAGCCCTTGAGCAGATTTCTGTAGTCTGCTGTCAGCTTCCCTGCAAGGAATAATTCCATTTTTCCTATAATAATTACAGTAGTAAATAAACCCGTGCCTAATTGTATTTAGTGCTTGAGATCATACTGCAGACACACCTCAGAAAGCCTTTTGAACTCAGAAACAGGAAAAATGTTTAAAATGTTTGAAAGAAATCATTTTGTCACCAAAATTATGTTTAGAAATGGCTGCTAAACTAACATCTCTGTTTTACTGATGGTTATTAAGTATCATGTGTTTAATAAGTAAAGTGATGAAGTTCATCACTGCAAAAGAGAAATTTGGTTGCAAAACTTTTCTGGCCCCCTTGTTTCTGATACCTTAGAAGAACCTGTGATAGAATTAAACACTATTAGAGTACTTATAATAAAAGAGGAAGTTGTTTTCTCTGTAACACACGTAATTTATGCTTGACTTGTTTTTGAAGTTCCCAAGGTGGTTTGGGTTTTGTTGGGTTTTTTCCAATACCTGCAGGAAATCACTTCAGTCTAGCTTAACTCTAGGCAAGACACAACTTTGCTGTGCTGAGTTTGGACTTTGATACTTATTTAGGTGTTGTTTTAAAGGGTCCTTTAATTCCTTCCTCATTGCTGGCCATTCCTGTGTTCTTTGTTTGAACAAGGACTGAATGGAGGTTGAAGCCTCCAGATTATGGCTACAGCTCCTGGTTAGAGAAAACAGTGACCTTGGTCTTTGATGAAATGTATAGGATATAACCTGTGGGTCCAAAATCCAACCAAATGTACTTCAATTTTTTGGAGCTTAGCAAGCCTTTAAGCTCAGGTTAATTGTTTTCACTGCTTGGTGGTGATCAGAAGCAAAGGCTCTGAACGTTCAGTGCCCTGTTCCTGACCCAGCAGGGCGAGGAAATGTCAATATGATGAGAAGGTCTCGGGAGATCTGCAGTGTGAATTCCAGGCAAAAGTTATTCAAACAAGCATGGACAGGATTCTGTGTAATCTATTTCAGTTTGACTCATTACTGATTTGGGGTTTTGATGACCACTGAAAAATTGAGAGGATGAAAGGAAGTGTTTTCCTGAGAAAGTCAAAATGGGACCTCTGGTAAACCTGGTTTTATCCAGCACTGAATTTAAGATTGAGCAATAGCACAGTGGACTTGTTATATTTGTATTATATTATTATAATGATAAATATATTATATTTATATTATATTATTTCTTTAGACAAAGAGAACTATGAAGAAGAATTAGACATCTCCATAAGATATTTTCTCTTGACTATGCAAGAGTAACCCAGGAAAAAAAACCATGTATCAAAATATGTGTCCTAAATGGTTTTCAGTTTAATGTTAAGTGTATAAAATTATTCCCATGTTTTGGCAATATATATAACTAATATTGATTGGGAAATCAGAATTTTTTGGGTTTTAAAGCCACTGCACAGGACCCCTTGCAGCAATGAAATAAAATTGAGGATAAAAAAGAGAGATATTGATTATAATTTCCTCAAAGCAAAAACACTCTCAATGTATTTAGCATTTATGTCACTGATATATTTGCAAAAAAAGTTAAGCATGAAGTATTTATTTTAATATATGCATTGGAATAAGGATGGAACTGTGTAGCACTCACAGCTCTACACAGCTATTTTTTCTTCTATTCAACCCTCTAAAATTTTATTGGGGTAGTAGCAGGATTGGATAAAATAAACATACTGCTGTATTTAAGTAAAATATTAAATCACAGACAGGGAAATTAAGTATAAAAAGAGATATTTACTGTGATTATAATAGTAAAAGAATAGATGGAAAAGCAGTTTGCATTTGCAAAGCAGTTTGAACAGTACACATGACACCACCATTATTGTAGCATAGTTCACAGAGCATATAACTAATTTTAGCTGAGAATATTGCAGACAACTATGATTTCCTAAGCCTAAAGGTTTTTAATGAAATCATTTAACTTGAAGAGTTTGAGAACAGAATGTATTTTGAAGGATGGAAGTGAGGCAATAATAACATCATGCTGATTATGATTTTCAGGGAGTCTAAGCATTTCATCACTGCTAATTCCCACACAGTATCACCCATTACTTTCAAATAAATGGCCTTCTTTTCAAGATGTTGGGAATGAAAAGCAGAGGAATAACTTGGAGTTTTCTTCAGCTCTCCTGACAAATAGAGATGCATTTCAGCTGTTTACCATTCAGCTGCTCTCAGCAATTACTAAATACCAGCCCCCAGCTCTGTTTACCTGATATTATCCTTCTACCAAGATTGCTCAGCATCTTTATTTTAGTTTAAAATGTGTAAAATCTTCATCTGAATCCTCCCATTTCTCTAACTGGCTGAAACAAGTGTCTCAGTTTCTGGTGATACCAATTCCCATTAAAATCAAAAACAAAGCTCAGACATCTGCTGAGGGGTAGAAGTACCTGACTGACCTTTTTGTAGTGGAAGATGTGTTGATCCTTTCTGAAAATGAGAATCCACTTGGAGAGCAAAGAGTGTCAGCAAAAACTTGGTTTGTTTTGGTTCAGTGTCTGCAGCACAGTGAGAGGGACTGCAGCCCATCATCAGATTAGAAAATTTCCAAAACACAGTTCTGTGCAGTCTTTTTAAATTAAGTAGATACACATTCTCATTTCCTTAGGGAAATGAGTTTAAAAGGAGGTCTCTGGGAAGAGAAGGGCAATTTCTAAGGCTCAGAAGAAGGAAAAGAGGGAATAACAACTGCCACCTAAGCTTCAGATGGAATTTTCCTGTGTGGCAGTTTGCTGTTAGATTTGTTGAATGCCAAGTTTCTACTTTTGAGCAAAAGGATTGACTGTGGGGTAAAAACTTCTGCATTAATGCGGTAATTTGAAAAGAGACTCAGTGCCAGAATCTCCTTCTGCCCCCACTGGTAAGTGTATAACAATATTTAAGAGTGAACAACAGGGACTAAATCCAGGAATCCATACCTGGACAACAGTTCTGCCAACATTTTAACTTCAGTGAGGAATCCAGATTGGTAATTTGTCACAGATGTAAAGTGAAAATCTGAGCTGTGTAAAGTTCTGATAAAAAAATACAAAAAGAGATTAAGTTTATCTAATTTCATATTTTCTCACTGTCTAAAGAGGCAGACTTAAAAACAAAACCAAAACAAAACAAAAAAAAGCAAACAAAAAAAAGAGTTTATTAGCATTGGTGAATCTGGCTACCTGGCTGAGGTTTTTCCAAAGCTGGCTTGTCTTCCAGATTTGGGGAAAGAAGTGCAAATCAATGTGCAAATCTTCAACCCTAGGCAAAACTCAGTCCTAACCAGTAGATGTAAAACAGCCTCATTCCAGAGACTCTACCTGAGTTTCCCCTGCTCCTATATTTATCTCCTGCATGTAGTTAAATATATTTTGTTGGAGGTCCATGCACCACAGAATTTCAAATCCAACCAGGCAAGACACAGAAGGTAAGCAAAACTCCTTGTTTTACATGTGGGAAATGGAAGCCCAGCTAAATACCTGTTCAAATTCCTGCAGGAACCTTGTTCACTGAGAAGTGAACTCCATTTTCCTGAGTCCTTATCCAAAGTACCTACCTAGTTAGCGCCCAACTCATTTTTCAAAATGAAGAATAGGTTTATTGAAAGATGGCAGTGATGATGCCCAAATATGATTGATGTTTCTGAGAAGGTTCAATCTAAGCAGACCAAGAATAGAGAAAGATACAGGCACAGAGAGATAATAAAGTGAATCATACATTACGTGAATAACAGGAATTAGGTCCTCTGAGTACAACTACCCTGCTGTCCTTATTTTTTTTTTCCTTGCAGCTTTTGCTGTACTTTTGGGATTCCTTGGAGAATCAAGACATGGAAACTCCCATGGACCAGCACATCGAGGAGAGCATAAGAATCTTGAGCAGCCTGTGTACAAATAAGTCGAGGCTTCTTAAAGTTTCATTTTGAATACTGACCATATTTTATACCCACTTCCTACAGATTTGATTACTTTAATTCAGCCCATTTGTACTGCAAAGCAGCTCCTTCATATGCAATGTTTTCTGGAACCTTCAAAGCACAGCTCATCTTATGTGACAGAAGTCATAAAAGTTTTTATTGTAATGCCTTCGCTTAAAGGTCTTACAGCTGGCCAGTCAAGCCTGTAGCTTGCCTTGACTTCAGAAATGCTCCTGGACTTTCAAGAGCAACCCCTAATTATCAGCTGCTGTTAATAACAGAAGGAACATCTTTGGCCAGGGTGATGCACACTCCCTGGTGTGGTGGAGCTCTACAATAAAATTCACCTCCTTGCATGTCTCCCCATCTCCTGGTGATTTCCCAAGCAGCTGGGGACCATCCTAAATGTCACAACCCTCCAGACAAAGTTCAGGGAGCATGTCTGGGATGTTGATCTTCCTCTAATTTACATGCAGAGCTCTGGGTGCCTTGATGCACATGCTGGGGGGGAAGGTGTGTTATAAAACACACTGCACTGTTCCCACTTCTCCCGCTGGCAAGGAGAGCAGGGAGCAGGCACATGGCACATGGCAGTCCTGTTAAATACAGCTGAAGGGCATTTGGATAAAGCTCTAGTAGATGGGGTATAGAAATCCATGGAAAAGCTGCATTTCTGCCTCAGAGTCAATGAATCCTGCTCGTGCCACTGACTCACACGCCCAGGCAGAGGCTCTGCAGTCAGAAAATGAGAAAGAAGAGACCTCAGAAGGAAATGTCAGGGTAGTCATTTTCTCATAGGACTCTTTCTGGCAGCTGGAGATGGTGGCTCTGTGACAACACGTTGGAGTTTGAAGGGGGATTCCTCTGGAACGGAAACGTCCTCAGGACCATTTCCCTGCCTGGGCTCAGTCCTGTGGGAAACTCTTACCCTATGACGAGTTCTTCTAAACTAGATGGGATTTATATTTATTCTTAAGCTGTCTTTTATTTTTGGCAGCTCCCCCACTGCTGGCTTGACATCTCAGAAACGAGACCCTTCAGATTCTCAGAAGCCAGAAATGCTGCTGACAAAACTAATTCAGAATTAGTCTTCATCAGCTCTACTCACTTGATAATGTTTTCTTTCCATTCAGTTATTCCCTCCCCTGCTAATTCTGGAACACATAAAAGTAATTAAGACCATGCTGCTGGACATACCTAAACCAAATTAAGAGAAGAAAAGATCTATCTGCTTAACCTGATTCTATTTTGTGCTGGTTATCTTAATTCTATCTCACAACAAAACATGAGTACATTGAAATTAGCAAACCTAAACTGTAACATTTATTGGTGTGTTGGCCAGGAAATTCAAACTAAACCAAGACATATTTGTAGTTCATCAGGTTTGGATTTTGCATGGTAAGACATAGAGACAGGTGCTGAATAAACCTTGTAAAACAATCAAAAATTGGGAATATAATTCTGAACATACTTTATTATTTTTGGGGTACCTTAGATTTGTGTCTAGAAGATTTTATTCATTCTCCTAAATTTCAGTCATAATTTCTCTCAGTTGTGGCTGTAATGGCTCATGGGGCATTGAGCTGTTTGTTATAGGGGTTTTTTTCCTTCCCCTGCAGAAGTTGCAGTCTCAGTCTGAGACCTAAGAATGAGCTTGGATTCATTTCTAATTGCACAGCTTCACAAGAAAGAACAGACTTGCCAGTTTGACCAGTGTCTCCAGTGGTGTTTCTTAATCTCATTAATCTCTGGAACTCTATTAATGTGAAGTGTACTCATGTAATAGACCATTCTGCTGATTATGTGCAATGTATGGAGAGATTTTAGATCAATATTTTCATTTTACTGGTTGTTCCCATTTGGCAGGAATGATGAAGGGTAAAATCTGCTCTCCTAGATGGAGCAATTCCACACACTGACACTTTTCCAGACATGCCAAACAGAAGCACAACCTAATATTTTGCCATATATTTTCTCCACTTGACCTATAGGTCCTCCAGTTTCCACCCAAGGGTGAGAATTTGGTGACTGCAGGTGTTAAATTCCCCAGCAGACTCCTTAGTTACATTCAGTACCAGCTACAGGAAGAGCTGACAGACAGAAAAAATAAAGGACTCTTTTAAAATATGAAGTTTAATTCTCTTCAGAATGATAAAGGGTGGGTTAGGTGCTCACAGTTTAGATTTCAAATTTATTCCAATGGACAAGTATCTGAATTTTTATGCTACAGATGTGTTTTCTTACTCACTGCCTGTGAGTAGTAAAGAAAAATAAAAACAAGTTAAAAACATTAAACTTTCCTTTCTACTGTAGTTGAACTTGGAAAAACAATGCTCCATTTTGAATTTTCAGAAGGTTACAGACGATTTCTGTTTCATTTTTAAAGTTGTTGGATTTTTCTTTTGTAACAAACTTGAATTACTTGCCTGGCAGTGTCAGGCACTTACAGAGCCACGTAATGTCGCCTATTAATAACCTCGTGTACACTTGATCCCATACCCCCCAAAAACCCCCAAAACTGGGAGTTTTAAGGGACAAGTCTTTCACTTGGTCAGAGCATGCCAGAATGTCTCTGTTTGGGGTGATCCCAGAACACCTGTGAGGGGGGAAAAAAAGGGAGTAAATTCCAGGGCCTTTGTGGAGGGGTCTGAAGACTGTGAACTTTCTCCTTTTACAGTGAATTTACACAGGCAGACCCCCCCCGCCTTGCTTTGTGTTGCAGAAATCCTGGTGGATTGTTACAGCAGCTCTGCTCTCAGCACAGCACACTCTGCTTTGTGTGCAGCCTGGATGAGCTGAGTCTATTTGGGCAAATCACCTCAACCTTCCACAATTCTTTCTTCTGTGTTCCACTTTTACATCTAAAACATTTAGGACAAGCTCATCTAAAGACATTCCTGCTTTTTGATAATTTAGCACCTCTTGGAAGGAGAGTTTCCCCCCAGCTCCTGGGCAAGCAGTGGCACATGTGGTCAACTCCTTCCTCCTGAGTAAATGCCATCAGTGTGTGGGGAAGTCAGGTAATATTTCATGTCTGAGCACTGTGGGCCAGCACAAAGCTTTTAAATGCAAAGTTTAGGCTAAGATTGCAACAGATAACCAACCTGGAGGATGGGATGCAGAGCAATGTGAGAATTCTGACACAGGCTAGACTTCCAGTCACTGAATATTGTGTAATCTGAGATAAATAGAAATCTTTGTTGTGAAGCTTAAAAAAACCCCTTCAGGATGGAATGCTTGTTGAACATAATGCTGCCCAATTTTGACTCTGTCAGCTGTAAAATTCATCTCCTCATTAAAAAAAAAAGTTAAATAAACCAAAGTTTATGAAACATATGTTTGCATTTAAAACTGTTTTGCTGTTCATTCTGAGAGGACTTTGGAGACATGGCCTGTGTTATAATACCACTTCCATTAAACATTGGAAGCTCAACTTTTTAACAAAAAAATTCACACAAACATTCTGCTCTTAATCCAAACAGAGGGGTTATGAACTGAGCCTTCAAACAGAAACTTTCAATATTTGGCTTCTCAGCTCAGTAGCACCAATCTGGGATGCCAACCAGCATGCACTGTAATTAATAATTGTTGTTAAAAAAGGTCCTAAAGGCAGAATACTCAGTGCATATAGCTTGTCTGCTTTTTTAACCAAATAAGGGAACAGGGCATTTCACTGTTTATAATAGCAACATGAAATATGATGTTTCAAACTGTTAAAGAAAACACTTTTAAGCTTTTCCTGCCCATTTCCAAGTTTCTTCAACTTCTAAAAAAAAAAAATTAAAATAATAACAAAGCTGGCTACAACTCTCTGGCAGATTTATAGAAACCTCCGTTTTTCACTTTTCAAAACACTTTAACAAAGCTCCAGAGATGAACAACATATCACCCAACTTCTGGCAGCTATGCAAGGATTGTACACACAGTTCCCAAAGAGTAAACATGCAAAAATCAATTCCAGGGAATGACAGAAAGCGGAACTAATTAAAGACTCCAAAGCAAAAGAGATCATTTTATGAGACAAACATGTCAATATTTATCACACAAGTGAAGTTGGTGTTACAGTGAGCCTGGTGGTATTTATAAACATACATCTGGCACCATAACATGTTGGTAATTATAAAATGAATGTTAATAAAATATGTATAAATACTTAAACCCTATACCAGGCAATTTTTAAACTGCTGCTTTAGCCTCTTACCAAGACTTAAACATTAGATTGTCTGACAGCATCCTAAAGTTTTTTAATGATTTGTTACTATCCCCTCTTACCATTACGACTTTTGACTTAGCCAGAGTTGCTTTGGATCACCCCAGTGAAAGGAGACAGATCCAAACCACAAAATCCCATCACACATCTCTCTTTGCTGTGTTCTGATCACCCTGCCAGCCCTGCAGCAGCAGCTGGGCAGAGCTCCCCGGGCTCTCCTGGTGGTGCTGCCATTCCTACCTGGTGCTGATCAGCCCCTCCTCCTGCTGGAGGCTTTCTTGGCACCAGACCCAGGCCACAGCAGCTGAAATACATCCCCAGGGTTTTATTCCCTGCTTCTAGTCTGTGTTATGGTTTGAACCAAGCTTTAAGTCAGCGAGTGTTCACTCCCCAGAAAGGAGGGCAATGGTGTGCTGTGAGGAGGAAAGGATGTCTTCCTCCACTCTGACGAAAATCAGGAGAGCTATTATAATTTTTCCAGCTTTGCAAGACCCAGGGTGATGCTGGTACAGCTCTACCAGATGAGGTTTTTCTCATCAGCTGAGTGCTTGATGTTCAAAATCAGCACAGCCATGCATTCCCAGAGTGCTGAAACCAGTGCTGATACTTCCCTTTTTTCACAGCCACGTTCTTTTAAGGCAAAGGGTGCTTGTTTATCAGGGCTTTGTTTTGTTTCTAGCACCGTGTGCCACGGAAGCAGAGCCACTTGAGGAGGAGGCAGCTCCTTCCTCTGTCACTGGAAAAGATCTTTTGTGTGCTGGTGCCAGGTGGGAGGGAGGGGGAGAAGGGATGAAGGTAAGAATGGGCACGAGTTTCATGAGCTCTGTGCATTTCTCCACTCAGGTTAGCTACACTTTTCTGATTCCCTGGTGGATTTTATTATCTAGTATGTCCAAGGTTTCCAGCTGCTTCTGGGTTTTGTGTGTATCAAATGCATTCAGGAAACACTAATTCCTTTTAAAGGACAGCTCCAGAGCTGATGGATAACATTCAGCTTGGCAGATCAAAGTTCCTTTTCTTCCTCAATGCAAATTGAGTATTGCAAAATGAAGGGGAAGTCTGCAGCACACCTGCACAGCACAGAAAAGGAACAGCACCATGGCACGAAAGCTTTATTTTGAGCTTGAGTTTTTCAGTTTGGAAAGGCTAAGGTACAATTTCTCCCTATTTTTTTTATTGTCTTGGGTGGAAATTTAAATATAACAGCAAGAAGGCCAGGTTGCATTAATCATTTGACTTTATTTCTACTTGGTTGGTTAGTAAGAGAATTTCCTGTCTGCAGGAAAGTCCTGTGCTTTGGAAAGAACAATTTATTTCAGGTTGATTGAAACACTATATGCTCTATTTGACAGAGTGAATGAAATAAGGATCAGGAAGTTTTCATTGCTGCCTGAAAGGAAATTTTATCAGACCTGACATTCATGATGTTAGAAGTTTCAATATTCACAAAGGGCCATGTTTTAACTTTTCTGACTGATTCCAGTTCAGGCTGTAGTACCACATCCAGCAGCATGTTTATTCATGATTTTATAAGTAACTCTTTCCCTTTTTCTGAGCTGCCTCCTGCTCTGGGCCATCACTATCATGTGTGTTGTCATTGAGAGATTGTTTGACGAACTGGTTCAACAGAACAAAACCCCAAATCTTCATTTCCTTTTTTTCCTCATTCAGATAAGTTGCCTGGGCTGTTCCTCATGGGCTTCCAGAACCATAGTTCAGAGGAAGGGGTGAGTGCAGCAATAAAAGGCCCAACATGTACAGGAAAAGGGAGGGATTGAGCCAGAGCTGGCACCAAAAGTTGTTCATGTGGAGCCACAATCACTGTCTGATTTCATTATCAAGTATGGACTACCTTGTTTCCTGAAATCAAAGATTCCAAATCGCCAGAGAGCTGGTTCGTATGTGAGATACACGAAGTATGGTGGGTGGATAAGAAACAGATGTTTGGTGTGAAGGTTAAAAATCCCAGGACAGCTTTGGCAATGACAGAGGCTGCTCTGGTGTCCTTGGAGAGCTTCCCTGGTGCTGTGCCTGGTTTGGATACCCTGCAGGGAGGGATGCTGCACTCATGGTTAATGTAAGGCACCCAGCAAAGGCATCTCAGCACTGTTGGGCAAATGTTGGCAGCTGAAAGAGGGAAGGTGACAAATGGAAGGCAGCCAAAAAGAATAACATGTATTTATGTGAGGGGAAAAAGAGAAGCCAAACCCAAACACAATTGCAGGAATAATGACCCCCAAAAAGTAAGCAAAGCACACTAAAGATCTGAATGAAAGCATCAGGTGATGATGCTGAGTTTATTGAGGGAGCTGATTGTTGAATGTTCCAGCAGTGCCAGACAGCAGCAGCTCTGCTTGAAGAGATGTTGTGCAGCTCAGCACAAGCAAAACTCCAGCTCTGGAACGTGCAGGAATGAATGCTGCAACCAAAGGACACACACAGAAATGCTTGGAGACCTGGGGCATAATGCAAGCAGAACCTCTAGTATTTTTGGAATTAAGCAAAAAGAGAGAAAAAAATTGGATTAGGCAACAGTTGAACACTCCTAAACTAACCTGCTCCTCACCCCTACTCCATCCCAACACCTCTTTAAGTGATTGAATAAAAAGTCCCTCACACACCTACAAACTTCATCAAGTCAGAGACTCCCCTGATTTCAAGGGCTGCTAAGTGCAGTGGAAGCCCTGACATCGAGGTTGGACAAGCCAGACTTTGGTCTCGAGTTTGCAGAAGTGATGGGGTTTTTTCCTCATAGCTGGGTCTGTTGTCAGAAATGCACAAGGTTAAACATTTACACGTGACAATAATGCACAGTCGATTTCACTCACTCATTCACAAGTAAGGTAATGGTGTGAAAATTATTCACATCTCATGACTCTCTTCTCCTGTGTTTTATCCATAAATCCGTTTATGAGTAAGGGGATTCTTCAGAGTTTATGATGAATTTAAAGAACACATCACGTCTTCAACATATATATATAAATAAATTGCATATAATATATTTATGTTTTATATATTATATGTTTTATATATTTTATTTGTTTATATATATATTTATATATATATTTATTTATATAATTTTTATATTATATATTTTATGTATGTATATATATATATATATATATATATAATATGTATTTACAAAGCCCAAAGAATTCTCTCATTTTGGAAACCATTTATAAACTTTTTTACCTACATCAAGGAGGTAACAAACATAGCAGTGAACAGGGAGTTCATAAACTAGATGAACAAGGAGAATGGGAACAGCAGTCCTGTGCAGGTCCAAACATAGTCAGTTATCAGGAAAATCTTAACCATGAGATCTGTGTCACTGTAGAACCATTTTCCCGAGCACAATAACAGGAGCTTGAAGCCTTCATACCTGGACCATCATCTCATGGATGGAATAATCAACCCTTGTATGGTCTGACTACACAGAAAAGACATTTTAACTCCATGCAGGGCTCATCTGGGATTTTAAATGAGTTAAAACAATTTAACACTTGCAAAAAAAATATTATTTCCTCATTGTGATTGCTACCCTCTGACTTAAGGAATCCACCTAAAGTTGCTTTCAGTTAGGGATGTGTCCCTTGAGACCTCAGGTTGACCTGGCAAGAGTTAATTCCTTTGAAAACTCGTTCTACCAATGTTTGTTTAGAGTGGGAAGAGGGAAGGGCTGGATGGATAATTGCCTTGGGAGTTAGGAGAACATAAAAAATCCAGGAAGAACAGGAGTGCACCTAAGAAAGCAGGAAACTCCTCGGGAAGAAACCTTCAATATCTGAAGTCAAAGAGGAGGAAAAAAGGAAAAGTTAGGAAAAATTAGAATGAAAAACACTCTGCCAAAGCCATTCCCTGAAGCATTGCTTTCATTCATTGCACTGAAACCTGGCATTCCTTTGAATTCTGCTCCCTTTTATGAGCAGCAGTGGGAGGATGAAGAGCAGTGATCTGTCACATATCAAACCCTGGAGCCTGACCTCGGACCTGGTGCAGGGCTGGAAAAGCTCAGTGGAGCCCCAGCAGTCACAGGGGGGATGGAGCAGCCCCAGCAATGGCACACAGGGGATGGAGCAGCCCCAGCAGTGACACAGGGGATGGATCAGCCCCAGCAGTGACACACTGGGGTGATGGAGCAGCCCCAGCAATGACACACTGGGGTGATGGAGAAGCCCCAGCAGTGACACAGGGGATGGAGCAGCCCCAGCAGTGACACAGGGGATGGAGCAGCCCCAGCAGTGACACAGGGGATGGAGAAACCCCAGCAGTGACACAGGGGTGATGGAGCAGCCCCAGCAGTGACACAGGGGATGGAGCAGCCCCAGCAGTGACACAGGGGGGATGGAGCAGCCCCAGCAGTGACACAGGGGATGGAGCAGCCCCAGCAGTGACACAGGGGGGATGGAGCAGCCCCAGCAGTGACACAGGGGGGATGGAGCAGCCCCAGCAGTGACACAGGGGATGGAGCAGCCCCAGCAGTGACACAGGGGATGGAGCAGCCCCAGCAGTGACACAGGGGGGATGGAGCAGCCCCAGCAGTGACACAGGGGATGGAGCAGCCCCAGCAGTGACACACAGGGGATGGAGCAGCCCCAGCAATGACACACTGGGGTGATGGAGAAGCCCCAGCAGTGACACAGGGGATGGAGCAGCCCCAGCAGTGACACAGGGGATGGAGCAGCCCCAGCAGTGACACAGGGGGGATGGAGAAGCCCCAGCAGTGACACAGGGGATGGAGCAGCCCCAGCAGTGACACAGGGGGGATGGAGAAACCCCAGCAGTGACACAAGGGGAGATGGAGCAGCCCCAGCAATGACACACAGGGGATGGAGCAGCCCCAGCAATGACACAGGGGATGGAGCAGCCCCAGCACTGACACACAGGGGGCATGGAGCAGCACTTTCCTCACACCACAGCTCTACTCGAGGAATTTGCACAGTGTTAGGTCTCCTGCTTTCCCCCAGGACCGGGAAAATTCCCCCTGGCTTGTGTGTGCAGACACCCACGTTTCAACAATGGGATCACACGACATGAAGAACTTTCACACCTTAATCTAAATATCAGAACTTCCTTTCTGGTCAGCTTTACTATGGAAACACAAATTGATTGAAAAAGGGCTGGAAACTTTATTAACGCAAGCATAACTGATGTTTCTGTAGTAAAAACATTAAAAAAGTTAGTGGTCCTTTGTCTCAACTTTGCATTTTAGGAGGTATTTGGCATCTTTCTGCTTCAAGGCTGGATTCCTCCATTACAAAACCATGGACACAGCATTTCACCTTCCTTGAGAACCATCTGTGGTGGGAAATAATCCTTATTCTGGCTAGTAAAAGAAATCAGGCAACAAAAGATGCACATGGCAGGGATTACTTTCCCAGTCCTTTCAGATGAAGGAATGATAAAACATTGCATTGCTTTCCTTTTTTCTCCCTTCAAAATCTGACGAGGCTATCAAGAGTTGTTACAGGTTTATTTCTGATTTATTGTATGGGAACCGTTTTTATCTTGCTCCTCTGGCTTTTTGGTGCCCCCTCGTGTTTAAAAGAACTTGATAAAGATCAATTGCATCTGTGTGTCTTTTAAGATGCAAGATCCATGGAGAAGAACTTAAACAACTCTACCTGAGAAAGGTGTGAGAACTAGGGCACAGGGGAAAAAAAGATACTTGAAAACCTCTTTTTTCAGAATTGAAAACAGAGTTTTATCTTGTGATTTTTTAGGATTGTTTTTACATATGTCCAGATGTTCCCAAACCCACTGCTAAATCAAAGTTACTTACAAGTTTGTTATAAGTGCATTTTAAAAAGTATTTTAAAATATTTAGAAAGAACACTGAGATTTCTTCTTTTTATTCTGTTCAGGTTTATTGTCCATAATCAATAACTAAATAATACTCTTCATGATCTGATGGTGAAAGGTATCTGAGGACTTGCTTTCAGGTAAAAATATTTTAAGGTGTGTGAATGGTTGGGTGTGCAGGTTGTACATGGGAAGGAGAGAACGAGGCACTGGAAATTCTTCTCCTGTGTCACTGGTGCCTTTCAGACCTTGTGCCAAGTCCCTCACCTCATAGCTGCTGCTATCCTCATCCTCAGGGTATGTGCTGGCATCTTCCCATGGGAGTTCAACCTGCTGTCAAGATAAAAAAAATCTGTATTCATATATATATATATATATATACACACTATATATATGTACATACATATAAGAACTTGGTTTTTATAATTGGAATAGCTTATAAAATAGGCCAAAGAAATATTACAAATGTTGAAAACCCTGTGTTTTGAAAGGGAGCATTCAAGAGCTGCTCTTGACAAGAAATCACCAGGATCACCGGCAATTTGTGTGAATGTATCTATTTCCCACCTTGACCTACATAAATGATGCACACAGAACTTCCTGGACCCACTCAAATTCAGTTTTCATCTCTGGCCAGCAAGAGGCTGCTGTGATGCGAGCTCACCTCTGAAAAAGAAAACTCTTGGTGCCCCTTGGATCGCAGTCCTGACAAAAATAGCAGTGGAACACCCTTTCTTCTTTTCTTACAGGCAGATCTGACAGTCTGGAGGGGAGCTACAAAAAAATTCCCCCATGACAGATTCACTCCTAAGTGGTGCAATTAAAAAGATGTATTAGGATTCCATGGAGAAGGTGGCATTAGAGCTGAAGGAATGGCCTGGATGTCACAGCTACCCTGACAGGAGGCAACAGCTCATCAGAGGAGTTTGACTTTGGATTAGGCACACTGAATAAGACACAAGGACTTTACAAATTTTTTATCACATTTTTTTATCCTTTCTCGTCCAGCCTTCCCCTCTTATTACTAAACCTAGCCCCCAGCTCTGGATTTTGCATCACCTTGGTTTTGCCATCCCCTCTGGCTCTGCCTGCCTTCCCACCCTGATTTATCCTGGAGCTGTTGGGATCACACAGTGCTGCCTCTCAAACACCAGTGTTTGCTGTGAGTGGAGCATGTTTATGGCACATTTGTGTACAGTAACAAATGGCCTAGTTTTGTTAATCCTGATTACCCATCTGGATATAGACAGGTTACTTATATTTACAGATAGCATGCAGGAAGGTATGCAGTGCTCAGCCTCACCAGGAAACAAGCACTGCTGCATTATTTTATTTATATGGATTCAGAGCACAATATAAAAAGGTCTGTATTCTTTCCTGGAACCATTTGATATTCAAACACATGCACGTGAGGACACAGCCATACCTGATTCCCTCACCAGGACTCAGCTACTCCAGGCAGGCTCTCTCTTGCTAACATCTATCTCAGGGGGGTGATTGCATATTGAAACATCCTTCTTCAATTTTGTCTCTGTTTCTTCCTTTCAGTACCTGTCCTGCAGAAACACAGATGTCTGAGGCTGAAAAAGTGAACACAGCTGTTCCTTTAACCAGCTCACCACTCTCACTGTTTCTCATGCAGGCCGTAGGTATCTGTGCTTTGGAAAATATTGGTGAATGTCTCTGAACCTGCCTCTGACTCAGCCCTGGGCTGGATTCTCAGCTCATTGTCCTCTTGTTTCCAGGGAGTCTTCACAGTGATCCCGACTCAGTTCATGATTCATGTGTTTAAACCACAAACACCTTGGAGATAAACTGTGGATATTTTTAAAAACCCCAAACAATGAAACACACAAAAAGCTGTAACGACCAGCTGCAACTGAATATATGAAAGTGCAGAATTTAAACCTGCATTTCAGTGCAGTCTTATGTGTAATTTAATTGGTGATGTCTCATGGAAAGGCCTTACAATATTTGTAGGTAACTGCTGTATGTAGACCACTGAGAGCTGCACTGTCATAATTCAAATCAGAAAAAGCAGATATATATGAGTGGAATATAAGATATATATGAGTGGAATATAAGATATATATGAGTGGAATATTATCCACTATTAGAACAACAGCTTCCCTGCTGTTATACCATAATCTGGGACTGTTGCAGCTTCAGGTGTGCACTCATGTACAGAAGTACAAATTTGCTACTTTTTGTGCAGGGTTTTCAGGAAAGGGAGATCAGTCTGGGCTGCTTAAGAGGTGGGAGATGGACAAGGAGCAAAACCCATGGTTTGGGTGTCTGGGTGTGATCTCTGTTATCCTGGTGAGCAGATGGCCTCATGGATGGGCTGGAAGAACCAGCACCTCCTTTGGCAAGAGCTGTCAGAGCTCTGAGCTTTACAGAGTCTCACATCTCCAGTGGATAAAAAATCTTGAGCTGTTTTAGGGGATATCTGCTGATAAGGAAGGAGGATATGAAATATTTAGGTCCTGGCATGTGAAAACCATCGCTGCTGATGGCAAAACTCCCATCACAGCTAATGAAGTGTTAAAACCTTGTCTCTCAGCAGGCTGCAGGAGGCTAAATCTGCTGTAGAATGACTGTAGCACATGAGGCTGCAATCTTCCAGTATCCAAGCCACTTAAAGTATTAACCTGATTCATTTTAGTGCCTCTTTGTATTTTACAACAAAAGGCTTTGCTGCCTCAATTACAAATGTTGAAACCATTGCAGGTTCAAAATGGAGTTGCAGTAAACACCTGGACTAAATGTGTGTTGAGGCAGATGCTGCCTCCCATAAAAGCAAAGAGTGGCAAGTGGAGTCACAAGTAAATGCTTCACCCTTTCCTCTTCTTTGTGATTCAAGTGACTAAAGCTCTACAGGTAACTCTGCTAAGGGATTTTGTATCATTTTTTTTACCTTCATTGCTGAGGACCACAGACACAGATGCAGGTTGTAGCACGCTGGAAGATGGAAACACTGTGGGCTGGTTTTTGCTTTTGGAAAAAAAAAAAAAGAAAAAAAAAAAGAAGAAGAAGGAAAAAGAACCATTCTGATTTTTCCTCTCATGGTTACCTGAAGATCCAGTTCAATAAATTAATAAATTTGTGCTGCTGTTAGTCACAAAGATCAAAGAGCAGGAAATACACACTGCTGTGTCTGATGGAAATGGCCACGGACCAATTGTCTTGCCCTATAGCAAGAAGTGCTTGGGATTAGGGAAAACTTCTAAATGCAAGGATAAGTTTGAGCGCAGCACCAGAATCCCACAGGAGCTGGAGATGGATGACGGCGATCTCACCACGGGGAAACTCACCCCAGGAGTAGGTTGGCTCCGGTTCAGTCAGCTTTGGGACAGAGACGGCGACTGGATCCAATAGCAGAAGGTTTAAAAAGTTGGGAGTGGGCTCCGTTTCGCTCCCCGGCCCTCTGGCCGTGCAGCTGTGCCACATCTGCCCAAATTTCCCTCCCGGAGCAGCGGGAGCGGCTGTGACTCACACGGGCTGAGTCAAACCTTCTCCTTACAGCATCTCCCAAATTCACTTCAAAGCCTGCCGGGGCTCTCGGCTCGTGATCCTTGCAAACTGCACCGGGAAGAAGTGGGAGGTGCCTCTGACTGCTCCTGTAAAACGACACTCGGAAACTTCGGCAGCATTGATGGGAAAACCCGGGGTGTTTCCCAGATTCGTGGCTGAAAGCAGCTGCTGGAAGTATTTCGTGGGGACCTAAGAAAGGGAATAGTCCTGCTCCTTCTGGACATTACTATTTACAAACAGCAACATTTTTCTCGCTGAGCTCTGCAAAATGTTAAACCACAAAAAAAAATAATAAAAAAAAAATTTAAAATGAAGCAGAGACTAGTCTCAGAAGTAACAGACCTGAATGAGTTCAAAGCAAATAAAGGCGTCTGTGTTTTAGGTACATGAGCTCTACATAAATGCTAAGTGCTATAGAGCCAAAAGAACTTGCCATACTCTGAGGTCCACCTCACCCAGGACCCACTGTCTGTCAGGGGCAAGCAGCAAGGAAAGGAGATTAGAAATAAAACATCCCCACAAATGTCCCTCCAACCATCAGAGCTTTGAGAGCTTACTAACCTGAAAATTACAGCCAGACTTCTTTGTACAGTAGACATCACTGGAGCTATTTTTCATAAATATTTCTCATCCCTTTAAAAAAAAAGCAAAAGAACTTTGGCTTGACTTGCATCTCATGACAATGTAACAGTGTTCTGTATTCTGTATATAGCTTTGTTCTATGTACTAGTATATAGTAATTTACTTAATGATTCTATGGCTTCAGTGCATTACATGGAAAAAACACTCATCCTCTTTATTTAATCTTGCCACCTGCTAATTCCTCTGGGCATGCCTTACCTTTTATACTGTGACTTACCTTTCCCGCATTGCCTGTGGTTTTAGGTCTCTCTGACTCTACACAAGATATCCTTTTTTTATTTCTGTCTGTGAGGCCATGGCAGGCAGGCAGTGTGCAGTGTGTGGCAGTGACAGTGAGGGGCAGGGGCAGTGCTGCTGTCACAGCCAGGGCCAGGGTTAGTTTCACCATCATGTGATTGTGTTCACGCTGCTCCGGGTGCCTGCCAGGGATATGGGCTCTTATCTCTGGGTGTCCCAGCTGAGAGCAGAGCTGCAGCGGATCCCTGCCTTCACTGAGCGCCCCTAAAAAGTGTAAAAGATTCAGAAAAATCATCCGGATGCAGCTCCAAGGCAGAGGGGTGGGTGGTTGGTTGGTTTGCCCTTTGGGGTGGTGGGGCTGGTGCCACACACGGGCATTTCCTCAGAGCATGAGCACCCTGAGCGCACAGAGCCTCCACTCAGCTCCACAGCACAGCAGCCCAGAGCTGCATTATTATTGTTCAGAAGGCACACAATTCATTTTACAGACTGTAAATATTTCCAGCAAGAGCACTCACTGCAGGTGTGGGTGCCAAGCCCCGCTGTCGCCTTCCTCACTGCTGGGAGAGCGTTTTTGTTTAATTGCACAGACAGTGGGCTCTCCATCCCCTCGCCGTTCTTCTCACAAGTATGTGTTGAGATGGCACGCTGGGTTTATCACAGGCTGAGGAAGAAAACTGGAGCTGGAGTCTCTGCTTCCTGTCATCCCAGCAGCCTATTTTAGCTCGTGGGGCTCTTGAGAAGACAAATCGCATTTCCTCTGTGCCTGTTGGAGCCTGAGCAGTCCCACAGTGCTGCTCTTCACCTCAGGTGAGTGGTCCAGCCCTTGTTAGCCCAATTACAAAGTCCGTATGCCCACGCAGAGGAGGGAATATTGACAGGCAAAAGGAATAGTGTGGGGAAGCAGAGCAGGGGGATGGAGGTCAGGCAGGCTCTGTCCAGGTTCATGGTTTCCCTGATATCTTTACAGCAGTTTCCAACAATGGGCTTCTCCAGAGAAGCTAAAGGACCTGCCAGAGCTCATCCAGGGGTGTGAGATGGGAATTGGTTGTCCTGCCTCTCAGTACTACTGGGTGGAGGACAGGTTCCACACTGCACTGAGATTTTTCCATTTCCACTCAAATCTGGGCCATGTCAGCCTAGGAGCTTCCAAAATAATACCAGTCAATTAATGTATTTTAATTTTCAGGACACTAAGATAAATTATTGCTCATTAAGACTTAAACACCTCAAATGAGGGACTAATGTCAGCTTTAGGTTTTTTTTCAGGTTTGAAGCTGGAATACACACCTAATTTTCAAAATCCAACTTGTCAGACTAAAACTTCCTAAGATCTGCTACAAAATGATGTCATCAATCAGCTTATCTATCTCTGGCTGGGCTTTCAGTAGGGAGTACCCCCAGGAAAGGTGGCACTTCAGTGATGAAGGCCCTGTGTATGCATCCAGGCTGAATTCCCACCCCAGCTCTATCCAGCAGATGCTCACGGAGCTTGTAGTCACGATGAGATGGGATACTGGAATCCAGCATGATTCCCAGATCTCTCTTTGTGTCTCACATTTGTAAAACAAATATATATGTTGGTCCCGTGCCCACATTTGGGTCTGTCGCAGATCTCTGTCCAAAATAAATTAATTATAGGCGGAGGGAAAAGAGCACGTTCCCAAGTGCCTTTGATCTGGGGGTTAAGGGAGCTGCTGAGTGAGGCTTCAGTGCAACACAATCTACTCGCCCCTTCCCCTGCTAAAATTAAACCCAGTGATGTGCACTGTAAAAATAGTCCCATCCATATTGTCCCAAACCCAGCCCAAAAGTTAAAATGGAGTAAAAAAAGATAGGAAACGTAGTCAGAAACCATCCGGGCCTCTGGGGCTTATATTCCATGAAGGAAAAGTTCATATGTATGAATTCCCTTGTTTATGTATTCACCACACTGTGATTTCTGCCTTTCCTGTCAAACCCCCAACCAACCCAGGAAAGATGCTTTTACACTTTTCCAAAATACAGCCCCACCTAAAAGATACCTAAGCCATAAGCCGCTACATTTTCAGTAGCAAAGGGGAATTCAGAGCGGAATTAGAACCGTGGTCTGTAGCCTGGGGGCGAGTGCCACCAGCAAGATGCCACTCACCAATGTCCCTGCAATTTCCCTGGATGCGAGGGGGCTGGGAAGGGCCTGGGTACAGCAGGAGCATGGCAGTGAGAGGGGCTTGCAAATGGAGGACACTTGGGGGCCCCCTGCCAGAAGCTGGGAAGCCTGCTGAACCTCTTTCCTTCTGGCAGAGCCCTTGCACATTCCTGGCTTTGTATTTTGAGGGTTAAGTGCTGGTCTGAGATTACAACTTAAAAAAAAAGAGAAAACAGTCAGAGAATGGTACAGATAAATCTGTGTCAGGTTTGCCTGAGTGGGTTTCTGCAGCACAGCACAGGCTCAGGCTGTAACTTTGGAGAAGACCAGGGAATCCCTGTGGGGCACTGAAAAGGGAAATAGCCTGAAATTCCTATTCAAACTCCTGTACAAATACCGAAATACCGTAGCCACGCAGTGGAAGGTGTAAAAAGCGAGCTCCAGCTATTTTACACCTCTCATTTCAAAAAAAAAAAAAAAAAAAAAAAAAAAAGTTAAAAAAAATTATTCTTTGAGGGCCCAAGCTTGTTGGTGTCTATGGTGACCTTCAGAGCATCCCTCCTGGACCAGACCTGGGAGAAGCAGTTTTCCCGGGAGATGGGCTGCCCTGGCTGCCCCCGTGCCGGCGGGGTGGAGAACCTTTTCCCTGCTCTGCCAGCTGGGAATCTCGTCACCTTTCCCACCGGGGCTCTGAGAAACACGGGGAGTGGCCAGCCCGCACTTTGGGCGAGGGGGAGCGATCCCGGCGCTTCAACAGCAGACCCAGCCTCGCTTTTCCTTTTCACCGCGGGAGAAACGCGAAGGTGCGGGTAAAAAAAAAAAAAAAAAAAAAAAATTCAAAAAACCCCAAACCAACCAGAAAGGAGCGTGAAGCGGCGCGGGGGGTTCCGCGGCGAGTGCGGGGCGCGGCGGGGGCGCTCCCGCAGCGCAGGGCGCGCTGACCTTTCGCGGCCGCGCTGTCCCCGCCCGCAGCTGCCGCCGTCGCTCCGGCGCCGCCGCCCCGCGCCCAAGGTCAGCCCCGCCGCCGCCGCCGCCGCAGGTAGAGCGGGGACAGAGCGGGGACAGCGCGGGGATAACGCGGGGGCGGCCGGGCGGGGAGAGCCGCGGCGTCACCGGGGGAGGGAAGGCAGGGCAGGAGGAGGAGGAGGAGGAGGAGGAGGAGGAGGAGGAGGAGGAGGGCCGGCTCCCCGCCGAGGGCCGCGCTCCGGCGGGCCGGGCCGGTTCCCCGCCCGGCGCCCGTATTTAAAGTGTGCCCGGGGGCGGCGGGGCGCTGCGCGGAGCCGCTCCCGGAGCAGCGCGCCCGCCCCGGCTGCAGGGGGGGACGAGGGAGGAGGAGGAGGAGGAGGAGCGGCGGGAGGAGGGATCCTGGCAAGTTCACTTTGGTACCAAGTGGCAGGCGGGCTGCGGGGCTCGGACGGGCGATGGAGAAGGATGAGATCCACCTGCGCAGGCTGCCGGCCGCCGCGCCCTGGGGACCGCGTAAGTCTCGGCCTGGGGAAGGTGCGGGATGGGGGCGCGTTCCTGCCCGGCCGGGGACGGGCTCGGCGCCCCGGGTGCCCCGATAAGGGATTTATTATTAGCGTTTCATCGACTATTTTTAAAAATCCAGAAATAATCGTCGCAGAGTATACCGGTGAAATGAAATAGCTCGTTTCCCACCTCCCGCTTTCCCCCTCCCCGCCTCCGAAGCGTAAAACAGTGTAAAGTCCTTCTAACCTATATTAATATCATAATTAAAAGCTCGTCTAACCGCGGGAAGCCAATCTAATTATGAAAAATTGCCGGAGTAAGAAGTATATGTGACAAATTCTTGAGTTGATGATTGCTGTTAATTCACACCGTGCTGCGGAAGACGAGCTAAAAAAAACCCCCAACTTACTAAATGAAATGGATCTGTCTGAGATTGTCAGTAATGTTTTTACAGAACTGATGTATCTCGCTATCATTAACTAATGTGTGCAGCAAAATAAATTATATATATTGCAAGGGGAAAATACATTCCTTGGCTGAGAAGTTGCAGAATGTTTGGAGCCAAAGAGCAGATCGTTTAAATGGTAGGGGGTGGGAATTTCCTTGGCTTCCCTCTGGAAATAAATCACTGCTCAGTGTCTGTGTGCATGCATGTGCACCCACATGCGCATTTATATAAAATCTGTGTATAGAAAACCTTCCTGCACACGCACTGGGACACAAATTCTGCAAGCACTATTTACTGAACGCATTTTTTCTACCAACTTGGAGACAATAAAACCAGAACCAAGATGCTAACCAGGAACATACTGGAACACTTCTGATTATCCGGCTGAATTGTATACAAATGAAGTAAATTTAGCATGGCACCATTTATAAATTCCATGCTTTACAATCAAAATTCCAAATCTAGCTGTTTGTAGCTAAGAATAGCGTGGGGAGCCCTTTTCTTTACTCCTTCTTTTTTGATTCCCATGAAAACCGTTATCCTAGAGCCTGCTCATTAAGTAGCCAAATATTTCACTGGAGTTCAGCCCATTTCTAGAAGAAGTGCTGTTTGCTCATCAAACCTAAGGTGGCCAGAGTGCTCAGAATTTGAAATTTAATGTCTGACACGAAACAGGTGGGTTTTATCTCAGGAGCAGGGGACCGGGGTTCTGCATGACACTGGTTGTCCCACTTTAACTTCTTTCTGGAAATAAGGAGCTCCAACTTTGCACAACTCCAGTGGAAGGCAAGTAGAGCATGGGAAGCTGAAGTGTTGTGGCAGTACATTAACAGAGATATCAGTAAGAGGACTAAATGATAAAATGGCACTGGGAACTACCATTACTCATGAGGCAGGTGGCAATTTATCACAAGGTAATCGCAGCGATAGGGTGGTGAGAGTCCTGAGAAATCGTTTGAGTGGCTTTTTATCTTTAAGAAGCACAGTCGTTTACAGTGACATTATTTAATTTACTGAATCACCCCTTAGCAGCATGAGCAGCTTCATTGATGAGTTCAAGGAGCAGTTTTGTTCTCGGCAGTGTGTGTTTGTGTTTCTGTTGATAACCTATCCAAAAGAGCTTCTTTGTAAAAGATGTTTCTAAGACAAAACTCCTGTCTAATGACATAGCAGCTTTTGTGGTACAAATTCGCTTTGTGACTTGCTGGAGAGACATGTAGAGACCCATCCTTGAAGTTTTACACTCAGAAAAATCCTCCTGCAGATAGCAAAGGAAACCTGTTCATTGCAAGGAGTTAGGGAAAAGTTGGGGGCAGTGAAAGGATGATGGAAGACAGCAAAGCCAAAGGGAATCTGTGCTCCCCTAAGCTCTGGGTAAATACTATCTGTTGCCTAAATCCAAAGTACTGTTTCACTTATCACTAGCAAGGAGAAAAGTGACCTCAGCACATTATTTTTGGCCCTGTCGGTGGCATGAAAGGACAGGTGTCCTGAGCTACATCTGTGCCCTGAGGAGCCAGGCACCACAGCTGATGCCTGCCAGCTTACTGAGTGCCCACTCCTTCTCTGTGCCCTGGGGTAACGAGTGTATCTGGTAAGGATGGGGTGAAGGTCACAACTGGGGTGAGCTCTGGGGCAAAGGAGGGGCACGTTGGCTTCTGAAAGGACCGTGGTGATATCTTGTCACTGCAGAGAAAGGCTTGGAGGCACTGGGACAAGTGCCTGGGACTAAGCCCAGCTTTAGGAGTCTTTACCCCTTAACCTTTCAGCAGTCAAAAATCCCCTGAATGAACATCTGCTCCCCCTTTGAAAACAAACTTAAATACTCTCAGAGCAGAGCCCCAAAAATGAAATGTCTTCCCCTCTTCTCTGAAAGACCTTGTTCAGTCCTGAACTGGGAGTTTCAGCCTGTCTCCATAGGTTTCTGGTGTGCATTGCCCAGCTTCCCCTGGTAGCGCTGCAGCTCTTTCCATTAACAGTGAAAATGATGGAGCATATTAAGCTAATAATTAATCAGAGATGACAAGGGACTAATAACTGTATTGATTTAATTAGGACTTCTTTTCCAGCTCTGTAACTTGCAGTCATGCACATCATTAACTTAATATTTTAATTTGTCGTAATAAGTTATTAATTCCTGGGGGTGAGCACGCACGCGGCCGGGCAGCGGCTCTGACTTTGTGCCGGTCTGCAGGAATGTGCCACGGGAAACACTCCCTGTCCTGCCCCGGGCTGGCAGCAAGCAGGGCAGCCTGGCAGTCACTGGGAGCTCTGGCAGGGCTTTGGGAAATGGGCAATTGTGGAGTCAGGTGTGGTGGATGTGCTGGGAAGATGCTGCGGAGCTCCAGGGCCACATGCTGAGGTTGCACGGGTGCGTGGTGTGAGGTATGGGGGAAAGCAACGTGCCAAAACAAAAGGCAGGCAGCAGAGTAACCCTGGGAAGCAGCAGCGTTTGTTGGCATCGGGAAGGGAAAAATGTCCCTTTTGACTCGAATTGCACCCTTTGGGTTCTGGCAGTTTTGAGAAAAGGAAATGCTTGGGGACGTGCTGTGGTTGGAAAATAAGGCTCACTTTTAATTAGGATCACTTTGGGGAGAGGAAGAAAGGATGTGACAGGATTGAAAAGCTTGAGGACTTTACTGTGTGAAAGACTGATGAAAGCCAAGTTTGGCCCCACCTCCCATTTTACTGGGGTTACTTGGCACTAACTGGGACACGTTTGGCATCTTACACAGCTGGGTCCTGAACAAGATCCCCTGCGATATACCCCTGACCAGAAAGCTCTCCAGCAGGAAGGAGCTGTTCTCACTGAGATCCTAGTGCTGAAGGGGTGTTTGTATCACACTGTACAGCAAGGTCTGTGACTCCTGGGGAAAGAGATCCCCTTAGCCTCCACACAGAGCTCAGCATCCCGCTCCCTGTTGCCCAGGTACTCACGAATCTTCGCCCTGTGCCCTCGGAAGGCTGATCCCTCTGCTATATCCTCATTTGCCACAGAGGGCAGTCAGCACAGGGATGAGATCTGGGAAAGCCAAAGGCACCGAGCAGGCTCCAGAGAAAAGCCTGTCCGAAGTCCTTGGCATTGTCCTCGGGCAAGATGAGTGGGAATTTGAAGTATCCATACTATCAAAACATGCATTACATATAGAATTGTTGGGTCACTGCATAGGTGCATCACTGGTCCGGTGGATAGAAGTCACCACTTTCCTTATTTCTTTGTGAGTGTTTTCAGGGATTCCGACAAAACCCTTCTCCTCACAGCCTCATGTTTTATTACACAAGGCGAGTTAGCAACAGTGGGATGAAAGAGCTGTGCATGATTACAGAGACTAGAGAAGGTGTTCAGCTGGCGTGGGGTTATTCACCTCCCCGGCCTCGCCCATGTTTGCAGCCAAACTGGAGATCAGGACAAGACTTGCAGCTCTGTCATAGGCACAAATCCCAAGGGAAGGGGGTTTTACAAATGACAAATTTTCAGGGGTTGGCAGCTTTGCTGGGGCCCTGTCACGGGGTTATTTTCAGTGGTGCTAAGTCATCTTGTGCCAGCTGTTAGATCTAAGCAATGCCACTAACACTGCGCCACTTTGTTCTGGTGCTCTGAAGAGCACGGAGATAGTGGTGTCTCCATTGTTCCTGCGAGGTAATTTATGGTCAATGTGGGTCTTTTAGCAGCAACCACAATGTCTGCCTGGCTGGGGAGGCTTGGAATGCACAGGAAGCAGAGCTCCTCTGCATTAGTCACCACGGCTGCATGCGAGGCGATCCCACATGCCCTCCAGGGAAATAGACTCTTATTTATTTGGTTTAGCCTTTGATTTGCATCCCTCATCCCTCTATTTCTGAAAGTAGTACTACATTCTGGTGGGAGGGCCAGCTCTTCTCCCTGCCCCCTAACCTCCCTGCATCCTTTATCCTTTCTCTGCAGCAGCTGACCCGTGTCCCCGCTCCGTCCTCACCTCGCCTTTGTTCCGTGCCTTTGTGCTGCTCCTGTGCTCCGTGTTCCAGCTCCCTTTGCTCTTTCCAGTGCCTTGTCCCTGCCTCTCCTCTGTGGCTGGCCCTCATGCCAGTGTTTGCTGTCTTCTTCAGACTCCCACAGTTCACATTTTTTGAACCTTCTGCTGGCAGTCTGTCCTTCCAGCCATTACGGAAACTATTTCCAGATTTGAACTGATGGAAAGATAGCAGTAACACCAGACCCAGTGCCATTCCTCTTTAATATCTTTGCCTGCTTACCTTATCTACATATCTGATTTATTCTTGGCAGCCCTCTATCTGTGCAAGGACCTGGATGTACATTCTTATTCCTATCAGTGGTATATTAATAATGTATACAATTACTGAGATGGCCTTTCAAACTGCAGCTCTGAAAGACAGATCCTTTTCTTTTTTTACACTGACACAAACACCTATGACTTTTTCCACACAACTGTAAGTGCTCTGAGGTTTTAAAACCTGAGCTCTGTTATGAAAAGCCTAAGTGGTTTGCAGGCATTAAATGCTCTTTTCATATCCTATAAATTATTGAACTTCTATCATGACATTAGTGATACATAACAATCTGAGCTATGTATTCCTGGCTCCCAGTCCTGCTGGTTTACCTCTCCCTCTATTTGTATCCTGGTGAGTACATGCTAAAACAAGAAAAATCTCTGTTTTCTAAACACATTGCAAAATATTTGGTGCCCCTTGTACATCTTCATTGACGTCAGCTGATATCCTGCTTGCAGAACAAGCTTGCAATGTGCAATAGGGATCCATGTGTTGATAAGTACGGTTTACTAAGAGAAAATGTGCCAGGGAGGGAGAAATACATTTCACAGAGTTCAATTAGTGAAAAAAAAGGAAAAGTCTAGCAACTAAATTACGTTTTCAGAGCAGATTCAGGATACATTGTTAAAAATTGAATAGGAAAAGTGAGCAGATAGTGACTTAGTGACATCATGGAGGTAAAGTAATGAACTCTGAATATATTTTAAAACTCAACTTTTCAACATAATACTGTAGGAGTTTTATAATTTTTCTTAAGAAGTGGAAAGAGAGCCAAGGTGGAAGTTTCAGGGCCTCAGCATCATTCAGACTTTTAGGGTTTTTACTGCTTTGAAGTAAGGATGGTGACAGACACTTGTCCAGAGCAGCATTAGCAGTCAGGGAAAAACCTCTTGCGTGTTTGTGTCTGACCATTTGCACTGTGGCATCCTGGCTGCCCCCACACCACAAGACATGTCAATGAGCGTGCCTTGCAATTCTTCCCGGATTTTGGAAGGCAAAGATTCAAAATATGATGTGACTTTATGCTTGTGGTATGACTGCCCAGAAAAAAAATAACTTCTGCAGGCCACAAGAGATGGAAGCTTTTATGCAAATCCCGTTAAATTCGTCACTAGTGTGGCTCCGTTGGCCTCAAAAGGTTTTCCACTCTTGGATTGGTGCTGTTTTGGCAAACCAGCAAGAGGAGGGGAAGCAAAGGGTGTATGGGTGTGCTGAGTTCCCTCAGTGTTTGGGAGTTGAGCATCCAGCTCCAGATTTAATCACCTCTTTGGTTTTGATTAGCATTGGTCTGGTCACAGAATCCCAGGGTGGTTTGGGTTGGAATGGGTCTTAAAGATCATCTTGTTTCACCCCCTGCCATGGGCAGGGACATCTTCCACTATCCCAGGTTGCTCCAAGCCCTGTCCAGCTCAGCCTTGGACACTTCCAGAGATGGGGAAGCCACAGCTCCTCTGGGAGTCTGTTCCAGGGCCTCACCACCCTCACAGGGAAAAATTCCTTCCCAATATCCCATCTGAACCTGCCCTCCCTGTTTGAAGCCATTCCCCCTTGTGCTGTCACTCCAGGCCTTTGTCCAAAGTCCCTCTCCAGCTCTCCTGGAGCCCCCTTTAGGCAATGGAAGAGGCTCTAAGGTCTCTCCAAAGCTTTCTCTTCTCCAGGCTGAGCAGCCCAACCTCTCCCAGCCCATCTCAGGTTCCAGAGATGGCTCCAGGTTTCTCCATGGACTCCTCTGGACTCGTTCCAGCCCATCCACATCCTCTCCATGCTGGGGCCCCAGAGCTGGATGCAGAGCTCCAGAGTAGAGGGGCAGAACCCCCTCCCTCACCCTGCTGGCCACGCTGTTCCTGTGGCACCCCAGGACACGTTTGGCTTTTTGGGCTGCCAGCACACCTTGACAGCTCATGTTGAGCTGCTCTTCAGCCAGCAACCCCGAGTCCTCCTCCTCAGGGCTGCTCTCAATCCATTCTCTGTATTTTGGGATTGCCCCAGCTGGGGTGCAAGACCTTGGTCTGTCCATCTGGAGAAGGCAATCTGGACCTTGGGACATTTTCCCTGGTGTGGGCACTGCTGGTGGAAGGTGTGTGGACAGCAGTTTGGGATGTACCAGCGGGTGCCATGGTGCATCTGGGGAGAGGAATCTGCTGTAGGACCACTGGAATGGGGAGACCAAGCAGCTGTAGCCCGTGTGGTGAAAGCACCCTTTGCTGCTAGTGGAAACTACTCCATTATTGTCTGTATCCTGTATTCCTGGCACAGAGTCTGGGTCAGGTCTAAAGAAGGCAAATGCTGCTCTGTGAGTAGTCTGAACTCTGGTATGTGGTCAGCAAACCCCATCCAGATGCTTGTATCTCACTGCAAACTTTTGGATGTTCTTCTTCTGATGAATGGCAAGAACAGGTTTCTAAAAATAAATTAATGGTTTTCCCTTTTTACTTCCTGTGACTTAATATACTTTATTTATCTATATAGCTACTAGTCATCATCATTCTTCAGCTCACAAGAGTATAAACAGAAATGAGCCTGAGTCACAAAGTAAGGATGTGGAGCCAGGCTTTTTCCAGGATTTTCGCCAGGTGTAGGAGTTGCAGCTCCAGGGTCAGTGAGGGAAAGGCTGGCTCTGGGGCTGTGCCTCAGGGCTCTCACACATGACACGGGCAGCACGGAGGGGACAGCTGCTTTCTGCATCTGCCTCCAGTGTGGTCAGACCTTGCAGCTCTGTGCAAAGAGTTAAAATCATTTAGAAGTGGAATTCTTAAGGTTAGTTTATCGCTAAAGTAATAAAAGTGAGATTCCAGTCAATTATTCCTCTCACACTATCCTTAAGGTTCATCAGACCAACATCCAAAGAAACACTTACTTTCCTTTAAGCAGCTCAAGTAACAAATTTTCACAAATTTAGTCTCCTAGGGTACACAGTCAGTTCATCATGCTGCTGCCTCAAACCAACCATAAATTTGAATCAAACAGATTTGAAAATAAATGAGTGTTATCAGGAATTTTAGATAGAGGTCTCATTTGGGTGAAATTTAAGGCTGCCTTTGTACAACAGTAGCAGAAGATGCTGTAGTTTTGTTCACTCCTTAAAAATGGCAAGTAATCTAAGCTAAAACATGCAGAGCACCATTTCCTTTGCAGGATATATCTTGGGAGCACCTCTCTTAGTGGCAAACAGAATAATGAGGAGTGAGTGTCCATATACTCCATATTTTTTAAATCAGCTTAACTGATTGTACAGAGGGTGTGAATTGAGTAATCCTTAACTTTCATTTCAAGGTTTCTGGGGTTTTGTGTATCAGCACTGTAGTAGCAGGGTTGTGTTTGCAGGCTCCCACAACTTGTCTGCTAGGGTATAGCATTGACATTGACAGGGACATAGATTTGAAATGTTATTTCATCTTTACATCTTTATTGCTGTCAATAATCCATTTGCCAGAAAGCTGAGGCCAGCTAAAGGCATGAGAGAGCAGCTTGAGGTATGTTGCCAGGACACACTTCAGCTAACTATGCTCCAGATTTCAAATTCAGTCATTTTGGAGAAACATTTGGCTTCACGTGCCCTGGGGTGTTAGATGATGTTTGAGCACTTGGAATAGGAACAGATCCTGGTTTTGAACAATTGTACTCAAGGATACGTGGGAGATTCTCCTTTAATTCCCAGGTTAAGAGGCTGAGCACCATAAACATGTCCCAGCCCTTTTGTATAAGCTTTAGGAGTTATTTCTGTATCCACAGATCTTAGAGGACTTCACAAACTTTAGGGAGACATTGTGAGAGTCCGTCACTTCATTTGCACATTATTTAAGTTGCAGAACTTGTGGCATATGACAAGAATGAATATGTTGAATTTATAGGCTTGACAGGCAACAGAGAACAAGAACTGTCACTTTAGTTCACTTGAAATGGATTCAGCTGAGAGAACATTTGTCCTGGGTAAGACCCTGTGCACTGTGTAGGTGAGGAAGAAGCAGAGTGCTCTGGCTCTGCCCCAGATCACACAGGGTAAAACTGTTCTGGCTGCTCCTTAGTTCAGAATTGGAGTTTGAACTATTGGGCCACGCTTGTTCACTCTGCTGCTTACTTTGTAAGGGACTGAGGAGTGCCATCACACTGTAAAAATTAAATAGCTTATTTTGTAAATTGGCAGCTGATCATTTTCTTCTGACAATGAATCTTCTCCCTCAAACACACTGAAAATCATGACAATTCGTTGCCTGCAAGAGAAATTGTGCTCACCGGTACCACTCTTACACGTCGTAATGACTTGTCTTTGTGTGTTGTGATAAAGTATTTTTGATTAATCTTTACCGTTTAAGCCCATCTAACAATAAAAATGAATAGTTAGATAATGAAAACCAGAGACCATCTACTAATTATCAGAGGAAGAGCAGAAACAGGTTTTGGTTTAGATTTTAAACATCGTTACATACCAGAGGCATAGAAATAAAATCTAAGCCTTTTAAAGCTAATAGTTTCTAAATGGCAGATGAAATCATTTAATTTTTAAAACTTCTCTTTGTAGCATCTTGCTAAGAAGCTCTCAGTTAAAAGAACCAGATTATTGTTTCCAAAACAAGGTCTTTGTTGTCTTGATAATATAAATTAACGAAAGCTTTCCTTTTTCTCTCTCTTCAGTACATTTTCTCAGAATAGCTCCTGGGGGTTGTGTCCTGCAGTTCCCTGTGCCCTCTGGCCTTCATCCAGAGAAGCACTTAAGTGTACAAATAGCCCTGGTTTTGGTGGGCAGCTGAGCAGGAGACCCTCCCGTGTGTCCCGACAGCTTCCCTGCCTGTGTGTCCAAGGGGAATCTGCAGCAGCTTCCCACCCTCCACTGAGCTTTTCCACCTGACACGAGCAGCGTTTAACAACACAGCCCTGCCCCTTCACCCAGCATCAATGAAAGGGGCTGGGAGGATTATCGAGTTGAAGTGGAAGGTCTCTGCCTTCCGGGGAGCTTCTCCTGAGCTCTGCTCCAGGGGAGGCTTTGCCATCCCGTTTGGAAGCAATGCCGAATGGTAGCTGAGGATTTCAGCGCCCCACCAGTCACAGCACTAAATCTTTACAGCAAAACCCGGTTGAAGCAGTGTCTGGGAGTTTGTGATTGATTTAAATTACTCAGTATTGATTGACTGGAGGCCGTTTTCCGTCAGGAGCAGGGTTGTTTGCGGGAAGTTTCATGTTTTTCCTGTGGCAAATAAACTCAGGGTGTCTATAAAGATACTTCAACCTCCATGTGAGCAATCTGAGGTTGGAAAAAAAAAGCTTTTAAATCCCACGGATTGCATATGTGTAGTCATTTAATAATGTAAGTAGGAAAACAAATATATTTCATGACCAGATTATTACAGGGGAGTGTCTTTCCTCTGAAGTATGGTATTGCTGTCAGACCAAAACAGGGAGCTAATTCCAGCTCTCATTCTTTTTTGAGTGCTCTTTCTGTTTCTTTGCACCACGTTTTTCTTGCCACTGCTTTCTTTGTTACTTTGTTACTTTTTAAAATAAATAATTTTAAAGATGCAAAAGAAGGGGAAAAGTGGATATTCGAGAAACAAAGACCAAACCGGGTAGATAAAATGTTTCAGCTATCCACAGGCAGGAAATCTGTGAGCTCCTCTAGAACCTGAATGAGTCCTGGAGCAGACCCATTATTTTTATATATTTATTTCCCTCTTTGACTGTTCTGCCTGCTTTTCCCACGTTATCATCAAAGTGGCCCCAGAAGGGACAGTTGTGAAACAGAAACTATCTGTGAGCAGAGGAACAAAAACAGAGCTTTTGCTAATCTTGGTTTTAGCGAAAACAAACAGCTTTGCTGTTCTCTTCTAAGTGTGTTTTAATACAGGAGGGAACACAGGGAAAGGCAAGAAGAGATGTTGGTGGCAGCTCCATCTCACTGAAATTTGGATCGAGCCAGTGATGGTGGCTTCTCCCTCTTCCTACCCTGTGGCCTGGCCAGACTGCAGATAGGTTTGCAGCACTGAAGGAAAAAATAGTTCCTTCCCCTGGTTCACATGAACTGCTTTGAACTGGAACAGATGTGGATGTACAGAACTGTCTGCTCACAGCGACTGTTCCATTTATAACCACAGTTTTCTATTCAGGTCTCTTTATCATTTTAACTTATTTTCTGTTTCCACGTCCTTTTCCACAATAAAATATTCTTAACTAAATGGGTTTTCAGCTCACATCCAAAGCCTTTGCCAGTACTATTCCTTGCATGAACTTACAGTGCCAGCATTATTGATCAGTAACTTTTTTCTGATAGTGGTGCCCAGTGGAGGCAAGGTTAAGTTTGGCTTTGTGGGATTTGTAAAATGTTCAGAATATCAAGGCAAAATCTGGAGTCTGATGGTATTAAAATCTCACAAGAGGTGTTTGTATTATCTAACTTCCAAATGGTGTTTCTGTCGATTTTCTGCTTTGTTGAACTGTGACTCTGGTATACCAAATAAGTTTGTGTGCAGTCCAGACCAGAATGGTTCCAGGGAATACAGATAAGAGATTTGCATTCAACCACAAAAACTCGGTCGATGATGTCAGGTTTGCTTTGTGTTTTCCACAAACTTGTACTTCAGGGTATGTTCATTCACTCTTTGATTTGATTAAATGCTCAATAATTAATTCTGCCAAAGCTCGGCTGAGTAAGAGGTGAGTCCTGCAGTTTCCACAGAAATGTGTCCTGGGATGGAGAAGAGATGAAGTAAGGGATGAAATCAGTATTGGAGTTTGGGTAAAACCAATCAGTTTTCTTCTCCAGTTCTATGCTCACTTGAGCAGACCATGTGGCCTTTATTACAAAATCAGGAATTCATTTTTTTAGAGTTATTTCAGTTTGTTCTCTGGTTTTTCTATGGAAACAGCCAGTTGTTTGTACGTTGGAGACATGTACATGTGTCAAGTTCTTTGTTTTAATTCATTGCTTTCAGTTGACACAGAAAACAAGACTTTCATCAAAGCTGTGGAGACACATAGATAGGATTTTAATCCAAACCATATTGCAAGGCAAAACCCTCTGTGGCCAGGGTTTTCTTAGGGTTCAGCTTTGTACTGCCCCCTGCACTTCCTTCTGGAGAGGCCAAAGATTTATCTTCACTTCATGTCTGACTGTACTTTTCTTTTCTGGTTGACTCACTAGCACTGGGTGATAGAACCCCGTGAAGCAGTGCTGTGCTGGTGGTGGGATGCTCTGAGGAACAGTCCAGGAAGGCAGGGAATTCCAGATGCTGTGGATTCCTCACAGCATTGGGAAAGAAACATTTTGCTCTTGTTGGGCTACCTTCACATCACTCAGGTTGCATTGAGACAAGTGCAAATAAAAGTAGATACAGTGTGGAAAAGAGAGTTTCTATTGCTCCCCAAGGAGAGCTAATGAAACAACAAAATGAATCTTTGTGCTGAATCTGGTCTTAGCAATGTTAACAGGTAAGATCTCTCTCCATCTGTCCAGCTGATGTGGTGTAGACTGGTTTCTGGCTCACAGTTTGCTCTTGCTCAGACTCAAACTCTTGTACTTGCCCTCCTGGGTGCACCTTCCAGTGTGAAATGTTTCTCTTGCTCTTTTCTCCTTCCCGTGATCTGTACACTTTCTATTTCAATAGCTGTAGCTTGCTTTATTTGCTCAGTTTAATTTTCATTTAAAATTTATTCTCAGAAAAAAAGTACACTTATTCATCTGCAAACAGTTTTTAAATCTCTCTGAATGTTTTTGGCTACACTGCAGAGGAAACCCTTTCCAGACTGCCCCCACGGCAGCACTCTTCTCCTGAGCCCTCCTGGTGTCCTTGCTCCACCCTCCCACAGATTTAACAAGAATTAAAACTTCATGGGAACATACCCAGTGCACAGCCACATCAAAGCTGTGGTGGAAGCCCAGTTTTCAAGCAGAGCTGAGTGTTTCAGTTCTGATGTGATGTGTTCTGCAGGGCCCTGCATGTGGCCAAGGCTGGACACCAGACACTGAGTTCCCAAAATTTCTGTCTGGGCTCAGGCACCATCTCGTTTACCCATTTCTGTAACTTGTCCACATGAGTTGTTTCATCTCCTCTTTCACCAAAGCACCACATCATTTGTCTGGTTTTAATGCTGACCAGTAGTAATTCCTCAGTGTGAAGAATGTGCACTGGAGGAAAATCTGTTTACAGTTCTTTGATAGATCAGTTCCAGTTTTGTTCACATTTGCCAGTTTTATTGACTTTATTTTTAAGGGAAAATAATTACATGGAGTCTGGTTTTAGTCGAGGACTTCTCTGGTTTATGTGAGGAACAGACAAAGACCTGTCACATCAGAAGGGTGAAATCAGGTGCAGGAAAGAAGTGTTCTTTCCCTGCAACAAATAAATCCAGAGCTTCCACCCTCCAAGAATATACAGTAATGTAACACGTGTGGGCACTAAGGATAAGCAGACACGTCAACAGAGGGAAGTCTTTGACAAGTTTTAGGTGTGTCACTTGGTCATGGGATGTATCTTAGTAGACAGTCTGTCACTTTTATTCCCTAATAACTTTCTGACAAGAGACAGATAGTACCACAGAGTTTATTTTAAGGTAGATTGTTTAATTTTGTGTCTGCTCTTTTTCTTTCTTTGTTTCTTTCTTTTTTTCCCCCCTGATATTTTCCCTTTTTCATTAAAAAAAGCAGTAGTGCCCCAGCTATTTGTTAAGTTTGTGGATGTGGGGTAAATAGCTGGTTATATTTGGGAAGGAAGCAATGGATGCAGAGCAGCTGGATGCTGTTGGAGTGTGAGTTCCTTGGATGCAGGAGATGAGCCTCCTGCTCCATCCCTCTGCCACGTGCTGTGCCCAGGAATGCTAGAGTCCTCTTGGGACCCTGTGGGAGCACCAGGGCAGTCCAGAGAGGCTGCACCTGGGGAAAAGGGATCTTTTTTAAAAGCTGTTGAAAGAGGGTAAATCTGGGTGATCTGTGTTTTCCAGCTTCTCATCTTACACAGCCTGATTTGTTTTACATCTGTGGCATGATGGACAGATTTTTTTTATTTAGGGAATATTTACTCACCCAGTTTGGAGGGCGCAGAAATTCCCTGTGGGAAATGGGTGCATTCCTACGGGCTGGATCTCCAGGCTCCCTCCAGGCATGTCTGAGGAGGGGGCAAGGAGACTGAGTCCAAGCAGAGAGAGGACAACATAGCCCTGAGGAGTTTTCTTTCATATTCATAACTTCTGGGTTCCACATTGCTTGGTAAAGTGTGGTTTGAGAGGCTGTTTTTGTAAAAACATGCCAAAGTCTTTCCTGAACACATTATGATCTGCTTTGGTTGGTGTTTTGTAGTGAAGGTTTGTCAAAATTTTTGTGAACAAGGGTTTCACTTTCCATTTTCTGTATTTTGGTGGTGGTGTACAGCAGTGTGATGTAGGATGAAGAAACTGTGGAAAAGAGAGGAAAAGACCCACCTTGCCTCACTGAATTTATCCAGTAAAACGATGGACTTGGCCCGTGAGGGTTATAGCTGCAGCATTTCTGAGCCCTTACATCAACCAGGTTCTTTGCTTTCCATCGTGTGTGGTTCCAGGAGCAGGGACCTTACAGCAGCACCAGCTTCAGCTCATTAGGAGATCTTGCCCCATCCTCAGCATTCTCTTGCTTAAACACTTGATCAATCAATACATTGATTGAGTCTGCGACACACAGCCTTCACCTTTCCTTGGACTTGGTAGTGCTGTTTCATTCCACCCTAATTTACTCTACAGTCTTCCAGCTTAAAACTTCAATCCTGTCATTTCTTCCTCTATCCATGTACAGCTTTAACCCATCAAAAACTCCAGGTAAAATGGGTGAACAGATGAGTGAACAGATGCCTGGGTGACTAAAACCTGCTAAATCTTTCTGGGAGCACTTAACCTTTAAGTGCTTTATTCCTTATTCTTCATAGATAGCCCCACCAGGAAAAAGAAATGCTGCCATCAAGTAAAAAATCAGAGTGGAGTAAGTGAAACTGATAGTTCACCAAAGTATGTGTTGTAGTTTGGAAATGCCTGTGAGAGGCTGTCACTGAGAACAGGCCAAAAATGGAACCTGGAGGAAAAATTAGAAAGGAGGTGGAATGTTATTAAAGCTATAATTATAAACATAGGGGGCACTCTGATATTGTTTCTCTTCTTAAACATTTCCATGCAAACAGGGCTTGCTGCCTGGGAGTTTGCTGCATGGGCTCCAGGAACCCTTTTTTAGGATAGAGGAGTAGGTGCATGTTGTCTCAGCAGATTTATATGTTCAAATAATGAATTTGGACCTTAAGAGTAGGTCCCAAACTGCAGGATTTCTAATATTTCTGTAACCAATGGACAGGTAATTGATTGAAAGAAGTACGGGCTGGAAAATATTTGACTCCCAACTGCTTCAGAAATGTGAAATCCCTGAAATCTGCTCATGGAATCACACAAGGTCTGCCATCCAGCATGCAGATGGCAAATGTTTTTGGAAAAGCCTTTAGAAAAATATTTCCACCTCTGTTTTCCTTGGTGCTGGCTGCTGTTGCACCCTGAAAATAAAATGAGAGCTGTTCCCTTTGCCTCTTAAGGAAAGGAAACCGGTGTTTGTGGTGGTGCATGTTCAGATTTCATGTGCTGTGTGTCTGCTTGGCTCCAGAAGCTCCAAGGCCAGGGGATGGAGTGCAGCAGGAAATCAATGGTGTGGGCACCAGGAAGGAGGCACCGTGCAGGTGACAGCTGTGCTGTGTCACCTGGGCTCACACAGAGCCCAGCGTGGTGGCCCTGCTGGTGGCCCAGCACAGGAGCTGGAGCAGCCCCGGGCTCTCAGTGCTTATGCCATGAAATTAAACACTCCCACAGCGCCTGTGGGCAGCAGCTGTTTTGAAAATGACATGATGGACACGAGTCAGGACATTCTGGTGGCAGCAAGCCCGTGCATGCCTGCAACTGAGAGCTCCCCATGTCCCTTTGATGCCCCACTCCGTGCCCTCGGGTCAGATGTCCTTAAGGTTGGCCAGGTTAATGAGGATTGCTGGTTAATTTGCTTCGATTTGAAAAGCTGTGGTTCCTGGAGCATGGATATAAGCAGGGCACATGAGCAGCCTTGTCCAAGGTTGTTCCCATGTGGTGTGCTCATCCCTGGAGCTGTCACACACTCCCTAAAGCCCCCCTTTAATTACTTCAGCAAAGTAATTAAAACCAGCAAGCCACAGGCTCTTCTCCATCCTCCAAAGTGTTTAAATTTAATGGCCAATTTCATAAACAGTCCAATAGGTGCTGGCACATGTTGTTCCTGAAGGGTAATCCTGGCAGCACGTGCTGTCTTGTAGTTTATATAGACAGAGTGCTCTAAAAATTTATCTTTATGTTAATTTTTTTGTGGAGCTCATGGACCTCTTCCAGTTGTGCTCTCCATGCCCCCAGATAGGACTTTCATAGGAATCTTAAACTTCAGAACACAGGAGATGGAAATAGGAACTGTAGAGAGGGGGGGAAAACACTTTTTGTTATTAATAGCATTTCTGAATTTTCAGAGGATTTTGAAGATTATTGTGTGTTTTTTGATGCCCATCAAAAGTCACATCATGATACTGAGAAAATCCACTTCCCATGGCTTGGCTGCAGAGTGGAAATGAAGTGCACCACATGGACATTATTTCTTTTGTAAATGGAGGGATTGATGGTGCTGTTGGAATGGTCCTTTACATCCCTGTGGTGGCCTTTGTCTTCACATATTTCATTCAGCTGCAGTCTTAGAAAAACTTTAGCTGTCTTTTTAGATGTGTCTTTAGCTGTCTTTTTAGTTCTTTGTTTTGTTTGAGGTGACTTTCTGGTGAAGGGTGTTACAGGAAAATATTTTACTGCTAAACAGGAGTGCAAGGAAGAATATTTAGAGAAGCTTGACCAAATTTCTGTCCTTTTGCTTTGTGTTCCTCATCCTGCCACTACTGATGCTTTTGGGAGCACTTTTTCAGCTTGGTCCCACAGTTTAGGCAGTAATGAACCAGACCTACCCACTTTGAGAAATCTTCACTAGCATCAGCAAGACAAATGAAATATCCACAGGTTTGTGTCCTCCTCCATCAGGGCTGGGTTTTGTCCTTAGTGTTGTGCCTGCTGGTGGGAGCAGGGGCTGGCAGTGTGATCTGGGCTGTGCCTGTGACTCAAATTGCACTGAGTCAACAGGCACCCCAGCCAATCCAGGCTGCAAACTGAATTATTAACAATGATTTCAGTAAAATTTGGCATTCGAGTTTAGCTTGTGTGAAGGAGAAGTGATTTTAAAGCCTCTTCAACAGGGGAGATTTAGCTGAAGAGCAGGGGTTTGGGTTTGTGGTTTTTTTTTTAAATTTTAATCCGTGTTTGTGTTCTGCTCCACCGTGTGTTTATTTTAAAATCTACTTGTGCATCAACACATTCTCAATCTGAAATGTAGATCTCAGACTGACATGTTTTAAATGTTTGAACTGCATCCAATTTTAAAGTACCACAGTTATCTAAGAAGTACATCAAAGTTTCCTTCAGTGTTCATTTCTCATTATTATCTGTTCTGGAGCACTGATTGTTTTTCAGTATAATTAGTGTAAGTTCTCCTTTTGATCTCCACGTCAGATGTGCTCTCATGTTTACAGAGAAGAATCTCCTCCAGGTTTACTCCTCCTAAGTTTTACTGTGTAAAAACCAAACTTCTGCCCCGATTCCACAATTTTGGATCTGTGTAGTATCAGGCCACTCAAAAGTACTGGTTTTATTTTCTTTGAGTACAGTCACATATGGTCTGTATTGCCATCAAATTCCTCAAAAAAAAAAAGCACCCAGATGGGTTAATGGCAGCTCTGTTCCTCTCAGCTGACTTCAGGCTGGACATGGCAGGACAGTTGATAATAGATCTAAAATAAAGCCTGCTGATGACAGATTGCCCCACCAAAAATTTCTTGAAACTTGAACCAGTGAAGTTGGTGTGCTCTCCCTTCAGCTTTCTGTGTCTGTGCCTGTGGAGGTTTGGATCTGGTACCAGCAGCCTTAAATCTCACATTGTTAAAGCAGACTTGTTGTTGCTTATCTTCCTGGAAAAGGATGTGCTCCCAGGACTGGAGATGAGAACCAGACAAGTGCAAAATCCTCCATCTGGGCAGGGATAATTAGCCAGTTAAATGCCAGAGAAGGGTCTAGACTCATAAACTAAACATAAATCCACAGTATCTCTGTGTAGGGAACATGTAGTAACACTGCTCAGGGCTGGAAAAGCCTGACCTGGAGTATTTTATCTTGTTTCAAGCATCTTTTCACAAGAAAAATGTGTAGCCTACAGCCTAAAGCAACAAAAATGAAAAGAAATCCAGGGAAATATGTCTTGGAAGAAAGTAAAGACAGAGAAGCATCTGGCCGGGGGGGGTTGCAAAGTTCCCTTTGGGTTTCTGGACAGAGTTGTTGGTTTTAAGGCAATATTTATCATCCTTGTCCTAGTGTGAGGTGCCTTATGCTGATGGTGAATTTTGTTTGTAACTCAGGGAAAAGCCCATCCTGACAGGAGAGGAGAGGGAACAGTGGGAAACCCTCTGTTCACGCGTGGCCTCTGTGCCAGCTGCTCTCAGGAACTCCTGGGGTCACCATGTCCAAATCTTTGCTATTTCGGGCAACCACATCACAGAATCCCATTCATAAATTTCTCAAGTACCATTACAAAAATAGTTTTGTTTTACTTTATTTATATATTTATTTATTTAATTTTTTTTTGCCACTATTGCCCTGGCACGAACCTCTGCTTTGGAGCCTCATCTCTAATGATTGCTTTTGAGTGTTTTAAATGTTAATTAATCACTTGTGCACTTTATTTGTCCTCCATTTCCCTTTGCCTTCTTGACCATCCAGTCAAGGATGGGGAAAGTGGGTATTGAGGGGGTAGGTTTTAATTCTTTTACTGTGTTCTAGGAAGAGAAGCTTCTCCCTCCATCACTGCCACAACTCCCTCTGTCATTTTGCATCTGTTTAAATTTGAGTTCCTGTGTCTGACACGGGTGAGGAGAGCTGCAGGCAATATCCCAGAAAAAAGCTGCTGTTGCTTGTTCATCTTCACTGGACATACCCTAAACTGTAATTTGCCTTTTTCTGAGCTGTTTCTCACAGAGGGACAGTTGTACTGACACAGAATGAAGGAATCCAGACAGCGCTGGCAGGTGACAAACCTGGAGAAGATTAGGAGCAGCCTGTGTTTGAGCAGGACACATTACACCGTGCTGGGAGCTCTGACGGGCTCGTTGAGGCTCTAGAGTCATGAGAAAGATATTTTTGTGGGTGTTCCTTGAAATGGAGGAGTTGTGCTGTGTTTGGACACAGGGTGGACAGGCAGTGGGTGTGCAGTTTGACCTTAAGGTGTTGGCTTCCAGTTGGTTTGACACTGCTTTCTGCAGCTCTGCTCTGAGAGCTCCTCTGCTGCCAGTGGTGGCTGGAAGTTCTCAACACCAAGTCTCTCCCAAAACCAAGATATTGGGATGTGAGCAGAAACAGATTCAGTTTTGGCATCTAAAAATTAAGGAGAGAGAGCTGTCAGTAAATGGTGCAACCAATTATATCCTTACCCAAACCAGAAGAGTGTCCAGCTCAAGGGCAGAATTTGTAAATCTTTCCAGCTGTGTGGTGTGCCCCAATGGTGTTGGTGGATTAATGAAAGATAAATGGCTGTCTTCACCAAAAAACCCCTTTTTCCCCCAATTCCATTTTTTCCCTCAGGCACAGCAGCAGCACAACCAGTGCCTTTGGTTGTGCTGCTACAGAGTGTTTCCATATTTAAACAGATTGTTTATTGACACGGGTAAGTGATAGAGCATCCGAACCTCTGGGAATCGCACCATGAATTTCCCAAATAAATAGGCATAAAGGAGAGAAGCCAAACAGGGTATAAGTGCTCAAAAGACTCAGGATCAGCAAGAAGTGCCTTTCTGTCAAACCAGCAAGTCATTGTTTCACCATGAAAAGTAGAATTTCACACACAGATTTTTCTGCAAATGGCTGATTTTTGCTGCCTGGTTTCTTAAATCTTGTTTAAAAGGTTGAGTCCTTTCTAAGAGCGTGGTGGCTGATTAGCAAGTGTAGACATTAGCAGAGAAAGCACTCGATGTTTTTAGCCTGGGGAGATCCCGATGGGGCTGTGGGAATTGTTTCATGGGCTGCAGTAGGTGTGGTGATGGGTTTTTATCCACTGGAACATCCTGTTCAGGAGTGACAACCTGGGTCTGTGGGTATTTCCTCCTGTGAGAGCCGGCACTCCAAAAAACTTTGGGCGGAGTCAACTCATACCTGCATTTACACTTGCTCCAGTGTTCAGTGCCACTGGAGCATCCAGCCTTTCAGAAAATAGAGTTTTGTGCCGTGCCACTGTGGGATGCTCATCAAGAGGACTTGGCTTTGTGCTCTGGGTTCCCCAAAGGATCCTGCTGGGCTGCCTGGAGGTGTGCTGTGCTGGCATTCTCTGTCCACAGCCTGCAGGCAGAAAAAGCATAAAGAATTCAAACTGTGGATCTGAGTTACAAATACTTCCTCAAGGAATACAGTTAAGAGATGAGAGTTTCCAAGGAAGAAGGGTTGGTTTCACCGAAATAAAAAAAAAATGTGTTAAAATCAGGCAAAGAAAAGGAGTAGATAGAGAAACATGACAAGTGTTGGCTCAGGGGGATGCTGTGGTGAGGTGCCCACCCCTCTGTCCATCCTTACTCAGGAAAGGTGCCTGGATGCTGAATTGGGCTGGAGTATGACAGTGTGAAAACAAAAATTTACCCCATCAAACATTTTTTTTTTCACCTTCTGCAAACCATTCAAATATTTTAAATATTGTCTGTCCCTCAAACACAAAAAATGCGTCGTGCAATATTGTAATAAAAACCAGAAAGTGCTACAGGCCACAGACATCCAAAAGGTCAGTAAAGCAAATGCCCCAAGGATGTTGTTAGCATGTTATCTCAGATTTGAAATCAATCAGAACTGCAGTACCTTTGTTTTTATTAAGCTAGTTGCCCTCTCTTCCTTAAAAAAAATATTGACATAATTGCTGCAGTCAGAAGTTCCCTTTCTCTCCATTGACAATACATTTATTGTAGGTTTAAAAGCAGCCTCTTCAAGATAATTTCCAGAGATCTTGAATATTAAAAAAAAAAATTGTAGACTGTTCATGAGACTAGAAACCTAGCTGTGTTTTGTAAACTGTGTTTTAACAAACCCACCAGCATAAAATATGTACTATTAAAAAGCAATCAAGTTTGTAAATAGCCATTTACAACATATTTTGAAAAAGTTTATGGAATAACAGATACTGTCTTTTAAGGTATCCAAAAAAATTACTTTTTCTAAACATTTTGGTAAAACATGGGGCTTTTTTTTCATGCAGAGTATTGTTTTTCTAAGTGTTTCAGTGTTTGAAGATAAGCAATATATTAAAGTTTAATTCCATTTTCTTCTATTGTTTAGGGTTTTTTAACACAGAATGGATAAACATTTAGCAGATAAATGAACAACATATTTTCCTTTTTCAAATAAAAGAGAAGACAGAAAGTGAAATATTATTCTGCTAACCAAAACAGAAAAAACCCACAATCAAAACTTGTCTTGGTCTTATAAACTTAATCACACTTCAGGGGAAAACAAATTCCTTTCCTAAATTCTAGGATGAAACCTTGACCCTGCATAAATAGCAAGGTTACATCCTCAATGTCTTTCTCAGGAAATATGAAAACAAATAATGTTTTCTCTCTTTCTCTCTGCGTTGATGTCAAATTCTTGCTCTTGGCAGGAGCTGCTGTTTCCTTTCTTACCCAGAATATCTTTGGGCAGCCCATCACTGACCACGTGCCTGTGATGAATTTTGGGCTCTTCTGTGGTGGAACAGCTGCAGTTTGGGAATTTAAAGAAGATTTGGCTACAGAAAATACATTCTGTTTGAAAATCTGTAATTTCTAGTTTTGCTTGTTTGGGCCATACTTTTGTGGTGCTCAGAGGGGTTTCCTCAGTGGAGGAGGATTCATTTCTTGTACTGAAGAGAGTGTTGAGGGTTTGTTGTGGGAAGAATGATGCCCCTCTGGTGATTGTTTGGTGATGCTCTTTCTGGGGATGATTTCTCAAAGGATAATGAACTGAAAGATGGCAAAACAGGGGAATCCTATCTCTCACTTTTTGAAATAAAATACTAGATTAGAGTTGCCCTTTACTATTTCTGTTTTCACTAGTGTTTTACCTGGTCACCATAATTACAAAAAAAGGTGTGTCTTTTTTTTTTTTCCTGTATAGGACCTCTCTGTCATCTCTTTGAATTTGCCAAGATGTTCTTGTTTATATACAGGTCGATCACAATGATCCTTCAAAATAGGTCTGTCTTAGGTTCTTGTGTTAAGAACTCCTTGGATTTGTTGTTTGTTTTTTTAGGGGAGCAGTGTTAGGCACTGACATCCTTTGGGATGGACTCTGAGCTCCTTTTGGAAAAGTGCTGCTGCAGAGCAAACAGGAACAAATTAGGAATGAAAGTTCGATATTTGGATAGAGATTTTGGCCCGGCTGCCTTTGAGCACCTGCAGCAACCACAGAGCCCTCCACGCTCTGCTTCTTTCCATTGTACAGGTGACAGCAATTTCATGGCAATTTCCACTCCTTTGTTTTTGGGCAGGAAATGTGGATTGACCAGTGTACCTTGGATAATCCAGGTTTATTAGTAAGCCTGTCCCCTGTTACTAAACCTACAGGGCAGCTGTTTACACTTAGACTGGATCTTGACTGCTCCTTTGATACAAAGATGTGTCAGATAATAAATATTGTCAAAAGCTCCCTGAGGAGGAGATTTGGTGAGACTGGGCTCAGCCCTGCTGCCCTGAGTCCTTCTCAGCTTCCCTGCCAAGGGCCAAACTGCAAAAATGTCCATCCTCAATCATTCCACGTGTGCCTTTCACTGGGGGCTGTCAGGAAGCCTTACCAGGGTGCTTGCCCACTCCTTCCCATGCTGGCCCCAAAGGGAAGCTGCCTTTGCTGATGGATCAGCTTTCTGCTCCAAGAATTCTGCCACTCAGGATGGGGCCTCTGAGTATCCTCAGCAGGAGTGTCTTGTTTTCCTGCAGCATGGATTTCTGCATCCCCTGGCATGGGGAGAGCTGGCTGGTGGGACGTGGCACCCTCCAGATGTCAGCTCTTTCTAAAAACCAAGGAGCAGAGTGCCTGGCTGCATTGACACTTCTTAGGGCTTCTGCCTCTGGTGTGCCTCAGCTTGGCTCCTGAGGCACAGGAATGGCATTCCCATGGGTAGACGGGAGTGAATAGAGCTTTTCCTACCCATTGATTTGCATTCCCTTGCTCAAGGAGGGAGATTCTTCCGGCTGCTTGTGGAACTTGCCCCTTTGTTATCTTATATCAGTGTTATTCCAAGTTAAAACTGCAGGGCTGTGAAGAAAACTCAGGAGAGCCAAGCTCTTACTCAGGGCAGGATTTGGTTAGGTTTCCTCAGGGAGCACAGAGCTGGGACTTCGGCTGGATTTCTCCCACCCCCATCTCCCCACCACATCAGCTCCACCTGCCTGGGCACACCCAGAAAATATATATATATAAATAAGGTGGAGCTCTGCCCTGCAGAACCCAGCCCCAGTGACTGCCTCTCTCAGCTCAGGTGTAAAAAAACAACTCCTGGATGTGGTTGGTGCCTGTGGCCCAAACCCTCTTTATCAGATGAGCAAAGCCTTCCAAAACATCCATGGCTGGGTTTATGCAGCCCAAACGCCCTCGTGGCTTTGCATGGAAATGTAAACACGAGTGCAAATGTCTCGAGATTAGGACTTTAAATGGGAAACCACAGGGATAAAGAGCAGCTAGCTCTGCCAGCCAGCACTTGTGCCATGGCCTCAGCCCCAGGCTGCAGCCCATGACTGAGATTTCAGAGTAAAACTGGTAATTTTTAGATCCTAATTTTCACATGTTTGGTATAAAGAATCCTTTGTTACAGCCTGGTAAAGGAAAATATGCATCATATTTTAAATGTATCTAGATATCTTTTATATTTAGATTCTGGTGAGAGTTTAGGTATCCACTGTACCAATAAATACCAGTTCTCTCACCATAATCCTTTTTTTCCTTTCATCTTACTGCTCCCATTGATAAAAACTGCCTTCTCTTGGAACATGCAAACAAAAATAATGAGCATCATAACTCTGCAAATCATATTTAACAGGATTCACAAAACATAGATTCAGTGGCTCTCCCATATCTAGTTTTGTTTTCACCATAACCTTGAGCATAGTTTTAGTGCTGATCTTTGTGCAATGGCAACAGAAGCAAATAATATTTTTCTGGTGCCTGACAGAAGAAGAGTGCTTAACTTAGAAACAGGTCTGAAAACAGGTTTACTTAATAGACCATTAAATAGTTGTTGGTAGTTGTGGAGAAAAAAAGTGAAATTTGTTTTAGGATGGGAAGAGGCTTTATGTGTTTTCATAAAATGTGAGGTTTGACAGGGTCTAAATAAACAGGCAGTAATGTTATGGTAGGATTTGTATTTTCTGGTCCTTTATGTGCTGTTCAAAATGCCATTTAAATAAAAACGTTCATTATCTTTACAGGCTTTAGGTGGTTTTGCTCTTTGTTTTTACATTTCCCAAGGCTTGTGTCAGATCAGACGTGTGTTCAAGCCCAGGGCTGCATCCTGCAAACAGGGTAAATAAATCTTTAAAAACAAAAATAGACAGGCATAAATAAAAAATTATGTCATAGCTGTGTGTCCTTCTAACCTGCTTTGAGTATGTTGCTGATAATAATAGATCAATAACTTTAAAGCTGCAGCCATACTTCCAGGAAAGCTGCAGCCCCACTCCAGAGCCCCACCATTCTGAGTAGTGAGGAACAGAGCTAAGCCAGCTGATCATCCAAATCATCCTGCCAGGAGCTGAAGTTTTTCCACCCGTGTGACTCCCAAGCACTGGACATGAAGTGTCTGAATGGGCTCTGCCCTTCAGTGTGAGTTGTCAGCATCAGGCACATCAAGGTCATCCTGCTTTGAAAGTATTTCTCCTCTGCAAAGGAAACTGTCCATGGAATCCAAGATTTATTTCACTGTTTGAGCTTTTTTTTTTTTTAAATTGATTGGGTCATAACATCATGCTTGATTCATTAAGGTGATAACCAGCACAGATGTAGGCTACAAGTTTGAAAATGGAAAAGCAAAGGAGATGGGCGAGTTCCAAAGTGTCCTACTAAGTGTGGTGTTGGAGAAGAGGAAGGAGGCAGGGTTCACCTTCCCGCAGATGGAAGGGCAGGAGATACCAACATCCCTGCATCCCAGAAAGGATGGACAGGAGGTATCAGCATCCCCAGAGGTGTTAAATTTGCTCCCTTTTCCTGCCAGGCCCTGTGAGTGAAACCTGCTGCCTCCCCACAAGCAGCACAGCTCAAGGCAACATCTGGCTGCTCACAGCTGGAGAGCCGAGGGAAAATTTACATCAAATTGTCCCTGATGTGCAGCTAATCAGCTCCTGATGTCAGGGCTTAGAGCAGAACACAAGTTCAGGACACGTGTGGGCGTTCCTTGGAGAGCAGGGCAGCTCCTGCCCGGGCTCTTGGTCCGGGGCCAGTGCCTCGTAAACAGGTGTCAGCATCCCAAAAAAAGAACTGCCCTTCTTGCCAGCAGCGGGTATCCTCGCTGGCATTCCAGCATCCTCGCTGGCATTCCTGGGCACGGCTCCTCGGGCCAGCACGAATGACCTGCTGGTCAGCAGCGGGACCTGGGGCTGTGACTGCTGCACTACTGCTGTGCTGCTGCTGTGCTGCTGCTGCTGTGACTGCTGCTGTTCTGCTGCTGCTCTGCTGTTGTTGTGCTTCTGCTGCACTGCTGCTGCTGTGACTGCTGCTGTCACTGCTGTTCTGCTGCTTTTGCTCTGCTGCTGCTGTTCTGCTGCTGTTCTGCTTCTGTTCTGCTGCTCTGCTGCTTTTGCTCTGCTGCTGCTCTTCTGCTGCTCTGCTGCTGCTCTGCTGCTGGGGTGGCTCTCTGAGCCTGCCCAGCACTGGCCTGGCCTTGTTCTCCAGAGATCCTGGCCCCCAAACCTGACAGCTTTGGAGAGTATCAGGATGTGGGGAAGGAAAAGGGGAAGCAATAGGCGAGTCACTTGTGAGAATGCTGGTTTTCTCCTCTCATTATTAACCTCTAACTTGGAATTTGGGAGATGCAGTCCTTTGGTAGAGGACTGGGTGAGGATGTGCTGGAGGAGGATCCTGCTGCTAGGGGGCAATATATAGCAAGCAAAACCCCACTAAAGGCGTTTTATCTCAGTATCTTATCTCTTCAAGACAAGAACTTAAATCCAAAAGTTGTCCAATGTACTGCACTAACATTTTTTACAATGTGCACACTAACTTTTTTTTTTTCTGTAGAAAAAGTATACTACAAACAAATATTCAACCTTTGCTTATAGGTTGCATGTGTTTCTTTTAGCATATATATGTGTGTGTGTGTCCATCACTTCCTTCATGTGCTTCCTAGTTACCTGCGTGATTCTTAATTTTTCATTCTGAATTCTATCATCATTTATATAAAGCAAAAAGATAAGGACGTGGACATTTAAAAGCCTCGAATCACATGGTCTTGTAACTGTCCTGCTGCTTCCCTTTTGGGAACAGCTGGGACAGCTATCTCAGAGGTCTTTGTGACTTCTTTTTGTTCTCCCACTTTCTTAAACATACTCCCTAAAAAAGAAAACAAGAGGAAACATGGCAAAAAAGAAAAAGAAAACAAGAGAAGGCCGTTTCAGTGACAATATTGTTTTCAGGCTGAGCCAGGGAAATAGTTGTTCATTTGTTTAGATGTACTCGTGGTGATTTGATGATGTTTGTTTTAGAACTAATGCAGGGTGTTTCTTTAAGAGTTGCATTGTGTGAATTCAATTTAAAAATTCATTTTAATGATGAAAAGACTTTTTTTTCTGGGGGATATTCAGTGGCTATGTATGGTTATAGCTATAATGTTAATGTTTGATTGAGTCATGGAGAAAATACATCTGTTACTACAGCAGGTTTTTGGTCCTGGTTCACCTGGTCTTCAGCATTCTGTGAAGAAGCATTGTATGAATGAGGAAAGGTTACAGTGTGCCAGATTTCACTGGTGGAAAAGTGATCATTAATTAATTAGTGTTAACCTTTGCAAGATGAGGTTGGGAATTCTAACAGCTGCGACTGAAATCTGAATAGAGAAGGAAATGGTTTCATGCTTTAATTTTTTTTTATCAGTTCAGTCTCGTTTACCGTATTGTTCAGAGTGAGAGACTCAAGCATGGTTTGACTCCGTGTCCCAGGAATATTAGAGACTTCTGCTGACTCAAAATCCATGGGTTTTTGGGATTGGCTTTATGGCTGTGGTGAATTACATTGAGTGCTTCCTCAAGTCTTTGTTGTAGTGTTTTCTGCTTAATAAATAGCAGAGAGTGGGTTAGTCAGCATTAGAAGGCAGCAAAGCCAGCAGTTTTCACAATGCTCTCCTCTTTCAGCTCCCAACAAAGAGATTAGGATGTCAGTCTAGCTGAATTAGGACTTTAATGTTCTTTGCACTCCTCACCTTTCCTCTTCTTTCTTGCCATAAATAATTCTGAACATGAATTTATTTTGAGATTAAATAATTGTCCTTGTTTAATGTGATTAACATAAAATATTAATGGTTTTAAGTCTTTTAAAAGCTCTACTCCATTTAAAAAAAAACAAAAAAAAGGTTTTGTGTTCTGTAACAGAAGGCTTTGACCTCTGCCAAACCAGCACAAGTGAACTGCTTGTAATCCCTGGGTTTGTAATTACCAAAGTGGTTTGGATGGCTTTACTTAGTATTAAATCCTGACATCATCCTTAAGTGCAGAAATCAAACTTGCTGTAACTAAGATTATATCAAGAAAGCTCTCACAATCCACATATTTTCCAGTAGTCATAATAAACCAAAATTCTATGATTCATTGCCTACCTGAAGCACTTGTTCTTTCCAATATTGCCAGGCTACTGGTGTGTAAACAGAAATGTAAATGTCTGCTTGTGTCTGGGGGATTGTTGGGGCTTGCACAATGGTGCTGAATCATCTGAGCAGGTCTCCTTGCTCCGTGCTGGGACTTCACAAACGCTGCTTGGAAGTGCAGCTCCAGGCACAGGGAGGTCCTTTGGGCTCAGTGAAGCTTGGGATTTTCTCCTGTGAGCCTATTCCGTCCCAGTGGTGATTCCTAAACTGGCACTTTTCAGTTCACAGCTCCATTATTCAGATTCACAGTCAGTAAAAGGTGCTTCTCCTAACACCCCCTGCAAAATTCTGAAATAACTGGGTTTTATTTAGTACACGTGTGAAAAGGAGGGAAAAGAAGAGAGGACTTTTACAGCACTTAATTCATTGCTTTTACAAAGTTGTTTCCTGCATCCTTCCGAATAAAAATGCAGGTTGTTGCAGTTATGAAGTAACATAAAGTTATTCTTCATGTTATATTATTTTATGAGTATTTTGCAGCTGCAGAATAAAGGCTTGAGTGCACAGGATTCTGCAGCTGCCCACACTTGTTTCAATTCCCATTGCTCAGGGAGCCTGCCCATGTGTGCCTGTGAGTGCTGGGAAAAAGAGACCATACACATGTAGGGAATTGTTACAAACATTCCAGCTGCTCCCATGAGCCAGCAGATTTTTGGCTGCATCTCTGTATTACCCCCCAAAAAAGCTCCTTGAGCTGTTGCAAATTGCTGTTCAAGTGGCTCTCTGAGTTTGGTGATGCTGCCCTGAGATCTCACGAGTGGTGTCTGTTCTGAGACAACTATTGGAGAGTGTTAAAGAAGAGCCAAGAACAGCAGCCCTGATCTGCAAAGGTGTGGGTGTTGCACATGAATATGTAGAGGGTGATTGCTGCCCAGGTTTCACGGTAAGTGATGATGGTAATGAGCACTGGAGTTCCTAAGAAAGCAGCTTGGGGCAGCAGATTGCCCAGAACATCCTCGTGGTGTTGGCAAGTTCCAGAGGAGCACAACTGCAAATTCCACAGAAGCATGGCTTTCGTAACAGCAATGTTTACCTTTCTCTGATAAGCTCAGGACATGTGCCAAGGCTTTGGTTGCATCCTCGTCCTCTGCCTGCTGCAGGCTGTTGCCTGTGCTGGCTCCTCTTGTCCCCATGAAGAGCCTGATCAGAAGTGCAGTGATCATTGCAGTGCCGTCCCAACATTCAGACTGGGGGGCCAGGTGTGGTCAACTCTGACTTCTCCAGGGATGGATGGAGATTTGTAGCTTCACTGGTTCCTTCCCCATCGTGTGATCACTCTTGTTAGAGAACTGAGATTTTTTTTTTTTTTTAATGTTTGGTCACAATTTCCCATGTTGCAATTTGTGTCTGTAGCCTCTCATCCTTTTCTCATGCACCTGTGAGAAGAATCTGGCACTGCTGTGTCTGTACCTACTCAGCTGGTAGTTGAAGGCAGGAGTGGGGCCCCAGCATTTGCCTTCCCTTCTTTGGGCTGCAAAAGTGGGGGACTGTTTTGGGTTTCCATTTTTCCAGCCTGTCAAGACTCCTTGAAGTGGCAGCCTTGCCTTCCAGTTCATCAATCCTGCTCCTCAGTTTCATATCATCTGCAAGTTTGCTGGGGAGTGGGATTTTCCATCTCTTCCTTTGACATTATCCCTGAAGTTCAACCAGACAGGATAATTCAGTTTCATGGTCTTTGTTGTTTGGGAAAGGCAATTTAGTATCCATAAATTCTACAATTCTTGCTTTATCTTCACTCTTTAGATGAGCAAGCTCTGCTCCTGTGTGCTTTCAAAAAAAGAGGGTACAATGCTGCAGCATTTTATTTCAGTGTCAAAATTAATAAGATCTTGGAACACTTTGCCTTCTATTGCTTGCATAAAGCATATGCATTGCCCATATGCAAACACCAGTTTGCATTCTATCACTTATCTGGTTGCTCAGTTTGTCGTGAAATGTTTACATTAAATCCTTTAGCCTATCTATATACTTAAACAGGAAATGGAAACTGGTCTGATGTCTTCATCAGAAGCAGGTTGAGAGGGAAAAACCCCCAAATTTCCAAGACTACTTAAATAAGAATGCTTATTTAAAGTAAATTTATTTAAGTCAATTTATTTAAGTAAATCAGATGCAGGATGTAGGTTCTTGAGGGGAAGCCCTTGATTAGTTTTTCATCATGAACAAGTTAAAGGAGAAAACATCTCCTGAAAAGAGAAAGGCACCATGGCACCTACCCTCACCAGCAGATTTTCCCTTCCCCCCCTTTTTCCTCCTCTTGCCAAGAAATACAATTATTCCATGAGCCCAGAGAGTAAAAACATCCTGAGACAGCAGGGCAGGATAAAAAGTTAACGGAGCACTCTTCCTCTGGAGGAGGAGGAGACCCAGGTAGGGCTGAAGAGGGCTGAGGGAAGCAGAGAACAGAGCAATGGAGAAGGGATGGGAGCCCTGCCCAAGGGCTCGTTGGCAGGGGAAGGCAGGAACAGGATACGTTTCAGCTTTTGGGTGGCTCTGGGAGGAGCAAGGTTGGGATTAAAGAGTCTTGATAAAATTGTTCCCTCCCTTCTCAGACGCAGACAGCGAGTTTCATGGGGTGGATTTTCTGCCAGAAGATCTCAGCCAGGCTCCAGAGGAGACAGGAATGAGGGTGAACAAGAAGTACTCCTGCCTGCCTGCTGAGGAGAAGGGCATCCACATCATCAACATCCGAGCCATCGAGGACATCGGCTACGACCAGCACGAGAGCACGGTGAGTGGTCACGGCTGCTGGGTCAGAAATAAGCTCAGCCCTCAGCTTATTCCCCATCCTCACCACTCCCAGGATGCTCTGAAATCCTCTCCCTCTGTTTTTCCAAGGTGCTGGGAAGGATTGCCACCAGGCACAGTCTGTGCTGATGTGGTGGGGGTTGTTCTTGGATGTGTGAGAAATGGTTTAACCTGTAGCATAAAAAGGGGCTGACTCTTCTCAGAGTAAGAAATCTGGCAATAAGGCTGTGCTAACCTTTACATCTTCTTACCAGTGCAGGGAAGAACAGAAGAGAATGTCTAAAATTTCATGCAAAAGCCATTGTTCACATAGGTAACATTAAACTGATCTTCTCCAGCACACAATGGAGATTAGGTTGCCAGTGTCATTAATTGCTCCTCGGTTAAATTCTTTAACACAGATTTTAAAGGAAGTTAGTAATATGAATACCTGGCATGATTATGACTTGGTTATGTAATTTAAACAGAAAAAGAAGTTTATTAAGGTGGAGTGGGCTATACAACAGATTCGCTGGGGAAAGAGGTACCAGAAAAAGCAACATGTGATTTATTGTGCTTGTGCTTAAAATTAGGATGGAGCATGGATGAATGATTCTGTCAGGGTGTTAAAATGCTCCTGCTGTGGTGAAACTGAAGTGTCTTTGTCTCATTCACAGCTGAAGAGACATGAGCTTTACATGGGCTAAGTCAGTGCAACTCCATTTAAGCACAGCAGTACTGCAAGAGAACATCTGCCCCATGAGTATCTTTCAGCATCTATACCCCATCTTTAAAATAATCTGACCATTAATTTATTTAAAACAGAACCAAGTTTTTGGCTGCTTCCTGTTTGCAATAGGATATAGCTACTCTCACATAATAATGAATTTGTTGAGGCTTTAGTAGCCACAGTAGTAGTTCAGCCCAGTTTTTCAGAAACTGTTGTTTAATTGATTAGTAAGAACAGCCAATTAAAACAAAATTAAACACAATCCAGTTAGTTGCCATTTGTTACTATTTTGTTTCTGTAGGAATTTCCCTAAGTGAGTTGCCTGCCACAAGCAGACTGTCTTCTTGCTTTAAAAAAAATGTTCTGAATTCACAGGTGCGTGCCATTAATCATAAAGCAATTGGACAGTAAGAGATATTAAGGGTCTTTGATATCAAAGTTATGCTTCCAAACTAAATGAGAATATCTAGGTAGGGCACAAACATGAACAGACTGTGCCCTGAGGAGTTTTACATGGCTAAATAACCTCCCCTGTTTTCATGGAACAGGGAATAGAGGCACGAGGATAATGAGTAAATTCCATGGTGGCTCCAAATGCTGTCTTATTTTATTATATATTTATTAACTTGCTGTAAAGGGTTTTGGTTAAATGGGAAAGAGGGATGAGATCCTAAAGGAGAGAGAAGCAGATAGCAAAGGCTATCTAAAATAACTTACATTTGGTGTTTTATGTATGAAATAAGCTGGTGTGCACATCCCAAACGGATTTTAGCATTTTGCAGCTGATGACGAATTACTCTCTTTTGGAGCACAAGTCGTTTTCCCTCCATAGAGGATGGGCATTCTTCTATAAACTTAAAAGCCAGAAAAGTTCCCTGACCACTGAAAAGCCACTCCTGGGATGGGTATTTTTTGTAGAAACAAATGCCTGTTACTAGTGCATTTTCTTCCTTTTTTTTGTTTAATAATATGTTCATCTCCAAAGGTAGAATTGTGAATTATGCATGAGAAGTGTTATAAAAGTAGAAATAGATAAATTGTTAGTACTTATTGTTTGTTTGTTTGTTTCTACAGTTGCTCTGTGAAGTTTTCAGATAAATGCCTGGAAATGAAATTGTGTTTTAAGCCTTACCTTTCATGTATCTTGCAGCACTTACCCAGCATTAACTCAGGCTGGGAATAAAGCCATTGCCACCATCAGATCACATAGTGACATAGTTTTGTAAGTGGGAAAAAGAAGTGGTGAGCTCAATAAGCAGTGACCCCACTTCCCTGGCTACTTTCCATGGCGTTTTTGGCCGTGCTGCAGGACCAGCTGGCTCCCTTCAGTCTGTATCTAAGATGATCTCTTTCTCAGATGATATGGACTTGCAATGATAGATAAGAGAAGTGAGAAATGTTTCCACACGATATTAATCTATTTGTCAGAATTGCAGCATTGCAGATGTCATGGGTGGAAAAGGACAGACGATCTTAGTGGCGATTAACCCCCGAAGGAGAAAACCAAACCCAGCAACTAGCTGACTTATGAACCAGTGTGCTGGTGATTAGATTAAACCCCAGTCATGCAATCTATTTATTTCTTGCCAATAAAATCCCAGCTGGCTATCAGTAATATTAAAGGTGTTAACTTGCAAAAATTTTTAGAGTAAGTAGCATGGGGGGGGCACTCCTCCCATCTGCTGGCTGTCTGGAGAGAGGGAATCCTGTGCTCCAGGCAAAAGGAGCCTTGATAGGAGAGGATGGTCTGCCTGGTGCTTGTGTTGGGCTGTGCATTCATTATTCTTCTCTCTTCTTCTCTCCACACCCCCATTCCCCTCTCCCAGTTATTAAATTCCCTATCCAAAAACCCGGATGCTGACTGCAAATACGGGCTCTACTTCCGAGATGGCAAGAGGAAGGTGGATTACATCCTGGTGTACCACTACAAGAAATCCTCGGCTGGGAAGACTCTGGCCAGGAGAGCCCAGCAGAACGATGCCAGTGTCCGAAGCAGCAAGCAGGACCAGCCACTCCCTGGGAAGGGGGTGCAGCTGGAGATGGGGGACAGTGAGCCTCACCTGGATTACCACGAGGATGACAAGAGGTTCCGCAGGGAGGAGTATGAAGGGAACCTCGTGGAGGCTGGGCTGGAGCTGGAGCGTGATGAAGATGTAAGGATCCCCTGGAAGGGTTAGCAGTAGAGAGGGTGACTGGTGGCCAGGTCCTGGGAGATGCTGAGCTGTGCCTCTGAACCTGGCTCTGACCAAGGTTGCACAAACTCAGCTCTTGCTGATCTGATTGCAGCTCTGGCAGCCAGTGCCATCCTCACCCACTGATTTAGTTGGCTGCACAGGAGTGTGAATGCCCTGATGAGGTGAAATTCCTGACTTTTCTTAGCCAGGATTTGTGGCACACCCACCGTTGCAACACAGCTGTGTTGTACTGTCTGGAAATAAAGCTTAAAGTGCTCTGAACTCTCATCCCAGTTTGGTGGGTTTACAGCATGCAGTGGTTTTGATTCTCTGGCAATTCCAGTTCTGAGAAAAAAAGAAAAAGCTGATACAGGCAGTGTCATCTTTATTCCTCAATATAGGCTTGAGGAGAATTAAATTTGTTCAGGAGGCTCTGGTCCATGCTCCTGCTGGAGCACATGGGTCTGTGTTACAGTTTGCTCTTTCCATTCTTAGACATGAACAGTACAGCTTGTAACATCTTCCACCTGCACCCTGAAAACAGGATATTCTATTAAAAGCCCATTAGACCGTGTAAAAAATGATGTATGTGAAGTGCTGCCAGCGTGTGATTAGTAGAAATAGACACAGCAGTATTAATTTCAAAGAAAGCTGCTACAATTATCTGACCCAACCAATGTGCCTCAGACTCCTGAGAGAGGGTAAACATTTATGCTGGTTTAATTTACAGGATCTAAAAGCTGAGATCAACATTTTGACCTGGGAACAGACTGCAAAAAATAAATCTGTCACCTATTACTCACAAATTACAGACATTTATATTTTTTATATATTATGTACATGCAATATATATACTTAACATAATACAATGCAAGAAAACCCCAAAACCTTTTCCCTGTCTGTCTTCCAGTGAAACTCAGACTTGCTTTCTGCCCGACTTGCAGGTTCCTATAGCAAACAGGGAGGTTGCCTGTGCAAAGTCATAGATATTTAAATCCTTGCCAGTTGGGAGGTTCCACCTATGACATGTAATTTGATTTCAAATTATGCAGAAGGGCTCAGGAGTCAAGCCAGGACAGTGTAAAAGAGAGGGAACCTTGTCCTTTCAGTGCAAGACACCAAACCACATGAGATGAAAGTGTAAAGGTGAAAGCAAGACTCAGGGATTTACATCAGCTTCCACAGTCAGCATGTCCATGGAGGGGGAAAGATCTGCAATCACTTGGGCCTGAAAAGCCACAAAGCTGCATTGGAGACCTCACTGACTCCAAAAGAGCAAAGGTTTCTTGAACAGATGGTGTTTAATAAATCACTCAAGCTCTCTTCAATGAAATGGCTGGATGGTCACACACAAAGAATTGTGGTCAGTGGCTTGATGTCCACGAATAATTGATTAAAACAAGCACAGGTTGGACAGGGCTTGGGGCAGCCTGGCCTGTCCATGGCAGGAGTGTTGGAACTGGATGTCCCCTAAGCTTCCTTCCAACCCAAACCATTCCATGGCCTCTGAGTACCAGTTTCTAGAAAGCCAGTGAGAATACAGCTGTGTGAAAGCTAGCTATTATAATAACTGAGTTGGTGCAGCAGCAAGATTAGAAAGATTCATTGTTGCTCATTTCTTTTCTATTTGCTGAATGCCTCCTGGTCAGATATCGTTTGCCTTTGGAATGGCTGCTCCAGGGGGAGCAAACATGGGTGTATGTGGGAGTGCCAGAAGCAAACATCCATGTCCGGCCCTCCAGAGCACAGCTCTGAGAATTACTGAGCTGCAGATAAACCACTAACATTGCCATTAGCTCCTATCCTCCTTTTGCTTGGTTTGGTGGAGTTCTTCCTACTGGTTTTCCTAATTATGATGGTTTAATGGATATAGTTACATTTGATTCTGAGGCTGCTCCTCTGAGGGATGAGCAGCAGGGACTCTCTCAGCCCCAGCAATTACAACTCACTCACCAAATCACACCATTTTGGCTGGGTGCCTTCAAATTTAACTGGCTCAGCCCGTGTTTGTGTCCACAGGCATTAGCTTTTATTTCCCAAAGAGTTTTTATCTGTTTAACCTTGTGGTAATTGCTCTGGGAGTGAATAGCATTTTTTGAGTCACGTTCTATAGCAGCTCAGCACAGTGAGGTGTTCAGTGATTGTCCTGTTGTTAGAAACCAACTCTCTCAAACAAAGGAGATTTATCATGTTGGTCCTAATGGACTGTTTGTTCCTTAAATATGTATGAATCACAAGGGGTAATGTGTTTAGTTTCCTCTCATCAGTAACATTTTCCCCTGCTTCTTTTTTTCTTTTTTTAAGACTAAAATCCATGGGATTGGGTTTGTAAAAATACATGCACCATGGAATGTATTGTGTCGAGAGGCAGAATTCCTTAAGCTCAAGATGCCCACAAAAAAGGTGAGCCCTGATTTTCTTGTTTTCTTCATGAAGGCTTAGTTTAAACATATGTTCCTCTCAGAGCATCTTACAAATGCAGACTTCTCTTTCCACAAGCATTTTAAAAACAATTAACTGATGTGCACCAGAAATGAAAGTCACAAATGTACCTGCTTGGGGCAGCAGAGGGAAAAATTGGAAGGAAGAATGGAAATCAAGAATTTCTGGCTGCTACCACTGTCTTTACATGATGAGCATGATTTCATCCTCAGTATGTTTTAAAATGAGCGGTTTCAAATGATGGTGAAATTTCTGTGTGCATTTTGGACATTTTTTTCTCACCTGAAGACTGCTAAAAATGAGCACAAGGATAAGAATTTGTCTCACTGGGTTCAGTGACTGTTCATATACACAGTCAGTCAGTTTGCAGGAGTTGGGGCCACTCTACCACAAAATAAATTACCTTTTAGAATATTTGAAATATCATTAAAGGAATGGCAGTGTATTTTCATCAATTCTAAATCACCCATGATAGATAGATGGATAGATAGCTACCTGCTCAGTGAGCACAGCTCAGAGGTGGATTAATATTTAAACACAGACTAAGTGCAGGTCCCAGCCTGCACAGGGAAGTCCGTAATGGAGCAGGAGACAATCTCCAAGCCCAGCATCATTTATTACAACACTAAAACCACACTTTTGGTTTGGATTTCGTATTAATCCCCGTTATTGCCTCACTTACCAGGGATTTTAATCAGAAGCACAATTAGATAAAAAAATCTGTTGTGAGCCTGTGGTTACCTAACCCTTGGTTTGATTTTCCCATCCCTTTCTTTCTGGATGATTTCAAGAATGCAAACCACACTTCTCAATAGTTTATTGTGATATATTTATCTAATTGCTGGTTTATTCCTTACAGTTCACTCTGACCTATGGATAACCAAAAAGCAGTGAAGTTTTACTGTGGTTTTTTTCCTCTTTGCTCCCTCAGATGTATCAGATCAACCAGACCCACGGCCTCCTGAAAAAGATTAATTCTGTGATTCAAAAAATAACGGAGCCCATCCAGCCAAAAGTGGCAGAGCACAAACCTCAGACAGTGAAGCGCCTCTCCTACCCCTTCTCCAGAGAGAAGCAGCACTTGTAAGTGAAAACCTTCCCCAAATGTCCATGTCCACAGGTCCCAGCCTCTCTGAGCAGCTCAGGCACCAGAGGATGAAAGGGAACATGAGCACCAACTCTTAGTGGGCATTGCTGCAAAGAATATTTCCATTTTGCAGAAAATTTACTTTTTGGGAGGATTTTTTTGGCTCGCTGTTGGGGAACGAGTCTTTGCAGAGAAATCTCTGTGTGTTTTAGCTGCTCTTGTGGCACATAATGTGCATTTGTACAACCATACACTTCACCTGTTAGGCTGCCAAAAGGGGATTTATAATGTGGTTTGTAACAGCCTCTTCTCTACATTAAATAAAATGCTCAGTAAAACTTGTAGCCAGAGATGTGGGCTGATAAATTTCAGAGTAATTTCATATATCTGGTGTGGGCAGCTGACACAGGGAGTGCCAAGCAGGCTTTGCCTTTTGAAGTGAAGTCAGAGGTGGCTTTGCCATCGATCCCAGATCAGCAAGAACAGCTGTAAATGTGGGTGCAGGGAAAAAACCAGGAGGCAGAGCCCAGGCAAAGCTTCCCCTGCCCTGGATTGCTCTGCTGCTGCTCTTCCCTGGCCAGCATCCCAGAGGAGTTGCTTTGAAGGCTGTGTTTATGGATGTGCCAGCTGGAACATGCAGCACTCCCAGGGCAGGACCTGCACCCACATCCAGGGTTTTAGTGTTTCCACTGAAATCCAGACATGCAGAGCCCTGGTGGGCTTGGGCCAGTCAGTGCGTGGGACACCTTGGGCTTGCAGGAAATGTATTTGTGTGTTTGCTGGGTGTGGGGTGTTCCTGGGGGATTAGAGAAGGTCCACAAGAAGCTCCTGAGTGTGGACATGGATGGGTCTCACACTGTTTGCAGGTGGCTTTTCCAGGGACACCACCTGTGTCTCTGCTGAGCTGGGGAGGAAACAGCAGCCTCACAGGGAAAATTAAAGATTATGAGGAGAAATTCAAGGCCAGCAGCAGCCAGGGATTCAACTTAAATAAGCATCAGCACTCTCTTTTGTACTGAAAAACCTATAAAGACATAAAACGAGTGAAATGTATAAGCAACCTCTTTAAATTGTGGGAGTTGGGTTGGACTTGCTTTTTAACAGGGTTTCTACAAGCTGTTCTTTAATGTGAGCTCTGAGAGATCCCCAGGAGAAATGAAAATATTGAAGGGGTCAACAAGAACAGGAAATTACTGTCTTTTTTTTTTTTTAACCTAATGGGCTTCCTTCTAATCTTTTAACAGATTTGATTTGTCTGACAAAGATTCCTTCTTTGACAGTAAAACGAGAAGCACTATAGTAAGTACTGCCTATAAATAATTTATGGTGAATATTGCCTCAGCCACGGTGTTAACAGCTTTAATACAATGCCTGTTCAAGTTTATCTTTCTTAACCAGATGCCAAGAATCTCCTGTGCCATCAGGTACTGAAATTATAAATAATTCCAGATTTACTGCTGAGTAGTGTTTGATGCTAACAGGTTGCTGACTTTTGGAAAATAATTTGGATCTTTTTTCTAGTTCATGGGTAATTTTCTTAGCAGAGATATCACCAGCTGGGAATGTTTATATTATACCACTCCTTCTGCCCACCAGCTGCCTGCACCCATGAGTGATTTAATTTTTTGTAACTATATATTGTTCTTTTTGCAAAATGCTGCTAAATATCCCAAGGCAATTTCCAACAAAACAGCCAGGTATTTACATGGAATATTCTTTATAGTATCTGGGGGGAAATTCTCTGTAATGGTATTGAAAGTGTTGAGGTTGATGGCTTTTATCTGACATGAAATAGAGTTGGGGAAGAAGGTGTAGCCTCATTTATAGCCACCAAAGGAGGAACTGAAAGGCCAGCTCGTGTGGCATCCAGGGCAGCTGGAAGGGGCCGTGCCAGGCAGCCCTGGCTGCAGCACATTTCAGAGGATAACAGGGACTCTTTGCCCCATTCCTCTGCTCCTAGCCAGTGCCTTGGAATGTGACTGCCAGCGTGCTTTTATCTTATATTTAACATCAGCCTTTTGGGGTGCCAAGTGGTTTCCAAAAGAGTTTATATTCCAATTGTAGCTGCCTTTCATTGCTGTGGTGATAAGGGGTGTAAGATATCCAACTTCCCTTTCCTGCTCTGAAATTCCAGCTTATTCCACAGTGCAGTTCCCTGCTAGCCAGAAGAGCAGGGGTTTGATGTGAGCCCTGGTTATGGGGGTGAGGTGAGCTGGACCAGGGGAGGCAGATGCAGGAGCACAGAAATGGGGAAGAAAAAGGCAAATACTGATTTGGTTTATTTGCAAACAAAAAATTTAACTTGAGATTGGGAGAAAAAAAAAAAAGAAAAAGCCTGGGTTTTGTTTGTAGGCTTTCTTTTATATATCCAGATGTGTAGGAAAACATCTCCTAAGTCCAAGGAACTCACGACATGAAAAGTTAAAATTCATGACAGGCTGAGCAAGGCAGCAAGACACAATGGCTCCATGAGACAAGAGGATGAGCAACACTGCCTGTAAAATGGATTGAAACAGAAGCTCAGAGCAGAGGCTGAGAGGAAAAGGAGGGAAGAAGGTTTTTTAAATGACTGCAGGAACAATGGGCATTTAAAAATAATGCTGGTGCTGTGCTGCTTTGTGTGAAATCCCTGCAAATCACCCAGTAATGAAGAACATATTGAATGTTTCCCAACATAATTTTATTCTGGTGTATTGCTGTTTGTATTCTTCTTTCTTAAAGTTCTCCCCTGCCTTTCTCATATGTATTTTTGAACCACAGTGCAAATATTGACCCTTCCACCTACTGCAAAATGAACAGGAATCTAGTCACTACCCGTGAGTCTTTGATGAATAGAACTAAGCCAAAGACCTTTCAGTTATTAAAAAAGAAAATAAAAAAAAAATTATATAACTGAAAAATCTCTCTGTGACAGCCCTTGAATTCACTGTGGTTACAAGATGACAGACGGATGACCTGTGGGACTTGCCCCAAATGCCCTCTCTTGCTTCCTCCAGTGAATTGGGCAAGAGTCAAGTTAGCAAACGGGTTAGGGAGCTGGGAAACAGTCCCCAGCTCCCTGGACAGGCCAGGCAGTGGCAGGAGGGGCCTTTGCTCCAGGTTTCCCTGAGCTGCCTCCTTGCCTTGCTGGAGAGCATCTCTGCACAGGAGCAGCCCAAAGCTGAACCTGGCGGGCAGCCTGCTGAGCTGTGCAAAGGTTACCCGACAATAAATGCAATAAATCCCAAAATAAATACGTGTGTTTTGCCACCGAGGTCAGGCAGGCTCAGAGATGTTAAGGTCAGCCTGTGTTAGTCCAGTTTGATAAAGGGCTGCGTGCTGTGTACACGCCGTGAGCCCCGAGCTCTGCTGGGCTCCTTGGGATGCAGCCAGCCCTCAGAGCCAGGGAAGAGCACCCCTGAGCTTTGATCGATGGCTAGCATGAGCAAAAATTGCATTTCTGTTATGCCAGGGGGTAGGAGTAGCCCTGTTTGCCCCCAGCCATTCTCCTGGTAGCTGACTATTTAGTTAAGGTTTTGTCTCCTGTGCAGAAAGCACAGCACGGAGAGCCCCGAGCCCCGCTCTCCTGAATACCACGACTTTTATTAAAGAATGATGACTTCATCGACATCTTGGTTTGGCCAATATTTGAGCTGTACACAAAAAGATTGTGCTTTTCACTGGCAGTGTCTGAAGTAACCCTTTCTTTTCTTTTGCTTCTGTAGGTTTATGAAATACTGAAAAGAACGACGTGTACCAAAGCAAAATATAGCATGGGTAAGGAACTTTATTTAGCTTTAAGATCAATATCTTTTTCAGGTATTGAAAATAATTGCATGTTGTAAATGGCTGTGGAGTTTAGGTTCCCCCCTGCTCTCTAATTTGATGTACGTGGATGTAATTGTTTTATTTGGAAATTAGATTCAATTTATGCAACTGTTTGACATTTTTTCAAATGTGAACTTATAGATTAAACTCTAAATTAAATGGTAAGAGAACATGTAGCCCCTGCAGATGTGACTTAGGATGGATGGTGACATAAACCAGCAGATGAGATTTGCTCTGTGTTCTACACCCCCTGAAATGGATGAGGGTATTTCTGTAAAATCCAATAACTGCAGTGAAAGTCTGTGGCTTGGCCCATTTTGTTCAAGCAGGCACCTCGCATTTTATAGTGGGATTGTTTTCCAGTGACTTGAGTGGAATGGTCTTGACTGATGACTGTCCTGAGTGGAACTGAGATGAACCCTCTGGAACAGCCAGGGGCCAAGGCTTGCACTGGAACTGGGCACCTCAGCCCTCAGAGCAAGAGCTGCAAGTCAGGGGATGTGACATTTGTACCACCACGACCAAGACTTTTAGGATTTCAGCCCTGGGTTTGTGCTGTAAGAACTAAACTCATAACAAAGATGAATTGCAAATCCAGCCACCTTAAAGATTTGTTGGCAGCTGATCCTGCTCAGCTGTTATATACTTTATTTTATACATGATGCACAGATGCACATTTGACTGTGGGACCAAAGTTAACAAATAGTTAATGGTAAATCCAAACAAATAAAGTAGAAGGGTGAATTCCCAGACAGAGTGAGAAAAGTGCGTGAACATGGAAGAAAATGTTTGATAACTGTTGAAATCTGTTATGGTGCCTATTTGCCTACAAGCAGTTAAATAAAACAATAAGAACTTGAATTACAGGTAGTTCTGTCCAATATTGACCCATCAGCTGCTTAGAAAGACATCAAATAATAGAAGAACAATTACGCCACAAATTATTTCCATGCTTTGACTTTTGTGTTGAAGTAACAACATACAATGCACAATTGTTGACTCCTTATATACACTAAAATTTGGTGTCCAGCCAGTATTAACAGAAGTGCTGTTCTCTGTAGCATGGGAAATCCAAATTATTCTGTGACTTTCAAGACCCTTTTCGAGTCTGGTGCTGGATCATTTGCTGGAAATTACATCTCTGGACTCTTGAAAGGGGAAGGTCACACATCTCAGTTTGAATTCTTGCCTTGGAGTTGCTTTCTCAGTTGATTTGTTTTTGTTTTATTTTTGGGGGTTTTTTGGGTTTTTTTAAATTTGTTGGTTTGGGGATTTTTTTGGTCCAGAAAATGGGAAGCACAGTAGGGATTAGTTGAATAGGGAAGACAGTAATGGATGGTAGAGTGTTAGGATTACTAGATGGTTCTTCTACCTGAGACTGGCAAGGCCACACAATATCGCTAATAAAAATTCCATCAGGCCAGCCCAGCATAACTCAATCAGCTCCTTTGTGTTCCAGTGCTGGAATGCTGGGTTATAACCCAGCAGAGGTGGCAAACAGATTTAAACAAACACAGATCATGCTGCAGCACTGCTGCCCAGCAGGAAAAAAGCAACTGCCCAGGGGAACGCTGCAGCCTTTGTTATTTTTTAGGAAAATTTTGTGAAAATGTGAATCTGGCTTCACTGTTAAATCCAGATCTGTAGTAGAAGGGGACTATGTAGCTCTTCTCACAGCCCTAGAAAAATAATTTATCTGCTCACAGGTTGTTTCTGCCAGGAGTGTGGAAACATTTGCAGACAATTCATAGACCTGTATAATCTTAAATAGAGCTTTGAAAATTAATGATACCGCAAGATACTGAGCACTCCTGGAGCTGCTCCTCCAGCAGGTGATTAGTATCTTGGAAATGTTAATGAACTTGAACAATCCTCATTTCAAGAGCAATCAGAAATGACTCTACAGTGAGCTGGTTCCTGGTTCATAGTCACTGTTCTTTCAAGCCCAGTCCCACACTCTTTTCTTAGCCATGAACTGATGTGCAGCATGGAGCACACTGGAGCACCTCATTTTTCTTTTTTTTTTTTTAAGTCTTTTCAAATCCTCCCCAATGCCAGTGGCCAGATTTATATGTGTATATTTTTTTCAGTTGGCATTAATCATCATTGCCCTGCACAAAGACAAGTGCTTGACTTTGCTCTGACTCAGCACCCAAACCTGGTTCATTCCATCCCCAAATGTATGTTCATGGGCCACAGGACACCTCCAGACGTGGTGAACAGAACTGGAAGCAGCTCTATTAAAGCCAGCAGCTGCAGGAGGAAAGAACATTAGGGAATTAATGAGCTACAGCCCTCCAAAAGCCCAGGTCCAGCCACCTTTGGGAATGGTGCAGTGCTCCTCCAAAATTCCCCACCAGCTCCTCCCTCTGGCCCCGGTTAAGGCAGAACTCCTGCCAGTCCCTTGTGCCACAGACATTTAATAGATGAAGCACTAATTGCTTTCAGCCTCATGCATGTCACTAATGAACGGCTGTGTAAACAGGGAAAGGAGAGGGAAGAAAGAAGGAAACTGCCCTTTTAAATAAAAGACGAAAATGTGGTAAATATGGTAAGTATTACGCCAAGGTCTTCGCAAAGGCTTTCCCTACAATTTCTCTGATCAATCTGAAACCTGAATTCAAAACTTTGCGTGGGTGATGCTTGTGAATGTGGGTTCCCCTATGCCATCAATTCCAGCCACATTCTCCTTGTGATCCAGCCTTCTGCTACACTTTCAAATCTTCAGGCTTGCCCTTAAATCAAACTGACTTTTCAGAAAATGTAATTTATTTTAATGACTAATTTCAAGTCATTGGCTTCTAATTCTTGATTCTCAAATATATATGACTTCCTCTTGCTCTCTGCAGTTTTCCATTTCATAAAATGAGTCATGTATAATAACCTATATGATTAAAAATGAAACTACATGGAAAGGAATGAGATGGCAGAAAAATCATTACCTGATCAAATGGCTGTTATTTTGAGGGAAATCTCCAGGAAGGATGATGAAGTGAGGCTGTCTAACCTTGAATTTATAAATAACTATTATGTCTTTATTTTTCAAGGGATCACCAGCCTGCTTGCCAATGGAGTTTACAGTGCTGCATATCCTCTGCATGACGTAAGTGATCTCGCAATATATTTTACACATCTGCTGTCTGTCACCAAGAAATCCCTCGTGTGTGACGCGTTGGTGGCATCATCCCAAACATGACTGACTTTCTTCTCACTTGTGTCACGACTGCAGTAACTTCTGCAGGTTGTTTCCATCCCTCTGCTGGCTTTTAAGTAATTCCCCACCTCACTTCTACATCCGATGATCATAAATTTGAACATAACATTAGAAGACTTGTTACAGTGCTTCAGCAAATGAAATTCTTCTGTTGTTTCTGACCTTCTGTCCCCAAGATCCCTGGCACCATTGCCAGGAAACACATTCATTCCCAGGGCAGCAAGCAGCTCGTTGCCTTGGCCACATCTCCCTGTGGATTCCTGTGTCCATGCCACCAGGAAAAACCTTAATCAAGGATCTGATGTCACATATTCCATGGGGCTGGACGTGACTGCAGACCTTCCTACTGATGAAATCTGCTTCTGAGCAGCTCAGTGAGATGTCAGCAGTGTGTCCAGCTGCAGTGCTCGTCGAGAGGGTCGGTGAGAGCTCAGGAATTCTGGTGGCACTCAAGCCATGCCAGGGACCCCATCCTGTCAGAGATGCACACATCTGGGTGCTGGTGTCCTGATTTAGAGGTTCAGGGTGCAACTAGAAGTGACAAACACACACTGTTAGCCTGCAGAAAAGCTTGGCACATGTCAGAGGGACTGGCAGTCCTGAGGTGAGTGTGAGTGTCCAAGAGCTGTCGAGTCACTGCTCGTTTTCCAGCCTCACACTGGTTTTACACGGGACTGTGAGAGCTTTATCTTGGAGCACCCAAGAGAAGAGCAGCCTCTTTGTCTGCCTGATGTTTGTCATACATGTCAGGGCTCTCAAACTACATCAGTGCTGTGTAGAAATCAAGAAAGGAAGATTAAATAAACTTCTCTTCCTGTTCCTGCCTTACATCTTCAGACAGCTGCTGATAGTCTTCTATAGAAGTTATTTATTGTCTTAGTTTACTCAAAAAATAGCTCCAAATTAAAACCTCAAATCTAATCAGCCCTGAGTGTTTGGAGAGCCTGGAGAGGGAGCAGCTCTCTCTGCTGGATTCTTCTCTTTCCAGCGGTCTGAGCTGAACCCCAAATACCGTGGCAATACTGCATCCTTTCCCTTGACATTTTTAGGCCACCTTTATCACTTATTCATTCCTTTCCCCCCCATGACAGACACTATTGCTCTCTCCTAATGTGCCCGACGACAGAAGACAAAGTGTGCCGTGACAAATGGGCTCCTAAAATACAGCATTATTTTACAGATTGCTTTTTCTGGTTTTGATGCATTAAGTGAGTGGGAGACGTGGGTATGCAGGATGCAGAGCAGTTCTTGGCACAGCCCGCTGGATGACGCAGGTTTTCTCTCTCTTTAAAGGGTGACTATGAAGGTGAAAACGTGGAGCCCAATGACAGAAAAGTAAGTTGATGCACAGGGGGGGTTTAACACATTCACAAGAATCCCAGCCTGAAGAGTCACCTGTTGGAATCTTGATGTTTTTGGCCACAGAAAATGCTGCAAAAAGGCATTAAATGCCAAGAAGCTTAAGAAAAAAAATTGCTTTCCAGCATTTAAATTTGCCCAAATGTGGAATGTAGTGTGGCTAGGTATAAAGTACCCAGCTCAGTAATGATATTTCATGCCACATTGGTAAGAATATTGGCATATAACTCCTCCTAAAGTTCAGGTGATGTCATTTCAGGCCAGCTCTGATGACAGTATGCTCTGTCATATTCTGGTATCTGTATTGGGCATAAATCCTGCTTCATTCCATGGCATGAGGAACAGAATTGGAGGAGTGGGAGGCAGAGGCAGTTTAGGCACATAAGCATAAAAGTGATTGGGAAAGATAAATATTGAATATTTATCAGGAATAAGAGGTCCTCAACAATGTTTTAATGTGTGCTCTGCAGCCAGAAGCTGCCCTGTGGATGCACACTGAGACTGGTTTTATTGTCTGTATAGTGAAAGACATTTGTTCACTGTGGTAAAACAAGTAGGAATTATCCTAAGGAAGTACTTTTCCTAAGGGAAGTAGGAAGTAGTACTTTACAGTAAGGAAATATGATAGAAAAAACAAAATTTCCATCCTTTGTGGAAATGCTGATTTCTTAAATTCAAAGCTCAGTGACTGCATCCTCCCCATCACAGTTCCCCAAAGAAGGGTGGCTTTTGTCTGTGCATCAGACAAAAGCTGAAGTGGAGAGGTGACAACCAGTTCTCTCAGCAGGAGCAACTAAATTTGGGTGCTGTATATGCTGGGCTTTCAGACCTGAAGCTTTGCCTTCCCTGTTTGCTTCATGATTTTTTTTTTTCCTCCAAAGAAATGCTCTGAACATTCAGGCCATAGGAAAAGCAGATCCCAAGACCTTCAGGCTTTATATATAAAAATAGGTTCCTAAAATTGACAGTGTGCTGGTCCTTCAGGTGCAAATGGCTCATCAAAAGGCAGTGAATGTTATTTCCCTCTCTCTATTGATTTGTGTTAAAAATACCACACATCTGTCTTTTCATTATTAAGCAACACATCGCTCAACTAAAAATAGGATGAAGGTCCAAGTTTTCTAAAAGTGTCCAGATTATCTTCCTCATTACTAACATCTCAAACCTCACAGCTTCACTAATTTCACAAGTTCATTGTGTGTTTGGAAGTGTTTACCTTGGCTTTTGACTTTCAGTTCCATCAAATAATCTTTTGGTGTGTTTTGGCATGTCTCTTCTGGTTTCTTGAAGCTTTCTTTAATCTTATCCAGTTCTAGGCCAGGCCTGTGCCTTTTTTAACAAGAAAATTAAAGATTTGAGGCCTAGAAATGAAGTAAATATTTAGGTCTAGTGTGCTGATCTCCTCTAATCATGTCTTTGAAGCTGTGCTTTGAATATCAGGCTGATAAATGTCAGGGTAAATGAGATAATTCATTTGTACTTTAGGGACAAATCTGGTTTCGAGTTGCACAAAACTAAAACATGGCACTGATGCAAAATCTCCTCAGCTTAGTGTTTTCCTGATATGCCTGACCAACTTAGATCACAGAAAAGGCATCTAATTTCCAGCATAAACTTAAGTTTTAAAGATTAAATTTAAAAAAATATATATAAAAGGAAAGGGCTTAGCTAGTGCTGCACGTGGATGTTGAGGTGTCCCAAATCATTGCTTTCCAGACACAGGCAGTTGGCTTTAAACCTTTGGAAAATGTGGTTGAAGGAAACCTAAAGCAGAATAAAAATAAAATTTGCAAGAATGTTGCTGTTTAATAAAGGCCTGCTGTTAAGTTTCAGTTCCTGCCCTTGCTGTTGTAAGAAAATTAATGATGATGAATGATTTTGGGTTGCAGAGGGGAAAACCCACATCCCACTTACATTTTTGACGTCATATTTCTGTAAAAGCTGAGAAGTTGCTTTGTTGTTTTTTTCGTTTTTTTAAATGAGTCAAGCCATTAGTGTAAGTACAGCAGTTCAGCTTGGAAATTCTCTGTTAATGGTTTGGCAGGAGAATTCCAAAATTGCTGTAGGAACATGGTTGCTGAGGGACTTCTCTGTGATTCAAGAGTGAGCAGGAGGAATGGGCATGAGGAGTGGCCAGCTCTGCTCTGCCCTTTTTATCTTTGCTGCATTTCACTGGAGACATGTAGGAGTTTGACATCTGTCAAGTTTCCCATGATAAAATAGCCTGGAGTTTAGGGAATAACATCCTGTTTGGTGCAGGAACAAGATTAATCCTGTTGCCCTCCTTGTACTGATACTGGTTTTGGTCTTCGTTCCCCATTGAGTTCAATTTCTTGTTCACTCTGTTGGCTGAATTGAATGAGAGAAAAAAATCAGGTTTGAGAAGCACTATTTATATATTTTACAAAATAAAGGATAAGTTGAAGGTCTCAGAGGAACCTATTTTTGTGAGGGATTCAGTTTTGCAAATCAGTAACAGGGATAATTGTTTTCCTTGGCCCACATCCTGACAAAAAGGAGGAGTGGAAATCATTGGCTTCTTGTGGTTTAAAGCTGAAAAAAATTTTAAATGCAACCTTTGGGGCACCTCAAGCCCAGCACCTCTTGCTGGATGATGAATTATAGCAAAATGGCCTGAAGTTGTGTCAGAGGAGGTTGAGGTTGGATGTCAGGAAAAGGTTCTTCCCCCAGACTGGGATCACAAACCCAGCACTGCTGTCCCTGTCTCTGCTGTAGGTGTCCATCAGTCCAGCTGCTGAGGAGCCTTTTACCACGCTGGAATTCACCACTCTGTTGGAGCACACCAGAGCATCCCATTCGCTTTTCATATTTAATGAAATATGCAGGCTGTGTGTGTGGGCACGATTTGGGCTGAAACACCAGCGTGGTGAGAGGGGCCTGTGGTCCTGCAGTGCCCAAAGGAGAAGCCACTGGTGCTTCAGCTCTCCCCTTTCTCTTGCCTTTCTGTTTTCCAGCTGCTGTGTGAGGAGTGGGCGAGCTATGGAGTGTTTTACAAATACCAGCCCATCGACCTGGTGAGGTGAGAGTTCAGCCCTTGGTGTGGAGTTTCCACGGGGCACAGATGAAGCTCTGCAGGGATGCTCGTGCCCTGTGCCCCTGGGGGGATGCTGCCCTCAGTGCCACCCCCAGGGGATTCCAGAGAATGGGAAATTCACTGGGAGAGAAGCAGTTTTCCATGAGTTTAGAACGTGCTGATGTATCTCACATAGTGTGAAAGCTTGAGGGGATATATTTTTAATTAATTTTGTTTGCTCATGATAAGACCTCAGACTCTCTGAAGAAAACGAGGTGCCTTTTTAAAAGGATTCACTCACAGAAGGTCCAAAGATACCAATTTGCACAGCAGAAACACAGTGGGACAAACTTGTTTTCAGGGTGCCTGTATCTCTGGATGGACTCCAAGCATCATGAGAAAGAGAGTCCTCTGAGAAGAAAAAAATTCCCACAGGTCATCAGATCTTACTTTCTCCATGCCTAATCCAGATGTGACTCATAATTTTAGCCACATTATATTTTAAGAAATAGGAAACATTTCTCTCTCTCTCTCATTTCTTTCTCTTTTTTTCTAAATGTATTTCAGAAAATATTTCGGAGAGAAGATTGGGCTATATTTTGCCTGGCTGGGAGTTTATACACAAATGCTCATTCCAGCTTCAATTGTAGGAATTATCGTTTTCCTGTATGGCTGTGCAACTGTGGATGAGAACATACCCAGGTACAATGGATCAATAAATAGATTCTGTGGTTGGAGAACACCTCAAGCTCAAAGTTGTCTCGCTTTAGAAATGTTTTGTCAGTAATAGCTAGGCTGAGCACAGCTGAAATTGGAGTCTCTTCTTCCCAGGTCTTGTCCCATGCCACCCACATCCCAACACCCCAATCCCCATTCCCATCTGTGCCTGTTGCAGAGGGATGGTGTGCTCCTAAAACTCTGCATCCTCACTTCATCTTTTGGAAGCTGTGCTTAAAATTAATCCACCTCCACAAGCCCCCCTGATCTCAGCTTCCAGTAAACCACAGAGCTCTCCCAAGGGCACAGAACAGCCCATTTCTATCTCATTAGCATTCACTGTTAATATTACTTGGGGACTTGCATTGATGTCCTAAAAATAATTCTTGGCCGGTTGCTCAGGTGCTTGGGTTTTTTCCAAACTCAGATCATTATGTTAAAACAAACCAGCAAAATTCTGCTAATGAGGGGGTTTGGTCCCAGCACAGAGTGCTGAGGAGGGCATTGTGTGACAGAGAGATGCATCAAGAATATACATCCCTCAAATAAGCTACTGTGATCACATCAACAAAATCTGGATGTCCTCCTACTTTTAATCTTTCAGCAAGTTTTGTATTAAAACATTTTTGAAGCCCTCTGATTTTGCATTATTTGCCCTGCATGCATCATCAGCTGGAGATGCAAATTACATGGTTTGTACAACGAGCACCAGTCCTGAATAACAAAGCAGATAATGGGTACCAAAAAATAGATTGAAATTTTATTTTGTTCATTAAGATTGCTTTGTAGTGCTTCCAACAGTTGAAGAAAGTCAAAGGGAGGGTCACTGTTGCTATTTCACAGATGGAGCACAGAGGAGATAAATTGGTTGAACTCCAGTCTCTTGATGTTCAGCACTTCCCTTGTACCTTATCTATCACTGTAGTTTGTATTTCAAAACAAGAGTGTTTTATTTTATTTTTATTCATTTTATTCTGTAAGATCTTAGAGTAGAAAGCATAGAGCCTTATGGATTTCTTAATGTTCCCTGTAATTCCCTGGAATGGAAATAGAGCTGGGGAAGGAAGGACACAGCCTACCACGAGGATTTCAGCCCCTGCAGTGGTGTAGGATCATATCCAATGATCCTACAGAAATAGCAGAGGAGATAAGATCACCAGAGCACAAAGCTGGAGCCATCCTGACCGTGCTTTTCCCTTCTCTTGTGGCTTTGTTGCAGTATGGAGATGTGTGACCAGAGGAACAACATCACCATGTGTCCCCTGTGTGACAAAACGTGCAGTTACTGGAAGATGAGCTCTGCCTGTGCCACTGCCCGTGCGAGTCACCTGTTTGATAACCCTGCCACTGTCTTCTTCTCAGTCTTCATGGCTCTCTGGGGTAAGAAGATCTATGCCTTGATGCTAAGCTTTTAATTATTGAAAATACAACAGGAAGAAACAGAGGAGATAAAGCAGTATATTTATACACAGGCACTTAATGATACAAAGAACTTCTATTTTTTTTTCTTCCTTTTTTTTCTTTCCCATGGAACTGTCACACCCGAATTTATATTCTGGACTGGAGGCTAAAATTCAAAAAGTTGCTCAAGCTGAATAGCAAATGAAATTGTTAAGCATCTGTCATAAAACTGCTGCGTGGTATGTCAAAATTTCATTAACGGGATTGAACAGCTTGCCAAAGGAAAAAAAAAAACAACAAATCTCTTTGCAGAGCCAGCTTCCACTTTAGAACATTACAGAAGAAATGTATTAATGTACTCTGGGGTTGAGGGGAGGGCTCTGGGGGAAGTGTAATGGCCTTTAGTGTCTTCAGGACAAACCAACATTGATTCCTGAGCGTGCTCCGAGATGCAATTAGGTTTATCAGCAGGCAGACATCATGCAAGGAGTCTGGGAAAAGGCAACAGTGGTGGAGAGGGATTTTTGGAAAGGGATTTTTCCTGATCCCGATGCTGCCCTCATGCTTTGAGCCCTTTCTGGGCAAGTCTCTAGCACTTGGATCAAAATATGACCCCTCTGATGAAATCTTTGTGAGGATGTCTTCAGGAATGGTTATGGAGGGCTTCTCCCCTCCCTGCTAGGGGAGGGATGGGGAGGCTCCCTGCTCCAGGAATGTTCTGGGGAAGAGGAGCTTTGATGGCCTCATCTTCCCAGCAGCAGTGAGAGCAGCCAAACCTTCCTGCACACCTCGTTGTGAATTAACATAACCTGTTCTGGATTATATTTCATCCTAATTATACACCCTGAGTTTTTATCTCTTCCAGTACATAGGGAACTCTTTGTACATTACCAATCATCTGAACTGATTTAAGTTAACTGATTCAACATAATAATTCTAATTTTTGGCCAGGGTCTGTGTTTGGGATAACATTGTTTTCGATGCAGCACTGAGAGCTTATTATCAAGTACCACAAGGAAAGTCAAGTGTCAGCTTTGGTCTCCCTCATTCACCATTATTGTGAGCCTCACATGGATCTTGGCATGTTATCCTCTTGTCCAAAAAGTAAAAGTTTGCCTCCCTTTCCACAGCAAGCAACTATGGGTCTCTTCATCCATTTTTTTTTATACTCTTGTGCAAAGTAAGGCAGATTGCAGAAGCCAGGTTCTGGGCTCTGCACAAAATCTGAGAGGATTTTCAAGTGGGATGTCAAACTCCTCAAGCCCTTTGGAGTCAACATAAAGTTTTATTGTGGTACAATAGCATATAAAACTAACATTGTTTCCAAAAGGTCTTCTTTAACTGTAAAACTAAGAACTTTCTCCACATAGTTTTGAATTCGTGTTGTTAAATTCATGTACAGTTGAAATAGGCAAGTGCAGGTGCTCATGGCAGAGCAGGGATGCAGATCCCTGGCACCTTCCCCCAAGGCTCCCAAAACAACCCAGCATTCCAGACACCCTGCTCTAAATCAGTGCCATGGGAGGATTTCCAGCAGCATCTCGTTCATTTTCCACATCTCTGGCTGGAGAGGAGAGGAGAGGAGAGGAGAGGAGAGGAGAGGAGAGGAGAGGAGAGGAGAGGAGAGGAGAGGAGAGGAGAGGAGAGGAGAGGAGAGGAGAGGAGAGGAGAGGAGAGGAGAGGAGAGGAGAGGAGAGGAGAGGGACCCTCTCAAGACACAGCTCTGGCCACCCTGTTCACAGGAAGCCTGTGGCTTGTGAAGGGGCTCAGCTGCAGCTTTTCCACATGAGAGTTTCACTTGGAAGGCGAATGGATGTCATGGCCCCAGCCTGGCTCCAGCCAAGAGGGTGTCCTTTCCTCTCTGCTCAACTCTGTTACCCTCTCCCTGTCTCTGTTTTTTCTGGATATGAACATTTCTGAGCACATCTGTTAATACTCACTGTGGGAAGCTCCCCTGGGAACACCATTTCTTGGTAGACTTGCCTCTTTCATAATCACTTATTTATTATACAACACTGGTGTATTCCCAGCATCTAAATATGTCCTCTGAGAACTCACTCGGTCTCAGGGGCAGATAGACTGATATAGACTGGGATCATTCATAGGGACTCAAGAATGGCTTTAACAAGGGATTTTTCTCTGAGCCTTCTCCATCAAAAAGAAAATGGCTACGTTTTTAATGATTAAAACTCTTAAAGGCTTCCTCTATCACACCTGCCCCTATGCAGCTTTCACACAAGAGTGTTTGAGTGGGACGATTAGAGCCAACCACACTATTGTGACCACTAGGTGGATGCAATTGTAATGATATTAAAATGCTTTATCTTGATTATCTTTGAGGGAATAACTTTGCTATCAGTACAAGTGAAATTATTCCTATTTTGTTCAGATAAGATTCAGGTTTTTTGCACTCACAGATTAAACAATATGCAGTTAAAGACCAATAATATCATTAGTCAGACTTATAAATATTTAAATAAGTTTGGCTGGCTTTCTTAGACCCCTTAAAAATTGCAGGCATCTTCCCACATGAAGCAAATGCCCTTTTGTGAGCTCACCTGGATAAAACATTTGCCTCCTGGTGCATCAGGGTTTCCCAGCCAGACCTGACTGCTGAATAAAAGAAACCAGAAATGATGTGGTAATCTGTGTTATGTGTTAAACTTGTTTCAGCTGCCACCTTTATGGAGCACTGGAAGAGAAAACAGATGCGCCTCAACTACAGGTGGGACCTGACTGGGTTTGAAGAGGAGGAGGTTTGTCCCTTCAGTTCTGACTCTTTGCCTTCCACCCTGCTGTTCCCCTCACCTTACAGACTTTGCCTCGTGTTCCTGGGAGGGTTCCATTCCTATAGGAGGAAGGAAAATCCCTATACATGAACTATTTGAGGTTTTTGTAGCAAGGGCATGACTAGTCTGGTCCTGTTGCCATGGGAACGTAATTGTATAGCCACAAAATGTGATTTCTTTTTTTTTTTTTTTGAAGCGTGTAGTGGGGTCACACCTAGCAGTGTAGGCATGGAATATACAGCTCAGACCTGCTGAGCCAAGGAGCTCATTCATCACACACTGCTGTAAATCAGAAATGAGTGCATTGAAGCTGATAAAGTTACAGCGCTGTAAAAAAAAGCGCTGAAAAATTCCTATTAACTTTAACGATGCAGGATCAAGCCCTGACTTGGAAAATGCCTCAGAAAACATTGCCAGACATGTGGGCTGGAGGCATGGGGAGGGACACGGTGTGGAGGTGGGGCAGTTTTTTGCAGTGGGCTAAAAAAAAAATAATATCCCTGGCCAGGTTTACACTAAATCTGATAAAGAGCATAAAGGATAAAAGGGCCAAATCTGTGTGAAGAAAGATCTTCAAAATCAGTGAAGTTTAGCAGGAAAGGAGAGAAAATCCTCAGTCAGCTGAGAAACTGTTTCCCACCTTTTTGGTTTCGATTTTGCCACTTTACAGAAAATAAAGGAGACAACTTCCCGGAGCAGGGCACAGCCCCAGCCCCAGCCCTGCCCTGCTGTTGTTATTAAAAGCAGTGTGACCTCCCTTGTCGTGTCTCTAGATGTCCTAAATAGATGCACAACAAATAGTGCTCAGGTGAAACACAAACCTCAGCAGCCCTCCCTGGCACAGCCACGCTCCCCTCGCCCCCAGAGCCTTTCTGCTGGAATTATCTCCCCTTAAATAGATTCATCTCCTCCATAATATATCTAGGCGCCCTGTGCCAGCAGCCTCTGTGCTGGTCCATACCTATTTACTGGGGGAGAATATAGGGATTTATTTCCTGGACACTATATGCTCCTTTATTTTTGGTAACTTGTTAGCATCCGTGAAAGTGGAGAGGATTAAGTGTATCTTTCCAATGTCTGCTTCATGGCTGAGTTCAGAGCTCGGCACAGCCAAACCAGCAGCTGTCAATTCCATATATTTTATTCTGTGGTTTTAGTGGCCAGTGATAAATAATACAGTCATGGGTTTAGCACAGAATTTAGGATTCTCCTGTAGCTGATTTGGGGGAAACTTAAGCTAGAATCATGTTGAACAGTCGGGGGTTCAATGCAAATACTAAAGCACAAAGTATCTCATTTTCTGGTGTTTTTAGGGATGCCTGGTTCACACAGTACTTGCAGTAATGTTAATTAATATAGAACATTAATAGAATGGTAGTGTCTAACCATCCACTGTACCTATGTTTGTTTTATGTAACTTTTAATATATAGATACAATATGACCTGCAACAGTTCAGTAATCAAATTTTTGTTTATTTGTTTTTGTTTTTTCTTGTTTTTCGTGGTTTTTTTCTGGTTTCCTGAAGGAGGCAGTCAAGGTTTGGAAAACATTTTTTTTTTTTAAATCGCTCCTACCTTTTTTATTCCATGTCTACTGGTGAATGCCATCTTTTGATCTCCATTTCTCCTTTTTTGAGCATCAGATTTTCTTTGGAACTCCCACTGATTGCTTTGCCTTTACACCTTTCCCCTCTCCACTTGTTCAGACTTTTTTCAGCTCCGTTCTGTTTCCCATCCAATGCATAATTTTGAATTCTGACTCTTTTATAAATGTGTAATTATCGGGAATTCTGAATCCATGAATCTTCCTCAATCTTTTGGCTGTCTCTTCCTTCCGAGTGTTTCCTGCACCATCTCCTGCAATGCAGACGGAGAATCTGTGGCTGCTGTCCAGGACAGAATTAGGGGAACACCCCAACTGACATTTTATGGGATCCCAAAGCCAAGTATTTTGCATACTTACAGCAGAAAATTAATCCCCTCGTGAGCTGAGGACCACTGAAATTAGTTAATGACATTTAACTTTTATCAGAAATAGAGGTAACTAAAATCCAAGCATCATGAGCATACTGTCTGCAGGTTGTACTGCATATCTCACATATTAAATTTAATCTACACAGCACTGCACATTGCTGTCCAAATAATTTTGCAGTTGCTCCTGTAGACACAGGCCTTAACATTTTTTAATTACAGTCAACTATCAGTTGACAAGAATAGCATACCAAGTGAATTGGAATTCGGTTTGAAAACTCAGAAATTATCAGGAAATCAACCTGCAGAGAGTAAATCTGTAGCTGATAGAGAAAATAAGTAATGTTGTTTTTTCATTAAATATTACTTCTTTCATAGGATCATCCGAGAGCAGAATATGAAGCGAAAGTTTTAGAAAAATCATTGAGAAAAGAACACAAACATAAAGAGGTATGGTAAAAATATTAATTTATTTCAGTTATGAAAAAGAAAGTTGTTACAGCAGGCAGTGACCCAAGACTAAGAAATAGGTAAAAAAATAATCAATGCTCACTGTGTTTAAATTCCAGATGTCCTCATCCATACGTGAGGTGCTCAGGGTCTGCCAGGCACACTACCTGGTTAAATCTAGAAATGCCTTTACTAATTAGATTCAGGAGTGTGGCTCAGGAAAAGTAACTGAGCCTCATCAAAGAGGTGCTGCTCTAATGCTAATAAATCAGATTTGAGAAAACTGTAATAAATCAAGTTTCAGAAAACCGTAACAAACTATCTTATTCTGTGCAGCAAAAGTACCTAAAGCCTCTCAGGAGAAGTTCTCTGTCTTGCTGGACTTTCTCTGCAAATAAAAATATTAATGAAGAGTACTAACTCCCATTTCCATGCCGAATTTCAGCTTTGGCAATAACTTTCTGCCTTTTAAAAACACAGCTTCCCCTTTTATCCTGCTGAACGAGGCAGTGCTCACTGATGCTCTGAACCTGCTCTTTACATCCCCATGACAAAGGTGCTGCCAGTCGCCCCAGGAGCAGCTGCCTCTTGCCAAGGGATGGTGCAATCCCTGCAAGCAGCTTCCCTGCCCTTTCACTGCAGCTGCAATTCCTTTCCTGTCAGCAGCAGAAAGATTTGGAAAAGCTCCTTTTCTCCCCTGCACACTGATGCCCCCCACCCTACCTGAGGTTATTCCCCCTTCACTGCAAGAACTGAGCCAATTGCATGCTGTGGTTTTAATGAGAGAAGTAAAATCTGCAGCATAAAATTTGGCAGAATTTCCTCTCTTGTGTCTCTTGCCAGCGGCACCACAATGTGGAACCGTTCCCTAAATTGGGATTTTATGACAACCCTGTGGAAATACAACTGCAATAACATTTACACTCTTCAGGGGCAGCACATATAGATGAGTGTTAAAGTAAATTTATACTGGAGTACCACTGGGCCCCTCTTAAAAAATGCTACAGAGCTGCTGGTGGTGTGTTCCCATTAATCTATAGGGTGCTGTGTGTAAGTGGTTCAGAGCCATAAGCAAATCAAATCCCTTTTTAAATCCTCTCAGAAGAAAAACAATTTGGGCTGCTGCACTATGATAGGCTGGATAAATGAATTTGAATACAGATTTTTACTGTATTCTGCTAAAACCCTGTAACTTGCTGTACTTTTAAGTATAATCAGAATTCAGGTCTCAAACGTGGAAGACTAATCAGACAATGGATGGTGGCCCTCTAATAATGGAGAATGAAAGTTGAGCAATTAAGAAAGGGTGTTTTTGTTTTGGTTTTTTGTGTTTTTGGTTTTTTTTTTTTTTTTAACCAGACTATTTATAAGTTTTTGGGCTGTGTTCAATTTGGATGTTACTAATTTGGGAAACGTGAGAAAAAGAGGTTTTTGCTGAAAGACTTGGTGGTTATCTTTCATTGGGATCTAGTGTGTTGAAGTTCAAATTTGACAGTTGTAAGTCTTGGAAACCTTCTTAAAGAAAAATATCTAAAGCTATACCAAAATTGCTTATAGCTTTTTCAAAAGAAGTCTAATTTTAAAAAAATTAAAGGAAAAAAAGTTTGGACATTCTTTACACCTCATAAAGATGAAAGCAGAGCACAGTCCTGTATTAAAAAGGGAATGTCCTTTGCAGGATTGCCTGATGTTCCCTAGGATTTGGGGCAAGCATTTCTCTTTTGTTGCTGTTATATTTTATTAACTTAAAGCTGAAACACAAAGCCTGAAGCAAACTAACAGAGCATTCACTTGTGCTAAAGTGCTGTGTCAGTAGAGAATATGGAATTAATTAATGGAATTAATTGAGCAGTGCTTTGTGATGCCATATTGCCCGACCCTTTTCTGTTTCCTTTGACTGCCATCAGAAGCACGGATATTTTCCAGAAGAGACAGCAAACAAATGGAGACAAAGAGTTAAGACAGTCATGGCTGGGGTGAAATTGGTTCTTTTTATTCAAACTTATGAAGAAATTCAAATTATGAGTAATTATGGAAGACACAAATCAATTTGTTTTTGGCTGTTGAACCTTTGTTTAATATTCACATTCAGTTCTGGGTTTCTTCCCCTTCCCCTTCCTCCCCTCGTTCCTACAGCACTTTTTGGGATGCTGGGCTATGAGTTGGGAATGGCACTGCATGGCTAATCTTAGATTTCCCATCCTGGATGTTATGTTGTGTTTTGCAGAGTAGCATGGGCCGTGTGTTGAAAGAGCCGCTTGCACTTCCCTGAGACAACGTGCATGTCATAAAAATAGAATTTGAGCAATACTTTTATCTGCATTACAACGTGTGCATCATCCTCTGTGATGTTCATTTTGCTGTTGATTTTCTGGTGTTTCAAAACAATTCCGGGCATCCAAGTTTGTAAAGGACTCCAGAGGAGCAACACTCTTCCAAATGAATATTTTGTAGCCAAAATTCAGGCAGTGGCTGATTGATTTGATTTAGGGAATTCAGAGAATATACAGAGTGGCTATATAGAAAATAACAAAACGGTTTGGGTTGGAAGGGACCTTAAAGATCACCTCATTCCAGCCCTCCTTCTATAATTCCTATTAGTGTAGTCCACTGAATACCATGGGAATAGCCAGGTAAAATTAAAAATCATCCTATCAAAGGAATCTCAAGTCTTACCACACCCCAAAACTAAATCTTCCCTGTCAGATGAGCATTCACCTTGGAGCTACTCCGTGGCCTGAATTAATTTAATACTTAAATCTGTATTCCAGTGGAGCCAGTGGTGCCACAGCAGAGCTGCAAATATTAACTGTGGAGAGGGAGAGGAAGGAGGGGGATTTTTCTAGGGAAAGTAAAAGAAAATATTTAACAGCAAGGGAGACCTTACTTCATGGTTTATGACAGCCTATTTGCATGTTTCCTTCAAAAAGTACACAGAAAAATGTGGTTTATTTATACTCCCAGCACAGGCACTTGGCCAGTCTGAACCTGGATACGGAGTAAACAATTTGCCTGTGTGGAATTGTGACTGTAAACACTGTGTCTGCATCTTCTAACTGGTTGTGGTTTTGCCAGCCTTTCCTTCCCCCTCTCTGTGTTCATCACACGTGCAAAATCATGCTCTCCTTCTTTACTAAATGTACTTTTTTATTTCCCCCCCCCCCATAAAAAAAAATTTAGACGGATAAAGAGAAGCTGACATGGAAGGACCGTTTTCCAGCCTATTTAACCAATTTTGTTGGCATCATCTTCATGGTAAGCATCACCTGGCAAAACCTGAAATTTTTGTTACTGAGTCATTGTATGGAAGAGAAGTGATAGAAACTTTATCAGGTGGATGTGGTTCAAAATTAATTTTTTCCCAGTGAAAAAATTTAAGCGTTTTATTGTTTTATGATCTAAAGTCTTTTCAAGAGCTTGAATTTCTACTTTGCTGTCTCTTTCCAATAAAGAAAAAAGAATGCTAGAATAGGGTAGGGGAAAATGAGGGCACAGAATTGGAAATTCCCACACCACTGATGGGATGAATCTTAAAAAGTACAGAGAGCCCTCTCAGAAAGCAGTCAGGAAATAGAGACCAACATTGTTTTTATAATCAAACTTTAGGAAAGAAAGGATGTTGCCAGTTGCAATCATAATTGCAACGATTTTTAATAAATCAGTCACATTTGGAGCTATACCATCTAACAGGAGAACTGCAAACAGAGCACTTAATTCAAGGAAAAGTTAAAATAATGATGAGAAAAGCCTTCTTCCATTTGCTGATAAAGCAACAGCATTTAAAACAAATATTGACAGAAATAATAATAATTCAAGTTATGGAACAGATTGGCAGATATATTAAAAAAAAAAGCTTAAACCCTTTCTAAAGGTAAAATTCCCCAGACTAAGTCAATTAATTTGGTTTTCTGGGGTAGGGATTTTGGTTTAGGGCTGAGTTTTTTAAATATTTGTATTTTCAGAGAACAGAAATGCAGCAAAATTCATATGCTCAGCTGAAGAATTGGTACCTTTTGAGAATCATGTTTTAAATCATTCCTTTATTTAAGCAATGAAAAATTGAGAGCGATTTTACTGTGGCAGAAAGTGTGTTGGTTTAATCAGATTCAATTTCAGTTTGTGATTATGAGAGCATGACGAGCCTGAGTAAGGGATTTGCAGACTGGTGTGTGGAGCAAAGCTGAAATACTCCTATTTGTTTCAAATTTGGGGGTTTTTTGTTTATCACAGAGGAAATACCATGTGTATATGCTGCAGGTGTCAGGCCTGAATGCAAGCCCATTAATACTTTTAATAATAGTATATATATTATATATTATATGATATAATATGATATAATATAATATAATATAATATAATATAATATAATATAATATAATATTATATTATATTATATTATATTATATTATATTATATTATATTATATCATATTATATTATATTATATCATATTATATTATATTGTATTATATTATATTATATTATATCATATCATATCATATCATATCATATTATATTATATTATATCATATTATATCATATTATATTATATTATAGTATATTATAGTATAGTATAGTATATTATAGTATATTGTAGTATATTTTATTATATTATAATTACATATTAGTTTATATTATTATAGTATTTAATATATATATCTGTTCATTACTAATATATTGTATTCTAGAATTTATTAGTAATATGTAGCATTTTTTAATTGCCTGCAATTGTGGCATCATGATGCCATTCTTTTCCATGTGATATTCAAGTAATGAAAGAGGCTCCTTTCCCACAGTTCATCAGAGCCTTAATGCAGTGTTGGGTGGACTTGGGCCCATTTTTAGGGTTATTTCTAAACCCCAAGGGAAGCGTTTAGAGGCAGATCTTTGGTGAGGTGTGGGACGGTTGCTCCCCGCAGGTTGGGCTGACGTTCGCCATCGTGTTCGGAGTGATCATCTACAGGATCTCCACGGCCGCTGCCCTGGCCATCAGCTCCACGCCCTCGGGGCGCTCCAGCGTCCGCGTCACCGTCACCGCCACCGCCGTCATCATCAACCTGGTGGTCATCATCATCCTGGACGAGGTGTACGGCTGCATCGCCAGGTGGCTCACGCAGATCGGTGCGTTGCCCTGCGTGCTGCGGGCCTTTGGAAGCAGCAGTTTTCCCAGGCGCTCGAAGGGAAACAGAAAGGAATAAAATGAGTGGCAAAAGTTGCGCTCGATGTCGTTGGCGGAATGTGTGCGTGTGAGACGTGATGTCTTGGTAAAAGCATGTTTACAAGAGGTGTTGCCTTCCTTAGACCAGTAAGCTGACATTATTCTTGGTTCAGCGAAGTAGTCTATCAAATGTGTGTACTTTTACAGTAAATCAGGTTTTTTTACTTTTTGAGAGGAAGCTGAGTTGCTGATTTCTTCACACTCCCTATAGCAGATAGCGACACGTTGGGACACCCACATCACTGAGGCTCATCAGCAAAGCCAAGGACAGGCACATTTGTGGCTAAAATTCCACTGTGGAACTTTTTTTTTTTTTTAATTATTTCCAAAAAATTGTCAGTAACGAAAGGTCCAGAAATCTTTTCAGGTTAAGTTTTTGCCCATCTACAAATGATTGTCATGAGGGTCAACAAATGATTGTTATGAGGGTCAGGCAGATGTAGAATGAAATTGGAATTGCTGTTGTAACATGTCTGACTGGTGGGATCCTCAGCAGATTGACCACTGACCTCAGTGCAGCCATGCTGCTTTTTTGTACATATATGTAGCACTATCCATATATATCCCCTTGTTTAAAAGGTGGCTGATGTTCTCTAAAACCCATGCTTATAAGATCTTGAAATGTTTCCAGGTAGGATAATTCCTTAACGTTTCTCATCCATGTCCCATTGGTTCCAGAGGTACCAAAGACCGACAAGAACTTTGAGGAGCGGCTGATTTTCAAGGCTTTCCTGCTGAAATTTGTCAATGCCTACACCCCCATTTTCTACGTGGCTTTCTTCAAAGGCCGGTGAGTGGCAAAAGGGCTTTTTGGGGTTTCAGTTTGTTGGCAGCCTTTTCAGGAATAAACGTTAGGTGGTCCCACTCAGAGGCGTGGAGTATGACACAAATTAGTTTAGGAATCAAATATTGAAAGTATAAAATCCATCTGATGTTTTTGACTCTAACCATTGTGCCCTAGGTTTGTTGGACGTCCGGGCGACTACGTCTACATTTTCCATTCCTTCCGAATGGAAGAGGTAATTGAATTTCTATCCTGTCTGGGATTGAGTTGGCTGGATGGGGTGGAGGAGATGTTCTGAGTGACCTGTCCTCTGTCCACCCCAGTGTGCCCCAGGAGGTTGCCTAATGGAGTTGTGTATCCAGCTCAGTATAATCATGTTGGGCAAGCAGCTGATCCAGAACAATTTGTTTGAGATTGGCATCCCGTAAGTAGCAACTTCTGCGCTTTCTTTTTCTTTAAGTATTGTGCCTGGTAATGTAAAATTACTGAGGAATGAGCACTGAGTGAGCAGAAGGGAGTGCTCAGCAAATTGTCCCCATTTCCCTCAGAAAAATGAAGAAGTTTATACGATACTTGAAATTGAAGCGCCGGCGTTCTCTAGACCATGAAGAGCACATGAAGAAAAAGCAGCGCTATGAAGTGGACTATAACCTGGAGCCCTTTGCTGGACTCACCCCTGAGTACATGGAAATGAGTGAGTGAGGTGGAAAGAAGGCATTTTAAACCGTAATTATTGTGACTAATTGGGATGGAGAGCTGAGCTTTTTGAAATGTACATTCAGCAGACAGTGGATATGAGATAACTGAATTATTAATGTGTGCAGGCTTGGACTGGAGCATGTTTCAGGCAACCCTGGCTGCTGGAGGGCTGAATTGTGCTCTCTGCTGTTTGCAAGCCCTTACTTAGAATAATATTTTAGATATTTTCTTTCAAACCATGTAACACATTACTGTCGAGTTTCAAATGCAAATGATTAAGTGGCATCTACTTGAGATTGTGAGACATATTTTACTATCAGTTGAACCCTTCACTGGAAATAAGTTAGTTCAGATTTGATCATTTCCACACCAGTCTTTTATCTGATATCTGAACTAAATCTTCTGAGAGCAATGCAAGTCTGTAGACCTGGTTGTACTTGACAGATCACATAGAAGTTTGGTTTTTTTCAAGTAATACCTTATGTTGAGTGAGACAAATTAGAATATCTGGTGACCTTGATGTTCAGAGTGCTTGAAGCAAATGAGAGTTCAGTGGTACAAATTACAAGGCCATGCTGCCAGTTCCTAAAAATAAGAAAAGATGTGGTTACTGAGATCAGCATTTGGAAGTAATAGGAGAAAGATGGGCACTGGCAGTACCAGGATGAGCATGACATCCATGCAAAAAGCAAATATGATCCCAGGTTATAGGAAGCAAGTTATTCCTGGCAGAGGCAGGAATCAGCCAGGTCCTTCCCAAAGCTTCCAGTGGGATTGGTGAAGGCCAAAAACCTGCCAGGTGGAACATGGCAAGTTTAGGTAGAGCCAACATGGCCACTGCCATAATCCCACTCCTTCAGGTGACTCCTGTGCCAGCTTTGCCCACAGGAAAAGTGTTTTAGGAGCTCCCCCATCCTTCTGGTTACCATTGCATTGCCTTTTACAAGGTGACAACTGGCCCAAATGGGGCAGCCATCGTGCAAATTGTGCCTGACACAGAAAATGGGATTGAGTTTCCCAGAACTTGTCACCTTGTCAGAATTTAGGGGCTGGCACTGATGTGGTGATGGGTGCATTTGGTAAATACTGACACAGGCACTGAAATGTTTTCTTTTTCTTTCCAGTTATCCAGTTTGGGTTTGTAACTTTGTTTGTTGCCTCCTTCCCTCTGGCACCTTTATTTGCTTTATTGAACAACATCATTGAAATCCGTCTGGATGCCAAAAAATTTGTTACTGAGCTGAGGAGACCGGTAGCAGTGAGAGCAAAGGATATAGGTAAGTGGATATTGTTATTGTATCTCTGTTTGTTTATTCCTGGATTGATGGCAGGATATTATTATGCTGAGCTAGTTCCAATAACAGGGAGATATTTATAGGAAAAGTCAAAACATTCAGCTGTGGCTTACCTGTGAATTGTCATAATTTATTGAAGTTTTTCCTTTAAAATAGGAAGACCAAAGCTTTCAATTCAGATGAATATTTCATTAAGTAAATATTATCACTTTTTAAATCAAAATGATCAGTGCAATAGCAAAACATCTCACATGGTTCTGACATCAACAGCCCTTTCTGGCAATGCAGTTTTTGTGCAGAAGCAAAAATTTCCACATTTAGTAACTCTGCACTGGCCTCAGAAGTACCCTTGGGAATGAGAGGAGACTCCAAAGTCTGTGGGTACATGTGTCCCTTTGTCCCTGCTTTGCAGGAACATGGGGAAGGTGAGAGCTGCAGTGGATGGAGCTGGAACTGGGCTCTGTGGCTGTGTGGGGACAAGAGCCCAGCCCTGCCCTTACAGGAGGGCTCACACCTGAGGGAGCTGCTTCTCCCAAATGGTGCTTACTTATGACTCAAAAGCTCATTAAAATAAAAATAAAAGTAGGAATAAAAGGATTGTTCTTGTTACAGAGCCAGGCAGCAAGAGCAGAGAAGTTTATCTGTTATTAAACTCTACGTTCATTCTACTGCAGCACAGGCAGAGATTTTCCTTGGGCTCACCCTTGTGCCCCAGGATCACCCTAGACATGAAGAACACATCATGTTTTGCCATGACTTTGCTTTGGGGGTGATTTGTGGCTCCTTGATTTGATGCTGCAGGTTCAGGTTGCTGGTGGACATGATTGGGAGGGTGATGTTGATTTTTTTGATTGTAGTGGGGGCTTGATTATTTTTTATTTGTTTCTGAGAACGTGTTAATTGCAATTCACTGCAGTTCAATCCCATTCTTCAAAACCTAAAAAAATCTAGGTGCCAAAACACAGTTGGGCTCCTTTTACTTACAAGCCATTAGATTAATTTTTTATAGTATGTTCCTTTTCTATTTAAACTATAACTAGCTCAGCACAATCATACATGCTCCTAACTCTGTTAAATGAAGATGTAATTGATCTAATTTTAAGGACTAGAACAGCATTTACATGTTTGTCTCCTTCCTTAGGAATCTGGTATAATATCCTCAGAGGTATTGGAAAGCTTGCTGTCATCATAAATGTAAGTAAATCAGCATGAATTAAATTTGAATCAAATAGGCTGGCTTTTCCATTCTGCTCCATTAGTTTTATTTCAGCACAAAATCCCTTAAATCAAGTGAAAGTATATGATTGAGAAATTTTTGGAAATACTTGAGGATGAGTTGCTACATTTATTTTCAAGCTGTGATAGCAGTAGCAATAATACAAAATAGTAAGTAGTCACTGCTGCTTTTTTCCAGAATGTTTTCATAAAACAGTTCTGTCCTTCAAACAAATATGACCACAGTTGCTTTTGAAACACTATCAGTAGGATGAGATGTATTTTTTAATTTCAGTGCTATTTTGGGTAAGGTGAGAATCAGTTCAGCTCTTCAGAGTTCAGAATCACTCCGTGGAAAATCTGCCCTCGAGCTGCATTGCCCCCACTCAGAGAGCTTGGAAAAAAAGTTTATTTCAACACTTCACAAAAATTTATCAGGCCTTAATATATTAATGCACATACTTCTGCACTGTTCTATATGAATAGACATCCACAATGATCATCCTCCTTGCACCCCATCTGGGGAAAGATGAAAACAAAGGCCAGCTGAAATTCAATGTGTTTGCAGTGTAGCAAAGCAGGGGCTCTGTAGGGCTTATGGCCACATTGCCATGGACTCCCTTTACATTATCCAAACTTGAAATCTCTTCATTTTGTCCCCAGGGTTCTGTTGTGCTATGGCAAACCCATTATTTTGGTATGCTGCCTTAGTCTGTCTTTCCCATTTCTCCTCTTTTCCTTTGGAAATAATTTCTCTGTTTTTCTCTTTTGTTCTGTGTAGTCTCTCCTCATCAATACTCAGTGTTATTTTTCCCTCTTTGATCAATGTACTGCTCCTCTTTACCATAAAATAAGTAAAACATTTTGTACTGTGTTTGTTCCACATGTACAGGAGATTTATGCCAGTGGCAATTCATAATGATGATAAATGAGGAAGGCTAAAGTCATGAGGAACTCAGCCCAATTGGCTGTCGTGCCTTTTCTCCACGATCTTTTCAGAAAATTTTAAATAACTGGATGAAATGCAACTTTTGTGACCACAAAAATAAATCTGGGCTCAGTCTCCTCATCCTTTTATCCTGATGAAGTTTAGAACCAGGCACAATTAACGTCCTTTTGCAATGCAATGAGACTTTGAAGAGTCAAATCACCGTGGGTTGTTTGCAGGACGGAAAAGCAGCTGGAAATCAATCAGTTGGACCCGGTGCCAGGCACCAGGGAGAAGCTGTGATGGGGACACGGGGAAGCAGAGCTGTGGGAGCTCTCCCCTGTGCTGGGGGGTACAGCTGCTCCATTTTTGGGGGGCTCAGGTTGTCACCCACGCAGACAGCTCAGCTGGCGTGGCACTACTGCAGGGGATGTGCTGCACCTCGGCAGAGGGGTCAGTGCACAATCCGTGGCTGGGGCAGGGAATGCTCCACTTCCAGGGCCCTCAGGCTGCCCTGAGTTGTGTGAGCTGTCTGGGCATGGTGGAGGATGTGATGATGTTCAGCTCTGCCTGGGTACTGCGCTCACTCTTTACTCTTGTGGCTCAGGCATTTGTGATCTCATTCACATCCGACTTCATTCCACGCCTCGTGTACCTGTACATGTACAGTGAGAATGGCACCATGCATGGCTTCGTCAACCATACACTATCCTCTTTTAATGTCAGCGATTTCCAAGCAGGAACAGCTCCCAACGACCCCCTGGATCTTGGCTACGAGGTTCAGATATGCAGGTACTCTCTTGAATGATCACTTGGCTAAGAGTGTGGCAAATTCTTACATTCCTAGGGCAGGTTCCCTGTATTTTCAAAACCTTTTTTAGCACTTTGCTAGCCTTTTATATCAGATGGATCCATTGCCTTGAACATCTTGCTTACTTATTAAGTAATCACAGACCTGAATATGATTTACTGATTATTTTGGGAAAATCGCATTAGTTAAATTCAGTGCTTGTCCATGCAAAGATTTTTATTATTATGGATTTCTTTTTCCAGGAAAGAAGACAAATAATGATAAACAGCACAATGATGCTTTAAGGGAAGAAAATGATGTTACTCTGATGTTGTGTCATGATATCACGACCATGACCTCTTTTTTGTCCAGTTCCCAATTCCTGATGAGCAGTAGCATCCTTATCTGCACTGGAACTTAGGACTTATTTACAGTGTCATCACACAGGAGAAATTAGCATGCCTGTGACAATTAATATCTATTCTTCTCATGTTTAAAGGAAAACTGTGGCTACCTATTTCAGCTAATGAATTCTAAGGACTGGGGATCAAATCCAAATCTGACAGTGAAAACACTTTGACCAGCAAAGCTGAAAGGGGGACAACAGAAGGGGGAAGAGGGAGAGGAGAGTAAGGAAGAAAGAGATATTTCAGGGGAGAAAAAAACAAAGATGACTTTGATACACACATACCAAAAAAAAATCACACTAACTGACAAAGTAAAAAACCCTGCCTTTGAATCATATTATTTTATATTATATTCGTTATGTATTTGAGTAGTGCAAGTTAATATGGTGAAATTACCTCTAAAGAGAAAATTCACTCAGAGATGAAAGTAAAACCAACCCAAACTGCATTTGCAGTAGCTTTGCTTGCTTTTACTTTCTCCTGGCTTCCTTCTGCTGCTCTCTGGCAGAGGTTAAGCAAGGTTGGCAAACATGTTTCAGCACAGAATGGAAGTGTTGGCATCGTGGTCCAAAAGCAAAATGCCAGATTTATTTGCTTTTCACTCCCAGCCTCTGTCTTCTTCCAATCCCATCCGTATACCAAGGATTTTTAAATCATTTGAAAATGCAGAGCCCTAATTCTTTCAAAATACTGACAGGATGCTGTGGTTTTGAATTTAATGTATTTTTCTTGGTCCTGTTTATCAACACATAGATTTTTCCATAAGCCATAGCTAAAGAAAAATTCTCTTCTCCCCATATGGCAAAATTTAGCTTCAACCTTTTGCTAATCATGTGTTAAACACATTCTATGAATCTCAGATCAGTATTTTAGTCTTGAAAACTGGTTTAAAAAATACATGTTGCCTTTTTACCTATCTTAAAATAAATGACCTGAGCTGTGTAATTTTACTCTGTCTCATGCAAAATTGATATTATTTGTAGTAATCAGAGGGTATTAAGATGTATTAACCCTGAAGGCTATGAGAAAGTTTCAGCTGTGTCTTGTATCCAAGAGGTTAATACAGTGAACTTTCTTTTAGACACTTCCATTTATTGTTTAATTGTTTGTTAATAACTCCTTCCAGTGCTAACATTTCTGAATTGCACCCCTGATTTACTGAGTCTTTGTTTTGCAGGTACAAAGATTATAGAGAGCCCCCCTGGTCTGAAAACAAATATGACATTTCAAAGGATTTCTGGGCTGTCCTCGCAGCAAGATTGGCATTTGTGATAGTTTTCCAGGTAGGTGACACTGCAGGCACTTGGAAATAAGTTATTGGGTGAAAGGAATATCTTCTTTCTCAGTTGTTTCATGGAATAGCCAAAGAAATTTGCCCATCTTCATCACCCTCTTTGTCACACCCACCCAGGCATTGGTATATCCTCAGTGGAAAAATTCATCCCCAGGGATTCCCTAAATTGGTTTGATGCAGAAGAACTTAATGACCTTAAAGACCAGCAAAGCACAAAACTGATTCTAGTCAGGTCCCCACCAATTCCTACCATAGGACATCAACAATTTCATTGAAGCACCATAAATTTAATCCAGAATCATTTTTAGAGCTAGCCAAGAATGAGATTTTCAAAATTTTCCAAGTTAGAGTTTAATTTGCATATGAATAAGAAGCCAGAATATTGTAATTTGTCCTTAAAAGACATTTAATCACAACAGTGAGGCTACATACTGTGGCACAAATGTTTTAAGTCTGCCTTATCTGAATAACTTGTTTTGAAACATTTGATTAAAAATTATCTTTTTGGGAAAGACCTCCCTTTCCTTGAATCGAGGGTTTTCGATCAGAAAATTTTAATTGGAATGTATTTTACCAATTTTTACGATTTTACCTCTTGTGTTTGCTTCTGCCTTCTTGATGTAAATCTCATGAGCCACTCACCAATTGCAAATTCCTTTGGATTTCTAAGTGGCTGCAGTGTCAGGATTGGTACATAAAGCATAAATGCCTAATGCATTTCTCTACTTCTAGCACACACAAAGCAGTTGAGGGGAATTTGGTCCAGTAGTCCAACTCAAATATTGTCCTCTCTTCATGTTTCCTCCATAAGTGCACCAAAATCAGCCCCTTCCTTTCCCTACAGCCATCCTTTCATCTGACCCCACTGACTCTTTCTCACAACTTCATTTTCAGAACTTGGTCATGTTCATGAGTGAATTTGTTGACTGGATTATCCCAGACATTCCCAAGGACATTAGTCAGCAGATTCACAAGGAGAAGGTTCTCATGGTGGAGGTCTTCATGAGGGAAGAGCAAGGGAAGCTGCAGATGCTGGAAACCTGGAAAGACAAGGACAAGAGAAAAGGGGAAAACTGTAACAACCACAGCCCCAGGCTCTCCAGGAGCCGCAGTGGGAGCTTGTCCTCCTGCCATTCCTATCCTCTGGACGTTTAGGAGAGGAGGGAGCTGAGTCTGTCGGGGCATTCCAGAGACAAAAGGCACGGCGCCGAGGGCAGGGCTCCGGTGACGGACACCCCGCTGCCTGTCGAGGGATGTGCTGCCATTTCGCTGCCACCTTTGTGAGAAATGCCCTTCTTGCTAACATGGAGGACCACGTTCTATTTCTGACAATGTTGGGGTTTTGGTTCGGTTTTTTTTTTTCCTTTTGCACAAGCAGTAATGCAGGGAGATTTTGTATTTCATCCTTAGGTAACACTATCGACATCGGCGTGCATTAAGAAATGCAGGTACTTAGGACAACCTTGCTAGAGATATTCTCTGAGAATCTGATCTTAGCCTATCAATTAGCTAATGAAATAAAGGTAAATTTGAAGTAATAATAACAGTAATGCTAACTTGAACTATTTTTGGAAACCCAGGTTCGAAGGTCCATGAGGTAACTCGATAAATGATATGCAAAATCAGTATTCCCTAGTACTCCATAAAGCCTACCAGGCTGACTTGCTTCCCAAGGCTGGGTTTAGCTCTGTGGAACTGAGCTTTGGAGTCCCACAGGTGTGGGGGGCACCTGTGGCAGCCTGCTGTGTCCCCTAGCCCCTCCCTGAGGCACTGCTGCCTCTGGAAACATCAGTGCAGGCAATCTGGGCAGCGCTTTCTTGGCAGCAGCAGCAGCAGCAGCACAATTCCAGAGATCCATCCTCCCAGCAGGTCCATGGGAGCATTTTGTTTAATGCCCTGAGTTAATGAGCACACAGAGAGCTCCAGGGACTCTCCCTGCCCTGCCAAGCACTCAGACACTGCTGTTGCTGAGGAAATTCCCTTTTCCCCGTTGTTCCAGCCAGGCTTTTCCCTGTAGCCCTCTGGAGCAGGAGCAGGGAGTGCTTGCACCCGTGTTTCACAGCCAGCTTTTCCCACAGACTTTCTGCTGCTGCCTGGCACTTCCCAGAGTGCCAGAGGAGTCAATCCCAAAAGCATCCCACTCGCTGTCTTCAGTGGAAGCTTTGCCTGCACTGGGGCTACAGGACCAGACCTTCACTTAGTTACAGGACTTTTCTTCTGTCTTAAAATCCTCTATCTTTTATACAAGGAGCTTTTTCCTGAAGTATAAGTCTGAAATCCTTACTTACCATACTAGTTAAATCCCATCAGTACAGCTCTTTTTAAGCATAATACGTTTTAGTTTTGCTTTGTCGACCGATAAACTGCACTTCCAAATAATATTGGTGCAATTAACCTAATTTCTTTTATTGCTTTGTCTTGTCCATGGCACTTGCATTATAAAACTGAAGAAAAAAAAAAAATAAAAAGGAAAGATTTCTTTAAAGTCTAACTACTGTATGGTTTGTTACAAAACCAAACTGTTTTCAGAAGAAGTTAGTTATTTCTTTTTTTTCTTTTCTTTTTTCTTTGCCAAACTAATTTAAAGATTATTGCTAGAACTCTAAAAAGAATGCTATATATAGCTTTTGATATATTTATTTGTTTTAAAGTATGTGATAAACTTGATATTTTTCTGTAGTCTGTCCAAAGAAGGTACCAGAAGAGAAATTATGTGGAAGAAAGAAAATGGTATTAACCAAATATTCTTGAAGCTTATTTAAAATATTGATCCAACCAAAGATTTTTATTAATAAAGGGCTTATATTTTGTTAACTCTTGTTTCTGTTGTATTTTGACTTGCAGGAATGTCACTATTTTTAAAATTTGTAACTTATGATAGTGTGTTGCTGTAGGGCCAAATCCTGCCTGATTTATTCCCACATAAATGTAATGCCTGGTAGGAAATGTTTACCAGATCAGGCCCACTGACTGCAATAGGACTGGCAGTGGGGAGAAATCAAGCAGAATTCTGCCCACACATTTTGTTGAAAACCTCTTCTTCCTCTCATTCCTTGGTAGCCCAGAAGATCCAGGAGAAAGCCAAACTACCTATTCTGAAGAGAAATCTTAGGGAGCGTCCTCGAAGGGGATTTGATCTGTAAATACTGACCTGAAAGTGTTCCCAACTTAATACTGACATTCCTGTAAACGGTGGAACTATATCCTGAACACATACTTATCCGAATTTTTCATTATTTGCTGAAATCATGGAATAGTAATAGTTGCTTATACTTTCTTTTGTACAGTAAATTGTTTGAAATGGAATTTTTGTATATAAAAATCTGTATTACTACTTAGAGATCTATAAAATTCTTTCATGGAATAATTTTTTAAGAAAAGCAAATATATACTAAATCTGTTTTATTTTGGTTTTTTTTTTTCTTTTTCCTTGAACACTTATTTGAAATAAACTTAAATATCCAAGAGTTTCTCCTGTGGGACAGGTTCTGTTCCCAACCCTGCTTTTGCTCTGAGTGTACAGACATGTCCCAGGTAGGTCTGGTCTTTGAGGTGCTTTGGAGACCCACTTGGAGGTGAGTGAATCCCACCAGAAATCCATCTCCAAGAGCACAAAGGGAGATTTTGGCCGCAGAATGGCTCCACTGTGGCTGTCACATTTTCATTGCCCTGAGGGACCTGTCCAAGCAAAGCTGGCCTCAGAACCTCACTTGTTGATTGCATCTTTTTTTCTCCCTCCCCCATTTAACTGTTGTGTGAGAAGGCAAAGCACGAGGCTTCACGCCAACCCTCCTTTCCTTGATGGAAAATATTAATGCTCCAAGTCAGGACACTTAGTTATTAGGTGGGAATTGTGTCCTGAGAGAATGGATATAGACACCAGAAGCAGGCACACCACAGTCTGGCTGGTAACCATGTAGGACTGTCATTTATTAAAGACAAAAATGTACATATGAGCTCATGAGATATAAGATAATGCCTTCCAGAAAAACACTTGCATTGTGGTTGGGGCACTTTTCCTGAAAGTCCTTTCATATTTGGGACACACAAAAAAAAGGTTTGCTTTTACCAGCAGCAAATTTGAGGCAGGATTGTGCTAGTAAGGATTTACTGGGATAGAGGGGGGGAAAAAAGAAACAGGGAAGCAGGGATCTGGAAGTGATCAAAAGATACCTGGAAAAGCCTTGATGCGACTCAGAGTAACCCAGTTTGATGAAAGATAGCAAACCAAGTATTTTATTTGTGCAAATACAAAGCTGAATTCTGTGTTGGTATGACACCATATCCATGACAGGCATTCAGCCTGCTCTTGGCATGTTTCTGCCCCAAGCCACAAGCACAAAACCATTTCCCAGCCCGGATTTGATCAAAGAAGAAAAAAAAAAATGTCCCACACCCAATGTCTTAATGCACTGAAGAGGGAAGTCATGGCACCAGTTTGCTTGGTCCAAGAGAAAATGCAGACCATGGGGAAGGCTGCAGGTGGAAATGGCTGCATGGGCCATTCCTGAGCCATTCCTGAGTCACTGTTTGCTGTTTGCCATGTGAGATTTGTAGCAAAGACACGACGTCAGCCGGTGCATCCCAGGAGGAAGCTGTTCCCACCCCAAGAGCTGCCAGTGTGAGTCTGAATCTCCTGGATTTCCATCTCATTGTGTTTCCAAGATACTGTCCTACAAATATTTTGCAGTCTTAAATAGCTTAAGGGTGAATAAGTCTCACATCAAGGCACAGACACATTTCTATTTTTAACCCCCCCATGTTCTCTGGTCCTGAGCTGTTAATGATCTTTTTGGCTGTTGTGATTTCCAATAAGCAATAATAATTTATTTTCCATCTTCATGCCTCCGGAGTCTGAACCTCCCAGAGTTCCATACATCACTTGAGTGCATTTATATTTTCCTATGAAGTTTTCAGAGTAAACAAGTTCTCTTCCCCTTGCCACTGAAAAAAACCCCGTCTTAAAATTTATATGAATTCCATTCAAACTCTGGTTCAATTCTTTGCACATTCGAGCACTATTTATTCCATAACCAAACAAAACATGCCATTTTTAGTATAGCAGAGAAAAACCAAAGTTCTTTTTTTAACCTTCTTTTTTTAGCCCAACAGGCCTTTCTGAAGAAAAAACTAACTATGAATGTGGCTTGTTTTGAATTTTAACTCTATCCTTAATTTTTAAGGCCATGTCCACCACCTGAAGCCAAAGAAAATATTTCCTTTGATTCCCTCCAGCATGCTTTGCACGAGGTTAAGCAGTACTTATTGAGTAATTGGTTTCACTTTGGATAAAATAAAACCTTCTGACAGTTTTTGTAGGTGACTTTTCTAACCTTCAGTATCACATAAAGCCAAAATAAATCGATGCAGATGTGTTGTGAGAGCAGTAAGGAGTTGGATGCACCATTGTGTTGGTTTCCATGAGGCAAAAGCCTTGGAAAATCCAAGAAAATTGAAGATTTTGAGGCCATAATGGCTTTCATCTGGCTTAGTACCATCTCTGGAGAAAAAAACAGGAAATGTGTCTGTTCGGATGACCATGAGAAATAAGAATCAAAATACAAAATATTTAGCAGAGTGTTTGTGTTGAACAAGCTTAAGTATAATAAAGTCAATTTTTCAGAGCGAGAGGCTTGTGGTTAAGCAATCTTATAAAAGAAAAAAAGGTTATTCTCTATTGTTACTGCTGAATGAAAAAATGGTGGTTATCTTCTCCAGCTGAAATACGAAATGGAGCTAAGGAAAAGGTGCAAAGTGGGGAAGAGAAGAAGAAAAGGCTTTTGCCTGCTGTTCCCAGACTCAAGTTAGCTGACAGATCAGTCACAGGAGAGTTTTTTTCTGGAAAGAGGATGTCCTAAGGCAAGGACACCTTGTAGGTGGGTTATGGGGCAGCCTTTGCCAGTGTTCCCACAGCCATGTGCCATCCCACCTATGCCAAGCCAGGAAATGCTGTGGGTCTTGTGTGCAGATGGAAGATGGAAGGCTTTGGTCCTGGGAGAGGAATGGAGCTCACCAGCCTGGAATTCCCATCTGTCCTGGCAGCAGCGTGTAATTACAGGAGCAGCTCACATTTCTCAATGTATTTATCTCTGAAATACATCTCCAGGTAAAGAAGGAAGATAATTGCAAGTAATTGGCCAGCAAGTGGGGAAGCAATAAACCCCAGCAGAGCAGACTGGGTTTACTGCAGGTGATGTGTGTGCCCTGTGTGTCTGCTGGGCTCTCACTGCTGGAACTGCTTGGCCATTCCACTCTCCTCAGGCACTGCTGGGACTGGAAAAGGGGAGCTGTGAGCAGGGAAGGAACAGTGAAACTCCTGCGAGAAAACCAACATGAACCTCAGCTCCATCTTCACCCTGTCCTCAAAGAGTGAAAGAAGTAAAACCGAGAGGCAGTTCTGAACTTCCACTGAACCTCATCCCTTTTGCCTCTCTGCCTTTGACTCCTGAAACCAAGTCCCTCCACCTCTTTACAAGGCTTGCCTTTTACAGCTGGTCAGCTAATCTGGTAATCACCTCTGGGGCTTCTTGGAGATTAAAAGTGGCAATTAATTAATCACTGCCAGGTTTAGGTGCTGGGCAAAGATGTGCTACAGGCCCCCTTTCAAAAGCCTCACTCCAAAACTGGTGAAGAACAGCAAAGTATGGTTAAATGTGTATTTGTATGGTTAAATGTGATCAGAGAAGGTGAACTTGGGGCTGATCTTATGCTACAAGTCATTTAATTTTGGTTGTATCTACACAAGGAAAAAAAATAAAATGCACTCTGGCTTTTCTGGCACCAAGCTGTGGCGTGTGCAACTTCTTCACTTCTTCTGAAGCATACAGATGGTAAAGAAAATATATAAATGCTATATATTGGATTAGAGTAACCCAGCCTTCTCTCAGGAAGTCACGCTCCCTCCCTAAACTTTTCATCTCTGGGAACAAATGCAACAAGTTTCCCACATGTTTGTGTACAAAAATGGACTCCAAATTGTGGTTTAGGACTAGCTGGTATCTGGTTCTGACCACAGCATCGTGGACCAGCTCAAATTACAGCGTTTTTTCAGAAAGCAGTAAATAATACTTCCTTCCCAAAGAATCAAGGGGGAGAGATGATGAAACCAGATTTGCTTTCTTATTTATTATATCTAAATCCCTGTGAGTAACTCACCCAGTCATATCCTGTTCCACTTAGTGGCCACACAAATCTATTCATGTTTAAAAAGGAAATAACTGGATAATAACTGCACTGTGTTTGAGCACACGAGGCACTCCCTCTCTAATCGGAACTGAGTAAAAAACTTGCACCTTCCAACCTCCAGGACAGTGGCTCACATGGAAAATACTGCATTGGCACATCCTGAAAAGATTGAAAATCACAGCTATCTAAGGCAATACTCGTTTCTAGGAAATAACCCCCACCTCTTGGCTTGTCATTATCTCCAATCACAGCAGTGAGTTCACAATACCCGAGTTTAACTCAAAAAATCAAGTAAATGTGACCAGGCTCACTCATTTTTATTTATTATAGTAAAATTTCAGTACCTCTGAGAGACATTTAGGTATTTTCTGGTCTCTGAAGAGGCCACTCTGCAGGCTGGATGCAGAGGCACAGTTGGGAAAAAGTTTACATTTTTCACCAGGTCCAAAGCAGAGTCTGTTGGTGCAGAAGAGATAAGAGCTGAATATTCACAGGCACAAAAAAAAAAGATAAATCCCTGGTGTCATTATTTCAACTGCAATGCTCTGCAGCAGGCAATGGAGTGCTGCTCCTCAGTAAGGAAAGGGGAAGAAAACCTCTCCTTGGATGGGAGGATAAAGTCCTGTGGGACAGAACTAATGGCATGCTTATAAGAAGTACTCCAAAGTGGTGCAAAATTGATCAATTTTCTGCAAAATTATTATTTTTATTACCTTAACCTCTATTTTATAGCTGCTCAGAGTATTGTATTTTCTAATACAAAGACGGAGAATGAAGAAAACCACCTCAATTTACAGAAAATAAATGTTATTGTGGAAAGTATTTACCTTTTCATCATTTTATCTGATTTAGGAACAGGTAATACAGCAGCTCAGGAAAATAAAGAACAAATTATACATACTCTGCAGAAATTAATTAGTATTAGCCTCCAAGCCTGGCAATGAGAGCTGCTGGATTATTTCCCTGGATGAATAGCAACTTCCAGTTTGGATCTTAACTTGCTTTGCTTTGCCCTCAGCCAGTCACAGAGCAGGAACTGAACTGAACAGAAATAGAAAGGGCCCCAAAAGAGATCTAATGATCATTCACTGTTATTTGGGGACGTTTTGTCATTTCACAACGACATTCCTCTGCAAACAGCCCTTGCTCTCTGTCTTCTCTGTTCTTCTGTTTTTCCAAGTGCAAAATTGATGTTGCAGAGCTTAAGTAATAAATATGGTTTAGAGGAATGAGATGTGCTGGGCTAATATATACACACAGCTTTATTGACATGTGAAATGTTTGTCTGAATGATTTCATACTTCCATGGTATGATGAAAATTCAATACAAAAATAGGTAAAAAGTCAAGTCAGAGGTTTTTAGCCGGAGCAAATAAACAAAAGTCTACAATTTACCCTTCCCCTAAAGTTAAACTAACTTCTTCTGCCAACAATAACACAACAGAACTATATCAACAGAATTATATCAACACTTCTGCTGTTTCAATATTAAGTTCAAGCATCTGTTAACAACTTATTGCTTGTTGTTGTTGTTACTTGGCCAGATCTTTTATCTGTATACAACCTAGTCATGCCAGAGTTCACTCTCTTTTCAGTACTTATTTACTTTTCCCACACTCTGCTTCTAATTTTCTCTCTCAACCCACAATAATTTGACATTTCTTACAGGCCCTTTTGTCAGGGACAGTTTTCTTGTAAGATCCTCCATCTCTTCACAAATGAGTATCTCTACCAGAGCACTTCTTTCTAGACTGGAAGTTATAGCAACAGAGGGGGGAGAGCCGACAAAATAAAACATGTGCAGATCAATTCATTCACAAAAGAAAATACAGAACCTGTCTTTTCTTTGCTGAAATTGTCCATTTTAGGGTTTTGCAAAAAAAATGAGTGAGAGGCATTGCATAAATAAATTAAGAAATTGTATGGAAATCAGTTTATTCACCACGGGAGTAAAAAAGCAAGCAAGCAAATTAAAAACCTCTTGCAGCCCAATTCTGCTAGTAGGGAGGGGTTGCTCTTTTTTTGTGCAAAATCTCCTCTTATCTTGAAGACAGCAAAGAAAAAAGAAGGTGCTATGAATTCCCTTGGGAGACAGGAGTAGGTACATTAAAAGAAGTGTACAATCGACTGGGCCTCAAAAGAGAAACAGCTCCTCAGCACTGTCTGTGCCAAGGTGTTTGCCCAACCTGTGTCAGGATGAGGATTTTAAATTCCCCCTGGGTCATCTGCTATCGAATTGCATGGGAAATGAAAGAAATTATCAAGCTGCTTCACTTAAAAACCCAGCAGCTCCTGAATACTCCCATTTCTCTGCACCAGCTGCCTCGGCTGGAAATAATGAAGGATTTTCCCGAGTTTCCACACAAACACACCTCAATCACCCAAAGTTCAGGACAGCCCCACATTTTGCCATTTTTGCAGTCCCCAAATGGATGTTTCCTGCCCGAATGTCCTGGTGATTGACACCTCCCTACGGGCTCTGCTGAAATTAATCTTTCCATGCTCTCTTTGCCCTGCTCCTCCAGCAAGTGAAGCCAAAGCCAAGTCTGAAGCACTCCCAGGCTTCGAGCTCCCTCTGCAGTATTTTGCAAGGACCCATCTTGCCTGGAGAAACCTGAGGATTATTGGTTAGGAACCAGATCATTCACAGCACTTAAATTTCTGGGAAACTTCTACTGAAATCTGAGCTGCTCCAATAAATCATTTCTATTAAGTTTTATTCTGATGCAGAAGTGCTTACAATCTGTTAGACTCGCCTAATACTTTCTTTGCCAAAGCCCCAGGAACTGCTTCCAAAAGAAATCACTGGAATAAAGCAATTTATTCCAGTGGGTATTGTCACTGGTGAATGTGTGCAAGTCAGGTTTGGACAGTATAAAAGACCCTGCTCAATCACTCTGCCTTCCATTAGGAGCAAGTTTAAAAGCATTTAAGAATCTTAATAAAATATTGATTTGTGTCTTTCAGTTTCACATGTTACTAATTGAGACACCTTTGGAATTACATAAATGTGCAGCATCACTTTCAGGCTCCTCGTACCTCAGAGCTGAATCTGGCCACTAGGTTTGTATCAACTGATTAAAATCTCAGTTGATGTTGTTTTCAATTGCATGTCAGGGTATAGAGAATAAAGGTCTAAATTGTGCTGATTTAGACTTCTCTCATGTAGATTTGTCTCTGAATTCAGCTGGTTGTCCTCACCAGGCACCGTGTGATTTGGTCCCTGCTGTTTTGTAGAGTCACCTTCCTTGGCAAAATTAAAAAGAAATTTTATTTAAGTGGATTTTATACTTCTTATACCATTACAAGGGTTACTCCTGCTTCATAAATTAATGCACACATAGCAAATGTATTTCTCCTATGCTACCCTTTTTGTTAATGTCTTTCGTTGAGTTTAAAGTACATTCAGGGCTGAAAAAAAACCAACCTCCTAAATCAGGCACGTCTTGTCCCAGCTCAAATTCACCGTGGGGATTCCTCTCACTCTTTGTTTTACCACAAGACCTTGCAACAAGTTAATTCCCTCCAGTCTGCAGCATTTAGGGAATAAACAAAAATATCTAGTGGGTTTATCTAAGGAGGGCTTGTGCCTGTGAGAGTTTTAGAAATGCTTTGGGGGTCGGCCTTCACGTCAGAATGTGAGAGTGGAGACGGAGATGAGTAGAACGATAGTGTTTAAATCCATTTATCAGTCAGAAATCTTTTTCTGATGAGAGAACATAGGCCTGTGAGCGTGTTGTAAGAATAATAAAGTGTGCTGGAAACAACTTAGGAATGGGGTAGCTTGGGGAATCAATATGCCAGCACTCACAGAAGGAACAAGGAAATCTCTGAACTATCTACATGTGCTGAGAAGAAAAGCCAAAAGGCACCTACCAAACAATGGGATGAACTTGATCTTTCCCATTTAAGAAAAGTTCACAACCTTCCACCCTGTGTAAGAGTCACCTCTAAAATACAGGGACTTAACATTTGCCCTATTTCTTGCCTCTTAAAGGTCAGGAGGTACTTTGTGTCACAATTAATCTTCATGAGGAACAAAGGCCAGGCAGGCTGCATGCCCTGTGTTTCCAGGGAAAGGCTGGGGGTCTGTGGGGACAGCAGGGGCCACACAGGGAGGGCAGAGCCTGCTTCCCTGGAGAGCTGTCAGGCAGGGAAACCATGGGAATGGCATTTCTTTGGGGGCAGGGCTCTGTTGTGGTGGAGAAAACCCTTTACAGAATCATAGAACCATTGAACAACTAAGGTTGGAAAAGACCTTGAGGATCATTGAGCCCAGCTATTAACCCAGCACTGCCAAGTCCACCACCATGTCTCAAAGCACCCCATCTGCATGTCTTTTGAATCTCTCCAGGGATGGTAACCCCAATACTTCCCCATGGCAGCCTGTTCCAATGCCTGTGCGCCCTTTCAGTGAAGAAAATTCTCCTAATATCCCACCTAAACCTCCTCTGGTGATTTTCCCCTTGTCCATCCCCTTTTCCTTGGGAAAAGAGACCAACCCCCTTCTGTCTACATGCTCCTCTCATTGAGGAGTGGAGAGCCAAAAGGTACCCCCTGAACCTCCTCATCCCCATGCTGAACCTTTCATCCTTGCACTGTCTTTCTTTCCACCTTTTGAAAAAAAATCCCACAGAGATTAACCCTTATAGGGGTAGGTGTTCACAAGAAATCCAATGATTCAGTATTAAACAGGAAATCTACAGTTCCCCCAACTTCAGGCTTGGCTGAGGTCACGCCTTGAGTCTTGTGTCCCGGTCGGGGTTCCTCGATTTGGGAAGGACATGGAGGGGCTGGAGCATGTTCAGGGAAGGGAGTGGAGCACCAGGAGAGGCTGAGGGAGATGGGAAAGGGGCTCAGCCTGGAGAAAAGGGGGCTCAGGGGGAACCTTGTGGCTCTGCACAACTCCCTGACAGGAGGGGACAGCCGGGGGCCAGGCTCTGCTCCCAGGGAACGGGGATGGGACAAGAAGACATAGTTTAAGCTGCACCAGGAGAGGTTTAGGTCGGATAATAGGAAGAATTCCTTTGCAGAAAGGTTGATCAGACATTGGAATGGCTTGTCTAGAGAGATGATGGAGTCACTGTCCCTGGAAGTGTTTAACAAAAGACTGGATGTGGCTCTTAGTGCCATGCTCTGGTTGACGTGGTGATGCTCGGTCATAGATTGGACTCGATGATCTCCGAGGTCTTTCCCAAGCGACCTAATTCTGTGATTCTGTAACTTTGTGATTCTGATTCTGTGATTCTGTACTGTGACTCTGTGATTCTGTAACTGTGATTCTGTAACTTTGATTCTGCGGTGACCTGGCCAGGGCTGAGGCACTGAGGCACCGGGACTTCTCCTGCAGCAGGACACGGGCCGCGCCGAGCTCGGCTCCAGCACACGCTCGGATTCAGCAGCACTAAACGAGCCCGTTCGCCTCGGGAGGGGTTGGGGGCAGCGCGTCCCCAGCCCCGGGTGAGGCGGCGGCGAGTGCACACACCCCTCCCCTCACGGGCGGCGGCGCGGCCGCCATCTTGGGGCGGGCGGGAAACCCGCGGGGTCACGTGAGTTCCGGGCACGGGTCGCGGCCATCGCGGCGGGGCAGGGCCGGCCTTGGCTGGGTTGGTCTCTCCGCTGTGTCTCCGCTGTGTCTCCGCTGTGTCTCCGCTGTGTCTCCGCTGTGTCTCCGCTGTGTTTCCGCTGTGTTTCCGCCGTCTCTCCGCGTTCCCGGGAAGTCGCTCTGTGCCAACAGGAATGGCTTTCTCCTCCGGAACGTTGGGACAGGATGCCGAAATCCCCCGCGCGCGGCCTGTGCCCAGCGCGGGCCCCGCCGCCGTGAATCCTTTCCTGAGCCTGCTGAACTCCATCGCCTCGGGCCTGTCGGACGCGGAGCTCTCCCAGATGAAGTTCCTCTGCAAGGACAAAATTGGGAAGCGAAAGCTTGATGAGGTGCAAAGCGGCCGGGAGCTCTTCATCATCCTGATGGAGCAGCAGCTGATCACCCACAACAACCTGAAATTCCTGAAAATGATGCTGCAGGACATCCGTAGGGACGATTTGCTGGCACAGGTGGTGCAGTTCGAAGAGGAAGAACCTCATGCACCTGATGATCAGCCAGATGTTCATGAAAAACGTAGGTGGATTATTATATATAGTTTTATGTCTATAGTTATACCCCGTATATATCGCTCCCCAGCAACCCCAGTAATGTGTACACAAACGTCTTTCCGGGTTGGAATTCCCCCCCCCCCCCCTTTTTTAATCTTCTTTTTCTTTTATCTTTTGGGATTCCAAGTCTATCCGGTGGCTTCCACAGAACTCTCGGTTTGTGCAGTGCAACAAGAGTAGTGGCGTTTTGCTGAAATAAAACAACAACTTCTAAACGTTTTAAAGTATTTCTTAGTAAATCCATGGCTAACTTGATCTGCCTCTGCTATTTCAGGTCTCCTGAAAGCCGCTATTAATGTCATATGTGACAACGTTGGGAGAGACTGGAAGAAGCTGCTGCGAGAACTCGGGATGTCAGAGGTGAAGCTGGACAGGGTAATGGCAGCCTATCCAAATAGTTTGTATGAGCAGCTTTTTCAGGGCCTTCGGGAGTGGCAGGTGCACAAGGGGAAGGATGCAAAGGTGGCTGACTTAATAAAAGCCCTCCAAGCCTGCAATCTGAAATACGTTGCAGACAAGGTTGAAGAGAAGATCTCACAGCTGAACATGGAAACCAGATGAAATAGTGTAAAACATTGAATGAAAAAAGTCAGAGTGCCTTCTTCTCTTCTGAACCAAAATAATTATCGCTGGCTGCTTATCATGCCATTTATTTATGTGCCTTAAGAAGTTAATTTATGCTCAGGTGAAAATTGACATGGAAACAGATTTCTTTCAGGGAACACTTTGTAGCTTGATTTTCTTTCAAGATATTTTTAACTTTCACAAGATCCAAACTCCATTCTGTAGAAATTGTCACGCTTTTGTTCTGCCACTCACCATGAAAGATTTGCTTTGCTGTAGTCACTTTTCAGATGCATCTCCACTGGAAGTACATCCATGGGACACTTCTGAGGCAACTGGAATTTAAAATGTCATTGAGAGATTGGATTTTTTTTTATGGCCTAGCATAAATACAGTGTAAAAGGGAGAAGGAGTAAACCTTTCAGCTGGATGCTGGCTTTTCTTTTGGAGTAGCATAAAGTAATATCTTAGGTAATTCATCAAATATATTTGCTGTCTATGAAAGGACATTAAGACAACTGTAACCTCAGACTGCAGTGCAAGAGGGACATTAAATATTGTGGTGGCTTTCTTGGAAAAAACGTGCCTGGGTTTGAAAATGAAATCAAACGTCTCCACCAAGTGCCTTCAGCATCCCAGAGGAAGTGCTCTCCTGAAACCATCCAAGAGACTGTGTGTCTCACAGATGTTTACAGCAGCCTCTTTTCAAAGCTGTGACTTGCTGGGAATCCTTCCATGACCTGTGTCACAGAGGCTGCTCCTGTGTGCTGGAAGGTGTGAGCCACTCACAGAGGGAACAGGATTCATGAACCTGTGTCAGACTCAGTTCTCAGCTTTCATCTGGAACAAACTTCATTCAGTCAGTGGCCTTCACGCCTGACCTAAGGCTGGAGAAATTGCACAGTTGCACAGTCCAGGACATGCAGGGCTGTAAGGCCTCAGGGAGGAGAATCCCATGAAATCATTACTGCTTGAACAGCTGTAGGATCCTGCGTTTCTGCAGGCATCTCCCAAGTGCCTGGCTAGATACTGGAAGAGCTTTAATTGATGTTGCACCTTCCAGCTCTTCCCAAGTTGTTTTTATGTGGTGCCATTGCTGTGAAGGCCGGGTGTCAGCACATAACCTGTCACTGCTCTGCAGAAACGTCATGGCACTGACAATTTTCAAGTTTTTGTTGCTCATGGTGCCTCTTGCTCAAACAGTGAGGCTTAATTGTAATTAGTGAAAACTACCATAAGTTCACATGATAGAAAAATCCTTTCAGTCAGGGCTTTTTTCCCTTCAATGATTCTTGTCCTCATTCCTAGGAGTGCTCAAGGCCAGGCTGGATGGGACTTGGAGCAACCTGGTCGAGTGGAAAGAGTCATTGGTTGCAACTGGATGATTTTTTAGGTCCCTCCCTGCCCAAAACAGGATTGTGTGCCGATTCTCAGTATCTTTCCAATTGTGGTATCACTGTTTGTATCCAAAAAAAGGGAAATGCAGAAGTTGCCACCTGTCTGCCTCTCCAGCAGGCAGAGTTCTCCAAGTTCTTACTTCCTTTACTTGTATCAGTTGTCAGTTCCAGGCTCCCAGGAGGAAATGCTGAGCTTCAGCTGGATGACCAGCTCAAGTGTTTCGGAGATTTTTGTTTCATAGACACCAGGGGTAACAATTCTGCAGTATCTAAAGAAAAGGATTGCTCCAGCAGTTTTTCCTTCCTTCCTCTGAGCAATCCCTGGGAGCAGAGCAGAGGAGTGGAAGTGAGCAGGATAGGTTATGTGAGTGCTCAAACAGCCCTGCAGAAGCTCCAAGTCCAATCTCTCTCTCAGTTGCTTTTCTTATCCACTTTTAATAAGTCTTCTGCTTCTCCAAGCAGATTTATGTGGAATAGGAGGAGCATACTGCCTACTGCATACAGCCAGGATATTTTAGGAATCAGTTGGAATAACCTGTTGGTTGTAGCCAAGAGCTCATCAGCTACAAGAAATATTCTGCTTCAGGAATTAAAAACCTCTTGTTTCTTTAAGGATTTTGTACGTCCTTTTACTGTGTCTGAAAGCAATAACCTAGACTGCATCAATCTGTGCCATACCTCAGAGCCAATTAAGAACATTTTTATGAGAGATTAAAATGTTTTTTATATGAAATCAAAATCAACTTAAATGAAGGGAACAAAATCTTGTTATTGGGAGGAAGGATGAAGAGTGGAATTTGTAAGGGAATGTTTTCTGATCCAGTTGACAATCTTTTATTTTCACATTAAACACCTTGAACTCATACGTATTTTTATAACTTGAATTAAAGTTTTATATTGTATAACTCTGTGTACATTTAATTAAAAATAATTCCTTTAAAAAAACACAATAAGTGGAACAGTGTTTTTTCTTGTTTGATGGGATTGCTGTCTGCAGTGAGATCTCTGGGAGAAAGTGGATGTTAAAGATAGTTTGGAAGCAAGGAGTGGTGCTAAACAAGCATTGTGTTACCAGTACCCATCTTGGGACATTAAAGACAAAAAGCGAAGTGTTTTGTCGTTGAGTTTCTCAGAAGTGCTCAACAGGCTGCAGTTTGCCAGCAGCAGCAGCATTTAAATGCTGTCACTCAGGGAGGTATAAGGGAAAAAAGATGCCTTGCCAGCCCTCAGGAGCCTGAACTCAGTCCCGGTGTGCTTGGGAGACAGGCTGCCTGTGGGTAAACTTCCTTCTCTTTTCCTCTGCTAGCGATGCTGTGCTAAGGATGTCATCTTTGTTTGAGAATTAATTAAAAGCCTGGCTTCTGGTTTAGTCTAAGCTTGGTCGGGTTTTTAGAGGAAGTGCTCAGAACGAATTGACAGAGTCTTGGGTGCTCTGTGGAGTGTCAGCCTGCACTTAAAGCTGTGAGTGAGTAAGACAAATAACTTAATTGCCCATTTTATCAAATCCTTTAGGAGCTTTGCAAGAGTATCTGCCTGTGAGGAATTACTCAAACCTTTTCCTTTTGGTCTCATGAGAGTAATCTTTCCTCATAGCCTTGAGAAAACAGCACATCAAAACACGCAGAGTTAAGAGTGCCATCTCAGGAGAATTCTCATCTCAGAGGGTTGTTTTTCCATGTCACTTCTCAGTCCCTTTCAGCACTTACTTGCCATTGCCTATGATTTTTGAAGATATCAATTATAATCACATATTGAGGTGGTTTTCTTTTCCAAAATTGCATTATTTTCATTACTAGGTTAAAAAAGGTTTTCTAGACCATTAATTAAAAATCCTCTTACACAAATTGGTTGTTGTGAACATTTCTAATACAATGCTTTGGTTTCTTTTTCTTCATTCTCCACACTCAGGCAGCTGCATTTCCTCCAGCCTTTGTTTCATTCCTGAAATAATTGTCTCCTTTCTGAAATCTAATTGCTTCATTTAATTGTTTAATGCAGAAAGCTTAATAGCACTGACTTTGTCTCCAAGCTCTCTCTGGTGCTCAGCATGTTCTTAATTTAGGCTTTTTGGCTGAGTATTTTTCAATTCAAGTTTATTTCTAATCACTGCCTTGTGCCTTTCTTCTTCTGCATGAATCACCTATATTCTTAAAATGTGTTCCAGCACAAATATTTTTCTAGGTTTTCTTCCCTCTTTGATTTATTGCTTTTCCCTGACAGTGTTTTGGTGCTCTGGTGGAATTGAGAGAAATTAGCTCACTGTTTCAACCATAAAAATAGGAACCGTGGGGGTGAGCTGAGGGGTAGGGGAAGGAGTTGTGAGTAAAGATTCAGGAACTTTTGGAGAATCTGAGTTTCAGTAAAAACTGTCGCAGCGGAGGATTTCTTCACAGGAGCAGGGTGTGTTGCAATGTGTGTGTACTGGGAACTGTAGGTTCAGGGAGAGGAGGAAGCAGGGCTTTACTCAGCTGCTGGGAAAGGCAGGGTCATGCAGGTCTGCGTGGGAATCTGCATGGAACCAACTCTTAATCATTAAAAAGTCCCGTCCACAGAACCATTCCTGCTCCTGCCTCATTCCTGAGAGCATTACACATGCCTCTCTTAAAGCAGGCTGAAGTGAAAACAACAGGCTTGTTCTTGTGAAACATGATGTAATAGACACCGTTGAAATCCCTGAAGCTGGCCATCCTGGCCGAGTTTGAATTCGGTCATTTCTCTGACTGGATCAGTTTTGGAAGCTGAAAGCCTTTTCCACACTCTCAGTGTGTACAGTTCCCACGTGGATGGCAGCTGAGCTCTCCTTTATTTTGGTTTCTTGTGCTGTATTGGGGCAGGTCACAGAACTGCAGGCAGCGCTCACAGTAACCAGCTCTTGTAGCAAAGAGAAGGGGTTTGTGTGTTCTCTGCTCTATAAAAAATAACAGCTGCAAGGCAGGTCGTGAGGCGTCTCCAGTACAATGTAATAAAAAAGTGCCTTTGCTAAGGAAAGCAGCTTAACGATAACTTTGTATCTCTGCCCAATGCTTCAAAAAGCTGTCAGACTGGTATTTTTTATTTACTACCTAATGTTCAAACCTTCAGAGCTGGCGCTGGTGCCGTGTGAAGTTACACAGGCATAAAACTGGACCATTGTCATGGGAGATGTAAAAATCACCCACCTGGGGCTTTCTGTGGGAGGTGTTTTATTTACAGGTGAGCCCGGCTTGGGAGAACTACAGAAAGCAATCATCTTGCCATTAAAAATGCTCACAATTTTTAAAATGTTTTCTTCTCCATTTCTTAATTCTGCTAATCCTATTGATCGCAGCAGGAGTATTAACTTTAAAAAAATTATTTTCAGAATTTAATCTGAGCAGTTCTTATTGTGGTCTAAATTCTAAAAGGGTTGTAGCAGCTATTCTGCAAGTGTACACACCACCTGTGGCAAAAGAGATGCACAAAGTAAATTTCTATACAAAAGCTGGTGATTTTTGTAGGCAAACCTGGTACTAGATTTTGTAGACAGTGAACATAAAAAGTGTGAGAAAGGTTTGATATACAAATGAAACTATAAAGCCATCCTTGCCATTAATGTCTGTATGTGTTGAGCTAAATCTTATGTTTCCCTCCCAGTCATCTCCTGAGAGGTGCTTTCTGTCACTCCCAGGCATATTGCCAAATTTCAAACAGAAATTGCCGAGAAAATGTGAATTAAAAGGGTGCAGCGCTGGCAGGTCTGTGCCTCACAACCCACATTGTTTAATTTATGTTCCGCTCAGCGTAAGCAGAATTTATTCACTGTGGGAAAGCCAGGGTAGCCTGAATTCCCCCCAAAGCCGGGGTTTCCATGGCAATCCGAGTGCACGGCAGTGCAGGGGCAAGTGGCTGCAGCCGCTGCCTGCCCGCCAGCCCAGCCAGCCCAGCCAGCCCAGCCAGCCCCTCCCTGCTGGGAAACAGCCCCTGCACTGCCCGCTGCCACCCCCCGCCACCCAAAACCCGGGGGCAGGGACGGAAACGAAACCTCTCGGCAAATCCCCTCAGTTCCACTTCTCCCTGCAACAAGACACGTGAGAGAGCAGGGCTTAATATTAAAAAATATATATTTTTTTTTTTTGTCCTCAGTACCAGTTTACCACGTGGTGCTTCCATTTGTGTTTCCAGCTGGAATGGTAAAGCTCCAGCCTGTGCGTGTAGCTGCATGTTTGTGCATGAAGCAGCTCATATATATGCAGATGAATTAAAACTAATTAGAGCTAAAGCCAGCAAAGTGCACATTTCTAGCTAACGGCTGCATGCAGCTCTGTTACACTCCACCTAATTAAGTTATTCACTGTGGACCTGCTCATACAATTTTCTGTAAACCATATTCTACTTTTTACAAAAAGAAAAAAATCAAAAGTTCATGTCAAAAATCTTATGTTTGAATTTTAAATTAGAATGTCAAATTCCACATCTGGCCTGTGAATTTTCAGGGCTATTAAATGTTGCATTGTCTCTTAGAGGACTGTGTTTATAAGGCACTTCACTTTATGCATTATTTTTCCCCTTAATTCCTGAAATTTCATGGTTAAAGATCTCCAGCCCTGACTGACTTTGAACTTTTTCTCACGTGACTCAGTGGCTGAGGAAGAATTTAAACCCCTTATTTTCATGTTAGACCTGAGCAAGAGGCACCCCCACAACCTGGCCTTTGATTGTTTGAGTAATTCTGATGGGACCCTTTTTTTTTCCCACTCTGCATCCAGTAAATAAATATGCTGGGGAATGAAAGTGCTTAGCCAAGGTTCCAAATAATCCCTGAGCTCCTCAGCATATGGAACTGATGCCTGTGCTCCCTCCAGCCACTGGGAGTAACTAAAAACAGCTGGAGCATGGCATAAAGTACCCTGATCATGATTTTCTCCCTAGGAATATCTCCTTTCACCTAATTTGCCTTAAAGTGGGAATGGAGGCAGGAATCCTCATCAGAGAGGGGAGTCCTCAGCTCTAAAAATTCCTGATTCTTCCATAATCACTTCCACTGGATAAGATGCTGAGCAATGTGAAAGGACCAGATCATTTTGCAGCTTGAAAGCCAAAGGCAGATTTGCCTCCTGTGAATTAAGGTTTACAGAGGTGTCTCAGAGAAGGTGCCATCACACAGCTGCTTAACCAAATTCAATGTCGACCAACACCTCTGAAAATCCCAAGTTTGCTTCTCACACAATGTTTGTCCATTTCCTAGGTTAGTATCTTCACTGGTTTATGGTTTATTACTGTTAGGTTAGATGGAATTTAGGTTGAACTGACTTTTTTTGAAGGTGATTTATTTACTAATGGGTGGTGATCCAAATAGGCTTGAGCCAGGTCTTCTGCCAGAAGGGGCCTCACCTGTGAGTCTGATGTCTGGTCCTTGGGTCTGACTTGTGGGGAGCTCAATTTGTTTTGTGAGGGCTGAGAAGTTCCCACAGGCTAATTCAGAGGAATTAGAGAAGGAATTATAGAGAAATCAGATCCCAGTTTCTTTTATTTAAAGGGTACCTGGAGTGCCCCATAGGCTTATCCCATTTTCTCCTTTAAAAGGTTACTTTCATCCCTTATCTCCTTCCCACAGACTCATCCCCCAACTCATCATTAAATGCTGAGTAATTCCAGCAGGCAGGCCTGAGGGAGGACAAACACTCGTTTTCTTGGTGGTTTGAAGAGGACTCTGACAGTTCTCCTGGTTATTCAGAGAGCCTGTTCCAGTGGTGTTTCATGCACTCAAATAGGGTCCCTCAGCTGGGGAAAAATGGGCACGGGTGGAATTGCCAAGGTACCTGTGAGCATCAGGGAGTATCCTGGTCTGGCAGCATTATCATGTCAGATGTCACAGCAGCAGTGGCAGCTTCCTGGTTTGGTTATTGTTTCTTTTCTTTTTCCCCATGCAAGGAGAAGGAATGGGGGAGCTGCAGGCCACAGGGAGCTGCCAGCTTCTCTCAGCCGTGTATTTTGGTACTACAAAGGTGGCATTATTAAAGACAGACAAAAAAAGCCTCTAAATCATGCAACCAAAGTGAACCCTAGGAGCTGAAAAACCCTTCCTTTGTGCACTCAGAAACCTTGCTATGACCTAGCTGGTGTCTGGATACAGAGGCTTTTCTGCAGCATTTTGGCTGTGACTGAGACATGCTATCTCCATGAGCATTTAAAACTGGGAGTCAGGATCCATCCCCATTGCTGTTACTAAATATCCTGACCTTGACAGGATAAAACAACTCAGCCCAGCAAAGCACTGATGGATTTCACAGATAAAAATTTAAATTATCACTGTTTTGGCTGGCACAAAATTTGGTGATCCTGTTTACAGCAAAATCTGGTACTGCAGCATGTTTTGTTGTATCACTTCTGCCTGAATATTCCTTTATTTGCTGAATATCCATGGGCATGTGACAGGTAAGTGCTGAATATTCATGCAAGGAACCTCACTGTTTGTACATGGCTTAAAGATATTACAATCAAACTGGTGCCATGTTATTTTGGTGAAAGGAAACTGCACATTTAATTACAGGAGAGAAAGAAAGTATTGGACATGAAAATTACGTGTCTCCTTAATCCTGATATGCACATATCTGTGTGTACAGTGTGTGTTTCCATATGCATACATACACACCCTTCAGTAAAGTTATTTGATATAATCTGGAAAACAAGATTTTCCTGACAGGGCTATTTCTCAATACTCCTTCTCCAGCTTCTGTCTGTCCCTTATATGCTCTATACTGCATCTGTAAAAAAATACAGCAATCTCCAAGAGCAGCCTAATTCTGTTGGAAACAAAGGTGGTATTTCTGGGCCAACTCATTAAAAATAAGTAAAAATTCAGAGCCAGCTGCTGCATCTCCAGGATCAGGAGTGATTTTGAGCCACTGTTTTATACTCACAGGTTTAAATGCAAGAATTGGCTTAATTCCTGGTGTGCATTAGAGCAGTTTCTGTGATTTTCAGCATTTTCCTTCAGTCTAGTGTTTTGGGTCATGCTGGTCATTTCATGATGCTGAAATTACCTTCTGTTCTCTTCCTTATTGCTTCTGCTTTTGCAGGCAGCAGCTGGAGACACCGAGGAAATTATCTAACAAAAAAAAAATTAGAAATTGTACGTGGCCAAAGTAAGAGTCCTTCTCTCGCTCTGCTTGTGCTTTTCCAGTGCCCTAAATGACTCCAGCACCAGGCAGGTGAGTCTCTACCACTCCAGCCTTTGGCTTCACAGGTAAAAAGTACAAAGAGCAAGTCAGTGCCAAGTTCCTCGATGGCTTTTGTGGTGAGAGCAGCACTGCACCAGACTGAAACTGCCAGATTAATCTCACCTTGGCTAGACTTAATATTTCCCATTTGTGCATGAAGAAATGCTAATGATTCCTGGAAGTTTTAGGCATTGTTATTTAGAGTTGTTTGAGAGACAAAGGGAAGGTGTTGTTTGCATTTGGGGGAGGACCTGACCTTTGTTTGGAGTGCTGGATGATTGATTGTAACACGAAAGGAAAAGGTGAGAGGAGTGCTGCTGGAGCTCTTTGTGCAAAAGCTTATGTGTGTTGAGGGAGCTTAACTCGCAGGCCTAAGGTAGAACCAGCTTGTGAGTCAATATTTCTGTTGACTCTTTTAGATGTGGATTACAATGCAAACAGATGGCGTGGTCAAAGGGTCTTTAATATGAACTGTGTTCAGGAGAACAGGGAATTTAGCTTCGAAATAAATCAGCTCCCCTGCTTGTTACAGCACAGATGAACAATATCAGGGCTGCTGGTTTCTTCTATTATGAGTTATTCCCTTTTATATCTTACATGTGTTATTCTCACTTCATTTAAGGATTAGTGTAAGACAATGACAAGGTTTGTTCAGCTGTTGCCCACCTTCCCAGAAATGATGATTCCTAACCAAGAGCAGGGAAAGCCAGCCTTTCTTACCTTTTTTTCTTGTGTTTTGTATTTTTTTTTCCAAGTTACACACCATGTCTTTTACACACCTTACCTTCAGCAGCTAGATAGTAAATGACTATTTATTCAGTAACAGCCAGCCTTAATTAATTGTAATTTGACAAAAGCTGTGTAAATACCTCTGTGCAAAGGAACAAGGCATTCAGGCAAATAGAAGAAGGGAAAAGGAACACTTGAGTGACTAAGAGTGCTATCTGGCACAAGGCAGGGACAAACCTTTTGTTGGTAGCTGAGTCAGAAGATGACACGTGGAGACCCCCATGGCAGCTGAGGATACACTGGATGAAACCTCAGGTGCAGATAAAGACATTCCTGTAAGGGGCCTGAACTCGGAGTGACCCACAGGGATGGGCTGAGCAGCACAAGATACACACAGAAAACCCGACTCCAGCTGGAGGAGGCAGCGTGAGCTGACCACAAGTTTTACAGAGGAGACTTCTGTACAGAGGGAAGGTAAATTGGGCCAGATTAGTGACAGACACTCTGCCAGCCAAGAAGGGATGCAAGGCTTCATTGTGCTTTTATTTATTATTAAAATAACAGATGGTTCCATAAGGACTTAAGCATCCTAAAAACATTAATCTTAAAACTAGGATATCATGGCAGCACTAAGATTAAAATTTCAGACATGAATCCTAAAACTGCCTTACTTTAGGGCATTGTGAGTCCACCAGCAGGGATAACCCATATGAGCAAGGCAGTGCAAAGGCAGCTCCTGCTCCTGTTGGCATTAGAGAGGATCCTTCCTGCTCCATGAGGATCTCCTCTCCACAGCATATCTCACCCAGGCTGTGTGCTATGTGCTCTGAGTTTATGAATTTGCAGGAAATTCACTCAAAATTACGGTGTTTTCTTCAAAAGCTAAGGATGGGACCATTCACAGGGATAATACTGGGTAGGGACAGGCCAGTAGAGAAGCAAGTGGGTAAGGAATTTACTTTAGAGGAAGCCCCATTTTCTATATTTCCATTATCTTTCTTGATATTTATTTCAAGTCGACCTGAGCACTGTTCCCAAAGGTCTTTGGTTTTTTCCTCTGGCAAATGTAGAGCTGCTTTTTCTGAAGAATTGTCTGCTTTCCCTGAAGGTTTTCTTTTGACTCTGATTGCTTTTAAATGTCACTCTGCTGCTTTAGGCTGCTGGTAGGTGGTCTGAGCTGAATGGTTACCATTAGCTGGCTTATACCTATACTCATTTTGTGTCTGATCCTGACCTAGTAACCTTCTTCTCCAAATGCCAAAGGTGAGGTTTAGTCTGAAATGACCTGGTTGTCTAGGCAGAATTGCTACTAGTCAGAACAGGAAATAACAGAACAGAACAGAGCAGAACAGTTCCTGTCAGAACAGGAACTGAACTTTGACAGCACTTTAATACACCATACCTATTGGCAGACAATTTCATCAAGGTTCACCTTGAAACTGGAGATGGTTTTTTGCCAAACACACTGTTGCCATTGCAAGTGCCCATAGTTTTTATAATTTTTATCTGTTGCAGTTTGCTTTATGACTTCATTTTGAGGCTATCTTGGTTTTTAGTCACCATCTCAGCAAATTCATTTTAGCAAATTAATCTTCCTAGTAAATACTGTCAAGACAGTGGGGAGTTCTAAAATGGCGAAAATAAACATTTTAACTCATGCATAAACTGGTGAATCACTGAAAGTGTTATTTATATTTTCATTTGCCTGTAAGCTGAAGCTGATTGCACAGAAAAATCCTTCAGCCTTGTAACACACACTATGATTTGGGACTAATACCTTCCCAACATTATTATCTTCACACACACAGGTTAATGCTTCAATTCAATGTGCAGCTGAATAAAGAAGGTGGTGATTGCTGCAACCAATTTCATGCAGGCAATGTGCAAGTAATGAAAGGTATGTTATCACTTGAAATCTAGTCAGGTAAGGATTAAAAATAGGCTTAAGTGCTATTTGAGGTCTCTTTATTTTTCAAATGTTTTTATCTACTTTACTACAGTATGAAGGACTAATAGTAGAGGACACTGAGTACATAGAAATCGTGGTCCACTTTGCTTAGTGCTTACTCCAAAGCCACTTGAAACAGAAGGAGCCTTTGCATAGCAGACAAAGCAGAAAAAAAACACCATTTTTTTCCCTCAAACACTGAATTACAGGAACAGAAGTGTTACTTCACATGCAAATCCTTTTTGTTTTCCCGTAGTTGGACTATTTATAAAGTTTATTAAATATATTATTAAAATAATATAACATTTTAATTTTTCTCTTACCAGGTCTCAAAACATTCTAAAAACTGAAGCCTCAATATTGAAGTGATCCAGGTAGAACCCAATGAAGAGAAGAGAAGAGAAGAGAAGAGAAGAGAAGAGAAGAGAAGAGAAGAGAAGAAGAGAAGAGAAGAGAAGAGAAGAGAACTCAATGTCTATAGACTTCACTCTGGGATCAATCAGTATGTATACAGGCGGTTTGGAATAAAAATTAACATCAGTCTTTTCTCTTGGAATGAAGACAGGCTGAGGGAGTTGGGGCTGCTCATCCTGGGGAAGAAGCAGCTCTGGGGAGACCTTAGAGCCCCTTGCAGTACCTTAAAGGGCTACAGGGGAGATGGAGAGGGACTCTGGGCAAGGGCATGGAGTGACAGGGGAATGACCTTAAGCTGGAGGAGGGTGGGTTTAGATTAGATATAAGAAATAAATTCTTTGCTGAGAGGGTGATAAGGCACTGGCATGGGTTGCCCAGAGAGGTTATGGACTCCCCACCCCTGGAAGTGTTCAGGGCCAGGCTGGAGAGGACTCGGAGCAGCCTGGGATAGCTGAAGGTGTCCCTGCCCGTGGCAAGGGGTTGGAACTGGATCATCTTTAAGGTCCCTTCTGACCCAAACTATTCTGTGTTTCTGTGATTCTCTACACTGAGAGGCTGTCATGGCTCTGAAGCTCTAGGCTCCAGTCTTGCAAATACAGTAATTGAATTGCAGACCAGTTAAAATTACTGAGACAGACAAACCGTGGGCTGCTAAATCCACAGCAATGAAGCCAGGAACAGCCCTGCTCATTTCTGTGGACAATCCCATCCATATCCCTTGCTTTCCTACAGCCACAAGCTGTGCTGATCCCACACGAATCCAACATCCAGATTCATCTCACTCTGCTTTAGACATCCGAGCACAGCTCCCAGCAAGAGTCCGGCTGCCCTGGGCTCCCTCTGGAGCCAATGGGAACAGACAGGCACCTGGAGCAGGTGATTCATGGACCACACCAAAGGTGTGAATCACTCCTCCCATGGAGTGGCTCTCTTGCTCCACTGATTACAGAGGCAACCCAGGGTAAATGGGTTCATGCTGTAGGTGGTCAGCCAGGTGGAATGTATCCAGACCTGCTCTAGTTAGGCAGGAGCTGCATTATCACAGCTGGTTCTGAATCCTTCAGTTTCTTCTTCCAATATTATTCACAGCTACGTCACATGAATAAAGCCTTTCCAAAAATATGATCTTTTTAAAAATGCTTAACTGAATAATGTGCAACTCTATTGCCCTGGACTTGCAACCGAATGCACTTTTAGCTCAATACCTTTCATTATGCCTGTAAACTATCTGAAGGCGTGCTGAAATCAGTCTACACTGAGGGAATGTACTATGTTTGAATTGGATATTAGGGGTGTATTTCATTTCTGATTGAAATAAACGATACTTGGTTTTAGAAATTCTTTCTAGCTCAAGGGGATTTCTGCTGCTGTAAATCCACACTAAAAAGACAGCAGGTGCAATAATTCTGAACTGCAAATTGCACAACTGAAGCTGAAACTAAGCTGAAAGCCTTTTCGAGTTCAGCAGGTTTGTACTTGAGTGAGAATATGTGGTTTTGGTTGCAGGAGTAACAGCTAAATTTGAAAAATATTTATGGTCTTGACATAAGTATGATTCCCACTAAAATAAATTCTGTAAGTTCATCTGGTCTTTTAAGAGTCTTGTCATGTCTCCAGTTGCTTTGTAGAGACTTTTCTTCTTAAGTCCAGGTCAAAAACCCTCTTCAGTTCCAGAGCAGCCGATTCCCATTTGATTTACACCTGCCTGAATCCAGCATAGATCCATGTAGACCACATTATATAAATAAAATGTCGATGTAAAGGACTGTGTTGGGGTTTGTAGAAGTCGTGGCTTCCATCGCCCAAGGGCTGACACATTTACTGGTGCACTTATCTTTATACATGGGCATAACCATTAATTACCTCTGTCCTCTTCTCCACAGGCCACCTTCCAGCCTCTTCCCTCTCATTCCTTCTCCCTCAGGCAAAGCGTCTCCTCTGTCTAGCAACCTCTAGAGACATTTTTTTATGGCAACAGAATGGTCCAGGTCACGTCTATCTACTGACAAAAGGATAATCAGTGCTGCCGGCAAAAATCCTGTTCTTGCATCTATTCATTTCGGTATGAAACGCCTGAAATGTGTTCGAAATGCACTTTGCTGCTAAGTCATTAAGCGATTTGTGAAGGACAAGGGGCTCCACTCGGGAGGGGGAACAAAAACTGCGTAGGCGCTCTTGGGCTATTTTCAGCAGAGGTTTAGTGCTCGCGTGGGGTGGCTCGGAGGCTCCCGAAGGGAATTTCGGCACAGCTGAAGCGCGCAGCCCTGGGCGGGCAGGGGAGTGCGCTCCCAGCAGGTGTTTGTGCTCAGAGCGCACGGGCACGGCGGCTCCGACCCCGCACCTCACCCGGCACCGCCTGCCAGGAAGAGCTGAGCTTTGCTGAGCTTGGATAAACATTAGGATCTAGTTTATCATGTGACAGGAAAAGAAACCTCCCCCCACCTCCCTGTTTTTAACAGCCTTTGTTTGAATTTCAGCGTGTGGTTTTGGAGGTGCAAAGATGGAGAGAGATTTAACCTGGGTCTCTGGACTGATTACTTTGCTGTCAGCTGATGTATGTGGGGCTCTTTCCAGACACATCCACAAGTGTTACATCTCACTAAATGACACGGACAGGGAGCCAGACCTCTTGCTGAACTTACAAAAGAGACATCACACTCATTTAATTAAAAAGATCTGAGCTGCTGGTGCTCTTCATGTCGGATGGTATATCCTGAGTTACATGCCCAGGAGGAAGAAAAAAGAGGAAACTGTTTTCCTTGTACTACAAAGTAAATGGGACTGAGAAATATTTTGGTATTTGCTGAGCTTGGGAGTTCTGACTTTATCATTCCATGTTTATTTTCTGCAGTGCAGAGCATTATGCAAAGACCTGGTTATTCACTTTTTTCTCTTCAAGTCCTGGACGGCCTTTCCCACTGGTCTGGTCCCAGCTTTGCTGGACTGCACATGGGAGTAGCAATCGGCTTTAAAGTCAAGCTATTCAAATATTTTTGGGGCACCTCAGAAACTCTGCTGTATCCATGGTCTGAGCTCTATGTGGCATTCACAGAGTGGTGCCTAAGGAAGGTATTTGCAGTGTGCCACATGGAAGGCATATTCCTTAGCTAGGGTATTCTGGATGTAGGTTCCCTCCTGGACTAAGCCATCCTTTTGGGCATGAATAAATACCTGGCTCTTTGCAGTGTCTCCTTCTCATATAGCAGACATTTATATGCTATGGGAACTCTGTTCCCACCTGAGGCTGAAACCCATTTCTCAAGAAAGTGCCTAACCACTGGCATTTCCACCCTCCTCTCAAACTTGTGTACAGAGTGATTTGAAGGTGGCAACTCCTTGAGGCTGAGGAGGGTCTGCAGATAAAACCTCCTGCCTCTTAGATGGGAAATCCAACTGTGGCAATGAGGAGCTGAACAAGCTGCATGTGAGTGTCTGTGCCTTGTTAACAAACTGGGTGAAGTGAAAATTAATATATGGAGCTCATCCATATTTATTCTCAGTTCAGGATTGTGTGGTATGTTCTTCGCTTTCATAATGAAGCAGGATTATAGCATGGTACAAATCTTCATTTTTTGGTTTTAACTATTTAAGCACAAAACAAAACTTAGTTACAAAAGAAAGACACACAATCCAAGGCATCCCAGATTGAGAGAGAATGTAATTCCATGTTTTAGGATCTACATGAATACTGAGGTTCACTTATTAATTTATTCCACATGACCTGGCTCTGAGATAAGTTAATCTGACTGGATATATTGCAGTGTCCAGTTTCAGAGAGATTATCAACTCCATGCCCATTACAGTCTTTAACCTTTTGCCATTTCATCCACAAAGTCTCCATTTGACTCACATGTTAAATACAAATCAGAGATCAAGCCAATTCAGTCTTTCTACTAACATGATTAATTTTCATTTTTTTTATGTGTGATGGGTTGAAGTGGAATGATGTTTTTTCACACAGCCATAAATTTCTCTTTATTTTCCAGCCTTGTTTTGGTTTTGCTGGAGCAGGTTATTTTGAAGATGCTGCCTTGGCAGCTGCTTAGCCTGAAGTGTTCTTCATCCACTGAAAATCTGGATCAAAGCTTATAAATAAAAGCATTTATCTATATACAGGTTAATTCATAACACTTCATTTCGTAATCTTTTTGCTACTCTTCCTACATTGAAAAGTCAGACCTCAGTTATTCAGATATTCAGCATTAAATCTGTGCTGATCATTATTTGGCAGAACTTGTGATTTGAATGTTCCTCATCATATTTGGCTTTTTTCTCGAAGTTCCAGCTCCCAGAGTCATGGCATTATATTGGAAACTTCAGGAGGAAAAAAAAAAAAGTAATCTAGACCTCATGGCTGTACAGGGAAAGCTTAAAAAATGTGACTTGAATTCAATCTAAAGGCTCAGATAAAAAAGGGCACAGAGCACAAAAGAGCACAATGTCATAAACTTATAAAGAATTTCCTATGTGGGGAAAGGAAGATTGACTCATTAGTGATCCTTTCTATCCAGTGCTAGGTGTGGAGATGTTGTGCTTACAAATTAACCCACATAATCCAGCCACAAATCTGCTGAACCTTCTGTGCAGGGACTGCCACTTTTTGGCATGACTTGCCTCTGTCTGCCTAACTGGCCCTTGATGCCTTTTAGAGCTTTCCACTGTAAAAGAAGCAATAGGGTCCAAAATGCAAATACTTTATTCAGGGTGGTGATACAAATATGAAGAGAGGAGTTTTCTAAGCTTTGCCTGCAGACTCCAGCTTTCAACTCATGAGCAAGGTGAAGGCTCCAGGAAGGGAGTAAAAGCTATAGAAATGCAAGTGGAAAAACATTTCTATAGTGTTTTGGAAAAATAATAGCCAATGTAGCCAAACCCAGTTTCCCGTGGAGAACAAGCTATGTCACTGAAGTCACCCCTCGCTGTGCTGGGGACCTGGAGGCTCCACTCCACAGAATCATAGAACAGATTAGGTTGGAAAAGACCTCTGGGGTCAGAAGTCTTATTCTTATTGAGATTCAATACTTCTTATTGAGTCCAGTCCATGACTGAACACCATGGTGTCAACCACGCCATGGCAGCGAGTGCCATGTCCTGAGTGTCCTTCCTTAGATACCTCCAGGGGTGGTGACTCCAGCACCTGTGTGAGCAGCTCATTCCAATGTCTGATCACCCTTTCTGTGAAGAAATTCTTCCTAATGTCCATCCTAAACATCCCCTGGCAGCTCAAGACTTTATCCTCTTGTCCTGTCACTTGTTGTCTGGGAAAAGAGACCAACGTGGCGACAACCTCCTCTCAGGGAGTTGTGCAGTGATAATGTCCCCTGATTTTGTCCAGGCTGAGCCTCCCAGCTCCCTCAGCCTCTCCTGGTGCTTCAGACCCTTCCCCAGCTCCATTCCCTGTTCTGGACTCGCTCCAACCCCTCGATAGCCTTCGGAACTGAGGTGCCCAGGGCAGGTCACAGGCCCCGGGCTCGCCGAGGCGCTGGGAGCGGGCAGGGACAGCCGGGGGAAGTCGAGGCGCTGCGATCCCGCCCGGCCACACGCAGGCCCCGGCACGGGCTGCGACTGCGGGGCCACCCCAGCCCTGCCCTGTTCCCAGTCCTCAGCGAGCACGCCTGCCGCCCGCGGCTCCGCTGCGGCTCTCCCGTCCTTTCCTTCGGGGCGGGCAGCGTGGGCGGCGGCAGTATCGCTCACACAGCAGGCAGCGGCGGGTCTCGAACCCGGGTCTCCGGCGGCGAGGAGCGGGGCAGAAGCGGCCGCGCCGCCCTGCGCGGTGCATTGTGGGCGCCGCACTGATTTATGCGGGGCCGCGGAGCGCGCCGGGAGCGGCGGGAGGAGGCGGCGAGCGGGGCCGGGAGCGGCGGGGCCGCGGCGGCGATCGCGGCTCTCTGGGTGCGCAGCGCTTCTGCCGCCCCCTGAGGCCGTGGCGGCACCGCCGGGAGGCCGGCACCACCCACCCGGCCTCAGCCGACCCCGCGCCCGCCACCACGGACGTGGAGGCGGCGGCGGGCGGAGCCGGGCCCGGCCCGAGGGGACCGTCCCGGTGCGGCGGAGCCCCCGCCGCTCGGTAGGGGCCGGAGCGAGGGCGGGCTCGCTCTGCAGGGGCTGCGCGGGGCCCGGGCCGGCCGCGCTCCCGGCGCCGCTGGGGCCTCCGGCGGGGAACGAGCGAGGCGAGGAGGGAGGCCCGGCCCGGTGCTCCCCGAGACGGGCGGGGGGAGCGGGAGAGCCAGCCCCGCGTCCTCCGCCCCAGCTTTGTTAGCCGGGCCCACGGCGGTGAACGGGAGCGGCGGGACCGGGCCCGTGCCCCCGGAGCTGCCGGATCCTTTCTTTCCCTGCTCTCGCTTGCGGAGCATCGTCTGCGGGACTAGTGCAGAGGAAACAACAGGTCTCGCTCCCTGCTCGCCTTCCAAAGCGACGCCAGCGCCTTGCTCTTGGGATTATAAATGTTTGAACTAAGACCCAGGGAACTGGAAGGAGAGCTTCCCCTTGGAATTAATAGAAGAGAAAAGAAGAGAGGCTTTCCCAAATCCTCTACAAGAAAGCTCGTGCTGTTTTCCCCTGCTGTCCGTACTCTGTTTAATAATGCGATTGTGACCTGAGTGGAATTTATGGGCGATGAACTATTGAAGCTTCTTGCACCTCTGCATCGGACTACATTTTTATTTTTTTGTCAGCACATGATTCCTCTATCCCAGCTGTTGCAGGACCTATGGGCCAGTAATACAGGGATGGGAAGCTGAGACAGTTTATTTTCACATTCTTCTGTGCCGGGGACTTGGCAAGTTAGCTGAAGTCTGCTGCTTTTTACTGGATCTTCTCTTTCCTCGGCAGGTTTACTTTTTTTTTTTTCATGTACTTCGATTAAACAGGCATTGGACCAGAGCTGGATGGATGCTTTGCAATCCCAAAGGTTTTGGGGGATAACAGAAAACTGCTAAAACAAAGAAGAGCTGGTGCTGCAGGAAACCTGGGGCCTGTTTTCCAAGCCTTTTCGTTTTATTGAGCAAGGTAAATAATGTAGTGGTGAAAATTCAGGGCTTGTAGTAATCATGCATGAAACTGTTACAAAGCATTTCAGACTGTTCAAGTCTTTCAAGGGATTGAGAGGACCCACAGTAAGACTCAGAATGAATTGTTCTTTTAAAATTTTCAGATATGAGTGTGAAATTTAAGGCTGAGAACAAAGCTTGTGGTACCTGAGAGTTTGGGGAGACCTACTTTTCCTGATTTTGCCTTAAGTTCTTGTAGGTTTGTGCTTTTGAGAGACGTTGCCTGAGGAACTTTCTTGTTGGTCCACTGTGCAGTAATTACACGAGTGGGTTTTTTTCATGCATTTTAAAACCTTGATGCCTTAGCTTTTAGGTAGGGTTCTGTTAGGGTCTCTTAAAGGTGCTCCCCGTTTGCAGTGTCCTCACTTCCAGTAGTGCAGTGCTCTCATTTGCATTGTTAACTGTATTCATGCTCTGCCTTTAATTCTTTTTGCTTACCTTTACTTTTGCTGTCCTTATTGACAGCTGCTACTACTTCATAATGAATTTTTTGCTTTTTATCTTCCTTTGCATGTTTTTATCTCTCGAATTGGACTGTTTGGATTTAACACTCATTTACCATACATCACTTTCACCACCATAAACCTTCTACAGCAAACACAAGCTCAAAGTAGTGTTGTAGATACAATCTTTGTACGTTTGAAGCGATGGAAGAAGCAGATAATGATTCCCAAAATGTGCAGTGTAATCAGTTACTGGGTAAAGTCTATAATTTTTGGTGTCAGGCTGCATGCCTTATCTTTGTTTTTTTTTAAATATCTCGGCAGCAGTTTACTCCTCACAAAAACATAAATCCATTAAAATGAGGTCACAGTTTGAGACGTAGCTGCAAAAATCTGGTTTTGCAAGAAGTCACAAGATTCTCATTATGAAGCGAAGCCTTGATTAAGTTGACTGTGTACCTTTTCTTCACTCTTAATGAAATAGTGGCAAACACCAACGTGCTGGCAACCTTTGCTGATGCTATCATGGGGAGAGCTAAGTGGGTATTATGGGCAGCACTCAAAGTTCCTGTTTAGATTTGTTTGACCGAAATTTCTGGCCTTTGTTGTGTCTCCTTTTGTTTCAAGATGATGTGTGAGGTGATGCCAACCATCAGTGAGGCCGAGATTCCCGCCGGGGGAAATGGAGGCCACGGTTCAGGTTCCCCGTTGCAGTCAGATGCTGATTCCCACTTTGAGCAGTTAATGGTGTCCATGCTGGAAGAAAGGGATCGCCTGCTGGAAACGCTCCGAGAAACTCAGGAGACGCTCGCACTCACCCAGGGCAAGCTGCATGAGGTTGGCCATGAGAGGGATTCCTTGCAGAGGCAGCTCAATACTGCACTTCCACAGGTATGGATGTTTGGGAAGCAAAGGGTTTTTCAGTGATTCTTGTGTTCTTCGTGGTGTGTTGTTGGCTTGTTGTCTGTTTGATTTACTGAAGAGTCAGGTTGACTTAGGGCAAGATGAATCTATCCTGAAGGATCTGTTGGTGCTTGCTCACTTTGAGAAAGATGCGAAAGCAAGAAAAGCAGGGAAGAGCAGCCCTTTCCCTTCAGTCTGCTTTCCTAGTTTCTGGAATTTCCTTGGCTTAGCATAAACGTGGAATGGTATCTACATCCTTTTGTTTAATAGAACTTGATGGACTTTTTTCTGCAGCTAGTACTTTTTAAATGCTATTTCCTAATTGCCTGATTCATTCATTAATGTACTTAAGAGTGTACTTAAGAACCTGGTCTAGTGGGACCCGTGGCAGGAACTGGATAGTCTTTAAGGTCCCTACCAACCCAAACCATTCTGGCATTCTATGAATTCCATACAGACCATTCTGACACTATTGTGGACTTTGAGTTAAAAATTTGAAGACTGCTGCCTTGTGAATGCATGCTGCGTTGTCATGACAATATGGAAGTCTGACTGTGTTGTTTAACCTGTTTAGTTACTTTTGAAAAGTTTGGATTTGTTTTTTTGAGGTGGTTTTTTTGTTTTTTTTTTTTTGGTCCTGCTAGGACTTCCTAATTAGTGCCTTGTGGAGGATGCACGTGGCCTGCAGTGCTAGGTTTGTTATGTAAGGAGCATAGTTAGGAAAGGTGATTGGTGTCTGCAGAACTCTTTGGGCTTTATCCATTTGAGTTAAAAATAATACAACTGGACTTTGAACATGTTGAGAAGCATTTGGCTCTAGGCAAAGCAGGAGCTGCTCTCAAATATTGGTTAACTGTTGACAGCCTTGTGCTTTCTGGCATGGTGGTTGTTGTCCCAAGCGTGGCACAATGATGCTGTGCCTTTTACAAATGTTCCCATATCCTTAAATATTGGATTTACTCTTTATACCCTTTCAAACAGTGGTATTAAATCCTTCTGTTTCACTGCTCTCATTATAAGGTAATGACTGTATGACTCTTGGTATGGTAATTGGTGCTTGTAATTACTGAGGGATAGAAACGAAAATGTTACACGTGTTAATCTAGTTCTGTTACAATGATGAAAATCAGAAAGGAGAAGTTTCCAGCCTTTGCTGCTGCCCGTGTTAAATGGTGTGCTGCAGGCAAAAATTGTTCTTTGTTTTTTTGTTGTAATAATTGTGGCTTCTCCTCATCCTCTGTCAGGTCTGCTACATTAATGGAGGCCATTAACCACTCGCATGACCTGCAAAGTGTTAGACCTGAGTTTGTGGCTGAGCAGAATCGTCCCAGCTCTCAACTCTGCTGTTCCCCTTTTGCTTTTTCAGTTCTCAGCTTTCCTTCCTAAATCTAGGAGGCTATGTGCATGTAACCATCACTTTCTAAACATTTCTGGAAGATTAATAAACAGTTCCCCTTTTCAAGAATGCCATAATTGCATGGTTTCATATGAAATCTGTTGGAAAAGCTAGTCAGCTGAGGGAGAAATTTTACTGCAGTTTTATATAAACATACAGCAGTGTAGGGATATTTGTAGATTGCTGTTAGAAAATACTCTTTTCATCTTGTGGAACTGCTGCTTTTGTCCTCAGTGGTGCTCAGCTCAAGTGATTGTGTTGCTTAAAAAATCAGAAATATTTTCATTATTACTACATCAGAAGCAGCTTCTGTATTTGGGCAGTTTTTGATGTTGTTATAGTAGAGTCAGTTCCTGTATGCGTGTAAATTTTTGATGAGGTGAAACAATTTTTTAAAAAAAGTTCAAGCACGTGTTCACTGTCAAAACTTTATGGTGACTAATATTTGAAACTATTCAAGCTTTCTTGTTAATTATTTCAAGCTGAGCATTCTTTTGAACTACTGCCTCAACTGAACTGTTGTTTAGCTGCGGATTTCAAGGAGGGTAAAGTCAGGATATCTTTAAAGTTAATAAAATAACTGTTATATTTTTTTCACCAAAGAAGGGATAGTATTGTGAATTTAATTTTTTTAACATAGTAGTTGTTTTTAATTTAGTAGATCTGTGAGGTTAATTTAACTAATTGTACAAAGACCAGTGTAATTTCATGAATTACTAGATCACTCTGTAACCAAAGTATTATTTCTTCTCAGACTTGGCTTGTTACAAGTCTTTGTAGTTGATTTTAGACTACTTTATCTTAACAGGTATTGAATTGAATTGTTTCTATGTATTGAATTGAATTGTTTCTATGTGTACTTTTCCTGTTTTAGAACTTTAGCTTCACCAGCCAGTTTTAGACCGTTCTGATGACTGATGGAAAGTCCTGGTATAAAAGCAGGAATGCCAGATGAATTTCTTCTATATCAGAATTACTCTGGTTTTTCTATGGAGACACTCAATTTCTGGTGTCATCCCTGTGCTTAATTCCTTACATTGTATAAGAAAGAAGTTCACACTGGTGTGTGTATGTGCATATAATTAATTTCAAAATGGCAAATCAGTATTTGCACCTCTGAGATTGTAAAAGTAAATACAGTTTTTCTGCAGCAGTGATGCACATTTCATGGTCACATTTCTTAGTGTGGTGGGCAGCTGGGAATTTAAGGCATCAGTTCTAACTCCGTAAACCTGGGACAGCTATTTAGGGTAAGGGAGCTTTTGTGGATGTCTGATTCACTGAGAGGAGCAAATTTTAATCTTATATAGATGTGCTTTATCTGTTACATTTACTTAAAGTAAAGCTGACTTCTTCTGGGTTTTTAGTGTGGACAGCTGGAAGTGAAATACATCACCACTGCATTGATAAAATAACTGGATTCTTGGCAATGCTCTTTGTTTTCTGGGAGTTTCCTCTATTACAGATTACCCTAGTCAAACTGTACTCTGACTTTGGAAAATGAAGTTGAGGAAATCAAATTGCTGTGCTAGAACTTAATTTTATTCTTTCTAGAATTTTTCACAGAAAAGAAACTTAACTTTTTACTTGAAGAGCTTTATAACATAAACACATTGTTACAATTCTAATTACGGTCTTAGTGGATTTAATTATGCCCTTTATGTGACTTTTAGAGTGCATTCTACTAAATTCAAGATTTGTGTACTTCAAATTTATAAGGTCATCTGTAAAACTGTATTTAAAGGTTAAATTTTGAACCTAAGGTAGATGAGGCCCAAGTTACTACAGTTCTTACTATTAAAGGGTTGCAGGCCAGGGTCCATTCTGCTTATAGAATTTCATGTAGATGTTTTCTGTAAATGAAAACATGATGCTTGTTTTGAATTGTGAAGACCAGACTTTATTCTCCAGTGACTCTGGTGCCTATCACAAATAAAAGCACAGTTGGTGACTTCATAGCAGTTGTTATCAGGATGAACATTTTAATATGTGTGTTAATTTTATAAGCTGATAAATACAATGCAAATATGAAGCTGCACATATTAAGGTCCACCTTAATCCTGTGCCTCTGATCTTTTGGTGTTAAATTTATCATGCCTTATTTTTTCTGTACAAGGTAAGCAAAATAGAAGGTTAAAGTAGAAGTTGCTTTCTAGCCGTAGTAAATATTTTATCATTACTTCACACTTCAGTTAAAATGGTGTGTGTCAGTTCATATTTGTATTCAGTGAAGTTCAGGTATGTCCTTATAGAGTGATGTTCCTTAGACAATCTCAGAAATACTCAATGTCTCACATGTAAGAAATACCAAAACACCTGGCCAAAGGACTGCCCATTGTTTTGAAATGATGGACTTAAGGATTTTGTTGCCATGTTATGAATAGTGGTATTTGGATTTCCTCCAGACAAGTTTTGAGTAATACAGGATGTCATAGATGTAGAAATGAGGTTTTGAATTGTACCTAATACGAAGAACACAGTGGCAGAAAACCCATTAAGCAAAGGCCTTGCCAGGCTCTGCAGCAACTGAAATTTCCTCAGCACCTGCAGTGCAGCTCCATTTCCAGCATCCCCAGATGTTCAGCCCTGAGGTGCCATAGCTTGCACTTCTTACTTCTGAGTAACAGTCATTAATCTCAGCAGAGTGCCCAGGAATCCTGGAGGTGCCAAAGGGTTTCACATCCTCCACTGCTCCTGCCCCGTTCTGACAGCAGAGATGAACAGGACTCTTCCTGTTGCATTTTCAGACATCTATGTTGTGTTTCAGTTGCTAAATCTTACTTGGCTCTCACTGCTAGTAAATTACTGAACTGATTCGGCTTTACACTGGTTTAAGTCAGATGGAGAACAGTTAACATTCAGAATTCCTCACTGATTATCAATAAACCTCATCTTCCCTAATATTTCCTTCACGACATAGAAACAGACACATTTTGCTCCAAACCTTCAAAGTACGAATTTATCTGAAGTAATGCTCTGTGTTTGGGCAAAAAGGAGAAGCTGCACTGAAATAATGCAGTGGAGTATATTGAGCACTGAGTCTCCAGCACTGGTTCTGTCTTCTTGGTTTCTCATGGGGATATGTTTGGGTTTGTTTATTGAAACATCCCACCCCTGCCCAGCAGACATCTGTTTGCCTATTGTTAGCAACTTGCTGTTTATACGGTGCTTTTAATTTAGGTTTGCTAGATTATAAATAGACCATTTAGCTAGATTAAATTCGGAATTCATTTTGAGTTTCTGTGTATTTGAGGGTAAATTTTATTGCTGTTAAATTTGGGGTGAAATTTACTGCTGTTTTACTGCTGAATGATGTCCCATCCATCCCCTTAATAAGCAGAGTTGGTGATGTCCGAAACTATTGATTTGATTTCCCTTGGTTTATTTGTAGGAAGAATGTTTTGGTGACTGCACAGAAATGCTTTTTATTTGTTTTTAGTAGTGGATGAGGCCCTGAAACAGGAGCTAGTGATTATTTTTTCCTACTCCCGTGCTACTGTGGACAGACGTCTGACAGTGGGTTTATTAATGCTTGGGGTGCTCTAGTGTAACCTGCAGCCTAAAAACAGGCTGTATATTACATGAAAGGAGCTATAATCAAAACAAAGTATTTAAAATATATGTTTAGAACCAGGTGAACATCTCGTGTGTACTCTCATCAGTGCTAGCTTGCCTGTCGCCTCTGGTACAACAGGTAGTGTCTTTTGGTATTTAGGGAATTCTTGCTCTGTTACCTTTTATTTTTCCCTCTATTTTTTTTCTAAGAGACTAACTAAAAAGTGTTTGAAGATGTTTAGTAGCAACTTGAAGATTCAATGTGGCTACATAATTGCAATTCCAGAAAAAAAATACCCAACCCCCTTGACTTAATATGAATTAAGAACACAATTCCCTACCCCCTTACACATTCTTAGTGTTTTAATGTCCCCTGGCCGGAAACTTTCTGTAATGTATTTAGGAGAGTTGAATGTGGGTTTTATTCACTGTAGGTTTTGATCATAAAATTAGGAAGACACATTATGTTTTAATATATGCAGGCCCCTTATAGTTAAGAGTGTTGTCCGAGGCCTTGACTTATTGGAAAGAACTTTTTAAGTTCCTATTAATAATTTCTTTTTTTTACCTCTCCCTAAGTTAGCATTGCATCTCAGAACTCCATGAATATACTTCACAATTGAATTTGAGGATTTATTTTTTAGCTTTCCATTTTTAAAGGAATATGACAGAGGTCTTTGTATAAGCTGCTTGTGGCAATTTAGGCAGCTTAAGTCACTTAAAGTCTGTAAGGCTGGCTGCTATCTGTTGACATATATTAGAAAATACTCACCATAATCTCTTGTGTATATACATCTCAAGCTACAAATACTGAGAAGAGATACATTTCTGTTGTCAGGTAATCTGGATGCTCATAAATTTCCAAGAGTCTTTTTTTTTGTAGTCTTGCCTGTGGGTTCCCCAAGTGTAAGTGTAATGCAATTCTTGCCAGGAAAAATGTTTTCACATTCTCTGGGCTGAAAGAAGGATTATTATTTTGCTACTGAATAGAGTGGGTTTTTTATTCAGCTTGACTTTTTCACAGAGGAACAGGGAAATAATGTTTCCACATTTTGGAAACTCCAGATGATTGTGTAGGGAGCTGAATCTGTAGGTCACTTGAGGAGATTGCTCTGGGAGTTTGGATGTTTAGAATTGGAGTGCAAGTCCAAGTTAAAGCTCACTTTCATTTTGATGTGTTGTTTTCTTCTAAACTGATGTGAATAGTTGGTTCCTTTTGTTTTTTGCCCGTGACCTTCATCTGTTTCAGACTTGACCTTTGGTTTCACATAAGCTCTACTGAAAATCAGCTCCTTTTCTTCTGATCAGCCTGACAAGGTTCTGTGGTCTGGAGCTGCAGCATTTTTCAGAAGAGAAGCTTTGTTGCCTAATCTTCTGTTTTGCTGTTCCACAGTGGCCTTGAACTTTGCTCATGTGTTTATGCTCCTGTCTACTGAGGATATGTTTTTTGAGGATGGTAGTGGAAATCTTAACAGAAATATAATTTTGGTTGGATCTGAAATATGCCATGGCTGTTGGTGGATTCATATGAATAACAGCAGTCAACATATTCCTGTAATTCATCTTCTGGTTATGTGTTCAGAAAGATAAATATCCAGAATTAGTCTTTTGTTTTACAAATTCTGTGAAGTGCACCAAGGTTCAAGTCCAGGCTGGATGGAGCTCTGAGCAAGCTGGTCTAGTGGAAGGTGCCCCTGCCCATGGCACAGGTGAACTTTAAGGTGCCTTCCAACCCAAACTGTTCTCAGATTCTGTGATTCCGTAATGAAAAGATCCTTACACGAGCAGTATTGAGCATAATGAGATATCTTCAGGACAGATTTTAAACAAGGACTTGTTTAAAGGGCTGCTTGGAAAAAAACATGGAAAATTTGAAAATTTGTGACCTTTTGAGTTTTGTTAGGGAGAAAAAAGAACTTTAGAAAATAAGCAATTTTCTTCATTGTGATAGGCAAATGAGCAGCTCTTGATTTTATTAATTCAATTAGCACTTTTTTGTTTTTTTTCTTTCTGTAGAACAGTAATCTCTCTTTGGGTATGGTGTGAGCCATGCTGTGCTTTTCTCCTATTGCTAGTGTATAGTAGAGTTGGGTATCCAATTGTAAAGAAATACTCTGAAGCACAATGCTTACTTTTTTTTTATCCTACCTCTCACATCAATGCTTATAAAAGTCGGTTCTATACACTTAAAACATTGTTTTTAGAGGCATATTTACCTTTTATGTAGAATGGCAGGGTAGATTACCTGGTAAAAATGAGTAAAGCGTGGAGTTTAAGCACTGTACTGCAGAGAGAAGTGAGATTTTCTTTTCCTACCTCAAATTTACAGAACAGTGCACAGTATAAGTATTTAATTATATAAGCCTATGGAGCTGAGTAATTTACATAGGTAGAAAAGCCAAACAAAACAAAGCCACCCTAAGACGTGCAGTTTAAACAAAGAATTTCTATGTTGGCCTGTACAAAGTTGAGACTGGCTTGATGTGTGGTTGAAAGATCTGTGAATGTTCATGTAAAGAAACTGCCTTGCAGGTGGTGAAGTCTATTGATCATTGTCTTCAGCACTGACAGTGTCCAGTGCTGAGAAATGCGGTTTATTTTGAATTACTTGAAAAGGAATTTTGGCCACCAAAATCTTTGGTGTGGAAGCTAAACATTCTTCAGTGTGGAGAGGACTCACTCAGTAAAGAGGATCATAAATTCCTGGTTTTTTTTATTGGTACTATATCCCTGGTTATCTCCATAAATAGTGACCACTCTTATTAATTCTGAATATTCAAGCACAGTCATGAAAAGGGAGGGAGAGATCTCAAAGTGGAATTGCCCATTTGCTTTACAGAATGCTTGATATGAAGTTTATTCACTGTGCAACCCCAAAGCTGCCTTGAAAAAGAAAACTGGGTGAAAAGGGAGCTCTGTGCACATCTGATAGGACTGCTGTCTTGATCAGTGGCAGGGTTTAAACTGTGGGTTTGTGGGTTTGAGTTGTGGATTCTCAATTGTCCTATGTGAGCCTGCCACAATTATTAAGCAATATATACTTTTGTCAGTAGAATGTTAGAGTCAAAACTCTCATTTTCTTTGCATTCCTCTCTGTAATTGGGAAACCTGTGAGCTGAACATGCTGGGAATCATGAGACTGTTAACCTTGCTGAACTAATAGTACCAGACCTAAATTCTGTTATTTGCTGTGCTTTTCACTGTAGCTTGTGCTTGTGGATTTGCTGTTCCCAGTGGGAAGATGGACTCTAATTTTATATACTTTAAGGTTCTGTTGTGTGGGGTATTTAAAGTCCTGGATGCATTTCACGCTTGAATCTCTTGCTTCTACTGGGATTTAAAGCATGGGCTGCTGTGGAAACCTAGAAGTAAAAGAAACTTCTGCTCCAAATTAAAATTAATAAATGGGATTTTCTTGTTTGGAGTTCTTCAGTTAATCTGATTTGGATGTGGAGAATGATTTTGCACCCAGGAGACCCAAGACTGGAAGAGCAGAGCCCGTGTGGGGGGTAATATTGGATGTGTGGGTGAATCTAGTTGGGCTTTCCACGTGTTTATGCCTGTGTAAGGTAAATTTCTAATTTCAGATAATCCCTTTAAAGCTCTCTCTATTTACTGTAGTCATTGGGGGAATGACTAAAAGTTTGGTTTAGATAATTTCAGGGATACCTTGGGATACCACTGTGAATCTTTTTGTTACTCTTGGGTAATGAATTTTTCATACAGCCTGACCAGCTTTTTGTAGTTCATGGGAAAAGGCTTGGAAGGTCATAACATTCTTTTAGCCTTATGTTAAAGAGCACGAGGCAGGTGCATCCAGTACTTTATTTTTTAAAACATGTACCTTGAGTTTTCAGAATGTCTTTGGAGGGTGTGGTTCCAGACTATTATTTTCCAAAAGCTGAGTCTTTGTCTCAAGAAATCTGGAATTACTTTGCTTCATGTAAAGTGGAAAAGGACAGCTTTTTAGGATTTTAGCTGTCCTTTTCCCCCCCTCAGGGTCTCTCTTATGCTTATACTGAAGTTGGTGTAACTCTGATCCCATTGCAGCTGTAGTTTGTGGAGGCTGCATAACCCTCTCCTGAATTTTGTGCAATGGTTATAAAATATTAAGTCCTGGGAAGTGGAGGAGAAATGGGCCAAGCTCTTCTTTTGTCTCAACTGAGTAGGAGCCTGCAGGGCTTCCCTGTTGCATCATCTTTGCCTTGTTTTTAGTCCAGTGTGGAGCAGGAGCTTCACAGGTTCCCCACCAACCCATCTTTCACTTCAGCATTTGTTAGTGGTAACACCATATTGACAGTCTGTCCCTGACTTTTATTCAGTTATTTATTTTTCATTTATTTATTTATTTATTGTTTCTTCTCTGCATTATAGCCTTGCTCATCTCCCTGGTTTCCTTCTGCTGTCTGGGTTCAGGGAGTCATCAAGTTCAGAACTGTTCATTATGGATTTTTTTTTTTTTAATGGCAGACAAAATTTACTTTCTACTTTAAAAAAAGCTTTAACCGTCCCCCTAAAACAGCTCTTCAATGTTTAATCTATGTTGCTGATTTTTTTCCTGGTTTTTTTTTCTGTGTTTAGATAGTAGATGTGTCTGTTGTAGGACCTGAGACTGCTTTTTCTGTGTGGACTTTGGAATTGCTTTGTTTTGGAGTATTTGCTAAAATGGAGCAACTTTTTCATGGAATGGTTCAGTAGAATTTATTCAGAATATCACAGATTTGGACATATAACTTCAGTTAAGCCCAGTAAATCACAGACTGTAAACTGGGGTGATAGAGTACAGAGAAGTAGCAAAAAACGAGATGTGAAGAACTGGTAAGTCGAATTTCCTGCTGAAGGCATGTATCTGTCCTCAGTGAGTATTACTTGCTTAAACAAGTTTGAAATTATAAGACTGAAGTGTTCATCACTTGGCAAAAATAATAAATACATGTGTATATAATAGGAGAGCACTGAGGGGGAAGTACATGCTGGTGCTTGTTTAATGAGGGTGGCTTGGCCAGCCTTATTCAGATATTCCCAAGCATTCCCTCTTAACAGAGTGTGAAAAATGTACTTTTTAGCTGCTAGCCACAGAACTAAAGCTGGCAACCAGAGGCCAAGATGAACGATTAGAATAGGGCAGGGCCTCGGTTGCTGCTCACGGTTTTTGCAAGCAGGAGTATCTTGTCACTGAAATAGTTGTGCATGATAGGTCTTGTCCTGGGTCTGTTTGTAAAAGAACTGTGCTGTATTAGTCAGGTAAGATGACTAGAACATAGTATGCAGGTTTAAATAATTTTTAATTCATAAAAACCATAGGAATTTAATATTTAATGCAAGCTGAGCCAGAATTGTGCTGTTTCTTGTGAGTGCAGTATGTTGAGAATTGATGTGCAGAAATCTTTTTTTCTTGCCCAAGTAAACTTACAATTCAGTGTTGTTTACAACTTAAAAGACCTTGCTACAGCTGCTTAGTCTCCAGAATGGGGGTCCCAGGAAGATTACAGAGCTTCTTAAATCTTCTCAGTACATCTTGCAGTCCTTATAGTTTGGCATCCCCAAGGAGGAGTGCATGCTGTGCTGTCCAGCATGGAATCCCAGGAAATCTTGACCAGCTTTGTGTGAGGAGAGGAAAAACTTCAGTGAAATCCCTCTACTGTCATATTAAAGATGGAGACTGGTTTTGTCCCATACCTTGTCAAACTGGTAATGCAAGATTCTTGCTCTTTAATTAAGTACAAGTGTATTCTCCTTTTGCCATGGTGGGTATGGGTGTGGGTAGTTTCTTCACATGGACTCCAAAAATGGAGATGCCTAAAGCTACACCGAAGTTGTGCTGCTACTTTACTGTATTAGTTCCTAATCAAAATAGACTAGGCTGGGGGTGCAGGAATGTGGTAATTCTGATTGTGAAACCCTTAGAATTCACTGATTCAGAGTGTCACTGAGAGGCAGTTGTTTTTCTAACATCCCCCAAGTATTGTAGCCTTATTTTGTGTTAAATTAAGCTGTTATTCTGGAATCTTGGTGGCTGGAGTGGTACAGTATTGGAAAGGATTACTTTGTTATCAGCTGTTCTCACAGTTACTGCTCTGCACAAAGTAGCCATCCTAAGTTGAAAAGCCTGTTTTTCAACGATGACTAAAGTTTTCCTGATGCATATTTTAGCTGATCTGGACATTTTTCCAAGGAAAACAAGCTCGGTATGGTTCTGAATACTTTTGTGCCTTATCTGCCCTTTCAGGGGGCGTATTCCTGTACACTGAGGAGCAGCTAAGGTGGAATTCTTTGCATAGCCACACCACAATGAAATGATTGGATAAAGATTTTCTGCTACCATTGCATATGAATAGATGCCAAGTTTCATGCAAGTCTGAAGGCTGCTTCTGCATTTCCTGTTCTTGCTCTCTTGTAATGCTTCAGCTTTTGAACTTTCTTACTCAGAAGATCCACGGTGTTGCCTGAATAGAGGCAACATTTCGTAAGTATTTTTGCAAAGACAGATGAAGAAAATAACTTAAAACTGGTATTTCAAGTTCGTGCTCAGTATGTTCATTTCGTGTTAATCCTCTGTGCATTCTGCTAACTTGCAGGGTTTACCCCCTCAGTTGAGTATTTGGAGAAAGCCCTGGGGGGAAAACCAGGTATTTTGGTAGAGTTTTTCACTGGTTGATTTGATACACATCTGTATCTTTAAAAGGGGTTTAAAAACCTGGCATAAAAACGAGTTGTGTCTGCTCTGGGTTAATTGATCCCCCCGTGTGATCTACCCTGCTTTGAACAAGCTGTGTTGATCTGTTGTGGCTGGTGAAAAGATTAACAAGCTATCTGGAGAAATTAGGGATTCTGACTGTTTGATGACCCCAAGGCTGGTTACTCTACAGAAGATGCAGAGCAATCTGCAGGTTTAGGAGTGACTGGATGAGGTTTTCTGACTTGTTGAAACAACCTCATGTTCTCTTTCCTTAGTTTCCCAGACTGCAGAGCAGTTGTAGGATGCAGCTGTGCCTTGGTTTTGTCCTGCAGCACATTACCTGCAAACAGGCTGGTAGGGACCGTGTGATGTGTCACATGTGTGACTTGTGTTCCCCGCGGTGGGTGGATGGAGGTCTGGGTAGACCGGAGGAGCCTGGAAGGTTGCCCTGTGTCCCTGCAGTCCATACACGGTGTGTGATCAGGGAATGCTGGCTCTCCAGCGATGCACGAAGATCTGGTTTTGCACGAGGTTTTGCCCCTGTCCCCGTGTACATAACAGCACCATTCTGCTGGGTTTAATGACTATGAAATGCAGGAGGCCAGGCTGTAAGGGTTCTGCTAGTCCAGGTTTGGACAGGCTGTGGTTAATGATTCCAGTGCTCTGTGCACAGGGGATTGCAGGCTCCCTCTCCACACTTTGCTGCTGTGTGAGTAAGGTCTGAGCAGGGATTCATGTGGTGAAAGGAAAACCCCTCATTCTCAGAGGAGCAAGAGGCTGGATCCAGGTTTGGGTTCCGGCATTTTACCCCCTGCACCCCAAATAGGACATGTCTGAAACGTGTTGGATTGGGGAAGGGGAGTTACAGGGAGGAGAGCATGGAGCTGATGTGTCTGTAGCTCCCTTTTCCTGCTGCTCCTGCATTCCTTTTGCCAAGCTGCCAAATCCTACCTTTCTCCATTTATGTTTCCTTGCGCTTCCGGAAGCTCCCAGCACTGAAGTCTGGATTTTGTGCTTTGTAGTTCAGGCTCTGGGAACACTGTGCATAAATTCAGGCAACTCACTCAGGATGGTAACTGGAAACCTACTTATTGCCATGGAGACTTGGGCTTGCTATAAGCTTTTCCATTTTGCTCTTGGGCATATGTTTGGTACCTGCTGGCTGTGAGCAAGGAGTCCTTTGGCTCTCTTGGCTTGTCCAATGCCAAGCAGTTGATTCTGCTTCCAGCTCCAAAGTGGACTGGGAACAACGAGAGTTTCATTCCAGAGCAATAACATTATGCAACTGTAAACACGTTAAAACTTAATTGCCTGTTTAGGATTGAGCAGAGTTAATGACAAAGCCTAGATAGGTCAGTCCAAGAGGGACACAGAAGGAGACTTTGCTAAAAAAAAAAAGGGCTGGAATGATAAGAAGTCACTCAGGTTTAGTATTGATCACTGACTGACAGCTACTAGCAATATTGACTTGAGTGTTTTCATGCAGTGTTGCATTTCTTGACAGAGGGGGGGAAAAAACAAGGTAATTTTTTTCAAAGAAAATACAGATTTTTCAGAGTTAACTAAAGGTGATATTAAACCTCTTCTATATCTCAGTGCCACTAGTGGGAAAGGGAAAATTTTTTGACCGTAAAGAAATCTGCACCTCTGTTTTGGTGCTTGTCTTTTGAGTTATAAAACATCTTAGGCATACACAGAAATATGAAAGGAGGCCAATACACTAATTATGTAATGAGCTCCAGTGTGTTCTCACTCTGGTGGGTAGTTAGCTCCACTTGGAAAAACAGCTACTTTGAGCATGAAAAGCCTTTCAGTGTTGGAAACACAAGAATTTGACATACCCATGTTTTGGTATTACTTGAAGTACTCTCACACTCCTTTTTAAATTCTGGAGGTTTTGAGAACAAAAGATAAAACTTGTTTCATAGAATGGATTCTATTAATGTTTGAAATAAGTTTTATGTTTCTAGCTTAGGCATTTCAGGCTGCTCGATACTTACTGGAAATTATTTTCATGAGGTGAAAAGGAAAATATTTTTCTTTGCACACTCTAGACTGATTTTTCTCTTTCCCATTAGCACATGCCAGAGATATGGAAAGGTTGAAAGCAATGTGTTTTACTACATGGAACAGACAAAGCATAATCTGTGTTGATGTGTAACTGTTTTTTTCCAATTCTGGATTTAATGGTGAAAACAAGTCAGTTCTTCTCAGTGTTAACTCTTGATACTCTTGAACTATTTTCATAATTTCATAGTTCTGATTCTTAGTCTAAAAACCCAAAACAAGCCTGTGACTTAATAGGTATGAAAATTTGCTTGCTAGAAATTTTCAAATATATTTGGGCTCTTGGTCACTGTGTGCTACCTAAGCCCCTTATGTTTAAAGTGAAGTGACTGTTAAATGCCCTAGAAATAAGCCTAGACATTTAAATTTTCTTTGCTTGTTTTATTTTAGACTGTATATTTTCCATTTGCATACAGTCATCATTGGGAATAATTGTGGTTTATATGTAGTACAAACAATCATGATGGAAACTTATCTCAGATGCCACTGGTTTTCACCCTGATGTCCTATACTTCCCCCAGTTGTTCTTTTCCTGCTCTCTTCAGTTGCTCAGATTTGTGAGTGATGTGCGTGATATTCAGTCTACTAACAGTAAACCAAAATATCACTTGGAGATTAAACAGATAAATTCCAATCATATATTTTGGTCAGAAATGTTCTTAGAGATGCAACAGTCACAACTTCATATTTCTATTGCCTGAAGTTACTACTTCACAGTATTTAATAATATTTGATGAATTTTAAAGGTTTCTCTTTTTTATTGCATATATTTTCATCATTGATATAAATTTTCTGGCCATGTGGTTGCTTATAATTCATGATTTCTTGTGCACTTGAGTGGTGTTGCATTTTCTTGTGTAATAAGGTTTTTTTGCTTGATCAAATTCCAAGCAAATTTAGTTATTTGTAGGGCATCCCTAATACATATCTTACATTAACAGACTTTCAGGAATTACCTCTTTCTTTCAAGTGGTTCCCCTAGGTTAAATGCGATCTTCCTGTCATGTAGCATTTGTTGGTCTGTGATGTGCTGTCTGTGAGACCTATGAATTATGTTTGTAATGAACGTGAAGGGAACCTGTTCACTGAAAGCTGGAATGTTCCTGGATTGGCATCTTGGAAGTTCCCAAGTGTGTCAGCTCAGCCAGGCTTGACAGCTCAGCACTGATGGCTCAAGCTCTTGGAAGGATGTTCATACTGTGGCATCTGAATACTGGAAGTTGAAGGTCAGCTCCGAAGGTTGAGGTAGAAAAAATACTATTGCTTTAAAAAATCCTGGATCTTGGGAACAAAAGAAACCCCAGAAAATGTATTACTGAACAAGAACCAACTTACTTGCTCAATGTGGCTTTTTGTTGAGAATATTTATTTCTGGCAGCAAGAGTGACGTGTTTGGAATGATTCAGTTGGGTCAGAAAGTTACTTTCTTCAGTAAACATTTCAGTTTAGTGTGGAGTATGGGTGTTTGCCAGAATGTTCTAATCAGCAGGAGATTTTTTCTCTGGTAAATTCAGCACTCTCACTGATTGGTGTGAGTGCTCTGAAGTGCTTATTGTGAGCTCCATTCTTGTCAATCCCCAGTGCTGTGTATTTATTATTTTGATGGCAGCCAGAAACAGAGCAGAACTTCATTCTGTTGCTCTCAGTCTTCTTAATTACGGAAAAGTAACACAGCTTTGTGGACAAGTGGGAAAGTTTCTCAGGATTCTTTCCTTTTTATTCTTTCTGTACATTCATCTAATGCCAAGGAAGAAATTATTAGACAACTCGAAATTTTTTGAGATTATAAAGCTGCAAATAGTTTCTCTGCTTTTGAACTGCTTAAGGAAATCACAAATTGTCTCCCATTGAAGGTAAGTATTAAAACTAGAAAGGACATGTCTTTTGGCAGTGTCAGCTGAAACTAAGGACGTTCAAATGTTCTTTCTTAGGCAGCTCACGGGACTGGAAGCAACTCTTATTTTGTCAAAACAAACAGCAAAGGAGGTGTTATGCAATGCCAGCAATCCCTGTCAGTGTATTTATGCAGCAGCAATATAAATTCCTGTGTGCACTCTTGCTCTGGGTCAGCTGACAGTGTGATGGTTCGTGTCACAATTGGGATCTATTTGTGCTACAATTTATATTTACACAGGAGTATGCAATGGACTGGAACTCTCTGTCCTATAACCATCTGAAGAGGGGCTAACCTTCCTTTCAAATATACAGCTGGTTTTCACATGGGGAAGCTCATGCAGATAAAAAGATATATATTGATTGATGCTATGCAGTGATTGGAAGTGGAAAAAGGATGGTGAGACAGTGTTTGGTGGTCCTTGCTGTGCTCTTCATCCTGTTCTCAAGACTTGAGATAGAGGCTGGAAGAATAAAACTTCCCATGTCAGGCCAGTGTCACCTGGAGAACTGGGCAATATTGGTGTTTCTAAATGTCAATGTTGGCATTTTTAGGATTTTTAAAATTACTCTTCTTATATTATTAGAAATTTGGAAAGGGAAACACACCAAGCAGGTAGGTTTGTACCAAGCTCTTCTCAGTAGTACATAATTATCTAATTTGTAAAGATGAGCAGGGACTGCAGTGAGAAATGACAACTTTGGTTTCTGGTTTAGCTGAGCTCATGTGAGAGCAAAAGGGGAATGTGCTGCCAATTCTCTGGGATTTTTGGAAGCTCCCACAGGTGGAATGTTGAAGGTGCAGGAAAAGCCTGGATCTGAAGGAGTATTCTACTGGGAAAGCTTGTAGTAGAGTCAATATTTCTGTCAGCTGCAGTGAAGCTTGAAGTAGCTTTTCCTTTCTTGATTTACCTTGTACTCAAGGCCCTTTTGTAAAATTTGTTTTGTAATTTTTTTTGTGTGTAATTGGTAGATGTATTTACTTAGCAGGTTGTTTTAAAAGTATTCCTGACCATTTTGAAAACAATAGGCCCTTTTTTTTTTTTTTAAAGAATGCAAATGAAATACTGCTGTGAAATATTTATTGAATGTAATTATTAAGTGTGTTAGAGCAATCAAATAATTTAGCAGTTGAGAAAATCAACAAAAAACGGAAAAAATCTTCCTTTTTTTCCTAAGTGGAGGGACTGAAACTTTTTTCCAATGAGCAGAATTTGATTTAGGAAGAGGAGTTACAGGGATGGATTCTGCATCTATAGTGGTGGTATTGCTGTATTTTTCACAGCAACTTCTAAAAGCCTGAGACATTAGTAATTCCAGAGGAGTTCACTCCAGGTGTATGTTGTGCAATGTATTTTTTGTCTTTTCAGTCATGTGTATATTTTAGAATGAAGTTTACCAAATGAATATTGGAAATTGCAGTGTCTTTTGACTGTGTCTGATTATTTTAGCTGCATGTTAGAATTTGCAGATGTGCTTTGTATAATTAATTGGTTGATGTGGCCTTTTGCTTTTAAGCATGTGCATTCTGTCACTTTGAATTTTGCTGCAAAACAGCTCCATCTTAAGCTTTCACTTGATATGCAGCTGCTGGCTGATAAGGAGTGTGTCTTACAGGGTTTGGAAAGAGTAGAGAAGCAGCAATTGTGTCTCCACTTAGCTGGCTATTTGTGTTCACCTCCTCCTGCTAATCACAAATCCATTGTTTATTAGGCAAGGCTCTTGTTTATGAGTATTTTCCTTATTTTGGACAGCAGAAAGGAGTGTTATTTACCTATCATTTTGATGTTTTCTTGTCCAAGTGCTCCTGACGTGTTCACTGGCCACGGGAGTGACTGAGGCATTTATTTTCACATTATAAGTTGTATTGACAAGACACGAGAATTGCTTTCTTGCAAGGCATTTTTCTAAAGGATGGACTGACTTGTTCACATTCACACTGTCAATTCTCATGTCCAGCATGGTTCAGATTAGAATTATATTTTGCAAGGGTAGACAAAATTATGCTTTGTGTTTGCTTCTAAATATGGTGTATTGTTGTACCTTTTATTCTATTCAGAGTATGCTCCCTGAGGTTATAGAACATTTAAATGTCTTTTATATTATGTATTTTTAGTGAGGGGAAATGGTTTAGGCTGCAGTGGCTCTTGCAGATATTAGGATAATCATTTCCTGACAGAAACCCCAAACTGTAGGGGGATATTCTTTCCTGTTAACTGTGTTCACTGCAGTAATGAGCATGCAGTAAGTGATGTGAGTTAGCTCCACTCCTGTTCCCTGATGACACTTCACTCTGTGCTATTTCACTTTGGTTGGGTTTTATTTGGTGAAATCTTTATTGAATTTGAAGGGTGAGTCTTGTGAGGGCTTTGAGCCCCCAGGCTCAGCTTGCAGAAAATTCTGATTCTAATCCTCGGAGATTTCTAGAATCCTTGGAGGACTGTAGGGAAAGGGCTGCTTCATTTCCTTTTGAGAGATTGGAAGGAAGGCATGAATGAAATTCCTGTATTTAGCTGTATTCTGGTACATGTCAGGATTATGCATTGTTGCTCACAGTTAAATACTGACTTGAAATTTGTCATGTTTGTTGATTTCCTTATTTTGCTGTGCTTAGTGCTCTGTTTTTTTGTGTCTCCCTCAGCAGTTGTTTAAAAAAAAAAATCCAACAAACCAAAACACACAAAACTAACAAATCTTTGAAACCATAACAAAGTGTGTTACAAATTTGTTTTTCCCTTTGCTTACCAGGGAAATCCCAAGTCATATGATTGCCTTGAGACACAAACAAGTTTTCAAAGTCCTGGTCAAACATCTTTTGTCTTTACAGTTGGCAGCATAAAGGTTTTACGTGTTTGAACTGAAGCTGGCTTAGCACGACTCTACAGTTGTATTGGCTTTGCACATCTGAAATGAATGCTTCAAGGAACTGTCAAGTGTTCATATGTACTCTCACTGTATCCTGATATTTGATGTGCTTATATTTCTGTCTGGTTTGTTTCAGGAATTTGCAGCGCTCACAAAAGAGCTGAATGTATGCAGGGAGCAGCTGCTTGAAAGGGAAGAAGAAATTGCTGAACTAAAAGCAGAAAGAAATAATACGAGGGTCAGTTCCTTGTCTTCTCCAAGCTCACCATTGTTAAAGCATCCAGCCACAGACAGGAAAAAAAACCGTTGAATTTGAAAAACTAAAAGTACTTTTTCCCTGATACTTGTACATGAATCCCCATGGAAGTGCAAATGTGTGTGTGTTCATCAAGAAGGTTTGGCAGCTTGTGCACAGCTCCAAATGCTGCTGTGCAGAATCAGGAAAAGCTTGTAAGACTGCACTGCTATCTGCCATCCAGATTTCTTGTTATTAAAGTTTTGTAATCCTGCAGCTCTGGGATCAGAGGAACAGTGGGCAGGTTGTGGTGATCTGTTTGAGCAGCTTACACTGCTAATACAGCTGAAATGCTAAACAACAGTCCTTACACTCATATCCTTTGTCTCTGAAATTTGAAGTTTAGAACTCTAAACTTGATGTTCTAGGAGACAAAGTTTTCTGCAGCTTTACAGGACAGGAATAAACATTGTTCCTTTCTTTTTTTTTTCCCTTTTGCTTTAGCTATTACTGGAACATTTGGAGTGTCTTGTCTCCAGGCATGAGCGATCCCTCAGGATGACTGTTGTGAAGAGGCAAGCTCAGTCTCCAGCAGGAGTTTCTAGTGAAGTAGAAGTTCTCAAAGCACTAAAATCTTTATTTGAGCACCACAAAGCCCTTGATGAAAAGGTAATGAAGTGTTGTACCTAACATCTTTGTCTCCTCATTCCTTTGTGTGGGCCAGCTAGTTTTTGTACTGAAGTTGTAGAAATCTCTGCAGTGTAACTGCATTAGTAACTGCTCTCCTAAATTAAGATGCTGGATTTAACTAAATTAGGGTGCTGTAGTTTATTGAAGCACTTTATTAACTGTATTAATGTAAACTCAGCATGGTTCAGGGGCAATATATTTGCTGTTGGAATGCACACAGCTGCTTACCTGTACAGCATCAGGATTTATCCTTTTGATTATCTAATACAAGAAATGGACTAGAGAGAAGAGGAGGAGGGGAATCTGCTTACACTGGGATAGAAATCTGAATTAAGAGAACTTCTACCTTCAGTTGTGCCTGATATTAACAGCAGGATATGCAACTGCTAAAGTTCATTGTGAATTTTGTTGCAAACTTGTGGTTTACCTGACTTTGTGACCCTTGTACATAAAATCTGGCAAATGATTTTAAGTGGAATTTTGCTTGTTCTTCCATGTTGTAAATGAGAAAAAGCAAACAGTCTGTGCCTTGCAGAAGGTCAAGAAAATTCTAGGTATGTTTAATTCTTTAGTACCTAAATGTACAGGTCATGTTGCTTATGACAAAAAAAGGAAAAGCTAGATTATAAGATGCACATTATTTGGCTTTTTTTTGGTAGCATGTGTTGTAATTAGTGCTGACTCCAGATTAAGAAGGTTGCTAAGTGTAATGGAAACAGTGTTATTTATCATCTGTAAAGGCATGGCAGCAAGTGAAATTGATTTCTTTTTGATTTGAAGAATTTCAAATAATTTGAAATTACCCTTTCAGGTAAGGGAGAGGTTACGAGTAGCACTTGAAAGATGCAGCTTATTGGAAGAAGAACTAGGTACTACCCATAAAGAGGTAAGTTTCTGCCTTTAAAGAAGGCTTCATGTGTCCATTATGGGTGTTTCAGTCAATATTTGTACAGAGTAATTTATTAAGTTTCACTTTCACTTCTTCCTTTTGATTTCTTGCCAAATGGAATAATTGTTAATTTTTAACTTAGCTGCTTTGAAAGAGCAGGAGAGGAAAAAGCCAAACCTCAACCTCCTGACACCTTCTCTGCCCCCAGAAAAACCCCAACCAAACCAACAAAGAGAGTTCCTGTGCCTTTAAAATAAGGGTTTGCAGTGGCATAAATTGAGTGCCTGTGCCAGATTTTATTAATACATACCTGGCAGTAAGATCAGTAATTGTTGTTTTGCTCCTTTGCTTTTGCAGCTGTTCCTTATATTATTAGTGAGAAAGGAATTGACTTGAAACATGTGTCTGTAAACTTTTCTTTCAGTTAATGATTCTGAAAGAGCAAAATAATCAGAAGAAAACACTTCCAGATGGGATGCTGGATATAAATCATGAACAAGAAAATACACCAACTACAAATGGGAAGGTACAGCTATTTGCTTTGCTTAGCTGACATCTGGTTTTTAATCATTACCTATAACATTTTAATTTTAAACCATAATAAAATATTTTTAAGTGATCATCCAATTTAAAAGTCTTAGTTATTGAAATTTCAGCTTTTGCAGTCTGTCCAGTAATAAAATTATCTTTGGGGAGGGATGTTTACAGGTGAGCAACAATTTGTTTTTCAATCTTATTTGTATCATTCTAATACACTTTCTTTTCCCTGTTTAATAGAGATCCTCTGATGGTTCATTATGCCACGATGAAAACCTTGCTAAAGTGATTGAACTCCAAGACATCATAGATAAGCAAAACAAAGAGCAGACTCAAATGAAAGAACGCCTCACTGCTTTGTCCAGCAGAGTAACAGAGCTGGAAGAAGATCTAGACACAGCAAGGAAAGACTTAATAAAATCTGAAGAAATGAACACAAAGTTACAGAGGGATGTACGAGAGGTGAGGAAAGAACTGTCAGGATCTGGGGGCTCACAAATGCCATTACTTTATAGAATTTTAGTCTCACTGGTGCTCAGTTGAACCTTTATGTTTTTGGAAGTCTTTGGTTTGATAGATGAGAAGAAAAATGGTTTTTTTAGGATATGATTTGGAGTCTTTTTTTTTGTTTAAAAGACCAGTCATTTAAGAAAACTTACCTTCAGGATAAATCTATGACTAACTAGATATTTCATTAATAGATTGGAGATTTGCTATTGCCAACTTCAGCATGTTCTGTAAGAGATGCTTGATCTTGTCGTACATGCTCAGCTTATTGCTCATGCTTCCTTTTTTAAGAGATGCACTTGGCTGAGGAATCCCTTTGATCTCAGTGGTGTGTTTGACAGTTCCTGTCACTGCTGAATCCCTGATCTCCAAGGTCCCACATATCCTTATTAAATGGAAAGAGAGCTTAGTTAAATCCCAGAACACTCTCTGATCATCCCCAGCAAATCAAGAATTTGCTGTGTACCACTGGAAAGGAACGTAGCAGATCTGTGGTGTAAGGTATTTAAGACCAGTGGTTCTTAATCATTCACTGTTTGAAAAAAACCACTTCTTCCTACTTCATTTTCTACTGAGAAAAATAACCTGATTTTAAATTTTATTTATTTGATCACTAAATGATTATTTCTCACCTTCTGGCTTCTGTCCTTGCCCAGACTCTGGCCCAGAAGGAGGACATGGAGGAGAGAATCACCACTCTGGAGAAACGCTACCTCGCCGCACAACGTGAAGCTACATCCGTGCATGACCTCAATGATAAACTTGAAAATGAAATTGCCACTAAAGACTCCATGCACCGACAGGTTGTGGTTTCAAATGAGATGAAGTACATTTTGCTCAGCATAAAGCTAATGGAGATAATTATGGTTCATGCTGTGCTGAAGCACTTTGCTTTTAGGAAGATAAATATCAGCTGTAATGTGCTGTTATTAGTGATTGTTTTTCAGGAGCTGGAGTCATGCTTATAGAGATTTTTACCCTGGGAATAAAGATGAGAGAGCTTTACTGGGAAGGGGAAATGGTTTTGAGAAATTTAGTGCACTTCATTTTGGGGCAGCAGGGCTATTGTTCCTATTAATTGTGGATTTTTAAGTTACTGAGTGTGTATCCAAGGATCTTTAGTTTTGTGGGTGAGAATTACACATTTTGAGCTAAACTTTGAAGATTTGCATAGCATGTAGTGATTTTTACAGGCTATTGCCTTAGTGAGAGAGGAAGTTTGACAAGTGCCTGATGTGAAATAGTCCAACTTTATAAGCCAGAAATGGTTGTTTAGCCAACCACTTTCTAACTAATCACTTCTTTAACCCTCAACACCTACTGGCCATAACCTGTGCAGAGTGAAGATAAGAACAGGCAACTGCAAGAGCGACTGGAACTGGCTGAGCAAAAGCTGCAGCAGACCCTGAGAAAAGCTGAGACTTTGCCAGAGGTGGAGGCTGAGCTGGCACAGAGAGTGGCAGCACTTACAAAGGTGAGGTGATGGCAAAGTGTCCTCCAGACTCCCTCTTCCACTGGTGTCCCAGTGCAGGAAATCTGTTCCTAGTGTTGGTTTGATTACAGTTGGCTTCCAGTTTTACCACAAATAATTCAGAAAATATTTATATTTATTTCCTACTTGTTTTCCATTAATCTCTCTGAAGACACTCTGATTTACTTTTTAAAAAATTTTTAATCTTTTTTTTTTCCCCCCCACTCTTTTGGACTTGAGCAGGTTTTCTGTTAACTCTTCTACATCATAAAAATATCTCTCTGCATTGTTATTTTGGTGCTTTTTATTAAAATTATTCAATAATAGGTATAAAGTCTTCTAAACATGAACTGTTTCTGAAAGAGAAACCTAAGTTTCTTCCAATGCTAGCTAAGTGAAGCAAGTGGAGAGCAAGAGATGTTGTACTAGAAAATATCAAGATTTTTAGAGGGCTGCAAATGGAGTAATGAAATCTGAAGTATTGTATTTAGTTAACTACAAATGAGCCTTTTCAAGTGTGTATCTGCTTTCTTTCAAAGCCTTAGTTTCATTTCTTTCCCTGTTATCTTTCCTGTCCCTAACTGGCTCTGTAGTCTGACCTTTTGTCTCCTGGGAGCTCTGCTGCTAAAGATGCTAAAGTTTTGGAACTTGCCACCAAGCTTAGGAAGGTAGAATTTGTATCTTAGTCCTTGTCTCTGCTTGCTGCTTTCTGCTTTGCCATGATTACTAACAAAGGGTCCCATCGTCCAGGCTAGTGAGGAGAAACTGAAAATGCACTCAGTCTTTATTTTTATTTGTTTTTTGGTTTTATTTCTTGGGAATTTGAATGAACTTTGCTGTTGCAAGCTCATTTGCAAATAGTAATTGATTCATGGTACTTAGGGGTGAGAGGTTTCATCATTTTGCCACTTCCCATTTGAACTCTTGCAAGGTCCTTTTGGTGACAGAAAAGCATCTGTTCTGCATTGTCCTTTACCATAAATGGCAGTTGTGCAAAGCATGTTAGAAATATTCCTGTGCCTCAGTGTTTCTGTGCTTTAGAAGCCTGAAAAAACCCACCCAAATTCTAATTTTGCTCTCAAATTGACAGGCTGAGGAGAGACATGGCAATATCGAGGAGCGACTGAGACAGATGGAGGCACAGCTTGAAGAGAAGAATCAAGAACTGCAAAGGGTACTGCACATCATTTTGACAAAGACAAAAAGCTGAAAGAAAGAACCTAATCCTCTTTATTTCTCAGCTTTAAAATAAAGCCAGAGTTTTAGGCTGGCTGATAGTGAGTCACTGTACTGTGGCTAACCTTAAATCTCAAGGAAAATGTGCTGAAAGTCTCCAATGAAAGTTTGAAGAAACTTGCTGAATTAAATGACTATGGAAAAATTGGTTCCTGGGTTATAAATAATGGAATCCATTCTGAATTGTGCCTTTTAATTTTTTTTTTAATGTAGGCTTAGATTTTTAAACTTCTGATCTTGGCTCACTTATTAAAGTCTGAAGTGTCCCTTAGATTCCCTTTACAGAGCCCTGGAGGCACGTGCAGTGTTCCATTGGAACACTGTGGAAAAATATTGCTGTTAGAGAAAATGCATTTGGATTAAAGAAAGCTTGCTGCCTTAATAACCTGAAAATTGTTACAGGTATTGCAAATCTCAAGTTTTTTCAGTAGCTTTTTTGTATCTCAGGCTAGACAGAGAGAGAAGATGAATGAAGAGCATAATAAACGTTTGTCAGAAACTGTTGATAAGCTCCTGTCTGAATCCAATGAAAGGCTTCAGCTTCATCTCAAGGAGAGGATGGCTGCCCTGGAAGATAAGGTAACAAGTCACATTCCAGTAATGAATGTGTAATTCTGTAATGATTTGTGCCTTTTGCAATGTGTCTGTAACTTCAGCAAATTAACACAAACACCTTATTAATAAGTAGTTGCTGTTAAGGCTTTTTTTAGCATGGATTTTGAAAATATGCTCTTAAAAATCATTTTTGAGGTTGTCCCTGGGCACTGCACTGTGATGTTGAGAAGGCAGCTTTTAAGAATCTTTATCCTTTTTCACTTCTCCAGTGCAGATTGCATAAATAGGCTCATCCAGTGTATTACAGGAAGCCTAAAGCACTGGAACTTTGACCTTTCCAGTTCAGTTTCCTTTGTTTCCCACTGCTTTTGGCTGTACCAGTTCCCCTGAGTCATTGTGGGATTCCTGCAATTTGCTTTTCTTCTCAGGTAGTTCATTTTGAGACTCATATTATGAGTGTCAATGGGCTGTTCCTGCATTGTCAGTGCACATCTTGGAGTTTTCCCCTGCACTCAGTTAATCTCTTCTGACACAATTTTTACTCCTTTACTTCCCTTCTGCTTTTGGATCTAGGTCCTTATGGATTATTCTTCCATGCACAGCCTGAAGTTAGATCCCTTGCTCTCCATCCAGCTAAGCAATGTCTTCTAAAGTGGAACTTTGCTTGATTTGCTGACTTTGAGTTACTTGGTCTTGGATTAAAATATATTTGGTTTCTTTTACTAGAGGGTAAAATGACCATCTGGGGAAATGTTTCAGGAAAAGCTGAGTGTCTTTGGTTTTAAAGTCATGGCAGTAAAACGCTGTGGAACACAAATGGTGTTTCCAGACTCTTACTGAATGTTTGCTTCCTCTTGCATTCATGCATAATGCTTGAGGAATAGGTGATGTCTGAGGGTTAACCTTGACTCCTTATCTTCCAAACCATAACTACATTTGCAAATAATGAGGAAAATCTACTTGTCCTTTACTGTAGTTAACAGCTTCTAGAAAAGTGATCTTGTTGAGGCTTCCAGCTCATTCTTTTATGCTAAGTTGGGAAGAAACACAGAGGTGACATTTTAAGACTTTGTTCTGATCACGTGTTCTTTCTTGAATTACTTCAAATTATTACATAATTATTCCCTTTTTTTACTAGTTAGACTGTGACATGGAGCTTTAAAGGGCTGCTATTGCTATTAAAGATTTATGGAACCAGTACTATTACTAAATCCATTATTTAGAGGGCTGTACACCTGGAAGGACACACCTTCAGCTATAATCAAAATGAAATGATGGAAACAATCAAGGATCTGTAATTTAAGCTGCATTTATGTTGTGTTGATGGCATGTTTTTTTAATATTCCTCGTGGTTATAGTTTAAAAGTGTAAAGCTTATGAGTGGCTTAATTTGTGATGCCTTTAATTTCAGAATTCGCTTCTTCGAGAAATTGAAAATGCAAAAAAACAAATAGATGAACTTCAGCATGAAAAGGTAGACTTTGCATTTCTGAAATATTATCTTGGAACTTAATTGCTGCCTTGCTACATAGCAGTATCAGATTTTAATTACTCATAAAACTTAACATTTCCTGCTCTGTTTAAGAGAAATGAGCTGTTATTGCTTATTTTATGGTATTGTGTGCCACAGTTCTAGGAGGATTTTATAGGTAATACATAACCTTTTAGTCCAAGACTTAACACACTTTGAATATGTGAAGTGCCTGGATATGTTGGCAATTGGCCAAAGTTTGGAGATTGTGTAAATTTTTATACTGTTGTACATATGACCTTGAACAGCACAACCAAACAAGAAATACTTTTAATGTTGGGCATTTTTCCTTAAAGTTTCAACTCAAAGCATTGAATATCACAAAATGCTTGTGCAACTGCAAACACTTTTTAAGACCTGGGGAGCAGAGGGAGAAATATTTATTAGACTTGGCTGCTCCTTGGCAGTAGCAGCTGCCTGGTGTTCTTGTCCTGGAAATGACAAGGTCCCTCCTTACAGATGTTCATTATCAACCACTTTTTATTTTATTTATGCTTTTGTTGTTTTCTCATTAATTGTATTTCTCTGCTGTTAAATTCCGGGTTTCTAGAGCATGTAAAAATGTCCAAGTTCAAAGTGAATGCTTTTAGATCCTTTTGTGCAGACAGCTTGAACAAATCTTGTTTCTTATCGTCACTTAATTATAATAAACTTAGTAGCATGTGAACTAATAGCTGATTTAAAATACATATTGTTGTTACTAGAGTCAGGGTAGAGAGGCAACAGAATTATTCTGGGGTGCCCTTTTGTGACAGTGCTGTATTGTGTACAGCAAAAACAATGTTTAAATAGATGAAGGATATATCTTAAAATCTGTTATTTCCACGTTTCAGAGAAATGAGATAAAAAACCTAAATGTTAGTTTATAAATTTGTATTTGATACTATTAAAAAAAAAAAACATACGTTTTTTCTGTTTATTTTTCCAGGATCAGCTTGTATTAAATGTTGATGCATTAAGGGCTGAAAACGACCAAGTGAGGCTCAGAGCCACATCACTTCATCATAGGTACCAGCAGTAGTTTTGTTTTTTCCTATTTTCTTTAAGGTCACTAAATACAATTTTGTAGATTATAAATGAAAATGTTTTAGTCGTGGCTATAAAATTCATTTTTATAGAGCACACAAAGCAATGTTTATATTGCTTAAAACCAACTGGCAGTGGTGGGACAAGGGGAATCCCTTGGGTGACATTTTTTTGGTTTTTTCTCTCCCTTTGTAAGGACGAAATGTTTGTTTTGTGTTGCAGCAGACAGGATTTCAGATTCCCTGTGCCATCCTCCTCTGTGGGGGACAGTCACACTGACTCCTATGGCACCTCCTCCGTGCTGAGGCGGCCCCAGAAGGGACGTCTGGCTGCTCTCAGGGACGAGCCTTCAAAGGTGAGGAGGACAAATAAAAATAACACAAAAACCCAGATTTGGTCAGTGCATGAGGCTAATGGGGTGCAAGGAGGTTTTTGAATTGGGAGGACCTGGCAATAAACTCCTGGATTTTATAGATCCTGTATTACCAACTCATGAACAGCTGCTGGTCCTTTTAATTGTTAGCAAATAGTTGCAAGATTATGGTTTGGAGCTCCAATTTTGTTTTGTTGGGTTGTTTGTTTCTTTTTAATTTTTGTTTTTATTTTTAAATTTTGATAAGCCTGTAAAGTACAATTTGAAACAATCCTACTTTTTGGTCTGTACTCTAATCTAACATGTTACTGTTCTGCAAGCAATTTCCTTTCAGGACATGAGTACTCATTACATAAAACTGATTCCATTGTTCCCATGGAATTGATAGCGAAATTCTACTGTAATTAAAAGCGTTTATCACCAAAATATGTGGTATAATAATTGACTCAATGAGCTTGTTCTGCATCTTGCAGTTCAATGAAATTTCAAGTTTCCTACTTCAAATAGTAGCTTTTATTATACTTTAAATTATAGCTTTTCTTTTAACATTTCTCCAAACATTGCTGTCTGGATGGATTCGTTCAGCATGTAAGTGGACTTACATAAATTATTTTAAACATCTTGATAAGCAGTAGAGATGTCACATTTTTCCCATCTGAGCTTGGATTTATTTCTTTAATGGATTCTTGTAGGTTCAGACCCTGAATGAGCAGGACTGGGAGAGGGCCCAGCAAGCCAGTGTGTTGGCAAACGTGGCACAGGCATTTGAGAGCGATGTGGATGTGTCTGACGTGGAGGACGACAGGGAGACCATTTTCAGCTCCGTTGACCTGCTGTCACCAAGTGGCCAGGCTGATGCTCAGACTTTGGCCATAATGCTGCAGGAACAGTTGGATGCCATCAACAAAGAAATCAGGTACGGTCTGTGTGCTGTTAAAAACCCGTTTTCCTGCTGTTACCGTATGGACTAGAAATCCTGAATATTAGAATATAAAGTGTATAAACCATAATAGTAGTAGTAATGCTAAGGCTTGGAGACTGCAGTTTCCAGAGTAGGCCCTGGGAAACCAACTTAGGAATGTGCTGTGCTGAGAAAACAATTAGCAGAGCATGCAGAACTGTTAGTGATAAGGTTGAAGTATAATCATAAATAAAGTACTGGTGGTGAGTAGTGGCGGAAGAGAGAGATCAAGGGGGAGAACACTATAGTCCTAGCATAAGCAACCTTGAAGGAGTTATGATGTAAAATGTTATCTACAAGGTGAATGTATCTATATTGTTTAGAAGAATATGTACTTCTGCACGAAAACCATTTGTAAAAAGGGTATAAAAACCCTCTGAAAAAGGGAACCAGCGGGATCCTGACTTTGGACGCGAGTCCGCAGGTCCCCGGGCCCCGAATAAAGCACCGCATAAACTGACACTCTGTTGGTTTGTGTTTTACTTGGGGTTTCGGGCAGCACTGCCAAGTGCCGCTTCTCTCAATGCGTGCTCCTTGCTGGAACACCCGTTCCACTGAGGCTGATTTTTTTTTTTTTTTTTTTTTTTTCCATCCCCAGGCTGATCCAGGAGGAGAAGGAGAACACGGAGCAGCGCGCGGAGGAGATCGAGAGCCGCGTGGGCAGCGGCAGCCTGGAGGCTCCCGGCCGGTTCCGCTCGCTGGGCTCCATCGCCCCCGCGTACGGCGGGGCCCTGGCCGGCTCCTCCCCGCCCGGCAGCGGCCGCTCCACGCCCCGCCGCGTCCCGCACAGCCCGGCCAGGGAGGTGGACAGGCTGGGCATCATGACCCTGGTGGGTACCCGCGGCCTGCAGCGCCCTCGCAGCAACGGGCCTCTTCTCCTCGCTTCGGTTCGCTTGCCCCTTCTTTCCTCTCCTGCTTACTCGGCTGTAATTTTCCTTCCTCTAGGTTTTCCTACTGCTTCCTTTCAACTTCTATAAAAAGTGTAAGATACGTAAAACGGTCAGAGCTCAAGTGTATTATTTGGTCAACATCTTGTGCCTAAGTATTTATTCCTCCTTATTTATTCTTTCTTCAGACTCCTCTTCCTAGAAGAAATGTTTTCTTTTCAACCACTTTCGCCCTCTGCTTCAAACTTTATTTTTAGCAGTCCACTATTCCACTAAACACTCAGCTAAAAAGCAATTTGCATATTAATCTTGAAGACTGGGATGATATCGCTGCTGTTTGAATATTAATGAGTGCTAGTGTCCTGTTTTAGGCTATTAAAGCCTGATTGGTAGAAGAAATATCTGTTAGACCTTATCTGTAGGTGATAAAGTAGTTTAGTCTTAGGAGTTCAGAGAGTAGAGAAAGATGTTTTACTTTCTTTGACATTCTTATGACTGCTTAAGAAGATTAATCTTTCTCTGAGCTGCTTTATGCATGTAAACACATCTGTAAAATTAAGATACAAATTTCCCCCTTTCTGGTTTTTACATAAATGTTAATTAAGAATGAACAGTTAAAAACAAGTTTTTCAGCTAAGTAATTTTGCTGTCTTTTTAAAATTAATGCGTACATATACCAAAATAGCTGCTTTATTCACAAAAGGGAATAAATTTGCCTTATTTGCATTAAAATAAAAATCATTGTACTAGCTCTAGCCATATATCCAGGGTCAAGCAGTCTTCTAAAAAAAATCTACCAAAATTCTGATTGTGGAGTGCTCTATCTTCTAACCTTTCACAATAATTAGTTACACTAAATACTTCTCATGCAGAAAACAGTGTACAAATTTAAGTAGCTCATTCCCCCAAAACTAGATCAGGAGAACGTGTCTTGTCTGAAATCCAATGCAACTGAAGAAAAGTGAACTGTAATTAAGTTCACTTTAGATCCTAATTGTGCATCAAAGTCACTTGATCTGATGTTTGCAGTTGTATTTCATGGATTTTGTACTTGGCAACTGATTTGTGAAAGCTTGAAATCAAGAGTTAGAGAACAAGAGCTTTCTAGAAACTTTAGGAAGAGCTATCATGAATTATTAGACTTGACTTCTGCTGTGTTTTCCAATTTAATAGAGTTGCATTAGTTTTTGATCATGTAGGCAAATTAGCTTAATGCCAGTGGTTATGCAGCTCAGTCAGTTGAAAGCCCCTCATGATTAAAAAGCATCAACATGATAAATGGTGAAGCCTACAGCTCTCTTGAGCAGCCCTTGTGGGCAGTTCATTCCATGTGGTGAACATTTTCATTTTTATGCTCATCAGATTTAATGGATGAAAGATCCAGTAATGGTAAAATGAGTCTGCAGTGCTTTGTCAAGAACTTGAGGAGGAACTAGATCATCTTTAAAGGTCCCTTCTATGATTCAGTGAACTTATGATTTATTAATGTAGTACTCTACAGTCGGATTGAACAAAACTTTCCATATTAATGCTGCAAAATTTACATGTATGCTAAATCAAAAACAATTAAAAGTTATCCTTTGTGGGAGGGAAACAACATCCCTCCCCCCAGTCCCACTTCAAAGGGGGACAACTTTATTTTTGGTTACAGCCTTTTTAAATAATGAGAGCTATTAAACAAATTATCTAAATTTAACTTTTGTCAGCATCAGTCTGAATAAGCTGTTTGTGTAACTCTTGCTGTGTGCACTGGCAGAGGTGAGCACTCCCTGGGGAGTGAGGTACAGTGGATGGAGGATAAAATAAAAGTGGTGGTGAATTCCTGCTCAAACATTCCAGCACTTGAAAGCTGTAAAAAGAACAGAATCCTGTTACTATATAGAAATGGGCTATTGTTGGCACTCTTTGACATTATTAAAGTCTTGGCTGCTTTTTGTGCAGTGTAGGAAGCAGCTGCAGGAATCCCTGGGTTGTGAGGAGCGATGAGTGCAGATGATTTATTAAGGCTGCTGTGGCTGCCCTGGAGGTTCAAGGCAGGTCCTCACCTTTTCAAAGCAGAGCCTTGCACCCCCATGCACTTTACTGGGGGTAAGACACTCAATACAATGCACTCAAGCATCTCTGGTACTTTGGTAGATAACCACCTCTAAGTGTTTATTTTTGGTTCCTTTTTTCCTCACTTCAGGGCTATATTTAAGTAATCTGTGATTTAAGGAGAACTTCACACCCAGTATTTCTCTGTGCCATTGTTGTAATTGTTGTTTATATTCTCCCTAAGATGTTTTGTCTGTATTAGTTGTTTCAGTCTGTTCTACAGTTTACAATGAATACAGCTTTTCCAAATTTCTTTTCTTTGCATGCATCTGTCAGCCTAGTGATTTAAGGAAACACCGTAGAAAGGTAAAAATCTTCAGTTTATTTCATGGTGTGCCCCTTCGTCTCCCTCCCTGTCCCCAAACTCATTAGTGGATAACAGGAACATAAAGCACTTGCAGGGTAGCTCTGATTAAAACAAGATTATGGTTTATCATTTTAGCCTGAGTGTGGGTCTGTTTTGTGGGTTTTTGTGTTTGCCTGTTTTTGCTGCTCTGGAGGACTGTTGTGCTGCTTTCTGTTTGCAACCACTGCTTTGCAGGCTTCATGCATCAGTGCTTCATTTTAAAAGCTGTCACTGCACACACAAATAAGTTATTCTTTCTGCCACTCAAGCTTTTGTAGCCACAGGTGTGTAGAAACTGACTTCACAGAGTCAATAATCTTGCTAATAATTCTTTCCACAGGTCTCTTTAGCTTTTCTGTCTTTGCAGTTGCTTAAACTCGGACAGGTATATTGTTTTTGTGGTGCTGAAGGCATTACTTCACTATTTAGCCCTATAAATGAATAAAAGATAAGTGCTACTTTCTCATTTCAGTAGCTAAGACTGAATTTAGTAGTTTGTCACTGAAGATAACAAGAAATTCATAAAGCAATCAAGCAAAAAATAGGCAACTGCAGAATGGTAAGGGCAAGAGTGATCCTTCAACACTGAAATAAGATTCTTCCTTTCACTATTTCGTGGAGTGTTGGTATTGCCTTCATGTTTTGACATTACTCCTGAAGTTTTCCTTCCTTTTCCATCAGTCTCCAGCTTCCAGAGAAGAGGTACGAGATGACAAAACCACCATCAAATGTGAGACATCACCACCTTCTTCACCTCGGTCTTTGCGTCTGGACAGAGTCCAGAAAGGAGCTCTGCACACAGTGAGCCACGAAGATATCAGGGACATTAGGAAGTAAGTAGCTGGGAATCACTCAGACCTACCAGGAATTCAGTGTTCCACAGCATCAGAATAAAGCCCCAGACTGCAGTGCTGTTCAGCCTATAGGATTTTAGTCTGAGTGTTGCAAAATGTTTCTCCAAAGTCAGGAGTGTGAACACATGAATGGGTGACTGTGTTACATAAACATTAGGAATGTAGATTTTGCTAATGCTTAGAAATGGCTTCGTGGGAATTCTTTTGGTTCTCAAAGTCTGCATTAAATTTGCTTCATGCTTGGGATATGAAAAATGTAACTCCTTTTTAAGTTGTAATTTAGCTATAAATTGCGAAATAACTCATAAAATTGCCATCACTTTGATTGACAGATACTCTTTTCAAACTACCTAAGTATCTGAGCTGGATTCCACTCAAGTGTTTCATTTGCCCCTTTCAGTCAGGAACTTGTGTCATCAACATTTCTTTTCATAACTCATAAAAGCTGGAATTGAATGTCGTTAGTGAGTTACTGAACTTCAATTAACTTGAACAGAACCCTGAACTTACCTCTGGTGAATTTGTTGTACGTGGGCTCCTTCATGCCTCTTTTTTTTTTTTTTTTTTTTGGTACAGTTCAACAGGTTCACAAGATGGGCAAACAAGTAATCCTAGCAGCAGTAACAGCAGCCAAGATTCCCTTCACAAAGCCCCCAAAAAGAAGGGGATCAAATCCTCCATTGGCCGCCTGTTTGGCAAGAAGGAAAAGGGACGACCTGGCCAAGGAAGCAAGGAAGCTCTAGGACAAGGTTGGTTTGCTTTTCCTGACACAGTGAGAGAGATGGCCTTGGGGGCTTGGTTTTACACATTCCTGATCAGTTATATTACAAAGGATTAAATTGAGAGTGACTTTGAGTTTGGGGTTTTTTTGTAGGTGGCATGGGAGAAGCAGATGGTTCCTCTCAGGATGCATTAGGTCTCAGCAAACTTGGAGGTCAGGCAGAGAAAAACAGGAAAATGCAGAAAAAGTAAGTTATCAAATATTTGTAATCCTGTGTTATTCATGTATTGCTTTGTTTAAAAATGCTGTGGTTTTATTTTTTAGTTTGGTTTTGGGGTATTTTTGCCTAATATGGTGCTATGGCTAATAAGCCTCTGTAGATCTATTTTTTTTTACTATTTTTTCCAGAACATTAATAGCAGCATAGGTCATGGTAAGTTTGAAAGGAATTTAAGCTGAAAACTTACAGTTGGACTGGTGTAATAAAGAAATTTGGAGATAGAAGTGGACTCTTACCAAATTCCCCCTGAATTTATTATATTTCATACCTGCTTTGGGAGGTATTAAATATAATAAATTAAAAATACCTTTCATTCAAATGAGAGTTTTCCAAAAGTTGCCCTTGGCTGTTCTTTGCTCCAGTGTGGAGGAGTTGACAGAAGGGAAGCACGAGATGCTGTGTGCAGACATCCCTATGTCTGAATTTGCTGTCTCCTTTCTCTGTCCTTTGTGTTGCAGCTGCTGGCAGCTTCTCTCTTCACTAATTTTTTCACTTTTGTTTAAGATTGTCTGCTGAAATCTTTTTCCTTGTACCATATAGCCCTGTTTTTTTCAATTTTTTTTTTAATCAGTTGTGACTATTCCTTTTTTTTTGGCACCTTGTATGCAGTTACCTTTTCCTAGTCATGAGAATTTTTTCACTCTGTCCCAGAAAATCTTTAGTTTACTGCTTATCTTTGGAGTGTCTGCATGCTTTGTTGTTTCCAGACTTGGAACAGATGAAGCAAAGACTAATCACAGGTGAAAAACAGATATTGCTACTGGTAGAAATCCTGACTTGATGCTTATATGGGGATACAGGAAACCCTCATATTTATATTAGTAGGATCAGGCATTCCTTGCATTTTTTCTCCCAGTGCTGAGCCATATACCTTAAACTTCTGCTGCTTCTGTTCAGCTGTCAAAAAACTGATGAAGATCAGACTTTCCTTGCCTTCTGAGGACAGACAGTAAATGTTGGAAAGAAAGGGTGCTAATTTCCCCTTTGAGAGGGATTTCTTGCAGTACCTAAGTTCTGTTAACTAATACGAATAATGCCTGGTGGCTGCTAATGAAAACCAGCAGTGTGTTGGTTTGAAAAGTTGGAATGGAATGTGGGTTTGTTTGGATAACAGAAGGCTCAGCTGTTTTTCTTCAGACTGCTGCTCTGAAGGCAATCATATATTATTATGAGCTGGTATTTTCCCTTTTCTACAGCGCTTTAAAGTCATACCACATCTTGGTTGAATAAATAGCTTTAGTCTGGTCATATCTAAAGAGTGGTAAGGTCTGTTCTTTGAGCAATATAGGTATTTCTCAATACCAGCCACAAGTTTCATTCTCAAGTGAAATAATCCATACTGTCTTGCTTTAAGAAATGCAAGAAGTGCAGTTGCAGATAAATCATGGCTTTTCTTGTAAACATTCTGCTTTTCGAAAATATACTGGTGTTACTTAAAGCATAATTTATGGCTGCAAGTTGCAGATTGCTTAAAAGGCAGCTGTCTCTTCTAAACAAATGAAAACTTTTAGTTTGGAATTGCCTTCCCTAGCTCTTCCAAAGCCCCTCTCCATCTCTTCCACAGCCCCTTTAGAGCCCCTTCCAGTACCTAAGAGCTCCCTGGAGCCTTCTGTTCTCTAGCACTCAATGAAATTAGTTCAGTCTAGAACTATCATTTGAAAAATCCAAGGTGCTTTCATGCAACTGTTCAGAATCCTGAGGGGTGTTCTGAACATGGGAAGCAATATTACCACAAGAGGTCAGAGATCCCTTGCTGCCTTCATGAGATGCTCCTTATCAAAAGAAAAAGTGGTAAAGCTGCTCTGAATTGCTTTTCACTCTGATATTGGAGGAGGATAAGTTAAAACAGATTTTGACTGACTGCTTACAAAACCTTGTATTCAGCAAAAAGAATTCCAGCTACCTGAATGCTTGGAACAACGAGAGCTCATTCTATTTATAGCTGTCTCTAATCCCTATTTGCTCATTTATCTTTCTGGTTTCTGCTTGCATGTGCACAAACAGGCTGAGGGCAGTGTTCACTGTCTGCTAACAAAAATCTATTTATAGTTACAGAATTAAATTACAGTACACATTATTTGTCTGTTTCTGTATGCCTTTGAGTTCAATTTAATCCTAGTTTTATATTTGTCCTTCATTATTTTATTTTCCTTTTGTTTGCCATTTGATGTGGTAGTGCAAAATCAGGGTAAGTTTGTATTTATTTTTATATAGGATTGTTGTGCAAGTATGATAAAAGTCATTTGGATTTTTTAGCAATATATTAAAACCTCTATCCTTTCTTCAAAAAAGTATGATCATGAGAGGAAATACTAGATTCAAAAGAATGTATTATGAAAATGTTGCTGAAATAAATCCAATGTCACCTAGTTCAGTATGAAAGGTAGTTCAGTGTCTTGTCTTAATTTGCATGGTGTGAGCTTTTATAGTGGAAATATTAAACTCTCTTAGATTAGTTTTGTAATCTGGGATTTGAAAGTTGTTTAGCAATAGTAGGTATTTGTGTTTCCAAGGTAGATGTATTTCTGTAAAAGTGTTGTTTGGTGTTTACTAAGCCTTAGTTGTTTATAGTGCTGTGTTCATCTCTGGTGTGAGCTGTGGTAGTGACAGTGTTTGCCACAATTGTGTTTGTGCTTTTCTGTGTACAGCACAACCAACTCAGTACTGTATTAATCAAAAAGGAAGGCAACCCTAAATTTACCCTAAAGATAACTCTCATACACCAAACACTTACTTACTGATGCTCTGCCTGTTTCCATCTCATGTTTTACAACTGTTGCTTCTCAGTTTTTACACCCTGAAGCTCTGTCACTTCCATCAGCATCACTCTCTTCCCCACACTGCAGTGTTTACTGTGTTCTGAACTTCTTCCAAATCAGTCCTCTTCAGTTCCATCCAAGAAATCTGGGATACAGCATTCCCCTCTGGCTATGAGCTCTGCATGGATCCATTCCCATGCTGTCTTCATCCAGTGACAAAGTGAGCTTGCTGTGGGCTGCTTTATTTTCCTTGTGGGGTGAGTGTGTGCTCTCCTGCCAAGAGCCCTTCTGAGCACAGACACTTCACACGGTTCTGGAGGGTCCTGTGCACTCTCTGCAGCATCAGGCACCACCTGCAGCTTTGACATCATTTCTCACTTCCTGTGACCACAGCTTTTGTCCTCTCCAGCTGCTGTGAGATGCCTCTGGAATGTGTCTAACAACAAGCCTTCCCCCCTTGCAGCAGCATGTTTGGGCTCCTGTTCCAAGGGAAGCTCAGCCAGGTTTTTTATTAAATCTCCAGACATCTCTCCCTTGGTTTTGTCACCTAGGAGTTATTCCAGTAGCCAGCTACTCTTTTGGCACAGGGCCAGGTTTGTACCACCTGTTAATTGCTGATGCCACTGCAATACTTTTTCCTCACAAATATTCTGGATTTTGCACCTATTTCCTACGTGGTACAATGGCTGGGGATAATGGTGAGACTCAGTTGGCCTGGCCAGACAAAGTTGTGATCTTTCAGGGATCTGATCACATTTTACTAGAATGCAGTGAGTGTCTTGGTGGAGTTGGAAGGGGATAGTGGCAAAAGGGAAGTTCTCTGCTATAGGCAAAAAACATCAATGCATCATTTGCAGATGAAACAGCAGCTGCTTCTCAATTCTTCCTATGAGATGTTTTGTGCCTGGGCTACATCTTGAGCTTTGGGGTTAAGGATTTCCTGTGCAAGCAAGTTTATCTCCTACTGCATGTGAACAAATTCTGCAATTAATTTTCCACTTCATGGTTGCTTTCCTCCTTGGATCCATTGAATAATTTCTGCATAAAGTAATCTCATAAACGTTTTTTCCCTGTTTCTATTTTTATGTGTTTTCTTCCATCACACAATTATTTTCTGCCTACAATACCACTATGAGTTTCAAGTTGGCATCATAACTTCTCTTTAAATCTTTGATGTATTCTTTGTATTCTACTCCAAAAGATTCACTGTTTCATGGTTACCATGAAGTATGCAATGAGACTTAACACAACAACCAGAAATCATATTGTTGTTCTCGAACTCCACAGAATACAACCACCAAAAAGAAAGGCATTGACACCAATCTGGAAGCTAAAGTACTTGGAAAAAACTGTGTGTTCCTTTCTGACAAATACAGTATTAAGCACTTTATTCTGTTCTTACCAAATAGTGTTTCATATGATCTTATTAACTTACTTTTCTAATTTTTAAATATTTAAACAACAAAGAGAAGTAGAACTAAATGTGTTCAGGGCTAATTAATTGTGCAATGAATGTAATGTGTTCCACAGTAGCAGGGAAATAGCTGATCCTTTATTCCCAATTTAGAAATATATGTGTCTTTCTGAAGTATATAAATATGTCTAAGCTTTTACAGTCTTCTTTGGTAGTGAAATTCAGCAGTTGAGCTGCTGACTGTTGAACATTGTTTCACCCTAATGGATGGATGCCCAAGTGGTACCTAGAATGATTATTTGTAACCAGTTGTCTGGCAGTGCCTTCCTTCCTCCCCTTTTCCCATTCCTGGGAAGGACATTTAATCAGGACAAATTACTGGGATGTTCTTCTAGAGCAATAGGAATTTATTGGTGTGCAGGTGGGGAAGTGCTATCTATTGATAAAGCAGTTGTTACTGTATTTATTGCTTCATTGATTGATTCCTAATATTTAGTTACCTGCCAATATAACATGAGAATCCTAGATATGTCTAAAAGAGCTGAATGCTGCATTTCCATTTTCTAGGAATAGCAAAACAGCTCCTTGTCTGTCAGTAATCACTCTTAAAGGTGCCTTGTGTATTTTGATACCTGTAACTTCTAAAAATGTTATCATCTTAGATCTATCCAGTGAGACAGTTCAAAAGGCAGGGAGATTTTATTTGATTTAAATAGTGAGAAAATGGTAAATACATAATATGGGATCTTAAATCTGTAGCATTGCTGTGTATCTTAATTCTACACTTACAGGCATGAATAAAGAACAGTAAAATCAGTCTAATTAGGTGAAGTTGTTTTTTCAGATTTTCAAAGGGGAATGAGTGGGGATTTAACCATATACACTTGGCTTTCAAAGTAAAATGGTGGGGTTTTTTTTGTTTTCTCCATGTTTTCAGCCAGGCATATCCAAGCAGCATTGCATGCTTATACCCACAGTTCTAGTTTTTGTCCTGTAGTTTATCAAACAATTTCGGCAGCTGTTTATAGGGACCTTGTGAGCTTCCATTGTCTCTGGAAGCTGAATTGTCAATATTAAACCTCAGACGCTTCTGTTCCAGAACAACAAAGGAAATGGTGTCATCAGGGGAGATGAAAGCGGAGTTTCAGTACAAAGCCTGTCAGGGTAGGATTGCCAAACACGACTCTGGTTGTGTGAGGCTGTGCCTGATGTTGTGACAGGCTGAGGTTCACCAGTGAAATGGTCACTGTCCCAGTGTCCAGCCCTGAGGGACAGGCATGTACACGCTGAGGAGAAATGACTACTTGGGTTCAGCTTTGCTGGGCAGAAAACTGAGCAGCTGAGAATCTGATTGCCAAATAAGCCTGACATCTCCACTTTGGGTTGAGAGTGTTGGGTAGAGTGTCAGTAGTGGCTTCAGACACCAGGTTCTGAAAGGCAAGATCCACATCTCTGCTGCTCTCAGATTTCCTGCCCAGCTCAGCTTTCATCCCTGTGTAGTCCCTGTACATGTGCTGTACCTGCCTGAGGAGGTGGATCATATAAGGCTGGGAAAGGAATAAGTTAATTATTGGAAAGAAGATAGTGAAGTGAGTGCAGCACTGGAATTGTACTGTCCATTCTAACTAATGCCTGTTTCTGTAACTGTAGGCACGAGTTGCTGGAGGAGGCCAGAAGACAAGGTTTGCCTTTTGCACAGTGGGATGGGCCCACTGTGGTGGTGTGGCTGGAGGTGAGTGGTCCTCCCAAAATGAATAAAAAGCCCCTCAACGGTACACACTTGTAAAAACTGTGTGGGTTTGGAGGCAGGAATGTTTTCCATATCCTGTTCACTTCCTTCTGTCTGTGTTCCAGCTGTGGGTGGGGATGCCAGCCTGGTACGTGGCTGCCTGCCGAGCCAATGTGAAAAGCGGTGCTATCATGTCAGCCCTGTCTGACACGGAAATCCAGCGCGAAATCGGCATCAGCAATCCCCTGCACAGGCTCAAGCTCCGCCTGGCCATCCAGGAAATCATGTCCCTAACCAGCCCCTCTGCCCCTCCCACCTCCAGGACGGTAAGGAAACTCCTGCAGCATTAAACACCTAGAATTTCCCCACTGTTTGACTGTTAACTTAGAACTGAACTTCTACTGAGAATTTCTGGAAAGGAACATATTATTTAAATATAGGTTGTTCCTTCCTTTCATGGAAATTAACTAAAGGAATAACTGCAATTTTCTTTCTTGAGGAAGAGAGAAGTTTATTTCAGTCTAAGTATGTAATCCAAAGTATTTAGAGTATGTGTTATTGGCCTCATCTTTTGGCCTCCAGAGAATTTCAAATACAAGATGAAGCATACAACTGTGTACAGAAATTTGTAGGATAGTTGGAGACTCTTTTAATGCAGCTATAAAGCCATTAACTCCATATAACTCAAACTACATCATCTAGGAGTCACGTGTCTCTCTAAAATTAAATTAGGTAGTTAGTGGGAATTTTCTCTCATGAGTCTGGCTGCCCTGCAGTCTGAAGTTGTTCCTGGAGTTACGTGCTAGATTACAAATGTATTTTTCGGATTAGAGCAGAGCCGAGTGCTTACCCATTAATGAAATGCTGTCAGCTGTTTCTGCTGCTCGGTTTTGTTAATATCTGTTAATATGTGTGAAGGAAGTTGATCCCTGTGATTAGGCTTTTATTGCATGCCATGACTGTCAGTAGCTGTACCTGACCTAGAGACCATTGCTTTGCCCATGCCTGCTCCTTACATGTACCGATTGCTTATCTGTTCTGCAACCTCTCCTCTTTGTTACTGCTTTCCTTTCACTGGATGGGATTGATTCCCTGTGGGCTCATATTAGACCACGGGAAATGTCTGGGTAACACATGAAGAGATGGAAAATCTTACAGCCACACAACAAACGGTTAGTTTACAGTGTTGCCACTTCTCTTCCTTAGAGTGCTTTTCCCACTTCTTGAACATTTGAATCAAGTACTTTTTGGTCTTTTTTCTTTTTCTTTTTTTTTTTTCTTCAAAATAACGCACTAAAATTCTGGATTATTGCTTCTTCTAATTATTAACCTTGTAATCTGCATCTTGATCGCTTTTTTCCAGAAGGGAGGAGAAAAAAAAAAAATCAATGTTGATAAGATTGTAAACAAAAATCTAATAAAATGGAGCTCTGACTTGATTGACACATAGACAAATTGAATTATTGGTGCAGAAACTTCTTCTCTCCAGAAAACTTAATCAGTAGATGGGGCTTGCAACTTCTCATACCAAAAAAAGTGCCTTGTGTATAATTTTTTACACTGCATGATGCTTGCTTTATCTAGATTGTTTTGGTATGCAGTAGATTTAGAGTCTTGCAGTGCACCATTAACTTTGACCTCCCTACTAAACTTAAACACTAATATGTGTGTGTTCTTTTGCTTTCTTAACCACCTAACAGGAAGATGAGGAGGGAAGCTGGGCTCAGGTTGGAAACTTTATCTAATATTACAGACTGTATGTAAACTGTCATAATCATTAGAGCATGAAAGAATCTGTTTTTCCTTTAGGCCAGCATCTTCTAATGATTCTGGGTGTGACCTGGGGATGGGGAGAGGGGGAAGCCTGCAGACTTATCTCGCTACAATGCACACTTGGGGAATACATGTGATTTGAATATTTTAATGTTTTGGGGGGATGGCTCTCTGAGGAAGCCAGAATTCCAAGAGTAATATCTACTTTGTGCAGAAAGTCCCTGTCCAACCCAGCCACCATCCCAGGTGTGCCACAAGATACCCTGGGCCTGGATGGTTAAGTAGATTTCTATGCACTAATTCTGTAATCCCCCTTGATTGATTGTTTTGCCTTAAAGTGGTGGCAAATCCTATTTGTATTTTCAGGCATTGATGTAGCTGAGTATTTATACAGGGATGGAAACAAAACTTGGCATTTACCCATGATCCATATCTTTGGACAGTATGGGCTCTTCTTGCTTGGCTGCCCTCCAGCTTAAACCTGATTTAATAAGTCCCATTAACTACATCTCAGCTACTCATTTGTTAATTGTCAGTGATAACAAGCCCAGAGTAAGGAGCTCTTTCATTCTTCCACCTTCTGATGGCTTGGAGAGGTGCATTTCCGTGTGGCCTTGCTCCTTTCTGGAAGGTGCTTCCTCTAGAGGAGAAATAAAACTTTTGACATTTAACAGAAAAATCAATTCTTATGCTTTTGAAAAAAGGAGCTTCTGGGTTTTGTTGCCCTAAGAATGATTAGATATATGGTTACAAGCTCTCATCTTAGACGTTTTCTCTAAAAAAATGCCTAGTGAGTTGCAGATCAAAACTGTAATGAGAAAAGTCTCTTTTTGGATAAGGACTAGCATTTAGAATGGCTTGTTCTTCAGTAGCAGGATTTTATCAGCTTCTGAAAATAGATAACTGTATTTTAAAAGGCCTGCAGTTATTTTTCTGATATCTTTTCTGTATCAATCACCTTTAAAATAAGATTCCCCCCCAGTTTTTGAGAGTATTTGCAACATCTCAATTAAATTCTATGACTTTTGCTATCCAACCATGTAGATTAGTCTTTTTAAAAAATATTATTAGCTCTTGCATATTTTGTCATGCTATTTCTTGATATAAATTGACAGTTTTACTTGCTGATGTGAATATCTGAACTTGCTTTACTTTATGGGGGTGACTTCTTTGGAAAACCCACATGTAGTATTCAGTAATATGCTTATCTTTATAGACTAAGAATCAAATAAGCAGTTTCTTTAAACTATGCTGTCTAAAACAGCTTTTTCTCTTTTCATTTCTCATTTCAATAAGCTTGTCCCTTAATTTATTTTTTTTTCCAAACCAGACATTAGCCTATGGTGACATGAACCACGAGTGGATTGGCAACGAGTGGCTGCCGAGCCTGGGGCTCCCTCAGTACCGCAGCTACTTCATGGAATGTCTGGTGGATGCTCGGATGCTGGACCACTTAACTAAAAAAGACCTGCGTGGGCAGCTGAAAATGGTGGACAGCTTTCACAGGTAAGGAGGTTGAAGCTGGAGACCTCACCCACAGTTAAGTGCTTCCATTATCTCTCAGTATTTTTTCTGATTTTTTTTTTTCTCTTCTCTGTCCAAACAGGAACAGTTTTCAATGTGGAATTATGTGCCTCCGAAGACTGAATTATGATCGAAAAGAACTGGAAAGAAAAAGAGAAGAAAGCCAGAATGAAATTAAAGGTTAGTGCACTGTCTTCACCTCAGTCTGGTTCTGCCATGTTTTCACTGATCAACTTTCACTAACAGAGGAAAGTCTTTAGAGGATGGAACCATTTATAAAATATCAAGTGCACAAGGCATGTGTAGATGTGGGTCATGAACATTGAATGATAAAACACATCATTAAATCATTTACTTATGCTACAAATGTGAACATTTTTGGAACTCGTACTGCTCTGAAGTTTGCAACTAAATGTTTTAGGAGAATGAGAGTTAAGAACATGTTGGGGGGTATCCTTATTTTCTTCTTTTCCCCCTGTTTTGACATAACTTTACATCTGCATGATTTTACTGTTGCTTGTGGCTGGTAACTTTGATTGCTCAGCAGTTGATGAAAAAATATCCAAGTTACTTAGGTATTTTATATCCTCCAGATTCGTGATGATTAATATACAAGAGAGAAAGAATAAGAGAAATTGGGGTGGGAATTAATGTTTTTGCAAGATTTCCCATAGAAATTTTGTTCCTTGCCTAACAGCAGAAGTATTTTCTGATACCTGAATCTAAAAACTTGCTTAGAAGATTCTGTGCCTGCTCTTTCCCTTTCCTTTTACAGCTTTGATACCTTTTGGTGATTAACTTGCTAATTGTGCCTGAGATCATACCCAGGAATCACAACTAACTGGCAGCAACCAAGCCAGAGTTGTGGCTGGTGGCCTGTTTGTAGCTTTCCAAATGGAGTGGGTGCATCTCTTGCCTCTACAGAGCTACTCCTTGGGATATTTAAGTTACAGTGTGAAACTTCTCCCAGCAGACTTCTCTTACTTTCCACACCAGTCCAATCATCCAGTTAATGACTGTGGATGATTTGGTTCAGAGCAGTGGTGTTATAATGAGCCTGGCTCTGGTTTTGCCTCCCTAGATGTCCTCGTGTGGAGCAACGAGAGGATGATCCACTGGGTGGTGTCCATCGGCCTTAAGGAATACGCGAACAACCTGCTCGAGAGCGGCGTTCACGGTGCGCTTGTGGCCTTAGATGAATCCTTCGATTACAATGCATTAGCTCTCCTGCTGCAAATCCCCACTCAAAACACACAGGTAAGCAAGGACGAGGCGCTTTAGGCCTCCTAGGAAGGTTAAAAATGGAGCTGATTGGGGTTTTTTTTCACAGTTAAGACATCTAGAAACTTTTAACAGGGCAAAGTTGTCCATTGTCGCACAAGACAAAAACTTAAAATTGTGCTTTTCTAATGGTTTTCTACTTGTTAATAGCAATTCTCTTAGGTAAATTTGCTTGAAAAAATTTTGTTTTAATATTTTCCTCACAGTTCGTCTTCACAACAGTAGTGTGAAACTCATGATTTTTGTTGTGTGCTAGTTTTTATTCTGAAATAATTAAGTTCAAGGCAGAATCATGAACTTTCATGATGCAACTAGAGGAGAGCTGTTAAGACTTCCTTAAATTTTTAATAAGTTACAATTTAATTTGTAACTTTTCAAGTACTAACCTTTCAAGTATGAAGTATGTTTATTAATATGATAAGAAAGAACTAAACAATTTGAGTCCTGTTATGTTTTTTTAATCATTATAGGTTACTAATTACTAATCTTTTGGAATTAACTTCCATTTCTTTTGTGCTACAAACTTTAGGCTCGTGCTGTTCTGGAGAGGGAATTCAATAACCTTCTTGCTGTGGGCACTGACAGAAGACTTGATGAAGTAAGTTACTCGAGTTGTTGACCCATTTTATGGTCCTGGAAACTTTATCAGAACTTCTCAGTGAAAGAATTTAGCCTGAAGCTCTTCAAGCTTTTGACAGAATAGTGACAGAAATATTAACTTGAAACTCCTTGTCTCTGAGGGTTTCTAAATACAGCATGGTTTGTGTATTTTGGTAAGATGACTTTGAATATGAAAGTATTGGGAAGATTTGCAAGTTTACTTTTCTAGCTCACATGATTAGTATCTAATAGTAGTACTTTGGGCTGAGTCCTCTTTATCTAAAATATGGGAAAATTAGTGACCAGCATTGCAATGAACAAACTGTGATAGAGAAAGGCACTTTTTTCTAAAGAGCAGTATTTCAAAGAGCTTTGAGGGGTTTTTAAGAAATCTCGTGTTAATTTTCACTCATACTGAAGACTACCAGGTGTGTTAACACAAAGTAGTTTCTGTTGTGCAGCATGTGATCTTGTTGTATAAACTGCATTGAAATTAGTGTAAAACTCTAAGTGTGAAGCTGTTCTGTGGACCCACAGCACACAGGAGAGTGTTCCATCTTTTCCTTCTTTAAACTTGTAAGTTGCTCAGTGGACAGATTCAAGCTGGTGTTACTTCTGTTACTTCCCCAGGAGAGCCTTAATTAACTCTGTGCTGCCTCATCTTTGGTGCTATGGGATTTGATGTGGTAGCACATGTAGGCAAAAGTGTTCCAGATTAAAGCTGAAGTGACAAAACCCTTCTGTGGTTAACCAGCTCAGGAAACCAGCCTCAAAATCATTGGTGCTGCAATGAGGAAAAGGACAGGGGAAGGGGAAGCACCTGACAGTTCTGTTCCCATCTGCATCTTTACCAAGGTTTTAACAACCCATCAGAAAGCATTGATGGTTTTCTAAAGTATTTTCCTTGGAGATTTCAAACTGCAAAAGGAGCTTTGAGGGAACAGATGTTTGCTCTGTTCTAGTGGCACAGGGCAGTTTGATCATGAAGATGTCTTCAAATAATGTAGACACTTATCTCCTAATTGTACAAGGGAATAAATCTGAGGTAAAACAGCATTCAAAAGATTGAACTGTTTCTAAATGGGAAGTTGGCAAATGGAGCTGCCCAGTGGGTATATTTGCATTGATATAATACTTTCTCTGTTTTTGGGAGTGGGACTTAATTATATTTTCTGAGGTGGGAATATTGCTTGAAAGATGCAAATATATTAATGGGGGAAAGAAAATGCACTTGGGTAATTAAGTTACATTTACCCTAGTGCTTAAGGAAAACCCTGCTTGGCAATGCAGTATTTAATACACTTTATTTCCTCACAATCACCTCCTTCAGTGGTGATACATTTACTTAAGTTTGTCAGTAATCCTTTTAATGTCAGTAACAATCCCACACTTTTTGCACTGCTAATGTTGTTTGTCAATATGACAGGATGATGATAAGAGCTTTAGGAGAGCACCTTCGTGGAGAAAGAAGTTTAGACCAAAGGACATAAGAGGTTTAGCTGCTGGATCAGCAGAGACTCTTCCTGCAAATTTCAGAGTTACAACCTCCATGTCTTCACCCTCTATGCAGCCAAAGAAGATGCAGATTGATGGTATTGATTTTGTATAATTTTAAGCATGCTATGTTTTTTTTTTTTGCCTGACATTCCAGGGGAATTAAGTCCAAATGACCTTTTTGCTGCATAAAAGCATCTGCCTTGTGCATGGTTTTATTTGTAACACTGTGTTTAACCATAGGGTGCTTTGTCATTCAGGAAGCTGTACTGGGAGTGGAGTTTCTTTTTTACATCACTGGAGTAACAAAATGAGAATCATAGAAATGTAATTTAGGAAAGTACAATGTGACAGCTTAGTGAGAGTCTTTTAATCACATGATGCATAATTGCTGATTAGTAGCAATTAGACCAATATGAGCCCCACTTCTGAAATGCAATAAAAAGCATTCAAAAATGATGTGAATAAACCCTCTCAGATAATTTTGAGATGAGTAAAACTTCAGTAATGGGTGCATTACTCCCCCTGCAGTGGTCAGTTCAGTATTGACCATATTTGAAATCATTGTTTCATTCATTGCTGTGTACTTAATGATCTTTGGGTATATGTGTGCACACACAGATATGAGTTTAAAAAAACCAAACCAACAAAAGCAGACCCCAAAAATCCCATCTGGAAGTGGAAATTGATCACCTGTCACATGAGGGATCTTGTCTGTTTAAAAACTGTATCTGTAGCAACATAAGAATAAACTTGGGCTTTAATTTAGTTTATGAAAGACACATAGAAACAAATATGAAATGTTTTTTGTATTGGAACAGACAGGATGAGAACACAATCTGTTGGAGTTGCCTGAGGTTCTGAAAACTTATTTATTCATAAAGCTCAAAAAAACCCAATTTTTGCATGTGATGCTACTCTCAGTAAGCTCTTCTAAATTTTAGATACTGCCACTAGCACAAAATATTTACCAGAATTTATGTGGAAAATTCTGTAAATGAAAGTAAGCCAAGTCTTTACCATATAAACCGCTTTCTTTTTGAAATATTAGATATTTACAAACTACATAAGGTATTAAATAATGTACAAAATTGCCAATTTCTCTGTGCTAGTTGGCAAGCAGATTTTTTTTTAGAATTCTTTTTGTTAGCCCCTGGAACAACAAGTGGTTAATATACCAACTGTAAAATTAATTCTGCTTTTCTAACTTGTAACCTTAGAGTTGGGTGAGTACCAAAGCTGTAATCACCATTGCTGTGGAGGTTTTTTTTTTTTTTGTTTTGAAAACTAACATGCATGCTGTGTTCTGCATGTCTTCCCATGCTTCTTGGAATAGGCAGTGTATCAGGAACACAAAGATTGGATTCTGCTACAGTAAGGACCTACTCCTGTTAAAGCCTTCTCCTGGTGAGTAAAGCTGGTAGGAATAACACTGAAGCAGCTATTTATTAAATAAAACAGCAGAGATTTTCCTACAGTGCTTTTACCCACTTAAAAACAATCCAGGTTTTCAGGGTAGGTTATTATATTGGAAATCCCGACTTTATTTCTTACAACAAAGACTGAGGGTTGCAATACTGGGTTTTGTCAGTACTGTGTTCCTCCTGTGAGGTTTTTTAAAGAGCTTCCAAAACGACCTGTGCTAAAAATAGCTCTGTAGAAAGTGTTGAAATCAAAGATTGGATGAAGCACAGCTAGTGGAAGTGGAAAGGGGGAGAAGAGAATAAATTAGGGATGGAAAGAAAATAATCCAGTGTGTGACACCGCAGCTCAGATTATTGATCTCTCAAAGTCTTTGTTTGGCCAGAGTTGTCCCACTAAAACATGCTTCAGTATTGAATTGTTACAGGGATATTTCCAGTTCCTGGACACTCCATGCTACTGTGATGGCTTAGGCTGGCTGGTTGGGTTTAGCTACCTGCAGCTTCAATTTGGGGAGCTGGGAGCTGCTGATAAAAAGCAGCTTAATGTGTTGTAACACAAAATACAAATATTCTGGCTTGTGAAAGATCTGTAGTCCTGTCTTTCTCCAGGATCTGGAATGTCTCTGCAGCAGCCTCTGGTGTATTTTCTCTTGGTAGTGTACTTCTCTCATTTTGCAAGCAAGTTTTTTTAACTACAATGAATTTTAAAAAAATCAGTTCAGTGGATCTTTCCCCCTCACTGATATCTTTCATGGACTGTAAGCTGTGTGTCTTCTCTGCTTGCAGCTTCTTTCTTCTTACTGGTAGCATCCCTTCCAACTCATGTGTTTGCTTCCTCAAACTCAGAACCTTTTTGCATGTATGAGTTGAGTTCTAAAGAGTTCTTACATATGAAATGCTGAGAGAGGAAACTCTTGCACACAGCACCATATGAGTGTGTCACTTCATAATCTCAGGGGCTTTCTTAAAGTATTTTTAGTTGCAAGAAATGGAAGTTTTAAGTCTCTTCTCCCCAAGATTCTCCTCCCTGGTTCAGGATTTTCTGTAGTCAGATGATGTGGGATGGAAATCCTCGAGGCAGAACATTTGCCCTCACTGCTTTATTTGCAGCTGGAGATTGCAGGAGGCAATAAAATGATATCCAACATTATGGCATGGCAGTAATTCAGTGCATCACTGCTGAGCCGTTTGTGACAGTCTTGGAAGGAAATAGTTGTTAAAACCTGCTAATGGAATCTTCTGTGTTTTTTTTTTTTCTTTTTGTGTGTTGTTTTTGTTTGTTATTTTTGTTTGTTGTTTTTGCAGTTTACCCACACTATTTCTACCGGTGATATGCAGCATTTTGAACATTTGGAACCCTTAACCTGTTAATACTTGTTAAATGGACACTTTGAGATATTTTATTACAGAGTTTTTAATTAGCAAATAAATTCATGAGTACTATAGAGAAAATATTTTAGAATCTAAATGTTTCTTATATTTATGTGACTTCTCATTTATATAGTTACTTACTTTTTCTGTTTCTATTCAGTCTACAAATCAAATCATTGCTGATTTTTTATTCTAATTTTAGTCTTTCCAACTGAATGTACTGTAATGCTTGTATGTATATGTCCCTATGACCAGTATAGGGTTTTTGTAAATTATGCAGTTACTGTAATTATCATTGTTTTTTAATAATGAAACTGAAGGTGAAAAGGATTTTAATACCTTTGTAAAAGTATCATGACACCGAGCAGTATATATTTTGTCTTTTGGAGCTCTTAGCTTAGATCTGAAAACAAGTCCAGCTTTTTTCAGGTGAGCCTTTCTTGACATAGGAGGGACGGTACACAAGTGTTGTTCTTCTCAGAGCTGTACCTTTCCACACAGAGGATGTGTCAAGTAGTGGCAATTTGTCTTTATTTAAAGTAGAACTGGTTTGAAAAGCTGGGAGGAACTCTTAACCCTGCAGGACGTGTTGCCTCAGTCCTAACACCCTCTGCTGTGTTTGTGTAGCGACTCTTCGCAGTGACTGAAAACAAGCCATAAACCAAGGACTGTTTTTATTTTTGCTTTCCCTTCCCTGAGGAAGAAAGACTTCATAATGATTCCTGGTCGTGAGCCACAGGCCACAGAGAGGTTTTTTTTTGTCCTAGACCTTTTTGCTTGAAAACACTTGGTGGAAAGATGCTGGTGGAACCAGTTTTAATGGACCAATCCTAAAGCACTGCAGCCTCACAAATGAGTAGTGAAAGATGAAGGTACAATGGGCTGAAAAGTAAAGCAGTGCATCTTCTAATAAAGGCCTTACTTTTCTTATGTAAGTCATCCTATGTGTTTTGTAAACTTGTTCTAAAGACTTGTCTGGACTTAATTTGGATGGTTGTAGCCATGTTGGACTGTATGAGTAGAAAATGTATCTTGACACTTGTAAATGGCATATTAAAAAGCCAGCAAGAATCTGTTCAGATGGTGCATTATTTATTATGCAACAATATATATAGCATGTCTTTTTTCTTATTTTGTTTTCCACTTTTAACTTGCTTGTAAAACTGAAATTCATTGTTACTGTTCTGTTTTTCTATTAATCTTTTGTGTATTTTCAGATTATGTAACAATATGTACAGTCTACTTTTGAACTATTTTTATCACAGTATTATTTATTGCTTTCAATAAAGTACTGATGCATTTTCCACTGCCAATAAAACACTATGGAAAAGCTAAGATCTAATTGTATGCAGGCAGAAACTTTTGCAGTGAGTGGATATTGTCAATAAAGCATCTTAATGATTGTTTGCTGCCCTGTAGATCTGGTTTCAAATGAGATGACCTTTCTCCAGTATATTCCATTAGATGTGACATTTTCTTTGTTCAAATTCACATGCATTAATACCAGTTTTCTGGAAAAAACTGCTTTATTGTCTACTTCTACTCCTAGTTAGAGCTATGATTTGCTTTTTAATATGATAAACCAGACCTGTCACACAACTTCAGTGTATTCTGGTCCACATGGTAAAGATGGAAGTGCTGTCCTAGTGAGCAGCAACATTTGCTATGGTAATAAAAAGAGACCATGGCCATAGTGATATTTGGGGAGAAACACAGGAGTTGAGGGAAATGCAAAACGGGGTCACAATAGGGCTGTTCCTGTCCATTTTGATATATTTGTAAACCATTTCATTGAGTAGAAGACAAAAGGATAAAGTTGCAGAATAATGGAAGCAGTAGTGAAGTGTATTTCATCATGCCCTCCACAGCAGGATGTGGAATGCCTGGAGAAACACTGCCATGGATGCTCTAAACCTTGTTCAGTGATGCATCTCTGTCTGGCTTGTCTGTACGAGTTGCTGTCTGTTCATTTGCAGTCTCTTTTATATTCTCAGAGAATCTATCTTTCTAGAAAAAAAAACTAAAATGGAACTGCAGAAGGAAATCCTGACTCACTGCTCAGCTAAACTTTGCTGTTTAGAGAAACCTTGCCTAGGCGTTGCTGGTCACTGATGTGATAGTAGGTGTTCAAAGTCATGTATTGTTGCTTCTCAAAAGTGAAACCAATGCGGGATAGACTTGTAAAATGTGAACAGAAAATGCGTTTATTATTTCGAGGCTGTAAAACCTTAACTGTTATGGAACAATGGAACTGACACGAGAGGTAGAATAAATGAGTGAAATGGCGAAAGCTTTCACAAACTGGCAAAACTGTGTGGTGATTTCCTTCTGAGTTACACAGCAGAGCTGTGCTGCAGAGATCCAGAAAAACGTGTCTTGCTCAATGACTCCCACACACCCTGCTGAAAAAAAAACATGCATGTGGAAAAGGCACCTGGGTCTGTTACAGTGATCTTTAGATAATACTTGATTAAATACAACGTTTTGTAAATTGCCAAATGTCTTTAAAGGCTTTAGGTGGAAAGAGGGCTGTAAAAATTAAACCGTGCATCCTGTCTGCATGCTTCAGAATTATCTGAGTGAACTTTAAACTTGCAATTTTGCATGTTTAAAGAGACTCTCAAAACATGTTTTAACTGTCTTTTGAACTGCTGTAGCAGTGTCTTATAGACAGTAGTGATTTCTCATGCCAGGATTTGGAGAACATGGGGGTTTTTTCGCTGGAAATGTCATTCCTTGCTCCTCTTGAAGATGCTAACAGCGGACAAACCAGCACCTCCTACCACAGTGGTTTAAAACCCCGTAAGCTTCCATTCTGGCATCCGTTTCATTGGGATCCTCTGGGGGATGCCAGTCACGGGGGAACCTTTTTGCCCACTGATAAAAAATGATGGAAACCCTTAGGGACGGAGTAGATGCGACTTCCAAACCATGACGGTGCAAAAACTCAGTATTAAAAAATAAAGAAGGATGTTCAAAACGGCACCAGCAACTCCCTTGTGGCCATTTCAAAACTACCGATGGTACGTTTTATAAGCGGCTGAAAGAAAGAGCGAGACAGAACAGCTCCAGGAACAATCATTTCTCACAGCCGGAGCGGCTCGCAGGCCCGGCGGGAGGCGGCGTTCCCGCAGCCGCCCCTCCCGGCAGGGCGGAGCGGAGCCCGTCCCGCTCCCACCTGGAGCCGGGAAGAGGAAGTGGGAGCTCGGGAGAAGCGGAAATTGCAGAGGCAGGAGCCGCCGCCAGCCCGGGAAGCACCGGCGGGGAGCCAGCGCCGAGGAGGAGGCGGTGGCCGAGGCAGAGTAAGCGCGGCGGGGATGAGAGAGAGAGCCGGGCTGGGGAGCGCAAGGCAGGGCCGGGGGGCGTCGCGACTCGGTGTCTTTTTCTTTTTTTTTTTTTTTTTTTTTTTTAGTTTTATTTCAACTCCGAAGCTGGGAACTTGAAGGGAAGCGTCTGCGGCGGGGGCTCCCCACAGCCGTGGTGCCGCTGCCGGGGGAGCCGCTCAGGGCCCAGCCCCGCCCGCCGTGCCGGGCTCAGGCCGTGTGGCCCCGGCCAGCCTGGGAGCTGCTGCCCGGCTCCCTCAGCTGCTTCCCGAGCCTGGGCCCCGCCGCCCGGCTCCCTCAGCTGCTTCCCGAGCCTGGGCCCCGCCGCCCGGCTCCCTCAGCTGCTTCCCGAGCCTGGGCCCCGCCGCCCGGCTCCATCAGCTGCTTCCCGAGCCTGGGCCGCGCCGCCCGGCTCCCTCAGCTGCTTCCCGAGCCTCGGCCCCGCCGCCCGGCTCCCTCAGCTGCTTCCCGAGCCTCGGCACTGGCGGCCCGAGCTCGTCCCTAGGCCCCGGGCAGCGGGAGGTGCCCAGGGGGCCGCTGAAGGTGCTGGCTGGGATGATGTGTGTGCTGATTAGTCATAGCAGCGCCCAGGAGCGCATACATTCGAGGCATATATTTAGCCTGGGTTTGTGTTCAAACCGTAGCATTTGCTCCTTCCTTCAGGAATCATGACCACGTGAGCCAGTGAGTCATGAATAGATCGTGTTTCTCCTCGTTCTGCCCTGGAATCGGTGCTGGAATAGCAGGCGGAAACCAGGCTTATTGCTGCTAGCTGTGGACTGGCAGCCCTGGTCGCTGGGGCTGCTCTGCTCCTTGTGGGATTCACTGAGAGCAGGGTTGAGCTGTGGAAAAATGTTGGCGTTTGTGCGCATGATTTGCAAAGAGTCCTGGTGCATTCTGGATTTTGCACGGGGGTGCGTGTGAAATCCTTCTTCCCTGCGCTATTGTGTGTGAGAGGAGGAAGCAGTGACACCTAGGCTGAAGGATCCAGCTTTTGTTCTTTGAAATGTCCAAGTACAGCTGAATGAACAAAATACATCAATCAAGTGAACGTAAGAAACAAGTACTTGGGGAAAAAAGTTGTTTGGTACAAAGCGTCTAGAAATTCACCATACACAGTACCTCTGTGTCAGCTCTCATCACTTGAATTTCATTCTTGAACATCCTGCACGGCGTGGTGGAGCACGGAAAGATGGATCCAAAACATCCCCCTTAGGAGAAGTTAGCAAGAACTTGGACCTATGTTGAATTTCATTATTGAGCTGGTCAAGTTCTGCTTTACAGGGTCTTTGGGGGCTTTTTTTGGAGAGAGGTTGGATTTTAGTAGGAGAAGAGTAGGGCAATGGGACACAATCATGTGAGAGGAGGCTTTAGACAAGAGTATGTTCAGGACGATGTTAAACCACCTATGTTCTAGAGGTTTGGGTTATAAACTTATAGTCTCAGAGATTGTTTGGATATGAAGTACTATTGTAAAAGTTACTTCCTTAACTTCCAGGGGAATTTGGAGATGGGAGACCTGAAAAAGCATGAGGGGAAACCTGCTAATACTGTTAGGATGTCACCTGCTCTGCTTTTACACCCTCCTTCCAGGCTACTCCAGCATTTGCTACCCTGGTGTTTGGCTGTCAGTTTTTCAGCTGTTCTCACTCATATTAATAGTCCTGAAATTTCTGAAATGCTCCATTAAAGTGGCTCATCAGCTCGTTCTGCCAGGCTGCAGAACAAGCCTGACAGAATGAGCTGTGGACTTTACCCAGGGTTTATTAGTTATGCATTTAAGAGGGAGTGAGTTTTCATCCCGCCCACTGAATTATGCTTGTGTGAATTAAATAGCCTGTGATAATTATATTCGTAATCTGTTCTTAATTAGAAGGATAAAGGTAAGTGGACATAATGATGGTATGTTAAAAAACTGAACTCTAGTTGAATAGCAGAGAAAAACAAAATCCTTTCTCTGAAGTGTATTCTGAAAAAGCTGGGAGAACACGCAGCTTGTAGTTTGATGTTTTAGTTTTGCTTTCTAGAATGTATTTGTTTTGATTTGCGTAGAATAAAGGGCGTAAAATCCAGCCACTAGCACCAGGAAGATGAGGAATTCTGCTAACTAGCTATATTCAGAAGTGTTAATTAAAAGCATCCAACTTGATACTCCATAGGGGATAAAGTTTCCAGAAAGTGAGAGGCCCCAAATCATTAACCTCTTGAAAGTGCTGGCTGTTGTTTCTAGAAGTCATTGTTTGCCTTTTTTATGAGTCTTGCTTCCTGCAGTCACCTTCTGTTTCCCCGAAAGGTGACGAGGTGCCGAGTTTTTGTGCACCGTGTCTCACCGGGGATTACCCGAGGAGCACAGACACTCCTGTGCTCTGTTGTTGGAGCAGTGCCTGGCTCGTGTGCAAGTTCTTAGAGTGGTTGGGATTTCTGTCACTGTGCTGAAACTCCCTGCACGGCAGAGGAGGTTGTGCAGGTGTAGTGCAGGTGAAGAACAATGCTGTGCTCATCATTTTTAATGCCTGGGGGGGAAAAAATCACCTATTCCTACACCTTAATTGTATGCACAGGATCCAGAATTAGCAGCAGGCTTTGGAAGTGCATGTTGGCTTGGAAACCTGTGTCAGCAGAAGTCTTTGAGTGCAGTGACTGCACAAAAAGCACACATTAATTTGAGCAAAGAAAGGTGACTTTGTTCTCTTTGAAACAGCAATTGCTCCTAGTCTTTTTACAGTGCAGATGGGAGAGTTAAACAGGTTTTTAAGCCAGCTTGAGAAGACAGCCTGAGCACCAATGGTCAAACCTGTTTTCACTGCAAGCACAGCTTTTGGTGATGTGGTTAAATAACATACTTTATTGGGAATTTTGGATTGCATCTCCTCTGTTAGCTCCTGCACAAATAAAATGAGCTGGCATATGAGGGGAGCATGACCCTGCTTCTCCTGCTGGTATTGCAGATGTGGAAGGCTACTGCAGGCCACACCGTGTCTGTCAGCCAGGATGACGGAGCTGATGACTGGGAGACGGATCCAGACTTTGTGGTATGGATTTGGGCTTTGCTGATCCACCAGGAGCATGTTCTGGGACAGCTCCAGAGGAGCTCTGCAGGGTGGGGGCTGTGTCTTGGCCAGGTAAACTGTCAGGAGCGTGTCCCTGGAGTGGAGGGGAGGTGAAGCTGCTTTTCCAACACTTGTGGTCTCAGTGACTGCTGGAAGGTTTTGCTGTGAGCTCTGAAATGTGTGTGACTAGTGATTTCTCTGGGTTTTTAACTCTCTTTTTATGTGTGTCCTTCACAGAATGATGTGAGTGAGAAAGAACAGCGCTGGGGAGCTAAAACGGTGAATGGGTCTGGCCACCAAGAGCACATCAAGTAAAGCAGCTCTCTTGTGAAGTGTATTAATAGGCACAGTCCCAGGCGACTTCTAATCAGCTCATGATCTCTGTTCCTTGTGTCTTCATAATTAAAACAAGAGTCCCTGTATAAGATTGATTATTTGTCAGATTGCTGGTCTTTCAAATCTGTCAGTGTCTTCAGAGCTGAAATTAAGAGCAGAAATACGGTGCAGGGATCCTTAAATCTTTCTTTGTCACTGGAAATATAATTTTTCCTGTCTCTGTAGATGAAAAGGTTTTCTTTGTGCTGTTTTGGTGCAAGAGCCAGTAGTGCCAGGGGAGAAGCTGAGGGATCTGAGCAGCTCCAGCTTGGTACTTTAAGGAAACGTTTGGTCCCTTAATTCTTACACTTTCTTTAGAACACTGCTACCCCAAACTCATAAAAACCCTGGCAAAATAACAAACTGAGCTCTCTGATGGAAAAGCAAATGAGTGCATCACAGAGGGATATGTGAAACAGAAATGATGCATCTCCTAAATCTTGTATTTCTTACAAAAAGTGTCTAGAACCGAACTTTAAAGCAGTTTTAGGAAATGTGTGATATTGCAAACAGAGGGAGACTGAACTCTGGTTACTTCAGGAATCAGTGTTACTCTGCTCTATGCCGAGGGCAGTGGAGATTCCTGCTGGCTGAATTACACCTGAAGAAGCTTAAAACTCAGGTGGAAAGTGCTTAAAGTACAGATTACACCTTGGGTTGCTCTTCTTTTCATAGCCTGCACTGCCCTCAGTTCAATTCCTGCAAATTTTAAGGAATCGCTTTGGGAAGAGGAGGTGCGAGTTTCCTTATATTTTCATTTTGCAGTACAGTGCTGTCCAGAATGCTCTGTTAGAATTTGCCCTGATACCACAGGGACTGTGTGATAAGAGATGATCCCTGTTCCAAAAAGCTGCCATCTAAATAGAAAGTGTTGGGAAGAATTTGACTTAGGACATGAGGAAAAATAATATGTTTTGGGCACAAATCAATTCTAGGTAAAGGATTGTTAAAAGACCAAAATTCCTTTCCACATTAGTCTTAAAACCAGCAGTTTCTTTTCTTTTTTTAAACAACATTTTGCAGTGGGACAAATACAGTGTCTCGGAATATGAAGAAATGTTTTGTACACTGCAAAAACAGGAAGGGCTTGAAAAATAAAACCTATTTCTAATTAAGATGATAGTTTTGTCAGCTTTATATTTTGCATCTTTATGAAGTTGCTAGCTGAAACTTGCTTAGTAAAAGTTGCTGCTTCATTGTCTTTAAAGTATTCATCAGCTGAGGGAGAATGTATTCCAAGAGCACCAGAACCTCAAAGAGAGGGAACTGCAAACAGGACCAAAAGCTTCCCATGGCTACGGAGGGAAGTTTGGCGTGGAACAAGATCGCATGGATAAAGTAAGTGTGGATGGGGCTTCCCTGGGGCGAGGTGATCAGTGCAGTGATGAGCCTGGCCAGCAGCACTCTGTGTGTGAGCTGAGCTTGTTCCAGCTTTGCTCTGGGGTGTGCTACGGCCACACATGGTTTTGATTGATGCCAAGTCTGGAGAGGATTTCCCCGGAGTCAGGATTCAAGTTTTTAAATTTATGTTTCTAAATGAACAAGGGACTTGGTGCATTAAGAAATCTGGGGTGATCTTTTTATTTGGATGCTGGGCCAGCTCCTCTATGTGTATAGATAGAGACTGCCAAAAATATGAAATGCATTAAAATCAGAGTGCAGCTCTTGTGAACAAACTGTGAACAGTGACAAATAATGCAAATATTTAAAATATTATACTTCAATCAGATGGTAGATTTTTAGATAAGAAGTTGATGGCTGTTTATGTTACACTGTTAAAAAAATGTAATTCTTAGTGTAATTCCTTTAGTCATGTGATAAATAAGCATATCAACTTCTGTCTGCTTTTTTTCATGAGCTCTGCTAGGATAAGAGTCAAAACATTTCTAAATAAGAAAGTTTTCTTACTTTATTTGTATTCTGTATTCTTGGTAACTTGACAGCCATAAATTTTTTCTCATGTTAATTGCTGTTAATTGAGTTAATTGCTGTCCAATTCTCAGTAGGCCTTTGAAGTAAGCCAACCTTTGAATCTGAGAAAATGAATTGCTGAACAGATTGAACCACCAGGCCAGTTCTTCTGCTGCTCTCTAGTGTCAGCAGTTTATCCTCACCTGTGTCCATGGGGAAAAAGAAAGGAATAAAAGTCAGCAGTGTTTCCCATAGGCCAGAATTAATCATGGGGAAAAACATGCTGGTCATGCCCATGTGAGTGATGCTGGTGGCAGGAGGTGTTCATGATTTCTGTTTGTAATAAATCTTTCTCCCTTGTAACTGTAGTTCTGAAGCCTTGTGGCTGAGATGTCTCCTTTGCAGGTATCTGTGCAGGTGTGCTGCTCCTAAAGCTTGGCTTGAAAGCTTGGCCATTAAATGAGGGTTGCTGCAGCATTGTCATGGAGCAGGGTTTTGCTGCATTTAGGGCAAAACCTTGGTGCTGAGTAAAAACGAACATTTCCATCACTCTGTGTGCCATACCTCGTGAGCTGGTGTAAAATGTATAGAAAAGTTATGAGGGTATTAGTCTGAAATACAGATTACAAAAAAAAAAAATTCTAAGTCTTTTCTAAAGGGTATATTGTTGTAATGCTTGATATTTGGTGAAATGCAGAAAGTCCTGATACTACCAAGAAAACACCATGCTTATACCTCAGTTGGTGTAACAAAAGGGAGATCAGGTAAAACCATATAAAACCTAAAACTGCCAGAGCTTCATGTTTTCCATAAATGTAATGAGAAGAATAAAGGGAGGTGGGAGCCTTTTCTGTCACTTTTCACAGATACTCTGCTACAGAACACCTCCAGAATGAACAGGAGTGTGATTCAGTCAGGAAAACAAGGAGCTTTTGTAATGTTTTTGAGTTAAAGTAGTGTCCTGTTATTGCCATCCTTGATCTGTTACCTGGCAAATTACTTCAGCCAGTAATGCTTTGCTTCCATACCAGCTGGGAATGTTCCCTCCAGCCCCTGTGTGGAAATAAAAGAGCAAACACTATAAAATCCAGGGTACTTAGCTGTGCAGACGCCTTGTGTCCTCAAATTAATTCACCTTGGTCTTGCTGCCTGGCACAGGATTGTGCAATATTGGATTACTGGTGAGTTGCAGGTTGCTCTGGCCAGTTCCCAGTGTTGGCACTGGGCAAGGAAAAAGCATTTTTGCTGGAGGTGTGAGGCTCCAGCATCAATTCCAGGGTTCCTTAGCACTAGGTCAGTGTAACACTAGCAAGGACTGTGTGGAGGCACTTCAGGGTGTGTAATTACATATCCCTGTGTCCTGCCACTTGTTGTGGGGTGGATGGAGCTCGGCCTCCATTCAGCTCAACTTCCAGAGCCAGAATGTTGGGCTGGGATACCTTTGGCACAGGTGTGGATGCATCTCCTCATGTTCAATACCATTTTGCATATGAGGAAGATGCCTAATTGTGATTTATGCAGGAGACTTGGGTGCCTCCCTAAACCAGATGGCAGCTGGCTTGGGTTGTATTTGTATTGTTGTACAACAATATTGTTTTATTTGTTGCAGTCCCCTGTCAGCTAAAACAGATCCCTAAATAAACACAAGGCTGTGTGTTTCACCTAGAACTCACTTCAAATTCTGCATGAGCACCATCAAGACTCCCTCTGTACCTGTCTTGTTTTCATTCCTGTGCTTTTGAAGTGCAAATGCAGGGCATAAAGTAGTCCCCATAAAATGCAGTCACTTCCCTTGCCTAGGCTGGATTGGTAGCATGGCAGCATCCTTGTGGAGACTTCCCAAGTGAGTAGAGATTTCCAGGGAAGTCAGTTTCAACAGGAGGAGTGGCAGTGATGCATGTTGGTAACAAAACTCACCCTCAGGTCGCTTGGTGCAGTGTTTTGTCTGACACACAGGACTGTGTAGAACTGCTGTCTCTGAACTTCACCAATTTCTTCCAGTCAGCTGTTGGACATGAATACCAATCCAAACTTTCTAAGCATTGCTCCCAAGTGGATTCGGTGAAAGGGTTTGGTGGGAAGTTTGGAGTACAAACCGATAGAGTTGACCAGGTGAGTGATTTCATCTCCTTCTGCAGACACCCACGGTGGTTGATTTTCTCCTTTTGTACATAAAACTGAAAAATTCCAGTGCCTCGGGATGCTGGTGTGGGCTGCTCTTCCTGCTCTTTTTGAAGGTTAGCAGAAGCTAACACTGACTTTTAGGGAGATAAATTACTGTTTAAAGCAGAGTAGAAAAACGTTGAGATGAATTGAAAAGAAAGCTGAAAAGAGATGTTAAAATACTACTTTTCTGTGTTCTTTGACAAGGTCAGTGTGAATATTGTAAAATGTTTGGGGATGGTTTGTCCTGTATCACAACGTGAGTTACTGGGCAGGATAACTGATGTCCTGTTCCAAGACTGCCTAACAAGCCCTGCATGGAAATGCTGGATTTCTGTCATACTGAATTGCTGGACCTGGCAAGGCCAGACTGGAGTGTGCTGCTGGTACAATCTGCCTTGGCAAGGGAGGACAAAAGCCTGGCCATGAACACATGCACTGAATGACCTTGTAGATTAATATGGCCCCTAAGTTAAAGAGGTATTTATGCCCCCAGTCCAGAAGGTCAGAGCAGTATGGAAGGACACAGGATCTTGCTGTGCTCTATGTCCACTGAAGTGCGTAGAGTTTTTCTCCTAATGCCTAACTCTGTCACACTTGTCATTTTATTTCTCTTCCAGTCAGCTGTTGGGTTTGAATATCAGGGCAAAACTGAGAAGCATCCCTCCCAGAAAGGTAAAGTGGGGAGGTGGTCACCTCGGTGGGCACATTTTCTATAAAAAATAGAGTAGATTCTTTCACTGTATGGGAAATACCTCCATTAGTGAGACTTCTGCATGACATTCTCAATGCATCAAATGGTGGGTTTGGTGGAACAGAGGAGGAAAAAATTAATTTTCTAGCCGTTTCATGAGTTGATGAGGTTTTAAGACAAGGAAGTAGGAAATAGTTGTCAGGAGTTCTCTCTGAAGTGAGGTTCAAGGACATGGCAGGAAGACTGGGAGTTGCTCTTTTTGCTTCATTGCACCATATTGGAAATAGGTAAAAATTTAAAGGGAACCATCATAAGCTATAGGACTGTTGCTTGTGTTTAAAATTAAACTGAATTTTATGTGCTAAAGCATTCGTAATACTCCAGTTCTGAAATAACTTGTTTTTCCCCTTAATTGCTAGGCTATGCTGTATCCATGACAAGTTGCCTTCATGCTGTTTTTATTGTGCTTTACTCTCAATGCAGACTACTCAAGTGGTTTTGGTGGAAAATACGGAGTACAGGCTGACAGAGTGGACAAGAGTGCAGTGGGGTTTGATTACCAGGGGAAAACTGAGAAACACGACTCCCAGAAGGGTGAATAGACACACATGTGTTAGCAGGCTCCTTCCTTGGTGCTGTAGGCACTGCCCATAGGCCATGTTGTAAAATACTCATGTTTTACACCTCTTGCACTACTAACCTGCTGAAAGGTAACGCTGGGTAAAATTTATGTTGCTGAAAACATTGAATTCTGGAAAAAAAAAACCAACAAAAAAACCCACCCCAAAAACAACAATAACAAAAAAACCTAAAAAAAATTCTACCTGGTTTTAAGGGATGGTCTAGGGCACACAGGTTTATCTGGGGGTTTTTTACAGCTCCTTTTGAAAAGCTGTACATCAAAGTACTCAGACTGTGAGCAGCTTAACAACCACAGAGAAGTGCTTCTAAAAGAATCAGCTGTTTATGGATTAAAACACATAGCGGTGTTTAGAGTTAATATTGTGTGGCTCCTCAAAAGTTTACAGGCATATCTGATCAAAAATCGACCATTTTATTGAAAAATGGGGATATTTTTGTCATCTGTTTTCTGTTTATCCCAAAGAAATGTTTGCACTCTAGAAATGCTGGCAAGGAGCAGGGGGTGTTTAAAATCATCCAGGCTGTTGCTGACATGGGTTTTGAAGTTCACTTTGCTATAAGTGTCTTCAGAATTTTACTAAGGAGTCAGGCGGCTGAACTGCTGATATTGTCCAGCAAAATGCAGTTTTATTTTCCATCCTGGAGAATGTGTTCTGAAGGATTTCTGACTTCAGTGTCTGAAATCAAGTTAAACTGTGGATGTCAGTGCTGCTTTCAAAACATGATGCAATGCTAGCAGCCCTGATTATCACAGTTTCTCAAGGTGATGATTTTGTTGCTGAACACTTACAAACAAAACTCTTCCCTCTTATCTCTAGATTATTCCAAGGGCTTTGGTGGTAAATATGGTGTCGACAAGGACAAAGTGGATAAAAGTGCTGTTGGCTTTGAATATCAAGGCAAAACGGAAAAACACGAATCACAGAAAGGTTTTTATTATCTTCTTTAAAAATAGTAGCTCAGACCATTTTCAACCTGGGAAAAAATACTTTGGGGGGGGGTTTGGGTGGGAGTTTTTAGTTTGTTTGGGGTTTTTTTTGTGGTAAATGTGCGTTTGCCCCGTGTGTGTGTGCAAATTTTGGAATCCCCTTAAAAAAGCGAATGTATGAAGTGAACAGGGCAGCTCACCCCCTAACATATTCCTGGGATTTTTATTAAATGTAGTTTACAGCTACAGATTGCAATAATGTTTTCTGAAAACTTCACAGATTACGTAAAGGGTTTTGGAGGCAAGTTTGGTGTGCAGACAGACAGACAAGACAAATGTGCCCTTGGCTGGGACCACCAGGAGAAGGTGCAGCTGCATGAGTCCCAGAAAGGTACATCAGCTCTCAGTTCCTTGCTGTTCTTCCTGCCTGCCCTCATTTTGACCTCCTGTTGTCTGTGTGAGCCCTGCCCTGGTGTCTTGGGCACAGCCCCTCAGGAGCTGATGTGAGGCTCCTTTCCTGTGTCTGGGTTTTGCTGTCACTGGTTGAACTGGTGGCAGAGCAGCTTTGGCACAGCTGACACCCACCCCCTCAAAGTCCAGGCTCAAGGCTAAATTCTCCCTTTATGAGCCTGCAAACATGCTGGATTATTTTCCTTTTTCAGTTGAGCTGTGAAAACAACAGGTTAGGAATTCCCTCGTGCTTTCTACAAATAAATTTTCCCATCTGGATTCTGTTGTGTATATCCCTATTTCCATGCAGGAAGAGTCTAAACCCAATTGCTGTCCTTTTTCCTGGCCTGTGGGGTACCTATTCTGTGAAATACCTGGTGCCCAGTAAAAATAAAACTTCCTGTAAAATACAGCTGTTGCTCCTCGGGCCTCTGCCTGTCACTGCTCTTGACTTAAAGAAATTAATATTTCTTTAGTAATGAAATTAAAACTTCCTCAAAATATTGTTCTGTTGGGTGCTCCAGCAGATTTGTTGTGAGAGGATTACCTGAAGCCCTTTCTTTCTGTGCCATCCGTAATTTTATAACACACATGTATATTTATATCTATAAATAAATAAATACATATTTGTAAATGGCTGTTCCCTAGGCAGCACTAGGGAATGATCAGCTCTTAGCTGAAACCTTTTCTCCCTCAAGCTGTGTGGCAGCAGGAACATTCCTCCTTCCTTTAAGGAATATATGGAGGGTGGTCTCTATGGAGCCCATCTTCATCTCTTTAAAAGTCAGCTCTCTGTACAGATGTTAACCACATTGATGAAGGAAGCTCATTTGATTCCCTTGTATGTTTTGGTGTTTATTTTGTTATTCTCTTGTTTGTTTTGTTGTTTTGTTTGGGTGAACAAATTACCTGTGTGTCTGTGTTCATACCTTTGATCAAATGCAAGTGCATTATGCAGTATGGATTAAAATTGTTGAGAAATGCTTTTTTTCTGTGACTTCAGAATGGTGTTCTTATATTTGATAAATCACCTCAAGTTAAGACTTTTTTCAGTTTACTTTTACAGAAGTGTCTTGAGATATTTCTTTTTTTTCACCATCCAAAATTGCTGATAATTGAAAATATTGCAAAAATTATTTTGAGTGACTCTGACTAAACTTCTTTATTTTCCTGCCTTGGTTTTAACGTATCCCATGTGGCTTTTTCAGACTATAAGAGTGGTTTCGGAGGCAAATTTGGTGTACAGACAGAAAGGCAGGACCCATCTGCTGTGGGGTTTGATTACAAGGAGAAACTAGCCAAGCATGAATCTCAACAAGGCACCGTTTTCACTTGTTACTTTCTTACCAGTGCAGCCACTTCTTACACAGTCTGAAATAATTTTCTAAGTAGAGCAACGCCAGGAATGTGCAGACACTTTCTTGCGCTTCTATTCTATCACGATCCAGCAATTTTCTTCATTTTACCCTTAAAATATTACCTAAAGCAAACCTGTGTTCAGGAAATACCCAGCAGTCAACAGCTCTGCAAAATCCTGAATTAGTTAATAGCTGTACATGCAGTGTGACAATAACATTATTGTTAGTATGATGTTAATGAAGTCAGCTTTAGGGACTAAATATAAAGTTTTGCCTGGGTAAATTGGTGGGAAAATATTCAGATAAATACCATGCATGTAACCATTAACAAGCAATGGGCTGTAGCAAGATGATTTTTAGAAGATTGTAGTCTTTGAAAGAAGTAGAGAATGTTTGTGGTTCTTGGGTGAGCAAATGCTGTTATAATGCTCTGTTTATTCATTGTGAAATAGTTGGGGTACAACCCATGAATTCCTGGTTTTCCGTTATCTTAAAGTGAGGAGTCTGGAGCAGGAAAATGTAAGTGTAGTATATTTATTGTGGCTGAAAATACATACAAAGCTGAAGAAAATGAGGTTGTTCATTGATAGCTGATATTTTCCTGTGCTATAGTGACACATATTCAGACTTCCAGAGCCCGAGTGCAAGCACTGCAATGGCTGGCAGGGAGAGCCAATGGTTTGGGGGCTGAGAGGAGAAGGGGTTAAATTCCAGGGATGGATAGGAAACATGGACAGTGTAAGGGCACATTCCTACAGCTCACTGCCACCACAAAGAGGTGTTTTTCCAGCCATACACTCTTGCTGCTGCTGTTGTGCTGCTCTGGTGCCCTTCAGACATTCCTCTGAGACCAGAAACCCCTCTCCTGTGTGGGTTTGTTTGTTTTTATCCGTGTCACTGAGTGAATTTGGGAGTGTGACAAGTGCTGAGGGCAGCAGCAGCTGGGAGGAAGAGTGTGCAGCTCAGAGCTGTTGTGGGATAGCACAGCCACCCCATTTCTGTGCTGGTGAGTTGCTTTAGGCAGCTAAAGCTGGCCTGTGCAATTGCCCCTTCCCATGTGTAGAGCAGGAGTTATCACCAATGGCTTTAATGTTCACCAGCTGGGTATCACAACCAAACCCACTGGAATGAGAAATTTATTACCTTTTCCTGCCATTCACAAAGTAAAAAAAAAAAAAAAAAGCCAAAACCAAAACACCTCTGTGGTCACCGAAGACCCCTTTGAGCAAAGCAGAATGGCTCAGGCTCTGTGATTCCTGCAGAGGGCTCAGAATTGCTGCTGTCAAAGGCTGTGTTACAGAAGTGATGCATCAGGAGGGCTCCTCCCTTACTCCTTGCTTGATCCCTGTCAATCCTCAGCTTCATGTTTACTCAGGGAATGCATGTGGCCCACAGTCTGTTATCTGCTGGTGTTCCTGAGGGCTCCTGGGCTTCTGTGTCCTCTCTGCATCAAAGCCAAGTTGCATTTTCTCTGGTGGCTGTCACTGGCTCTGCATGCAGCTGAAATGGCTCTTTGCACCTGAGGTGGCTCTTTGCATTTGACAGCGAGGCGGGAGGGGCACCCAACTCCCTGCCCTGACCTTTTCTGTCCTTCCTTTAGATTATTCCAAAGGATTTGGAGGGAAGTACGGTGTCCAGAAAGATCGGATGGACAAGGTGAGTTGCTTCAAAGAGCCATGACTTCTGACCATGCAGAACAGCCTGGTTAGATCTGCACTGCTCAGCTCTCTATTTCTGGACACTTCTCCAGTCTAAGGGCAGAATTTTGTGCTTTTCTAAAGCTTTAAAAAGCAAATTTATACGCATAGAGCTGATGCCATTTTATGTGGATTAGAACAGCAGCAGCTACACAATGTATGTTTATTGCCTTGTTTTTAGTTCTGATGAGTCACTCAAACTTTTAAATTTTAATTAATAGGATTTTCATGTGTTTAGAACTGCCTCTGAAGGTTAATTCTTTTTAGCTTGACTTGCAGAAAGATTATTCTGATTGTCAGGTTTTGATTCTTCCTGATTTGGTTTTGATGTTCTGCTTAAAGCCTTAGGGACAGTATCACAGTAAAATATCTCAGATTGAGTCTATGTGAATTTGTGGGGGTTTTTACATGTATCCTTTTTGTCCTTACTGATAGAATGCAGCAACTTTTGAAGATATTGAGAAACCAACATCAACTTATCAGAAGACCAAGCCAGTAGAAGCTGGTAAGGCATTGGCCCCAAGTCCTTTCTTTGGAGGTGATAATGTCCAAAATCCTGGGATACTGATAGTAGTGCTGAATAAGGGTCATCCAGGGAGAGCTGCTGTATTTGCAATCTCAGATACTCTCCCTCCCTCCTTTAGAGGTTGTTCCAGTTTGTTTTTTTCTCTTGAGGGTCATCAGAGTTAAGGAAGGGAGAATAAAAAGCGTGAGAATAAGGAAGGAGTAATGGAGAATAAACTGTGTGGAGTAGTGGTGGAGGCTGTACCATGAAGGAGAAGAAAGAGAAGCATTACAGAGGATATTTTGGAAGAGAAATAAGGTGCACAAGAGGTTTGAGCTGGGAAGGGGGAGGAAGAAAGTTCAGCCAGGGAAGTCCTATTTCTCTATAAGCTCAGAGGGCAGAAGAGCAGAAATTTGTAGCAAAAACTCATTCCAGGCTAGTTTTATATAAAACCTGAAACATGATTTCAGTTCTTTTCCATGTTACAGTTGCCAATAAAACGAGCAGCATCCGAGCTAACTTTGAGAACCTGGCCAAGGAGAAAGAGCAGGAAGACCGAAGGAAGGCAGAAGCTGAGAGAGCCCAAAGAATGGCCAGGGAGAAGCAGGAACAGGAGGAGGCTCGGAGGAAACTGGAGGTCAGTGAGACTCAAATCCCATTGGAGCAGCCTGGTTTCAATGCAATGCTGGGAGAAACAGGAGCCTTTGAGAAAAGGTTTCTTCTTTCCAGCTGGCCTTTAAAGCTCAAAGTGTGTGTTTGTGCCTGTGCTTCAGCTGTGTTTGACTCCAGCCTGGCCATTTCCTCCTGTACTTCTGCCTTTTGGCAGTCCCACATTCCCTTTGGGCTTGGAGGAGCCCATGAGAGGAGAGCTCTGTGGTCCTCAAAAGGCCCTGCAGGTTCAAGAAGTTTAACCCCGTGGTGTGAGCTGGTGATGCTGTTCCTTTGGGATTAGTGTTTTGGAAGATGGGGGTGCTATAGCACACAGCCAGGAGATTAGGGGAAGATAATCTTCCAAATGTTAATTGAATCTTAGTTAGGGAATTAAAAAAATTGACTTTGCATTGGCGTGGGTAAAACCTTCGTGATTTTTGTGTTATTCATAAGCAAGATAATTCCAGGACAGAAACTGCATCTTATCTGTTTTATGGAATTTGCATTATTTGTTTGTATTAGATTGTGTTAGAGGAGACTAAGGCTTGATGTAATTAACTTGTAAGAGTACAAAAGAGTGCCTGGTAGGCTCTCTTCCTCTAAAGTGATTGCTTTTATTTTTTATTTTTCCCAGTTTCCCCTCTGTCTCTCAGCTTATCACCTATTTTGCCTTATGGCATCACGATGTGCAGTGTGAGCATATGTTCACTGCAGAAATGTATCACGAGCTGAATGGGAGCTCATCTTCTGTGCATCATTCTAATGCTGCCTTTCCTCCACGTGGACTTCTAATACCTTCCCCCAAAATACTCCTGGGGTTTCTTTACTGTGCTGGAGAAAAGCTGGGAGAGGAAGAGGTCATGGAATGGTTTGGATTGGAAGGGATCTTAATTGCTCTGTCTTTTGTTGAAATTACTTTGTTATCTCAGAAATTACATTATTTCTTTGCTGGTATTTATGCAGTAAGTGTGGGTTAAATCCAAGCATTATGCTGGATTTTTCTTGTGCTTCATCAAAGATTCTGTTGCCTGGACACATTTGAAGTTTTTTTCCCCCAAAGCTGGTATTTAAATTTCCCCGTAACCAGATGATTAATGTTCTTACAGCCTGAACATCTCCATGGTTAATTGTGGGATTCTGCAGATACAGAGAGAGGGGGGATGAGGTTGAGGGGAACTGGAATGGCTCTGCTGGCAGTGCCCCTTGCTCCCATGCTGAGCAGGGGAAGGACAGGGATGTGATCCACACGATCCACAGAGAATGCAAAGGGCAGGGATGGACTCTGGAGTGAACTTTATTTCTGTCAGTGAACTTCTTCACACAAAAGAATAAAGCCTCACTTTCAGAGGGTATGTGGGCATACACACTCCCACAGTGGGATTTTATATATGGACTGCATTCCTTCCAGAGCCCTGGTTACTGGTAATCCTCGTTCTGCTTTGCTTTTCACAAACGTCACACAGGCAAAGAGTGCTCTGGGAGCTCTTCTTTGATGGCTGGGTTTGAGTCAATGCTGCCTCATGGTTTCACTGTGCTCTGCTGCCTTGCAAAAAAAGGCAGGATGCTCTTTCACGTGGAGCATTTCACCGTGAAACAAAACCCAGCTTGAGGGGAACTGTGCAATTTAAATATTTTATGACAATTACACTGTGTCTATCCTAAACTATAATCTAGATTGCAGACCCATTTCCTAGGACAAAGTAGTCAAACTGTTGCCAGATTTGCTATCATTAATGGATTGATACTGCTTCATTTGTCCCCAAACTTAAGTTTGACTTCTAATAATCACTTTGCTGGTGCCTTTTTATCTTTTTTATCTGTAGCACAGGAATTAAAAGTGGGGGAGGGTTTGCATCATGAGAGACTTTTTCCAGAAAGCACATCACTAAGCTCTGAATTGTCTTCAAAGCTGCTTCTGCTCTCAAGACACACTTTTCACTTTGTTAGATGTATCTTTTTCTGACCTGTGACAAGCAAGGGAAAGGAAGAATTTTTTGCAACAGAGTCCTACCACTACATCTCTGTACTGCCATTTCTCCTGAGAATACTCTGGAGTGTTACAGTTTGATGGGCCTAAACTACTGGATTGCACAGATTCTCAGTGCACACATCCTCTCTTCCTTTTTTAAATGAAGAAGACCAGTTTGGCCCTGGATTCATGATTTGCTTTTCCCCTGTGGTAAAGAGAGGCAAAATGAAAGTTATCTGTTGAAGTAGTTACCGTGTTTTGTGCCATGTGAACAACACAGAATTTCTTGCACTTCAGTGTCCTGGCTCCCTAATGAGTGGCTTTCCAATGATTGTGGAATTGCCCTGGGATTCACAGGTGGGATGGCACAGCACGAAACACTTAAGTGCCAGAACAGATCCACGTTGTTTGTGTCACAGAACACAAAAGCAACACTGCTTTTATTTCTACCATATCTCTGTACTCTGAACATTGGAGTCCTGAATGTCACTGTATAGGACCCACTTTTGTCTGAGCTATTCAGTCCTTTGCCTTGGCAGGATGTTTTGCAGACCTGCCAGAGCGTCATCAAAGGCAGTTCATCAGTTGTGCACCCAGAACAGAACATGTGTGGGCTTCAGGTTCTTTAAACTCAGGCTGAAATGGGACATAAGGCCCAGCCAGCTGATGAGCAGAATGAATACACTGAGCACCAAAACCCTGCAGCTCCTCTGGAGATGGGCCAAAAAACTCTGGGGCTGTTTTTAAAACAGAATGTTCAGACTGGTTTTAGTCAGAAATGCAGTATGCTTATGTGCCATGGGGATTTTGTTTCTTCCCTTTTTTCTCTTCTGCTGTGCTGCATTTCTGGTGCTCTGCTTGGCCCAGCCAGCCCAGTCCTGTGACTGCAGCAGTTCATTGCAGGATATGCTGCCTGTCCGTCCTTCTGGAGGGCTGTCTCTTGTTCACCTCCTCAGTGACTGAACTGCACTGAAGTTTTCCTTTCTGCTGGATTTAGGAGCAAGCTAAAGCCAAGAAGCAGACCCCACCAGCCTCTCCTGTCACGCAGGTGGCGGAGCAGAAGGCGCCCTCCAGCCCGGTCTATCAGGTTTGTTGGGATTCCCTTTGGGATGTGGGCTTTGATCCTGAGCACAGGAACCTCTTCACAAAGCCCTGACAGAGCTCCCCTGTCTTCCTGCAGGATGCAGTTTCCTATGAAGCAGGGTCAGCCTACAAGAGCTCCAGCCCATCCTACCCTGCTGCCCGGGAGCCAGAGGCTGGCTACAAAGCAGCGCAGCCAGACTACCAGGAAGCAGTGAGCCAGCAGGAGGCAGAGTACGAGCCAGAGACTGTCTATGAGGTGGCAGGAGCAGCAGACCACTACCAAGCAGGTTTGTGTCTCACAGCAAAACCCTTTAGGATAAGAATTATTTCCTTGTGCAAGAGCTTAATGAGCAGCTGTGCTGGTAACACACTGTCCTGGTTTGCAAAACTCTCACTTCCATGAAGCTTTCTATATTCCCCACCAACAAACTTTTAATTAGGAAATTAATAAATACAGCAAGGTGTTGAAGTTAGTTAACTTTTGTGAGATGTTGGAGTAATTACAGTGCTCCCCAGGGTCTCAGTTCAAAAAGAAATTCAGGAGTAATCATTCCCACCCCATGGAATGTTGATCAACGTGAGAAGAAAGCACCAAGCTGGAGATTAAACGTGTACCACGCCAGCAAAAAAACCCAATCAACAATTCCTGGAGTTGGAAATTGATGTGTTGAGTTCTGTGCCTGTGAGGGAGTTGAGTAGGGATCCATGAAACTGTAAGAGTAAGATTCTTTTGAACTCCTGTTTTTTTTCTCACCTCTTCTGCTTACTAAATGAGCTGTGAATGATGAACCTGCTCTGGTACAAAAACGTGGCAATTTTAAAACAGGCCCTTTTCTGCCCCCCCAGCATGCACTTTTGTATTAATTATTCTCTTACACAGTGATCTTGGGCTCAGCTGTCCTGTCACATTTTACAGAAGCAGTACAGGGCTGATTGGATTTATGTAGTCTGTACTCAATGTCTCTTGTAAATGCTTCTTTTCATGCTTCAGTTGTGTGTGATTGAGGGAAAAAGTCCATGCAGAAGGAACAGCAGCACTGCTGAAACCTAGCATGGGTTGTTGCCTGCTTCCTGTGTGGGTTAGCAGTGCAATTGAAGGAGAATCACTGCAGGAAAGAGCTGAGGGTAATAGTGTACTTCATATTTTCATTGTTCTCCCTCCTCTCTTCAGAAGAAAACACGTATGATGAGTATGAAAATGAACTTGGGATCACAGCCATAGCCCTTTACGACTACCAAGCTGGTGAGCAAAGCTTTTGTTTTCACCCTTTGGCTTTGAAAACTCTGTTCTGCATGAGATAAATCTGGATTTTTCCTTTGCCTTTTTATGTCTCTTGTGGCAAATGAGAAGTCGGGGATTTGGGGGTTTAACAGGAGCGCGGATTGAAAATTACTGGGTGCGGATTGAAAATTGCCGGCCGCTGTCTGTGGGAATGGTGGGAATTTCCAAAAAGCTGTTTCACCCAAGGGCTGGGGCTGCTGTGAGCCCTTGGCTGTGTGGGTGCTGACCCTGTTGGGCTCTCCCTGCAGCGGGTGACGACGAGATCTCCTTCGACCCCGACGACATCATCACCAACATCGAGATGATCGACGACGGCTGGTGGCGAGGGGTGTGCAAGGGCCGCTACGGCCTCTTCCCCGCCAACTACGTGGAGCTCAGGCAGTAGGGCCTCCTGCTGCTGCTCATGCCTTAATTCCCCAGCCCACACACCACTTCACACACTACAGACAGACCACGAGGCTTTCCCGACGATGGAGGGGGTATATGCATATGGCTTTTATATTTAATACTTTGCTGACGCTTTTTAAAACGTTGATGCCACAGAAATCGCTAATATATTATAACTACTCCGCCTTTCACCGAGGCTCTTGGGATTTCTTTTCATCTGGAAACGTTTCTTCTCTGCCAAATTAGCCAAGCCTATTGGAGGACAGGTAGCTGTCTGCTGTAATATTGCATGTTTTACTTCTAAATGAGCAGATTTAGTCACGTGTTCAAGTCTAGTTAGTCTTCCACTAAGCGTTTGCAGCTGAGAGAGTCATGGCTATGCAGGCTGTTTGCATTTCCACCAAGTGGGGAGGACTTGGGAGGTGCAGATTTATATTTTTTTCTTTCTTTTCCTTTTTTTTCTTTCCTCTTTTCCAGATAGTGCTTGAAAAAAACAATATGTTTGAAAGTTGCAGCTAATGGCAGTTAATCAAATACTGTCCAATATTTATGGAATATTAATGTTATGAAGGAAACAGTCTGGTACTTTTTCCTTCTCTTTTAAAGTGGAGTTCCTTGACTCTTGAATTAATTTTTTTTCCTCTTTTTTAATTATTTTTTCTTGGTCCTGCTCCTCCTGTTCGTGTTATCCCAGAGGAGGGCTGCAAACTCTCTAGCACTGATTGTCCCAAATTCCTTCACTCTTTTGTTTTTGCTTCACCCTCCTCGTTTCCCAGGAAAACTTGGAAGAGTTACTGTGCAAGTGTTAAGTCACTCAAGGAGTTTCCTGCTTGTTCAGAAGCAAACTGGCATCCAGATCTGCAGGAATATTCCCATTGCTTTAAATGGGAGGAAAAGGCAGGAGGGGTGGGATTGCAGCTGTGTTCTTGTGCAGTGCATTCATGCTCACACAAGGAAGGGCCTGCTGTGCAGTAGTGACATTTTATGAACCATTTTCGAGTCAAGGAATGTTAATCATTGGATTTGAAACCCATGTCAATGATCTCCATTTTTAAACCAAATGAGACTTTTTTTTGTATGTTCAACTAAAACTGCCAGTACTGTTCTACTAAACAACACAATTAAACCTGTTTGGTTGTTGGGTTTTTTTTTTTGCCAAAACTGAAATTCCTGTTGCTTTAGAAAGCTGGCCACTGCAGATTTAGGGTCCCTACCAAAGATAGCAAGTTTCATCCAATAGTGCACGTGTTCAGTGTCTGTACTGTCTGTTCCCACTTTCTGATCAAAAGGAAAATGGCAAATCTGGTGTAGCAGCCAAGAAAGAAGGCAAAGACTTTTATCAACTCTAAATTTGGACCAATGGAATATGGAAGGCCTGTACAAAATGGTGAAATGTACAGAGTATCGAGGGAGAAAGCATCATGTTGAGCCAATTCTTGGATGGTTGGGACAATCCTTCATGAATGTCACATGTGTGTCATGATTATTATTACTATTTTTTCTCCTTTCCATGGTCTCATATCTGTGTTGTATTTGCATTACTAGGGTTGGGTTTTATATGCAGTTTATTTTATCCAATTTTGCATAGAACACCTCATAGGGATATGATTTTTGTAAATTAAATATTCAATAAACTTTTTGAACCATTTGCATGGAATATATTTTTTTTAAATAATTTTCTTTTGAAAAATCTCAGCATCAGGCACAGCTTTGTCTTTTATGTGCCTGTTACTTCTGCTAAAAACAGCAATGGGCTGCAGGGTTTGTGGCTGCTCCTGGATTTTGGGAATGCTGGTGGCAGCAGGGCACTGAGTGTTCTTGCAAGCACAGATGTGGGTAACATCAAATAAACGTTTCCATCCCTTTAAAGCTGTTCTGCTCATGTTCATGGCAGGGTGGGTTGTTCCCAAGGCTTTGCTCCTCTCAGTCCTGCCAGCAGGAAGGTCCTGCCTTGCTGTCCAGATTTTACAGTTCCAACCCTGAGCTTCTCTGGGAATCTGGTGCTCGATGCACCGCTGGAAACACTGAGGAAGAAAACCCCAGCAGCCTTTTTTTGATTCTTTAATGCTGCTGGTGATTAATGTTACTTGTTATTCATGGATTGGCTCATCTCGTGGAGAAGGTTTCACAGAGTGGAGAAATTCTCAGTCATGAGACACCTGTGACTGTCCAATCTGCTGGTGGTTGATTTTTAATTTAAATAGATTTTCGATAGCAAGAATCAACCAACCTGGAGCAGGAGTCAGGGGAAATCACCAAGTGAAGCACAGGGAGCATCTCTAAGTGCTGGTTTGGCTTTGCAAACACAGACTTGGAGACATCTCTGATTTTTCTGACACAATCCAGTCTAGCAGGAGCTTTCCCAGTGCAGCTCATGGACATTGAATATTCCAAGTCAGCTCCTGCTGGGGTCATGTTCAAGAACTCTTCCCCTTGCTGCAGGCTTCTCCTTGTTAGAAAGGGATGTGGAGCCTCCACAGCTCAGGCTGCAGTAATGCCCATATCTATCAACGGGATGCTCGTGGAGTGGTGCTGGATTTGTACTAAATTTGAAGAAGCTGCTTCAAATTCCTCTCACGCTGAGCACATTTCTACAGGAGCTGCTGCAAAGTCCCTTGGTGAAGGAGAAAGTGAGACATTAATCCATGGGCAGAGGAAAAGAGCAAGAATCAATCGATCTCGAGGCCAAGTGTAGAGTAGTGCCCTGGATTGCTTCCAAAAAGGGAATTTGGATTGATCAAAGTAGCTTCACTTGATAGATTTGTGGCAGAATCTGGGAAGCTGGGACAGCAAAAGAGGCACTGCATCTTCCACTGCCTGGGAAGTGCCTCACATGCAGCAAGGCATCCCTAAAAGGAGGAGTGTGGTGCTCTGGTACAGCTTCCCCAAAAACAGGGTCTAGTGGTCAGGTGGAGTCAGGCAAAATTGATTAAATAATTACTTTTAAGTAGCCAAAAATTTAAAATCATCCAATTCAGCTGTTTCTTGCAGAAAATCCTGTTTAAAAAAAAAGAAAACGATCCTTAGAGAGCTGGGCTCACATGACTTCCCAGGCCAGTTCCTGATGTCAGGTTTTGGCTTCTGGAAGTTTCAGGCAGTATAGCAAAAATCATTGTGACAGAGATACAGGAATTGAAAGCTAAACAAGATTTGTTAATTCTCTGCACGAGGAGGAGTCCTAAGTGAGGAATAAACATCAGGCTAATAGTGAGTCAGGAGCTGGGGCATGGCTGGGAATCTCATTTATTTGGATTTTCTTTTAGAAGGTCTGGAAGGCCTAGAGAAGCTTTGGAGAAACTGGATTTTGCTTTCCTGCCTCCCCAGTGCCATAATTATTGCCACCAGTAATTATTGGCCTTTCTTTGAAAGCAAAGCACAGACAGAGTGACCACGGGTAGGTCAGCAGGAGTGCAAAGACATTCCCAAAACAGCCTTTTATTGGATCCTGGTTGGGAATCAGCACTGGCTGAAGCTTTGGAGGGCAGGGAGCTGTTCCCTGCCAGATCCAGAGCCAGGAGCAGCTCTGTTCACCCTCCCAAGCACCACTCGGAGCTCTCGTGTCCCACACCAGAGCCAGGCACAGCCAGGTCACCCCAAATAAAATGGGAAGTGCCTCTGTGGGCGGGGTCAGCCAAGGGGGAGATGCAGGAGGGGCAGTTCTGCAGCCAGGTGTCCTTGCCCAGGTGCTTTCCTTTCCTTGCTCATTCCCCTGGGCAATGTGTGCTCACTTACACTGCTCCTGCCACGTGTTGGTATTGGTGCAGCATCCCTGCTCCTCTGTGCCAGGCAGCCCTGGACACTGGCACATCCCAGCCTGGGAAGTAGCTCGAGTTCAAGATCAATTATTATTGAAATTATGTAAAATTATTCAATTATTTAAAAGCCACAAAGATGTGGCACTTGGGGATATAGTTTGGTGGAGGGCTTGGCAGTGCTTGGGGGAACAGATGATCTTAGAGGACTTTTCCAAACTGAACAATTTTTTGATTATTCCCAGGCACACAGACTGCTACTACAGTTCCTGGAAAAATACAAACTACCATCTTATCCTGAATTCATCTGTATGGCAGCTATAAAATAAATAAAAATTCCTCATTAACTAATCCTGTTATGGCTCTGCCTCCCTTGTGTTTGCACAATAGTGCAGAAAACTTTTATGTGGTCAGCAAAGCACTGATAAAAATAATGGCCATCAAAATCTCAGGCTCAAACACAGCCCAGGAGAATTGCAAGTTGATAACAAGATTTCTCTGCTGAATATTGGGTGTCATTTCCAGTGCAATCTGGAAACAGATCCATGAATGAACAGTGAGTTCATTCGGAGTTCTGCTGCTTTTAAAGTTGCATTGCTGCTAATTTGCACTGGAATCACCTTTTCCTTCTGTAAAACCCAGATATCAGTCTTGGCCTTCAGCTCTTGTAGCTGATAACTGCAAACAAATCTGAATGTTCTTGTGTTTAGATTTGATATCATGAGGGGAAATTGAATGGAAAATGGAATTTCATCTATCCAGGAAGAACAAGAGATCAGTCAGGAAAAAGAGAATGTCCTGAAAAAAAAAAAAAAAAAAAAAAAAAGCAGTGGTACAGCAAAAAATATTCAATGGTTCTTAGACTTAAACCCCAGACAAGCCAGGGCTTATTTCTGTGGGAGGTTTTATTTGAGCCTCCATTTACAGTGCAGGGATAAAACTGAGTGTTGTAAAAAATCCAAGAACCTCAAATAATGAGATAAAACTTATGTTTTCAGTAGTGCAAGTGAGCAATATAATGAAATACTTGGCACAGTCCAGTGGTGTCCTGACAAGTGGCCCTGTTGCCCTTCAGGGGACAGTGAACAATCCATAACCACACATTTGTTTCTGGCTTTTTTAAAATGAATATTTGTTTTGTTTTTCAAACCTCTGAAATTCCTCACAAGGTTTCTTACTGTGGTTAATTAGACAGTTTTTTTTCCAGTCTGATGGAGCATCCTTACTTTAGAACATTTCCTTTATCTATTATTTAATGATGTAAAAAAAAAAAGAATGAAATGTATGTGTTTTGCTAAAGATTTTAGGCATTATAGAAGCTGCTATAAATTTCCTGCTGTCATTGCAGACAAGCTGAATAAATCCCCCAATGAGCTTCAGCTGTTTTCTTTCTTTCTTAAAAAAAAAAAAAAAATAACAAGCCATGAACACAAACAGAACCTTAAGGTAGGGACTAAATGGCACTTGTTAGCAGGAACACTGGGGCTTGTGCAACATTGAATTTAATCCCTAAGGAGCTGCAGATCACTATTTTATTTTAACTGTTTTATATCACCTATTTTGTGCTGACAAGAGGATGCAGAGCTGTGCAGAGGTGGAAATTTTATCTTTCCTGAACAAACTTTTCCATCGAGTTCATTAATGCTGCAGCCAGGCTTTAGGTTTGGCATCTTTTAGGTGCAATATCCCAGGTTTTCTTTCTCTGCTCCAGAGCTTTGTCTGGTGCTTCAGTATTAATCTAATTAATAGTTTTCAATAGAATCATAAAACCCTGAATAGTCTGGATTGGGAGAGACCTTCAAACCCCCTCTCCTTCCCCTTCCCTGCCATGGCAGGGACACTTTCCAGCAGCCCAGGCTGCTCCAGGAAAGGAGGCTGGGATCCCTCCATCCCGTTTCCTCAGCCCACAGCTCTGGCAGAAGAGCTCACAGAAGGTGCCCCCGGATAAACTGTGTGCCGTGAGGAATAAATCCCAGATTGTTTCCTGCAGGACACCCCAGAACAGCCCCATCCTCCTCTCCCCATTTGGGCTCTCTCCTGGATTGCAGCCTGACTCCATCCCCAGCTGGTGAGGGGTCACTCCAGCACCAACATTCCCTTCAGTCACCCCCTCCCCTGGCCGTTCACCTCCCACACGAGGGGAAAACTCAGACACCTCCTTCCAGCCTCTGTTTTCTGGTTAAACAGAGCAAGTCCTTCCCAGCCCTGCTCCAGGCCCTGCTCCCAGCACAGCAGCCGATTCCCACCCTTATCCCACTGGCCCCGCTCCTGTGAACACCCTCCAGCCACTGCCATCGACAGGGATTTGTTCCTTGTTCAAATTTCCTTGCCTTTCTTTGTGCCTGGGTATTGTGCACATCTTTGCCAAGCCAAATTTCTCTTCTTCCCTGTCCCCTCCGACAGAGCAGTCCCGTGAATTCCTGGCGGGATTCTCGGCTCGGTGCGTGTGCTACGAGCAAATTCTCCCTGTTCCCGTGGCTCTGGGATTTCCAGCTGATTTTCCCTGGGACAAACAGCCAGGTCAGCAGCACAGACAGGCAGCACGCAGAGGATGAGCTCTGCTGGGGGTGGCTCTGTCCCCAAGGGTGACAGAATAGCACCAAGGTCAGCAGCTGGAGCAGGGATGTGCCCACAGGACAGGACCAAAGGTGTGTCCATGGTCTGCTCTGAATGAACTGACAGGAGGAATTGGCCCCTGGAAGACAACTCCTTTCCTAAAAATTGAAAATCCTCTTCAGGAAGTCACCTGCCCTTGCTTTGTGCCTTCTCTGTGATGCAGAAATTGAGTGTTTTTGGAGATCTCAAATGGCCTCAGGTGAAGTGTACACCTGTAACTCTCAGCTACTGGGGCACTAAAAGTTTAAAGGTGAGCCAGCTGAACCTACAGAATGCTGCACACGCTAGAGCTGGCACCCACTGCTTTGGAAAGAAAGAAAATTGCTGAGACAGAGCAAATGGAGAGCAGGGGATGCAGCACAGCTTGGAAAAAACCCTCTAAACATAATAGTACTTCTTTGCACTATTTGACTATGCCCAGATAAAAATGAAGTGATTGTTGTTCACTTGTCAGCACCATGACAAGTAAATGGTAAGTGATAAATACATCAATGACAAAAATGAGAAAATGGTGAGTTCTGCCTCAGCCCCTTTTCTGTTTGATCTCTTGGAGCTCTCACCTCGCCCTTGCCACTGCAGGTCTGACCCCAAAGGAGACCCCAGGCTGAACCACGGGGTCACAACAAAAGGACAGAAGAATGACAGAGCCCCCGCAGTGCCTCACTCGGGGTTTTCTAGGGCCAGGCTGGGTGGGGAGAGCCAGGCTTGGCCATTCCCTGAACCCAGCAGGGAATGCTCAGAGACATTCAGGTAACGGGAGAACACCAGTGGAAAAGAACCCATTAAAACATGAGGTAGATTTTGAGGTTTCTGTATATTGTATTCTCTTCAGATTTCCAAAGCAAACAGGTACACGGCGACATTGATTCCAGTACAGGTTTAAGCACATGCAACACTGGTGTCCTATCTGTACATTGGTTTCTAAGGCTGCCCAAGGACCTTTACATTGAAAGCGTACAAGAACTCACACACACGTGCACGGATTCCTCCTGGCATCAGTCCTGAGGAAAAAAACAACTGGAATTTTACTGGAGAAACCAAACTTCAGCACTGCAAGCGCATCAGGGAAAACCCCCCCAGCTGTTCTGAACTGCTTCCTAACCTCAAAACTCTTTTTTTTTTTTTTTTCACAATTTGGAGCTGAACAGGCTGTTGTTCATCAGGTTGTAGTGTCAGAAATGGTTCAAAACAGTCCAAGGTTTACAGTACTGGAGACAAAACCTATATTCCCATTAAAAACCATGCCGGATGCAGATGAAGTATCACATGGAGATGCTGACGTTCAAAACAGAAAACTGAGAAAACATAAGCACAGAGAGACCAGAAAACACATTAAACGCTTCTCATCCGTGTATAATTTGTGTAATTATACAGTCAGCCTTTCTGTGACTTAAATACTTAGGCCAACCTAAATAATAACAATACAAAATTTTCTAAAACAGCTTCTCGTAGAAAGAATGACAGTAGTTGAAAGTAAATAAATAAATAATTATTTAAAAGGTCTGATATTGCTCTGAGACAGTGTCCATCAGGTTCCACTAGATGTCAGTGGCACAGAACCAGTTTGTGGCAGACTTAATGGCATCAGGTCCACTTGGTTTATTTATTTATCATCGGTACCTCGACTGTGAAACACAGCCCACGTCAACTGAACCAACCACCCAGGATTTATGGCAGTGAACTGAACCCAAAATAACAGTCTCATCTCATTTCTTTTCCCCCCTTGCTCGCTTGATTTGAATAGAAGACTTGAAATCAGGCTCACAATGCCAAAAATGTGGTGAGATAAGCTGCTGAATCACTGCAGCTCCTCAGTGCTTCCTAAAGCAGTGACACAGAGCTCACTCCAACCCCAGCACTCTCTGTTTGTCAGGTACTGAACACCTTGAAGATAAAGCTTTTTATGTGAAATACAGTGTAGCTGATCCAGGTGGAAAATTATAAGGCACATACATTTTTTTTGTTGTTTTGTTTTGTTTTGTTTTTTTAAAAACACACATTCTGAAGCATTGTTACAATCGTGCTACTCTCGGTGGCCCAGCCAAGGACAGAGGGGATGAAAGTCCACGAAATACAGGAAAATATAGGGGGAAAAAAAAAACCAGAAAAAAATTACAGAAACCAAAGAATAAAGCAGAACACATTGATACAATGTACACAAGGACAGCAATGATCAACTCTTCTCATTTCTTTGGCCAACAAGCAGTGACAATTGCAAAGCATTCTTTGTTTTGCACTGGAAATACCTGACTTTATTTAGATACACAGATGTTTGCCACAGTACCTGAAATAAGTAAATAAAACAGGCTGGTTCTAGTTTATGTCTTTAACAAAACAAAGCTGCCAAGTAATTGTTGTTGGGAAATCATGAGAGAAATAATAATGGGGGCTACAAAAATGAGGAGCTAGTACGACAGCTGAGAAGAGAATCGTAGTTAAGGAACATATGAAACCAAATGGCAACGGTTCTAGGCATTTATTCCAATATCTTAGAAAATAAAAATAAAAAATACTCTTCATTGCATCACCATTTAAAGATAGAAAAACAAATTTTTAACTTAAGCCAAAAGAAGATGTGAATTGTTTCCTTGGTTTTTTTGTTATCTTTTTTTTTGTTTTGGTTGTTTTTTTTTTTTCCCATTCGCAGCCTTGTTTATTCACAGTACAAACAGAGCCCGCTGGTACAGATTTTAAAGTCACAAGATGCACAAAGTCAGACAAGGAGCGCTGTTCCCTCTCCGCTCTGCAGAGCTGCTCTGCCCCAGAGGAACCCCAGCCCCCAGAGAAATAAAATCCCCAAACCCCACGTCCAGAGCCTCCTGAAACCGCGGAGCAGCAGCGCTAAAGCTCAGGGTGTGCATTCCCCCCCCGGCACAAAGAACATTCCACACATTTCGGAATTCCACCTTAAGGCAAAAAAAAAAAAAAATTAAAAAAAAAAAAAATCAGGTAATGCGGTTTTCTACCTCTGCCCTCCGAAGTTTCCTGCTTTTCCAGATTTCAAGCGTGACCCCTGAAATTCAGTAAATGAACGGAACATTCGGCATAAGGAATGCTTTAACCAAAAAAAAAAAAAAAAAGAAGGAATAAACAGGAAATGTTTTTCCCAACAATAAATCAATAATTTTCCCTTACTTCTATCTACATTTTGTTAAAGCATTTTATGCATTTTCAATAACAAATTGCAACTTTTTTGGCAACTTTTTTTCTTTTTTAATAAAAATCCAGACAGTGTTCTCTGTTTGCAATCAGAACCACACCCTTAGTGCAATATTATATTTATTTCTTACAGTAATTTTGGTTGCCATACAAGAGTATTAAGGATTGGGGAAAAGTGCAAGTTACAGGAGCTTGATTTTGTTTTCATCAGTCGAAATAAGAGGAATTAAAGCACAAAAATTACAGCAACATAGATAACGTGAACACAAGTTGTTACACAAACTATAGCGAGAAACATATTAGTATCTAGAAAAGAAAAGAAAAAATGTAATGGAAAAATTATCAATATTTGTGGCTCATACACATAATCATCGCCAGATCAACTGGGTAATGCTTTTTAAGAACTGAGAGGAAAAGGAAAAAAAAAATCACTATTTTTTTATTAACTTAAGTACCACAAATAATTAACTCCTTTGTGATATGTAAATCCTGTAAATCAACAGTCACATCTAGTCATTTTATAATATATGAATTAAACTTAAAATGTTCTCAGACACCTAGGGCAAGGAGTCTGTGCAGTTATACACAATTTACATCTTGTAAGATTTTGGTATTGTATACACAAATATTACAGAAACTAGGCATGTAAATGCAATTTATTTAAATTACAGTATATAAACAAAAGTTGATCCTAAAACCCAGAATATCATAGATCTCTAACGACTTTGTTTTTCACTATCAGAGTAGCATGAAAGAAATGGGTCTTCTCTCCTCCCCCTTGGTGAAAATACTCGGAGGCCACGGCGTTATCTGTTACTATTGCTTTCTTTTTTTTTTTTTTTTTTAATTTTTTTTTTTTAAATTTTGTTTCAAACCACCTCTCAAAGCTGGAGACCCGAACTCGACTTGGCAGAGGTGCATTCTGGTGGTCCAAGAAGGTCCCCCCAGGTCTCCTTACCTTTTTGCTTCACAGGACACAATGTGAGAAATAAAACTACTCCCTTACAGCTCTTTCACCTGCTCTCGGGGTACCTGAAGAGATGCACGAGCAGGAGCCACACCTGTGTGAGGAAGGGACGATCTCACCTGGGAGTTACTGGGCGTGTCAGCGCTTGCTCAGGGCAAGTTCAACCAACAGGAAGGTTGTGATCCAAAAAAAGCAGCTTGAAAAGTCAACTTCTACGTTTTTCTTTTACTACTGTATTTATTTCCTAACGTGTTTCTGGCACGTGTTATAGAGGTAATAGCAACTGTACCCAAAGAAATAAAAAAAAAAAAAAAAAAGAAATTAAAAAAAGAGAGCATGGCATCAGTGGTTTATTTACTGAATTCTGTCGTATCACCAAATGGAAGACAAATGATGGCTAAATTACCTTTTTTTTTTTTTTTCCACTTCTGAAAGTGTGTGATGGCCTCAAGTTGCCTGCATCGACCTATCTGAGTGGAACTGCCATTTTCTACACCTCCCATGGAAAAACTCAGCACTCGTCGACAGCAAAACGCCTCGGTGCTTCGTTTTTATTACAAGGTTCCTTGGAACTCCCCAAATACAAACAGAGCACAGTAACAGATGTTAAGTCAAAAGATTTGCTGTTCCATAAAGGGGGCAGGAGGCTTAAATAAGTTGATTTTTATGAGTTTCCAATGCGTTGGTAACTGTAACCACTTTTGAAGAAATATTCATCCTCCTCTGTAGAAGTTCTAGCAAAGATAGAAAATATAACACAGCTCTGCTGGTTCAGATGCATCCAAATGAGGTTGATTTTAAAAAGGTCAAGACTTTATAATTATTCCACAGAAATAGTAGTAAACCACAAAAAGTTTTTTTTTTCTTTTTTTTTGTTTGTTTTTTTTTCTGTTTTTAACTTCCTAGCACTGAAGTGGCACAAAGGCTGCCCAGTAGACCAGCCACTTATTTTCTTAAAATATTGTGCTTATAAACTATCTGTACAACTATTTAAACTTGCAGTAAAGAAAGATATTTAAAATGCTAAACTTTATGTACTCATACTAGGGCTGTTGCAGACCTAATTAGACACTTGTTTGTGAGCAAAAAATAATCACAATAATAAAAAAATTAGAGATAGGCTGGACCATATCAAGGACCATATCAAGGAAAGAAAGTTCAGGTACCTTGCAAAATGTAAGGGAACCTGAAAGTTTGGAAGGGAGGCAATTTAGCCATCCACACCCAATTTACCCACCTTGAACATCTTGAATATTCTGTCCAGAAAGTCCTACAAAACTCACAGATATTCAGAGGTGTTAATTACAAGGGGGAGTTCAAACATGCAGAGAGAGACTTGTTAACTTGAAAGTCGAAAAAAAATATAATAATCATATATTTTTTTAAAAAAAACAAAGCCGTGTAAACCAGCCGTGGGTGTTTCTCCCCTGCTGACAGAAGTCTCCTAGAAAGTTCTCTCTGCCCCCACTCCCAGCCCTGGATTCTGGCAGGGTGCTCCCACCTCTCGTGCCAAGGAATGGGCTGGGGGCCAGTGCCTGGCCCTCTGTCCTTGTGCAGAGCCAGTTCCTGCCAGCAGTGATAAAAGGAGGGCCTGGATCCCTCCCCAGCCCTCCTGGCTCTCAGAGCACTCCCAGACACCCAACAGCTCTTTCCATCTTGCCTCCACCTCTCTGCCTCCTCTCCAAGAGCTGCAGCATTTCCATTCCCAACAGGCTGAAATCCCTCTCCCACTTCAGATCCTGGCACACTTCCCACTGACTTCAATGGGAACATTCATCTCTCTTCTCCTTCCTTCTCAGCCTGCTGTTCAAAATACCCAGGCACTCACCACTCACTGAATTAAACAGCATCTCTCAGTGTCTCACTGTCAAGCCCCAAAGCCACCTGCACACCAAAGTTTGTCCTGGCTTGTGGAGCTCGTATTTTGACTCAGCAGCAGCTGAGCTGGCTGAGAACTGGGGGTCTCAGGTTCAAACAACAAAGCTTCACTTTGCTGTACCTCTAAGTGTGGTCCCTCCTCAGCCTTTACTCAACGTCTGCACCGTCCTACAGTCCACATCAATGGAGCGTGCACTGAACTTGTTCTGCCACCTTGGAAGAGTGCTAAATACCACTGCAGAAATAAAGAAATACCAGGTAAAACAGAGCAAGGTTACCTTTGGACTGACTCCAGCAGAACAACCAGCTTCACTGCCAACAGATCAGGGAGCTATGCCAGTAAAAAAAAGAAGAATATCAACTCCTGTGCTCGCCTCAATATCCCTGCTACTGATAAAACTGGGTTTGAGTGGTAATGGAGCAGCCTGTCCTCTTAAAATGAACCAAGGGCTGGGGAAGGAAGCCTGCTTGGAGACTGAATGTCAAGAAGAGAATAAAATAAAATGCAAATCTTTTTTTCTTTCAGTAAAAGAAGACCTGAAATTTTAAAAAGAAAATTGTCAGGCAACGGTCCCAGCCAAGGGCAGTATCAAGAGTTCTGAAGTTAACAATTGTCTCTCTCTCACATCTCCCCACAGCTTTGAAATAAAATGGCCCCACTTCTTTAGCATCTTTAGGTTTGCGTTTGGGCATGTAGCAGACAGTCTGCATCACCTGAGTACCAGGAATTTCTGTTTTCCCCCTCCCCCCCACAATTTTGCTGGCACTCGCAGACAGACAAGGCATTTGGGGTATGTCAGTACCAGCCCATCTCTAGTTATCAACAGAAGTTTGTGAGGCAAAATAGCTATTCTTATCTGTCCAGCAGCTGCTTCAAAGCTCTTTCTATGTTCATTCTGTGCCCAACTCTAGTCACTCCAAGGTCTATCAGATCTTCCTTCTGTAGATTTGGTAAATGTGTGCCATCTATTTCATTGTCCATAAATGTTTCTTTATGTTCACCTAAGTTTAGACTTTCCAACCAATCTGCCACATCTGGTTTAGTCCACAGGTGGACAGGCTTAGTTGTAAAAGGCTTATTTGAGATTGGCTGTTGTAATATTGAGGGAGAAGGAGACCTGCTGCGCCCTGTGGTCAAGCCAAATAAGTCCCCAGAAGGGGGCTGGCTGGGTAGGCTAAATACATCGGACAGAGTTGGAGAAGGAGATGAGGCTGAAGCAGAAGCAGTCAGAGGAGCAGGCAGGATGTCTTTATTAATCTCTGTTGGTGAAACCACAGGGCTGGGAGCGTGCCTTGCTCCTGAGGTCCTGCTGTCATAGTCTGGGGACCTGCTCTGCAGTGTGATCGGCTGGCTGGCTCCGGGTCGGACAGTGAAAGTGATTGTTGTACTTCGTGTACCTGAGACAGTACTCATGACTTCCGTGCTCCTGCAATTGCAAACAGACAGGCACAGTTAGAGCTGCTGGCCACCAGCACGGCCCCATCAGCACATGGTAATTACAGCATGGGAATGCTGGGGGAGTTTCACATTTTAACTAAAAGTACAAAAATTGTATCAGTAACTCGTTCCCACAAAACCAGCACCAATGGTAAGCCATAGTTAAAGACAAAACCTTTGCTTATGAGCAGTTCAAGAAAAAAACACCTTCCAGAGCACATTCTCTCCCTTTTTAATACCCGTTTTTAATACCTGTTCCCAAGTTAACCCCTGGTTAAATGAGAAATGCTGAGTGGAACAAGCACATGAGCACGACCAGGATTTGATCTTCCCTTTGCCACGTGGAGGGTTGGAATCCTTCAGTTCTGGCTTTACACACTAATATTATAGCTAATAATAGTAGTTGTGGAAGTTTCAGGAGCACTGGATTTTGGACCTTTGAGTTTCAGTCAATGAATTTTGCAGAATGCTTGCAGTACTATTTGTTTATAGAATAAGCAGCTCTTATTTCCCTTTCTATCCATGCTTTAAACATAAAACAGTCCTTCTAAGGTGCCTGAAACATCTCAGTGTCTGTTTCCTTCCACAGAGAAATTATACTCTGGCAGTTTTACTACAAAATTAAGGAGACAAAATTCTGTTCCTGTGCATGACTGGAGGTGATGTGGCTGGGATCAAGTTCTGCCTAAAGAAAATGAGTTTCAGATTACGAATGAAGCAGGCATGAACCTCGCTGAGAGGCTCGCTCTGATGCCCGCCCTGACCGGGTGGGTGAAGAAACACAACCCTCTGCTTCTGCCTGCTGGCTACAGAAGCAAATTTAGCAGGTTTGGGTCTGTTCATGTCATCAAAGACTTGACCCCACAGCCCTTACTCCCATGGGAAGAGCAGCACATGCACTTCAGGATGCTCCAAAGAGCCCCTGGATGCCTGGAGCTCCAGTGTCCTTCACTTCAGAAATAACCTGCCAGCTGGGAAAACCTTCAGACAACCAATTCAAAGCACTTGCAGACCAAAGGAAGGGTTTATTTATCCTGGAAGCAATGCCATGGAGTCGAGAGGATGACGTGGCTGATGCTGTACTGAGGTTTCCAGCACAGACCCTGACAGCAGCCCTCTGTTTCCGAGTGCCACACTGTCCCCAGGCCTGGCCTGGCCTGCCTGGGCAGAACTGAGGATGGCTTGGGTGCAGGATGTCAGATGGAAATGCTTCCATTAATCCAGCAGATTCACTGCTGTGCAGAAAAGATCTCAAGGAGCTGAAGGAAAAGCGGGGTAATGGTAACATGGGGCAGTGCTACAAACAGGTTATCCATCCCTTTCTCTCCCACTGCAGCCCTGAGCTGCCGTCAGTGATTCCCTGGCTGGCTGCTGGCTTTGGAGAGCCCTGAGAGTGTTCCCTGAATCACCCCTGGGGCTTTGGCACTTCACCACCAAGGCAGAGCCCAGGGAAGTGCTCTGCCACACCGACATCCCTGCTCCCATCTCGGCAGGTCCCATTCCAATAAAACTCCCTGCCAGGACAACAGCACCAAGAATAACTTCTGGGAGAACACACATCTAAGTCACATCGACATTCCCACTGATTTCCCACAGGCTGCTCCATGTATTTCAATGGGAACAGGGGGATCTCTTTGGAAGATTGGTACTTCACTTAAAACCCAGTAGGAACAATGCTTCCAGCACTTATGGCTTTGTAATTTAACAAAGAAAGGAAACACTTGGCAAGGTTCTGAGTGTTTCCTGTGATGTTTTTGGCGCCTAATGGCTCTCACTGTCTTCAGGGCTGGAGCTAAGCATTCTTACAAATAAAAAGTCTGTGGGGCAAGAGACTATTAAATTCTACCAACCAAGGGAGCAAGTTATTTCCATTTCCTTTACCTCAGCATTAGGAGTCTCATGCTCATTACTGAGGCATGATATAATTTAAAACCAGCAAAAAGCCTGCTTTGAAATAGGTTGGGGTAGTGATGGCAAGAATGAGCTTTGCATAAATAGGGAAATGAATCCCTGATCTTTACCTGTAATCACCCTTCTACTTAACTTTCCTCTCTTGCAAATACGAGAAATTAGGGTTTTGTATTTGCAGCCATTGTAGCAAGATCAAATGGATGATGAAAATCCACCCTCTTTTATTCCAGGAATGAAAGATAATTTCTACTGCTTGACTGACAGCTCCAGGCTCAGTGCTTTGCAACTCACTGTTGCTGCTTCTCCTCCAGACTGCTCCTCTTAAAGACTCCCTGCCCAGCCTTGCTCAGGAAATTACTGTCACTCTTCCACTAAATAAAGGATGTTAAGACAGTGAAACAACCCCCCCAAAAGTAAACTCTGTGCTCTCATTTGAAGCATTCCTTGGCTGGTGCTCCCTAGCTGTCCCAGCCCCATGGGCAGGAATACCCAGGGTAAGCAAAGCATCCCAGGCATCCTGGTCCTTTGCTTCCCGTGAGTCTGGATCAAAGCACTGGCTTCACACAGCTGCAGGCTGCAGCAGGAGCTCTGAGAGCATCTTGCTTTTTCCAAGCCAGAGATTCAGGACTGCTGATTATTAAAATAAAACTCTGGGATAGTAATAAGATTTTTAAAATTTTTTTTAGCTGATTGCAGAGGTTTCAAAACCAGCTCAGTTTGTAGCCATGTGAGTACTCAGCTCTCTTGGCATGGGCACAGCCCTGGTGAAGCTCAGGGAAGTCTGGTGACACTCAGGGAAGTCTGCTCTAGCTCTTCCAGCCTTTCAGTTCCATGCCTTTCACTCCAAGATTATTTTCCCATGTTCTTTTCCCCCTTTTCCACCTGCCATATCAACTGCATTCTTCCATGCTGCACTGTAATTATAACCCAAGGGAAAAAAACAAAGATATTTATGTAACTCCTATGCATCCTAAATTATAATTTATGGCATCTCCCTTGTGATCTGGGGTGCAGACACAGCCTTGAAACCATCATCTGTCAGGCATTTTATGGTTGATTGGTAGCCTGGTCAATAAGGAGCAAGCACGTTCCAGCTGGAGAGCAGGCACGGTTTGTTGTGTTATGGGGTTTCCAGATTTTTAATAAGAGCAATTTCTTATGCCTTATTTGATCATCTGTTATCCTAAAGATATTAAATTCATATTAAACCTGCCAAACCCCAAATTTCATTTTAAAAAAGGTGAAAAGTCCCATAATTATTTTAAATAAAATTTGCTCTATTAGAATCAGCATATGGTGGTAATTTATAAACATTTGCTGCTGTGAGCCTGCACTGATTGCAATACCCATTATGTTGCCTCATATTAAAATCAAAATATATAACCTATATGTCACAACCATGTGGCCTCCAAGTATAAAAGCCATCAGCACAGCTTGTAGGCAAGAAATTCTTTTAAATTTTAAATTATATTTGCAAGATTCAAATTTACTGTTAACTTAATATCAGAAGCAAATCAGTGCAGCAGCTCCCATGGAAAAACAAAAACCCCACATTATTTTCAGCTCCTGGGAACTATTTTACCATAGAACTTTCCAGAAGACTTTCTGGTTCTGACACAGCTTTTCCATTGTATCAAAGGAAAACTTCTTAAAAACCAAGAGAAGCAACAAGTGGAGTCCCTGTACTGGGGTACTGCAAGAAATTAAATTCCTACAGATCTCAGAGGCTGCACAAACCCCAAACTTTGCCTTCACCTCTTAATAATTTTACTTTGCTGTCAGAGGCAAATTGCAGAGCAGGAAAGCAAGCCAAGAATTGTCTGTTTTGGGGGCAGGTGAAGAACACGGGCTGACGTGATGACTGGCAGGATGCAGAGCTCCTCACAACGGGGTTATTTTGGGGAGAAGAATCGAGAGATGCTCGGTGTCTGCTGCCAGGGAGGAGCAATCGTGAAGGTCTGTGGGAGTGTGTCTGTGCAGGAGCAGGAGTTTCCATGTGAAATGTCTGGAAAGCAGAGGGAAGGGAAGGGGAGGCTGCTGGGCCAGGAGGCAGCCTCAGCCCTCTCTGCTTGGATAACTGCAGGGAAAAGGGGAGCTGGAAGCAGAACTGGGGGAGCCCCACAGCTTTCAAGGATGAAAGATGACCACAGGGCTGGTCTGTCTTTGCTTTCAGCCTCACACAGGTGTGTAAAACTGTGTTAATCATCCCTCCACATCCCAAAATCTGGCAGAATCTGGCCACATCTGAAAAGCCCTGCCCCGTGTTTAGGTGCTCGGACACATTCAGCAATCTGATCTTATGTGCTCATGTTACCAACATATTTTCTGAGTATTCCTCTGATGAATGTGGCTCTTATTTCACCTTGAGATGACATCCTAGGTCCCATTTTGGGATGGCTACCATTTCTGGATTAGGATGACCTAATCCACACTGCACTGTGAGAAACACAGTCACCACCAAAGTCACTGAAATGCAATAACAATGAGTGAGCATTAAAAAGCAGCAGAATGTACAATACAGAATAGTCCATGCTTTATGGTTGGCACTTACTTCATGGCACTTCAGCATGGCCCTCCTCTGACAACAGCAGTCATGACAGCAAATAAAAATGACAAAATGGAATGACTGAAACACTGCAGAAATCACTGACAAAGCAAGCAGTCCTGTGAAATCGGCTGGCAAACAGTTAACAATGTGAAATGAGTCTAATGGGAGAGCAGCAAGTGACAAATCAAGGCATTTATTTCATCCTCTGCCAAACCCAGACATCCTTTACAGTAAACCAAATGTAGGATCAGTTCCTATAAAGGACTCATTACTAAATTCTGTTCTGCCTTACCTGTTTGTGGAAAAACAAAAGGAACTTTTCCAGATACTCATGAAAAAAACTAATTCATTGATGGCCAAAACCAGTGGCCAGTTTCACTTTTAAAACTTGTTATTCCAGCACAGTGCAGGTTATTCTTCCTAGAGGACTCAATTCCACAGCATCCTCCACACCTCCCACATTTATCATGAGCATTTCCCACCACCAGCAGTGATGCCAATGTGCCCCAGAAGCCATGGGATTGTGCAAACACAGCTGGACAAACACAGAAAACCTGGGAGTGTTTGTCCCTCTGGCAAAGCCATGGGTCACTTTGGTGCAGTGCTGGTGGAGAGCAGCAGGAGCTGCTGTTCATTATTCCTTCTCAGTGCTCCAGAGGCACGCAGGGAGGGGGATGCTGTGTTCCCTGGGGGCTCAGCTGCCTGTCCCTGGCAGCCCCAGGTTTCTCCTGCCTCATCCACACAGCCTTTAGCCCCTGGATCTCAGGGGCTGGCACCTGATGTCGTGTTGCTGTGTGACTGCCAGGTCACAGACAGAACAAACACTCCTCCTCTCTCCCAGGGAAAGCCCTGCTCTGCTCTTCTCCCAGTTCTTTCATCAGCTCCCTATAAAAGCCAGGGGCCTCTCGAGTGGACTTTGAGCACTGGTGTATTTATGGCATTGTGGAGGACATGGATAAACCAGATTAAAACCTCTGTCACCACAACTGATGGCCATAACTCCTCAAAGTTAATGGTGGCCAAAACTGGGAGTGGGATCTGGAGCTCTTTTCCTGAACCTTGTGATCAAACCCTTTAACTGCACTTTAATTAATACAAAGTAAGCAAGTGCATCTTCTCACTTCTTCCTCCTTTCCCTTCTCCTACTGGGCTCCTTTTTCCAATCCCATGGGCTGGTCACTGCCACTGAGAAGCAGATGGTTTCCAGCCAAGCGTTTCCATGCTCTATTTAAAAATCTTGAAGCTTGGTGTCTCCATAAGAACCACAGGAAAACTATAAATACACCATGGAAAAAGATTGTTAAGCCAAGGTGCAGAGAATAAAAGCAAATTTAGGGTGGTTTTAATGTAATAATTGAGAAATGCTGTTCAGGAACATAGAATGATCTCTTCCTAATCCTCATTTATCAAAAACACACAAAGAAGGTGATTTTGCAGCCTGCCATTACCCAACTATCTGTAGTTTAATTCACCCCTGTGCCATTCTAACAGGGCAATTGCCTCGAGTGAACCCCAGTTTTACATTTACTGGCTGTGCAAAGAGAATTCCTAGTGGGATTTAAGAGTCCAATCTGGTTTGTAATTTCATGTATGGCCCCATAAACAGATACATATTTTTAATTTCATCAGGCTGCCTGTGCTGTGAACACTGCCCAAGCGAGCCTGTGAACACTGTTCCTATTTATAACACTTCCCAATCCCTTTCCTTGGCTGAAGGATAGGAACAGACTCATTTATTATCACTGCTCTGTTCACAGAGCTAACGAGTTGTTCTTCAATTTAGCAGAATCTCTGCTTTTTTAAGTCAAAATTCCTTGGTCCCTTTCTAATGCTACCTCACAGGGAGGGGCTGCAAGCTCAACAATTGGTTGTCATAAGCTTTAGAGTATTAGGGGGAAAAAAATATCAAGGAACTCCAGGCATTTTACCTTTGAAATTTAAACATTAGCTTTACACTTGAAATTTCCACTAGATGGTATTCCTTGGTCATAATATTTGACAGCTTTATGAAAAAACTGTGTCAGTCGTGCAGTCGGGCTAGAAAGGCTATAATTTATTTAACTTTTAGAGAGATAAAGCAGGAGCAAAAGCAGTGAAAAAAAACCACAGGGCTTCTGATTCCACAAGTGAACATCTCCATTTCTACCTCTCTGCCTTACCCTCGTTGAGATGAAAAGACACTGCCTGCAGCACCTGTTCAAACACACTTCCAGCACCTGTGGATTGCTGGCTCTCTTCTGCAGTCTCCTGCATTACTATTTGCTTAAAAAAGAAATCCTTAGTAACTTTTCCTGGTGGTTTTAGCAGCTTCAATCCAGCTCATAATTAAGAAGTAATCACATCAGTTTGGAAAACAGCAGGAAACAAATCCCAGAGCTCTTGTCTCCTGTCCCCACTGGGAATGCTGTGGAGGTGTCATTTTCTCCCTCAGTCAAGTGACAGCCAAGAGTTTTGCTGCTCTTTGCCACTGCCATCTTATCCCATTTTTTCCCTCCTAGCTCTTTTGGCACTGCCACACCCCAGCATCCTCTCTCCAGTTTGCAAAGATGGGTGTTTGGGTTTACTTTTCAGGGAAGAAGCAGGATTGCAGCCCCACTGAAATAATGCTTTGGGTGGGGTTCCCCCCAACACACCCCAACTGAGCCTCTGCATTCCAGAATGAAGACGTAGTAATTTGCCAAAGCTGAGTTAGAAAACCTTAAAAACTTCAAGGACAGAAAAAAAAGCAACATAAATTTGTAACACTAAGTCAGCTCTTCCTCTAAAAGGTAACACACAGAGCTACTTCTGCTTATGAAAGTTTGCTTTTCTCCACTGAAGTGCTATAGTTTTTCAAGTTTCCCTCACCCTTTATACCTTCAAAAATGTATTTTCACAAAAAAAGTATTTCTATTTGCTTGTACTTTTCATTTTGTTCTCAGTAATGTGAATACTTTGACATATTTACAGTGCATTGCAGTCGGTAGCCTTGGTAATTTTCTAATAAAACAGGGATTCTAAGGATCTCCACTGTAACCTGAAAATACCTTTCAGTTTAAAAATAAAAGCTGATAAATAATATTATACACATGAAGTTACAGACAACATGTTCATGGGGCTTAACAAGAAACATGAACAACATCTAGCAAAAATAATAATTTTTTTTTTCATGTCTGAAGGCTTTTCTGCAGAGCCAACTCAATTTCTGCTCCGTTTAGTCAAGTGCCACTGAGAGGAATTCCAGAATCTGCGTGTTTTATTCCCATTTCTCAATTCTAAAAATTGAACTCCCTCACCGTCATCAGTTTGATGACTTCCATCCTGCAGGAAATAATATCTAACTGTGTGATGCCGAGGCTGTGGATCACACTGTTTTCTGAATGAGCAATCTTTGCAATCAGCAGAGACACCCTTCCCTTAAAAACATAGGATCTTCATGCTTGCAAAGTACAGCAGCTTTCCAAAGGCTGAGCTATTTATTATCCACCAGAATAACTAATAAAATTGACTTAGGTGGCATCGTTTTTTCAAAAAATCAAACCCAGCATGGTGTTTTTGCAAAAAAGAAGTATCTCAGTCTCCTAAAAAAACTTACAAAATTACCTTTCTTTTTTTTTTAATAACTGTGGATTTCATGATATTATGCCCATGTTCCATACGGATGCGGTTTAGCAATAACATGGACAGTGCAAAGTTATTTTAACAAGCAGATCTCTGAAATACTTTATGCTGAAGTAGATTAGGAGGGATCTCAGCATGAATCAAATGACACCACACAGTGAATACAAAGCAATCCTTGGCAAAAACACTTTTTACCCATTTGAAGCCAAAATATCTCATGGGACTGAAGAAAAATTAAATTATCACCCCATTTTTAAAGGAAAGAAATTAAAGGGAAAAAATATTAAAGAAAAATCTAAGAAATTCACATCAAAACAACTGAAAAGTTTGTGCAAACCTTGAAGTTGAAGGCTGAGAGAGCTCCTGTCCTATCGTGTAGGCAACACAAATGTTGACAGTGTAAGAAATTCTTGTTTGACACAGACTATTCGTTAAGCAAATACAGAGTACACTCTTCTTTAATCTGTGTGATTTACAGAAGTTAGCAAAGGGATGAAAGAAAAAAAAAAAAACAAAAAAACAAGATCAAGCCTTTTTAGAAAATGATTTGGTTAATTACTTTTACCTTGTACTGAGACTCGCAGTTTTCGTTCCAGTCGGTGACTCCAATCCCTCCCCTGGCTTTGAGGATTTCTCTCTGTTCATTTGCTGGAGTATTGAGTTCAATTCACTAATGACATTAGCCTTGGGGCCTGAGAGAATCGGGCTTTTCACCTCGGGCACGTCCCCCCATAGCTTGGATGTCCTTTGGGGGACAACTTTCGCCAGGTTGGGCTGGGCACTGATGGGAGGCGGGGGCGGAGCGGGAGGAGGGATCACAAAGCTGTCTACAGTTTCCTCGATCAGCGCGTCCTTGTAAAGTGCATTGCTTTTGTTGATTATGGGCTTCATTTTTGGCTTTGGAGGTACTGGGGGTTTGTCCACCAGAAATGTTTGCCCATCTGCATAGACTGTACAAGTATCCACGTTCTCCCCCCCTTCCGAGGATAAGGTAGAGATGCTGGACACCGTTGAGATAGTGCTGGTTGTCTCTAGGTGATGGTCACTGCTGCTCCGACTGTCCACCTCCTCGATGCCAGAGTCGGTGACGTTGTCGAAGCTGTCAGGGGGTGGCAGGAAGGAGGCAGGCAAACAGTTTGAGAGACCCGCTGGCTTTTTGCCGTCCAAGGAGTTTGCTGGCTGGCTGGGTGAAGGGGTGCCGTTCTTCCTCTGCGCCATCAGGTCTGTCAGCGCCGAGCCGGGCGCCGCGCGGTCGTCGGGGATGTCGAAGCTGTTGGCAAACTCCAGGGGAGGGGGCAGCGGCTCGGTGAACAGGAACTCCTCGTCGATGTCCACCGAGGCCAGGGGCGGCGGGGGGATGCGGAAAGGCAGGATGACGGGGTCGTCCACAGAGCTGGCGGCCACGATGGTTTTGCAGGGAGAAGCCGGGGGCTCGGGCGCGGCGGGGACGCTCAGCTCGCTCTCCGCTTCCTCGCTGCCCTCCGGCCTCTCCGGCGGGGAATGTTCAGGGCTCGGCTCCGTCTCAGCTCCCTTCTCCTCCTCATCCTCGGGCATATCATCTGACTTTGCCGTGTCCACTGTGTGCACCATCAACAAGCCGGCTGATTTTTGCTGCGAGGTATCCACGATGTTTATCAACATGTTCTTCTTCTCCTCAGCTTTCTTTTCTTTCCCTGCATCCATCTCGTACTTGTTCTCAGTCTCCTGCCGTCTCAACAGGCCGCGGGTATTTTGCCTCGTGACAGTGGCAGTAACAGGAAAAGTTGTTTCCATGTTGGGTCTCAGCTTGGTGTCGATGTAAAGCGGTTTGTTAAGGTCGGTTTTGACAGTGTCCCCTTTGCCTGGAATCTGCTGTGTCTGCTCTTTCATGGCTCTGTCCCTGGCAGAGAGCGCGAGGGCAAGTGGCGAGTTTGGATCCAACAGCTTCCCTGTGACCGGGTGGACGTAGCTGTCCGAGCCGGGAGCGCTCGTGGGCTTGGCTGCCGCCGTACTGTTGTCAGTACCTTTCGTTTTGGACGGAGCATTCAATGTCCTTGAGTCGCTCTGGTTGCTGGGCTCGTTGCTGTTAAAAAGGTTTTCGGGCTCTCTGGGGGCGGGGATCGGAGATGGCGACATGAGCTGTCTGAAACCATCCTCACTGCTGAACATGGCCTCCTCGGTGAACTTGGACTGCCTCATCCGTGGTGTCGGTGGGGTTAATCCAACATCCTCGTCTCCCAGGTCTGTGGAGAGGAAGGCTGGGGAATTGCGCCTGGCTTCCAGCCTCTTTTCCCTGTCCCTCACGGCCCCCGCGATGGCTGCTGCGAACGGACTGCTGACTCCCAAGCTGTCGTCGGGCCGGAGCTGTCCGGGCTGCTCTGAAGACTGAGGATCGATCTCCATGCTGCTCCCTTGGCTGCTTTTCCCGCTGCTGCTGGTGGATGGCTCTTTGACAATGATGGTTGGGATTGGAATAGAGCAGGTCTTTTCTGGGCTGTCCTCCACGTTGGATTGTTTCACCAGCATCCCCTTCCGCCTGGCTGGCTTGGCTGGCACATAAACCGCTTTGCTGGCGATCTTGCCCACCTCGGAATAGGGGTTTTCTGGCATCTGGCCCCTCTTGCTCCTGAAATTGGCCTGAGCCGCGGCACTGCGGTTGTACAGGTCTTCCGAGTCCAGGGAGTAGCGGTCCAGCTCCCGCCGGTAATAAATCCCTTTGTCCCTTATCATCGTCCCCACGCTCTCGGGCCTAACCAAAGTGATTTTTGCACCTGAATTCTGGTTAAATGGAGGTTTGATCGTTCCGTAGCTCCGGGCTGTCAGGGATTTGGGGGAGTTGTACAGAGAGGGAGAAGGTGGCGGTGGTGAGGGAGGTAAGGACTGTGGTGGCGGTGGAATATCTTCAGAGGTGTCAGGCATCGAAAGACTCCTGGTAAACTTCAGCATAGGAGGGGCCAGAAACTGCCGCTCTTCCTCCGTTATTCCTGAAAAACCAGAGAGTGCATTTAAAACACTGCCACATCCACTGGGATCCCTCACGCTGTTCTATTGCTCCATCCAGCCCAAAACTTCAGGGTGCATTCCCCACGCCGTGAGGAGTATGCAAAATTCCAAAAGAGGTCTTTAGGTTGATTCCCACTATGATCATTCTTTCCTGCTGGACATCCCAGGTGCCAGGATTGAAAAGGATGCTACAGAATTTTAATTAAACGGGTGTGTAGGCAAATGTTTGGGGTTTATGTTTCATCAAGTTGCTGTAAAAAAAGCAAATTTTAATTGAAAACTATCGCACAGGGAAGACATTCTGTGCAGAGGAGCTGCTTTTGCCTTGCTCCTTCCAGCACTCGACAAATGCATATAATAAAACAACTCAGAATCCTAATGAATTTTTAAGATGCAATTGAAATTTAGCAAAGGGACTGTCAAGATCCTACTGGGGAAAAAACCCATAATGTTGCATTTCGAAAGACGACATTTCATCATTACAAATACGGCTTTTAACACAAATAAACTGGGTAATACTGGGATAGTTTGAATGCTAATTTTACCTCAGCATAATGTATTTCTAAATTGCTAAAAGTCACTGCTAAGATTACTAACAAGAACAAAGAAAGCCCAGATTTGGTCTGCTCTTTATTTCTTTGTTGTAAAAGCATCTATTGCCATCATTTGAAATGAAAAAAAAAGGTGAATTTTAGTCCATTTGATCAATAGGATTTCTTAGTAAACTACATAGCATTACAATGCTTTCATCTCAATAACAAGGAAAAAAAAGGATATTTTGGCCTAATGTTCTGCAAAAGGCTTGTACTGATTTTTTTTTTCCTAGTTAGAGGGAACATTCTAAAGAAAATAACCAAATAATACTTCCATACTCGCCAAATAGAATGTGGAAATTACATCACCTTACACACAAACTTCTTTTCTCATGAGCTTTGTATAAAGATTAAACAGCCACTCACTGGGGTAAAGATGTCGGAGAAACACACTTTAGGAAAGAAGCAAAGTTACTAGAAGTACGCTATTAATGAACAAAACCATACAAGAGAGGCATTTTACCTATAGATTTTTGTCTTCTCATTGTACCCCGAGGTATACCCAGAAAAGGACCTTGAGGGCTCCCTGGGACAGTGGGCGTCATCACAGCAATACCCTGTCTCTCATACATGGACTACAAAAGAGCAAACAGAAACCCCAACAGCATTAAAAGTGTGAAAGTCTCTCCCACGTGGAAATAATGCCTCATCCATTACCCCTTTCACTGAGAATTCTTATGGAAAATCAAAAATCTGGGGGTAGTTTTGGGGAGGAGGGGGAGAGAAAGGGAAGGCTGGGTTTTATTTAGACACTCATGAAAGGACAGCAGCTGTAAGTGGAGTTTGTTGATATTATTTACAAGGCAACAACTTAAGGTGGATAATGGAAAAGTATGTCCAAAATGCAATAAAATCAGGGGTTTTTTTACCTGCAAAGTTTGGTAAGATTAAATTCTGCACTTGAATGATGCAATTTTGGAGTTCTGGCGTTTAGTTTCTAATACATGCTATAGTATTAATGTCAATTCTTCCCTTGCAAAGCATTGGGCATTATTCAATCAAGGAATTAGATATATTAGCAGGAATAAAACAGTGCTTCATGGCTCCCACTCACATTCATATCTGTAGCTGAGGGAAAACATCTACTAGAAGGCCGCTGTTTTATAGTTGCCACTCTGGAGTCCACAGTTGCATTGTCTGCAATTCTTGATGGCTTGGAAACTGGCACTATTTCATCCACCTTATCTGTAATATAAAAGCATTCAGTAAAATAAATATCACTTGTCCAAAGAAACAGAAAAGTTAAGTATTGCAAGGTCAAAGGAAGAGATTTACTTTTCAAAAAAATGCAAAGAAAAAGTTTTTTTGGCATTTTAACAAGGCAACGCTTGAGCATCATAAGTCGTGCAAGCCGAGCACTTTTTATTGCTGCTACATAACATGCATGCTTTAGTTTTAAGCCTGCATGCATTTAATGTTTACTTAGTGTGACTCGAAAAACAATCCTCTTCTTCAAACCTTCAAAATGTGAAGGGAGAATATCTATATAGAAATGGAAAGAAGACCTTTAGAAATAGTGAATCCGTACAGCACTCTTTCAAATAGAGATAAGCAGACTGTACTTAGTCATCAGAATTTCAGTGATATTTTGGACAATAACAAGTACTCCAGAAGTGCTCTTTTATGCCTATTCTCCTTAAGTAATCACAGCCTGATTTGTTCACACTCTTGGACTTGTAGGCTAGCACTGCTAACTGCATCCTTTCTTTAAATGAAACTTTTATATGCGGTGGGTTTTTTTGTTTGTTTGTTTGGTTTGTTTTTTTTTTAACTTCTAATAACTGGACAGGTTGGGAATGTATTTAGTCGTGGTCAGAAGCAGACCAAAAATAGGCAAAGTCCAAATCTGAATGAGAACTTCAACATTTGGATTTGGGACTCTGATCTACTGCATGATGTGATGGTAAAATACAGGGAAAAGTTTAATCAGGATATTCCAAAGCTGAGTGCTGGTGTTAGCCCCGTCTCCAACTTTGGTCACAAACAAGGTTCATCAGCATTTAATACAAAATGTTATTCCCTCACACTGAAGACCTCCAAGTACAGTATAATCAACTAATCATTGCCTGACAGCTCCTTTTTTTGCCCCTTCTACTGCTACAAAACCAAAGCACAGAGAAATTAAATCACTAGCCCAAGCGACCAGCAGAGTTTGAGTTTGGAATCTCTACTAGAATCACACCAACAGCTTTCCTTACTACGTCTTCCATTGCATTTGCTTGCCTGTATCATGTTAATTTAGTGTCTTTTCCTTTGAAGTTTCACCACAACTAGGATTAGTTGCACAGCCTATGGCATTTCTGTGAGTGGAACACCTCAGCCTGGCTCCTAGGCTTCCACAACACGAGTCAAAGCAATGCTGCTTTTCAGCAACTAGCTCCACCTCCCAAATAATTGATTATTTGTCAAACAAGGATAGTTACTTCATTAGGACACTACAGACTTAAAAAAACCCCAGGTTTTTGGTGATCTAGAGCTAGTGTTACTATCCCAAGTATTGTATTTAGGGATTGAAATTTTACCTCTCGCTGGAGAGCAGCACACTCAGGGCCCTGGATATTGATATGGATGGGAATAAGGCAGGAGGAAAAGAGCTTTTGATCCTGCTAAACAGTAGATCTGGTTGATGTAAGGATGATATTTTAAACAGCAGAAGAAGAGAGGGAAGAACTTTTAGCCTTTGGGTTAGGAAGAAGGTTGTCCTAGAAGTGGATATTTCAGTGTCACAGAGGGTCAGGGAGCAGGCAGGAAAGGAAAGGCTGAGCAGGACCAGTAAGCTGAACACTGCTGAAAACTGTCTCACAAGAATAGTGCTGCTGATTCAATTGAAGTTAGCATTCAAGTCTTTTCATTGGTCTGCTTTATTTTTTTGTGGGTTTTAGATCATCCAGTGGAAGGAGAAAAGGAAAAAAAAATCTTAAAATCATCACATGTATTCAAAAATAAAAAACAACTCCATGTCACATTTCATAAGGCTTTGTAATACAAACTTCTGAAAGAAAAATATCTGCACTTCTGCTCAGCAAAAGGCATCAGAAAGCAATGGTGTAACCATGAACATTTACCCTATACAGCAAAAATATGGCTGGACTGCAGAATGATATTCAGGGGATCTATCACCAAGAGCTTCAACTGGGCAGAGATTTCCTCTTAAGGCTCTCCCACCCTTGCTCTCATCCCAGAAGCCAAACAACTAATCTTTGGGATACAGAAAGAAGGAGGCCTTACGAACTGAAGCACTCAAAATCTGCACATGAGAAACAGAAATATACCATGTAAGAAGTGATTCCCTTTATTTTGAACAGACACATGTAACCAGATACCCATTCAGACAACAAAAAGCTGCAGGGAAAGAGTGATGAGGCCATGACAGACACTTGGAAAAGCATGAAATTATTTGTTGGGGTGAAACATACATACCCTCCAACTGCACTGATTTTGCTAGACAATCCTGAAAGTCAGATCCTAGTGTTGGATCTGACCAAAATATCAGTTGGTACCAATTCTTAAAACCATCTACTATTTCCACGTGGGGAAAAAAACCCCAATTTTGTGTGAGTTTATTGCAGGTTTCTTTTCTGTAGAGAAGCTTTCAGTCCTTCTCACCCTATGGCTGCTCCCATTTTGCCACATTTAGCCAAAGCACTCAGCAGTGGGAGAGGAGGGCGGGTTAAAGCTCGAGCTGCTTTGCAAGGAACTCTTTAGGGCTTCCTCGCATGGCACTTCCAAAGGCAGCACTGAGTTCCTTCTCTTGCTCTACTGCCCTTGGATGAGAAAGCAAAGGTAGAGTGGAGCTTGTCATTCTGGAGCTACTACAGCAAAAAATGTGAGGCCGCAGAAGCAGCCAGCACGTGGAGACTGATCCTAAATGGCAGCAACTACATGGCGGGTCCTGCGGGAATCGTCCAAATCTGAACGCCTGGCCACCACTGCCCCACGCTGCTGGAGTGAAAGCACCACGTGAAACAAAAACATCCTCACTGCCTTATCCAACGTGCTCCTCAGGCCAAGGAAGTGGAGTGGCTGAGCCACAGTCAGCCTCACTCAGACTCATCCCAGAGAAAGAAGACGTGTTGGCCAAACCTTCACTCGCCTGTGCCTCGAGCTGTTTGTCTCCACAGCACCAGGGTGCAAACCCCTCCTGTACCCGAACCACACATTCCAAATATACTCCTGCTGGAACCATTTGTCAGGCTCACTGATTAGCTCTCCTCCCAACCTCCTTGTGACCTCAAAACCTCTGTAGCACGCACTCCTAGTACCAACGAGAGGGGAAGCTCACAAGCTTGTGTTGGAAATTCTCTGAGGATAACTTTACAAATAACGCTGGCAAAAGAGAAAAAAAAGCCACAAAAAGGATGCAAAAATTGGCACCTGCTGTGAGGTGTGATGACAGAGTGGCCCAAAGAAGCCTGCCTCAAATGGGATTTTTAAAAGGAATGCAGCTGGATGAAGGTCAAAAGGAAGGAATGTGGGAAAAGCCTGCACTGGAGGTTGGCCATACCAGCTGCATTTCCTCCTTGAACCAGTCTTTTTGCAGAGTACAGCCACAAGCACACACACACACACACACACACTTTTATAGGAGCAGTTTGTGGCTGGTTGGTAGATAACATACTCTGATGTGCTTTGCTCTGAATAACCTCAGTCTTGCTGGAAGACAGGGAAGAAGAGTCTATGTCTCACTGGCCAGAGAGCATGGCTCAGTTGTAGTCACAGAAGAGGATTTTTAGGCCTACGATTATTCCCTGGCATTTTCCATAGAAACTGCTCTGCACCTTCCTGAGAAGTCACAACGGCATGTTGAGAGTCAAACACAGGAGCCATGCTACACCTGTGAGAACCTGTCCCCACAGCTCCAGGGGCTCCTGGGAGCAGCATCCTTCCAGAGAACTGTCAGGAATACCACATGTAAAAGCCAGTCTGATGCCTCTGCATGCATATAGCAATTTGAGTGCCACTATATTAAATTCCCCCGAGAGAGGCAGCACCAACAGATATAAAGTAATTTATTGCCAAAGTGCGTTTCCATCTGCCCTGTTGGGTTACCAATGGGACCTGTGCCCTGCTCAGGGTGCCAGCCCTCAGGAAATTGGATGGCCTAAAGGCACAGAAAGTAGTTGTGTTTTATCACGATGTAGGTCTCGTCTCTGATGAAAAGCTCTTAATCACAGACAGAGTAGCACAGTACCCAACAGCATGTCATGACTTTTACGTTCTCAAGAGGTCTGGCTGCTAGGCAAGTTGCTTTTTTTTTTTCTTTTCTTTTTCTTAAATAATTAATATCTGTGATAATTACAGGGGACAGTCTCCTCCTAATAGATTTGTTGCAGGAGATGGCTCTTATCCCCTTAGAACACATTGCTTAGTGACTCCTGTTCCGAATCCCCAGACTCTCTCAGAGGAAAAAGTATAATGCTGCCCATCAAGCCACCAGATCCATCATCAAATGAACTTTGAAAACGAGAGTCAGGTGCCCAGATAGATCTGGTGGCACATCACTACACAGCCCCCAAAAAAGAGAAATATGAGGTATGATCCTGGCAACATTACTTATTGTACGACATAGCCAAGACATGTGGATTAGCTCCACCGAGGGTCTTAGGAAGTGAGCTGGTGAGACCCACAGAGGATAAGAATGGTCATGATCCAGTACAGGCTATACCCCAACACCTCAGGCTGGCATGCCAGAAACACCAGGCAAAGACTGATCGAACACAGTTTGGGAGGCGAGTATTGCCAAGACCTCTATACTTACCACCAGGTCCCGAGTGCTTGCTCAGAGGGGGTGGGATAATGGAGAAAGAAAACTCAAAAAACAGCTGCCTCAAGAAATGACTTGTATTTGTAAGAAAAGCAATGAATGCCTGGCACAGAGTAAAAAAATGCTCGTATGAAGTTAAAGTGAAAGAACAGAGGCAAATGTTCTTCAAATACCAGCAGCACACATCGTTAACAGTGCAAATATAAACTACAAAATGTTAGACTAATCTAGTCAGCCAGAATACAATGTTAGCCAATGTAGGAAATGGTTGAACTCTGCCACCGATGGCCTTATGGCTAAGAATTAAAAGGACAGGCACATTAAAAAAAACCTCTAAAAATCCTATGGAGTAGTTATTTTTTCTTCCCTCCCCCTTTTGCCTGGCGTGGAGGCATGGGCAGCGAGGCCCTCTCGGTTATGGCTCTCTGCAGCCGGCCACTGCGACAAGGCAGGGTGGCCTGCGGCGGGTCGCGAGAGTCGCTCGTCCCTTCGGCCCCTGGTAAGCACACAGTGGAGGATGCCACTGCGTCCTCACCAGTCCATGTCGAGGCACACGTCAACTCGACATGGGGGGTGGCTCTTTGGGAGATGCGCGTTTCGAGGACCTGCGTCCTCGGCTGCTTGAGGAAAGCTAAAATCTCTGACAGGTAGTTATGGATGGCTCTTGTGGAGGTAGCCACAATGCCCAGCTGCAGCTCCATACGGCCCATGGACTGGGACATGAGACCCATGGACTGTGCATGCTCCCTCTTGATATTTTCCAGCAGCTGCACAATCCTACTGTTGGTTTCCATCAACAGCTTCTCTCCCTCTGTTAGCTGGGGCTGCCCTCTCCAACCCCGATCCCTAGGGACAGGCTCAACACCGCAGCGCTCTTCATTCATCTCATCATTTCCCTCCTCCTCAGGAGAGTCACTTTCAAACTGAGGAGTCCTACTGAGTGACTGATCCCCGGGAGACTGTATGTCCATGGTGCACTCCGGAGTCCGCGCTGGCGTTTGAAATCCCTCAAAATCCTCCCCAACGTTGCTGTGCGTTTCAGACGAGGACAGCGGCCACTGCCAGCTCTCTGTGGTCCTGGCTGGCGAGTCTTCATCAGAGGCAGGCACCGAGGATTCCTGTTCTTCGGCCGGCGTGGACAGCGAGCTCCCTCGGTGATGGCTGGCTTGCCCCGAGGATCCAGGAACCTCCCCATCTTGCTCCCCAGTGACATCTGGCAATCAAATAGAGGAGCAACAACCACTGTATCTGAGGCCAGGCAGATGGAGGTATCTACATGCATTGGACAACACATAGAAAGAAGCCAGTTGGGAAGCCAGAGTGTATGTGTTTGGGCAAACGGAAGGGCGGACTAAAGTTTAGTGACTGCATTGGGCACGTGGCAATTGGCATCATTAAGCACTTTTGGTCTCAATGCACACTGTCCTGTACCCAGAACACACACAGCCATGCTGCATCCCAAGGCAGGAGCTACCAAATTCCCCTCAGCGTGACTGTGACAGGAAATGTCAGTGAACCTAGCGAGAAGCTCACCTATGCACTGCAGTGGTGTCAGTCAGAAATCCCTGGGACGAGCTCAGGGCCAAGGGTCCAATTGAGCTTCCTGGGGTGCCAGATGTGCTCCACCACTGGCTGAGGGCAGCCCTTTGTTGCTCTGAAGCACTGCTGGCTATCTTCACTTTTGTCCGACGTCTCACATCACCCCCACCCAAAATCTCTCCCAAATCAGTGCTGCAGCGCGACGGTGGCCGTCCATGGGATAATCCCGTGAGCAATGCCCTCCCCAACATTTGCCGGATTTTCCTTGCTCTCTTCTCCAAACAGTAGGAAATGCTATCTGAGGGCATTGCTCACCGGGATCTCTTTGTCTCCTGGAAATGAACTGAGTTTTGCCCTCCCCTGGCTACCTCTTCCCTTGCCTGAGGGTGTGTGGTGGAAATCTGGGTGCAAGCGCTTCCCTGTGGCAGCTCTAGAGCAAAATGCCCTCCCCAAGAGCAGGAAAGGCTCGGGTTTTGCACCCACAGGAATCACCAGCTCACAAGGGAGTGTGATCTGGCCAGCTGGGTCCTGCACTTCTCTGCATTACATGAGGCTGTGGCTGGGACTCTATACACTTTCTGTTACTTCAGATAAAAAAATGAGTCCACTTCTTTTTTAAAAAAATTTTTTGAGGGGGGCCAATTTGGTCACAAGAAATCACGCTGAGGCAGTGTGGCTGAAGGAGGCAGCCCAAAGCCCAAAGCCCTGCATTTCCCACGCTCAGGCAAGGGACGGCTGGGAGAAGCTCTGCTGTTGGAAGGGCTGTGACCCAACCCGGCTGCTGCTGCTCACACCGCAGTGGCCTGAGTGCCAGATCAGTGCCGTGCCTACTCTCTGGCATCCCAGCCTTGAAAAAAGCTTTTTGGGTGTTTTTTTAAGGATTAATTTCTGCTTTTTTAAATACTACTCTTCAGACCTCAGTGGGAGCTGTAATCTTAAATCTGCAAGGTGTTGCTGAGGTCATGTTAAACCATACTTTTGGTTCTGTTTATGAATCAGGGCAGGGTTTTGTTCGATTTTTTTTTTTTTTAAATTATTTCATGTGAAATATAATGACATGAAAGGCTTTTTCTGACAGACCCAAGGATCCCTTCTCCTATATCTCAATCCCTGTCTACCACAATGCGGTACTCATTATTTCTACACCCATGTGCCTGCAATATTATGGTGCTCTAAAAGGGATTCTGTGTGACTTCATTGAAAGATGACCTTTAAGTGCTAAAATAATGGATATTATTCGTGCATTTAGCATATTCACTACTTCAAAGTATTCACATTCAAAGTATTCATATTCTCTCTGTGTCTGGCTGGACTGTCCAGTTGCATGTTTTATGGAAAGTGAGGATGAAATTGTATTTGTAAAAAGGCATGAGCTCCTTATGGAAATGAATTTTAGGGACAAACTGTCATGCAATCATTGGCTCTTCCACTCCATGGAGATTCGAAAGGGACTATACATGAACCTAACTAAGAACTGCTTCTTCCTTGGCAATTCTTCTCCTGCTTTGTCTAATACAGCCATAGCTGCATTCCTTCATTAGCAAAGCTTTCTTAACAACTACAGTGTAGGACCATGAAATTATTTCTCAGCATTTTCCTACCTGAGTACACATGAAAAAAAAAAAAAGAAGAACAAAAAAACAGGGGACCTACTTTTACCACACAAAGCAAACACACACTTCAGTTAAAGTCTATAGAATCGGAGTGAGGTAAGGGATCATAAATACTCATTCTGGTGGAGCCACTGGCCATCCTGAATGTCTTGGCATTTCTTTTGACATGTCAACTGAAAATTCCCATATTTGAAAACCCCATTTAGCTGGCAAGTGTTCTAAAGAGAGCCCACCTAACAACTGGCAAGTAAGTAGAACCAAACTATACTGGAAGTCAAAAACAGAAGCAAAATGAAATCAAAAAACCTCTAAACTCCACACTGACTTATGAATACTTCTGTAATCATTCCGTTATCACTGTGTCTAGTTTGTTCAGATTCAGGGGGACCAAAACACATTTGTTATTTGTGCTTGTCTACATATTTGCCAGAGGCTCATGAAGCAAAAATTTCTCTGAAAAAGCGCAATAATAAATTTTTGTAAAATTCCTTATGTCCTATGAAATGTTACCACTTGCCATCCTCCTAATCAGTCTTTTCAGCCTTTCAGAGCTGAAAGAACAGCATCTGGCAATCAGTGACCAATGACACAAATGACAAAAAGTAAAGAGTCTGTGAAAACCCCTGGGCAGAAGGTTAATTGCGGAAACTCTTGGCGAATACTTCTGAATAATGAATACATGCACAGGCTTTGGGTTAGGTTGGTAAACTTGGCTGGCAATGAGAAGGAGGAATAACCATCATTGTTATTTGTAATAAGGTGTTCAGCATCTCTCAGCAACTCTGGTTTCTGGAAGCTTTGGGAAGCATTGGCATGGGGCACGGGGAACCGAGGATGTGTTACAGTCATGGCGTTCCACAAACTTTCCTTCACTAAGGAGCAATCATGGGAAAATTGCCTGGAGGCCACTGGTTGACACCACCTGGATGAACGTGTGAGTCTCTGCCCAAGAAATCCATTCCTTGGTGACCGAAAGTCACCCTAAATTCCAGGCAGATCTTGGCCAGGTTGGTTGCACCAGTGCCTAGGCTGGGGCTGTGGGAGAGGTGTGCCAGGCACAGCAGGGGCACTGCCAAACTGGCTTCAGCCAGAAACTGTCCTTTTGCTTGAACAGCTGACAGAGTGACCTCAACTAACTGCCTTTAACTTCTTGGAAAAGGGGTCACTTCCAAAAAAAGAGAGGGAGAAGCCACTACAACTGTGAAGTCAAAATTGGCCATGGATCAAACCATGCACCAGCTTGGCTGACCTCACTTGGTTGTTAATTTGCTTTAAAAAAAAAAAGAAATCTCTTTCTTTTCAAGCTTTAAATAGAGTGGGTACAAAGAAGCACAGCTGGCTTCCTTGGGTGTGAAGCAAAGGGAAGAGGTCAGATTCACTGATCTTTCTAGCAATTTCCCCCTGACACACTATGACTACATGCAGCATTTTGCTCACAGTGATAGATACGACTTACAGGCAAAATAGGTCACTTCTGTCTTTTACAGGTATCTTTATACCAAGCAATAGCAGCCATCAAACCTGCAGCCTCTAAGGTTCACATTCCTAACCTCATGTCCCTTGCCCTGCTGGGGCAGGACTTCCATCTCCATCCCTAAATGGCCAAGGAAGGGATTCAGGAAGGAGCATGCAAATGGGCTAAAGGGAGCAGAAACATCTGGAAGTCAGTGACCCACTGCACTTCAGCTTTAGTGTTTGATCATTGTGGGTACTACACAGCTATTTCCAAAAGCCCCTTGGGATTCGCAGGCTTCTGAAGGCTGTTTCTTGTTTTACTTCAGTGACTCTTTTGTGTTTAAGGAACAAAAAGAGATCTGGTATTGAGAGGGTCCATGCAATAGCAACTGGTGAGTCTCCACCAAAGTCCTGGCTATCTCCCTTTCTCCCCTGTTGGACAGGTTCTCTGTTTCTGCAGAGGAGCAGAATCTGCCAGACAGATTCTCTGTTCCTGCTGCCTATCCAGGTGTTTCCCTGGTCTGACATGGTGGATCAGCAGGTGCTCCTGGAGGCCACAGGAGAGCTGCTCCAGGTGTGCCTGCAGGGGAGAGCTGTGGTTTTCTGCATTCTGCCCTGAGCATGCTGATCAAAGCCAAGTTTATTCCAGCCTTTAGGTTCATGAATATGTCCATTATTTTGGAGCACTGCTATTCCATGTGGTCTCCTTGCACCACAATGTTCATTACCACTGAGAGTCCTTCGTGTTGGTCATTAGGCATTTTTAGAATTGTAGCAATTACTGGGTTGAGATACACAGAGAACTACTGAATGATTGATTCAGCTGCAGGGGTAGAGGACTGAGACAGAGGCCAAGAACAGAGCAGGGCTTTGGATATACACAAACTTTAGAGACATCAGAAGTATTTCTTTAACTTTTGGTCACTGAAGAACATTTGAGATTTATGCCTGTGTTGTGCCTTACCTGCCACTTGGACTGGCAGCTGATCCCTCCCCTGAGATGTGCTGCTCTTTAAGAAGCCCTCCTTTTGAAATCCCACCATTCCTGTTTCACCTCTGCTACCGGATCGTTGCCTTTTCCATTATCTTTCCTTTTCAGACTGCCCACCAGCGGAGCTGCTCGGGAGGGCTGGGGCACGGTCTCTTCCTGCTGACAGACAGCTGGGTGGAGATGTCCCTTGGCCACAACAAGGGGGCCAGGAGCTCAACAACAGCGGGAACACAGCGGGGGAGCTTCCCGGGCCCTGCCCCTGCTGCTCTGGACCTGGGCCTCTGTCTGCATCTCATCATCCCTCCTGGGGTGGGTGCATTTCACAAACTGCTTAGGTACCAAGGTGATAGGTGCCTTGTAAATACCTAAGATAGATACAGACAGAAACTGTACCAGGCGCATTATGCAACACTTCAGACAATGCCAATGGCACCTCAGTGCTGTAGGATCACCCACCTGGTCCAGCATCTGCAGCCAAATACTGGGCACATGCATTTTTCCTTTGGAAAAGTGATGGGAACACAGGACATTCATTCTTCCTTGGTGGCAACAGGTTTGGGCACTCAGCCCTTAGTGTCAGGCACTGCACATGCAAGGGTTTTGTTCCATCGCCTTCCCTAAATACGAGTTTGCAGGTTTAGTTTAATTTCCTTCGTTAGCCGATAAAATTTGTTTCCTTGTCAATAATCTGCAAAAACGGGTTAAGCAGCACCAAAACTAAAGGGGTGGTCTTCACGTGTGCCTACTTGAAATGCATAGAGGTTCTTTTAAACTACATAAAAATATGGCTGTGGTGGTGCTTCTGTCTTATGAATTCAATTTTTTTCCCCAATTTCTTTTATTTTTAAGTACAAGTAGCTTGTTATTAGCATGAAGACCGGGGGTGATTATGCATATAATTAAGTTTCTATGTCTGGGAAAAACAACAAAGAAACCCACCAAACCAGCATCTAAATCAAGTAGGTGCAATTATTTGCACTGCATTCCTTTTAGGTTTTTGGCACTTCCCATATATATGCCAAAGGCCTTGCCCTTTAATTTGTAAAATAGCTGGGAAGTAACTGGATAAAAAATTCAGGGGGAATGTCTGTGGGCAGGAGAGTTACTACAGGACAATTTGTGCAAACAGTGGGTCTGGGGATCTGGGCAAGGCTTTCAAAGAGGCAGATGCACAAAAATTCTAGATCATGTTCCCAGTGCTAATGGGCAGGTGAGAACCTACTGATTTCAAAAGAGAGCTTGGTCAGACCACAGGAGGTCATCTGATAACGCTGCTTGGCACAGAAGCAATTTCACCTGACAATGTCCCTGGAGGAAAAACAGGTGACTCCTGTTTGGTTAAAATGGCTAAAAATGGATCTGTGCCCACTGAGAACAAATGCCTTTCTTTTCAGCTCTTCAAACAGCATCAGATGTGTAAAAATTCATCAAAGACCAAAAGTAGGTAAAGTATAACAAGGCCTTCAACACACCACTGAGCATTTAAAGACTAGCTTTAGCTAAAGCATGGATTCAGAGTAAGAACATTAAAGATAAAGTTCTAAATCCAAATCTGTTGTTTATCATCAACATTAGAGGAAAGAAACAAGAAGTTCAGCCTACAGTTATGTCCTGTAAATGTATAGTTAAAAATATACAGAAATGGAATGACCTGAATTTTCATGTGGACAATTAGGCTAATCCTCATCAATTTGCCACCACTGTATCTTAACCTGGAATTACCTTTTTCCAGTCCCACCCAAAATTAACAATTTGTAGGATTGTGCTTGAATCACAATGCTCAAACCACACATTTACCATACTGCAAACAACAGGCAGAGAATATTACTTTAGCAGTCAGCATAATGAGGAAATAATAAAAGCACTTTGCAATACAGTCAAACACAAAAGGCACTTGAAACACTTTCCTTCTATGAAAATTAACTAAAAATATTTGTCTATTCTCTGGGATACTCTAAATTCTACAAAGTACTCTAAAATAAAATAAAATAATAAAAATATATAAAATAAATCAATAAAACATAAAATGAATGATTTAATATTATCTATAAATACTATTACATGATTTATGAAAATGCTTTGTAGGTATTCACAATAAAGAGCTCTCAAAACTTTCTTAGAGGAAAGCCTTGTTTGTACTTCTAGGGCTGAAAATAGCTTCACGTTATTACACACAAGTCACATTTATACATTATAACCACACCATCAAAAGTAATTTTTAAGGAAGGCAGAAAACGGATATGCTCAAATTCTGTTCTAGAGATACAATTTTCAAGTACCAGCTCTTTAACAGCATGTTCATTATTAAGGAAATAATGATACAGGCATTTAAAATACACCTGCAATGCTGAAGCCTTGCAATTCAGCCTACCTTGAAAGAGGAATGGTCATTGTCTAACAGTGGTTTCTGTTCAAGAACAAAAACAAAGCAGAGAATATAGTCAATACCCACTCCTACCCTGCAAGCCAGGTGGAATTTAAGTGGCAATTTGAAGTTCTGTTTAAGAGACAGCATTTGAAAATTTGGCCTAGTCACAAAAGAAAGGCAATCAAATCAAAGAAACCAAAAAGAAACTGGAGGATCTAAGACACTTGCAGCCTTCTCTGGTCTTACACTTGACTCTCACACTTCCACACCCAGGGGAAAAACCAAACAAACTATGAGGAATTATCTAAAAACATTTATTTTTAATTAGATTAGAAATTAATTAACATGGGTATGTGAACATTTGAAGGAAAAAGGAAAAAAAAAAAAAAGAAATAGCAGCAAAGGGAGTTTTGAGATGAGGGAGATAAGTCCTTCATCTCCCTGGCTCCTGAAAAAGAGAGAGAACACATTAAAAGTGCTGAAAGAGTTTTCCACTGCCCTAACTGTGCTATGCTGGGAAACACATGCAATTTTAACTGCTTCTCAAGCCTTCATGATTTTGAATATGTGCTTAGATATTAAATTGATAATATCTGAGCATAGTCACACTCACAGTAACCAACGTATTTAATGGGTCTCTTTGCAAATGCTACAAACCCCACATTTTCTGTAACACTTACAATTCTTTTTCCAACTTCTTTTATACCATTGTCTTGTATGGCTGATGCAGAAAGGTTTTGAAAACCTTTTCAATTACAGTCCTGTAGTAAAGAAAAACAAGTATCATGACAGGGTGCTACATCCTCGAGAATAAGCTGATAGATTCAAAATAATAACAGTGTAGATGAGAACACCCACACAGACTCAGGCAGCCTCTACTCAGGATTCCCATTTCCAAAATGTTAAAGCATCTCATGAAAGGTAAATCCTGGTCTGAAGTCTTTAGTACCAGGAGTTACCTACTGAGTTTGGATTCTGTGGCACAAATTGCTAATCAGGGCATTGCCAAGTTATTTTTCGTGGAAAACACAGGTTTAGCATTGTTCCCTTCTTGAAACATGCCAGTTTTCAATACTTTTCTCTCACAAAGTGTTTTACAAGTACTTATATTGTAGCCACAGTCCTAATCCTACACTTACACTGCTGTGGACTCCCCCGAGTTACACTACAAGCCATAAAATCTGCAACCTCGCTGCACCAACCACAAATGGGGCTGGCATTTCTTCACACAGACTTGACAAATTCCACCCAGAGTCACTGCTTTCTGCTTGAGATAAATGACAACTCGATGACAACCTCTTCCTCATTACTACACTGCCACCTCATTAGAATTTCAAATATGTAATGTGAATTAATTACTTACAGGGGATAACCTTCAAGAATTCTTCATGAAGCCTGATGCCTTTTGCTCTCATCTTCTGAAATAGTGTCTGGTGAAGATCTGAAAACCTTCTTCCTACAGAGAAGCACTGCAGGTGCTGGGAGCTATCTCAGGAGCTGCCGTGGTGAGTGCTGTAAAAGTTGCTTTGGTGGTATTCCCATTGTTCCCTGCAGACAAATCTCCATCATCAACTCCACCACAGTGAAATAAAAAGAGTGAGTTTTGAACCCAGACGGCTTTGGGAGTGGTCTCTTCAAACAGAACAAACCACTGTGAGCTAATCCACTGCTTGGCATTCATTTATATATATTTGCTCTGCAATTTCATTGTTTCAGATGCCATTGGAAGGTGCCACCTTTGAAACAATGGACAACAGCAATGGGATGAAGTGGAATGCTTATTGCAGACAGAGCTAATAATATTTATTTTGAATGCCATCAACTGATATTTTTCTATTCAAATGCTGGTCAGACTTGATGCCAGGTAACAATATTCTGTGTTGATGATACCACAGTTATTCTGTATCTGTGAGGTGGTGATAGAATCTAAACCCTTCAAAGGAGAAAATCCTTTATTTGTAGTTGGTACTGCAGCCCACACCAAACCCCAAAGACCAGGACCAACACATATACTTTATCAGGATATGGTATATATATCAATATTTTATATTGATTACCATATCAAATCTAAGAACAAACAAAGCACCACCCTAGCTCATAACTGACACCCATGAGACACTGCCAGCAGATTATTTATTAATGCAGAAGGATTATTTATCTTGTCATTCCCATTTCACTGTGGAAATTTAACCTGCTCTGCTCTTCATTTTGTCCCTTCTCTTAGAGGATTTTATATTAGATATTTTAAAATTCAACAATGTCCACTCCAGCTTTCACTGAAAATCCCAAATTACTCACTAAATCAAACCCATTTCCTGGCAGCAAAGAAAGCTGAGAAGCAGGAAACTTTTAAATCATGTATCTAGACATTTATAGATCTTAGCTTATGGATGTGTTCCTTAAGGATCATATAATTTTAAAATTCTCCCTCCACATTGAGTTATTCATAAGTCAAAACAAAAACTGAAGGAAAAGGATTTAAAACCAAGCTCTCCACCAGCTGCATAAACTTATTATGAACAGAGTTAAATTTAAAGTTTTAAAATATTAATTGTGAAGCTTTAACGATACCTATTTTCCCGTCGTGATAATGAAAATTATGACCTCAAATTTTTCTCTTAATCTTTCATTTTCAGAGTATTTTCAAACTTTCATTCAATTTGCTGCACGGATATCCTGGATATTTTTCAGTATTAATGGAATCACATTTTAAGTGCTGCCTCCAACAGGTTGCTGCTAAAACTCATGGTTTACACGTTGCCATAACTTACTCATACAACGGTTCTTGGAAAACTACAAGGCACAAGAAAGAAGAAGACCACTCCCCCATCCCAAGTATCCCACAAAATCCAGAAAGTAGTTTGGAGACATGACCCCTCCACACATGCATTTCAAGGTTGGGAGCTGCCTCTGAGCCAGGCAACTACTGCAAGCAGAAAGTCAGTGGCACAGATGAAGTTAAATTTTAGTAATTCATGCTTTGCAACTGCAGTAAAATGCCCATGCCATACTGCTCCAAACCTAAGGGTTTTATCACCTTTTCAGACACAAATACCCCATACTGCTCCAAACCTAAGGGTTTTATCACCTTTTCAGACACAAATACCCTATCTTCTATCCTGAATATCAAAAAATACAGCCTATGTCCCGTCCTGCCTTCCTTTCCCCTGCTCTCCCAATGAACCAGAACCCAACTCCAGAGACAACCAGCAAGACAAGTCAGACAGAACCTCAGAAGCCATTATTTTTATCTTAATACCTCCCTCATCTCTGACCCAGAAAACGGAATGTTTGGTTGACAGAAGACTGTACAACATCACCAAGATTTTTTTTGTATGCTGCCAAAACATATTTTTCAGTAGCAATGTGGTTTATTCTGTCATATTCTCTGAATGGAGAATGGCAAATATCCCTAGCTGGAACCTCTGGTAACCACCTGAAAGGAGGTCAGGAAAGAGCAGGAAAATACAGAGTGGAAAATAACCCAATTCCGTCCTATTAAATGTCAAAAAGGAAAAGCTTCCTTGCTGAGAGAAGACACTGCCTACAGCCTAGATTTCCTTTCCATGACACTGAACCTCATCCAAGAGCAGGACACAGCCTGTTTTTCACCAGCTACCACCCAGGGGCTCAGGGAAGTGGGAGACTCTTCCTTGGGCCAGACTCCATGAGAACGTGGAAATGAACAGCCCCTGCTCGGGAGAGCTCACAATCTAGGGAAGCAAAATGATGTACAGGAGCATGGAAAAAGTACAGCTCAACACAAACAGAGTCTCTACACGAAAATACATTTATGAAAGCTATTAAAATAGCACTGCTATTTCTACCTGCCCCCCTGCCTCGCCATCAGCGCTGGGATGATTGCTCAGTGGGGATCTAGGGAAGGTGGGGCTTTGGGACAGATTTCGAGGAGAAGGTGGTGGGTGGCCTCATGAATCAGTCCAGGAAGGGCACTCCATGCATACAGGACAGCGTGGAAGATGTTCTACCGGACAGAGCAGCGTTTCTGAGGGTGAGAAGCTCAGGTGTGGTGTGCAAGATCCCTGATCCCTGAGACAGACACAGTGTGGGCACGGGAGAACGCGCGGCCGCTCGGGACACGGGCGGGACCACTGACGTGGGACTGCCCTGCGTGCCACTGGCCACTAACTCTCTGTGGCTGCCAGTCAGCACAGCAACTGTGAGGAGATGAGATGGAAGGGGTTGGAGAAGAGTCGGGTACAGAGAAGGAAAAAAAAGGCAAGGTGAAGGAAAGGAGACAAAAGGAAGAAATGCGGGGGATATTTTCGAATGTGGTCTTCTGTTTGAGTTTCTTAGTGTGTTTGCAATTTTTTTAACTAAATAACTAAAAAACATATACAATAATTAATGTACATTTGACACCATAAAATAAACTGGACCATATGCCAACATTTACATTGTTATTATCCTTCACTATGGAAAGGTGAGAAACAGGTTAAACAAGAGACAAAATGCTTCCCCTTACCCTTCTTCTTCCGTACTGAAGCTTGGAAATAGAAAGGGAATGAACTGTGAATCAATTCTGAAGGTAATTTTTAAAATGCTAAATCCTCGTCTGTCATTTTGAGCTCAAACATTTTCCTTCCCTCTAAGATGTCAGTCTCTCTCTGCTCACCTCTACTAAACAGGTATCACTCAAACCACAGTAGATAAAATCTGCTTTTGTTCTTATCAGGGTTTATGATAACTACGAGGAATTTCTCCCCTGCAGGTATTAGGGATACATGCAGATTTTTTTTCCTAAGTTCTTTTTTTAAAACAGTAATTGGGGCAACTTATTGATACAGGGCCGTCAAACTGTGACAACATCGGGCATTTCCAAATCTTTGCAGATTGAAATGGAAAGGAATCATTAGCACACTGCCATCTTTTGGATTAATTAATTTAAAGAGAACAGCTCAGATGGTCTGCTCTGTATTATGAAGAACAGAATAGCTCAAAACATGTCAATAAAACTGTAAGTAGGGTTCAGAGCCAGGCAAAGGAAGTGACTGTAATGACTGCAAGATGGATAGTTTTACTTTTAAAATTATGTTTAACTTAGCTAGAAGACATTACAAAACTATGCACTCTAAGGGAAAACAAATGGGGAGTTTCTCTTTACATTTTTCTTCTATTACATAACAAGGGACATTCAATAAAATTAAAGGCATCACATTCAAAACCAATAAAAAGGAAATACATCTGTACACAGCACATAATTAGCCCGTGGGATTCTTTGTCACGAGACATTGTTGAGACCATGAGGTTCTCCAGTTCAGGAAAAAGGGTTACACATAGGTATTGATGAGAACATCCACAGTGCTCATTTATAAGTTCTTCCTATTTGGTTTGCACATATATGGCATGAAAGAAATGCTCATTCATTAGAGAGTTTAATGGCTATAAAAATGTGGGTGTTCTCATAGCTCTCACAGATGTCCAATATATACACAAATACATAGAGGGAGCTATAAATTATAGATAAATACACACATACAAGCTGTGTTTTATGTCAGGAGACAACTTTTAACTGATGATAGGGAGAACATTTTCCCTGTGGAAGCTTGTTCAGCTGTTGTGCAATTTAAGAATTCTTGTCCCTTCTGGCAACAGCCCTTTTCCAGGACAAATATGAAAATAGGTAGACCACAGATGTTATTTGGAATAGCAGTCACATTGTTTGCTAGGGTGGCAAATGTTCAGAGTGTCACAGAAGTGGTATTTACAGACTTTTTTTAGGAAGAAAGCAAATTTCTGCTACTACTACAGCTTTCTTAGGGGGCAAACATCTCTGGAGCATGGTGCAGGACTACTCAGAACAGAAAACTCCTGCCACTGCAATGTCTGCCCCATCTAGATAAAGGTATCAATGGGAAATGTGCTTAAAAATGGAAATAGGTCCCATGGCTGCTTGTTAAAGGAGTTGCAGTGGCTTCTGCCACTTGGTGAGGACAAACAGCAGAGCAAGGGCCACAGCCTGAGCAGGGGTGTGGGAAAGATAAAATGTGATGGTCTCCATTAGGGACATTACTATTAACAAGCTATTCTCCCCCAGGAAAATGCTGTTTCTGCTTTAAGACCAGTATCTCCTGTGGAAGACTAAAAAGTCAGAGAAACAGAAGAATATCCTCAGCTTGAAAGCAATTGGCAGAAGAGGATAACAAGGGGACAAAAATGGTACCTAAGTATTGCTGTCCCCCTGGGAAAGGTGGCTGATAAACCAGCAAAGTTTTACAAGCTCTCAGCACTCCATGAAAGAAAAGCAAATATAAAACATCCAGACCCACAAAGTGTGCTCCAGAAATCATATTTTATGCTTTAATCCTCGAAGAAAAATGAAGGAGCACTCATAAGCTGCAGATGCCTTGAATTAAGCTCCTAAACTTCCTTGTACATAAAAACCAAATATTCTGAGACATGCTGGAGCTAAATAATCAGACTGGGGTGGTTTTTTTGGTCTTCATTTGGTTGTTAGACCATAGAGAAGACACTACCCACTTCAACACCACCTTGCTGGGAGACTTCCCACTGGAGTTACGTGACTTGACTCACTAAAGGATGGACGGGATCCATCTGCCCCAGAAAACACTGACTTACAGGGGAGAAAAAAGGGGCTACAAGGCTATGATTTGTTCCAGCTGGCCTTCAGATGAGTCCATGTCAGGAAAACCGCAAGATTAAAAAATTAAGTATTTAAATCACTGTAGAATTACATGGAAAAACGGTTTTATTGTATGGATTATTATCATCTATTACTCTGCAGTGAGGGATGTGGTTTGGTTTTATACCCGTTTCTCACTTGCTAAGCACGCTGTTTTACTGTTATAGCCACATAGAAATATGCACTGGGCTTTTCTCTTTTTATATATGATTTATTCCTATTTTCATGTCTTAAATCTAGTTGCAGAAATTCTAACTTTTAATGACCTAACAGATTAAAGCCAGGAAGAGAAGAAAAATTACCTTCCTCATTTCTAGAAAATCAATAAAAATTCCTGAAGAATTATGCATATCTAGAATGTGGATGATCAAGCAAAGGAATCTACAACCATATTTCTCAAAATTAGCAAATAAAAGACTGAATGCTCAATAATTTTTTATTACCAATAGTGAGAGGAATTAAGTTTATATCATGCACAGAAGTCAAAGTGATATCATAATATGCACTTTTTCAGATCAAATGAAACAAGTTGAAGTTGAAGCTGCTTTAATACTGTCAGCTTTTAACAACAGCTTCTGGCAGCTTACCTTTATCCACTAATGAGAGGCCACAGAAATTTAAAATAAAACAATATTAGATGAACTGAAAATTTAGAAAGCAAAGCTAACAAAACACACAGCATTATTTTCTTTTTTCTTTTTTTCTTTTCTTTTTTTTTTTTTTTTTTTTGGTGGATGTGCCAAACTTTGATGATGCATAAAATGTATCAACATTCCCTTGCGCAGCAGTAAAGGCACAAGTCTCCACAAAAATCAGTCATGCGAGTCATGCACATTTTGAACTCTCCAAAGATGCAGCATTCTTAAAACCTCCTCTGCTCTAGACACTGTACACAGTGCAGCTCCCTCCATCAATTTCACATAGAGACATATAGATAGATATTTACATCTCCACCAAGCCAGCATGCTTGCCAAAAAACACTTTCTTACCAAGCTCTTCAAGCTCTGAGGTCATGGACTTAGACCGCAGGGTCAGTGCAGTGGTTGGAGCTCGCTTAGGAGGTGGTGGGGCTGTGCATGGGACAGAAAAACACACAAGTGTCAGCCAAAACACACCCTCTGGAAGCCCTATGCTCACAGCCACAATTCCATATCCATTTAAAAGAATAAGCTCCATGAAATAAGGCGAGAATAAATACCTACATGCGGAGGAAAAAGCCCTGAGATGCTTTTCATGGACTGAATTTCTCCACTGTTTCTGGCTCTAGCGTAGGTTGCTTGACACATCCGCAAGCTTTTATGTAACAGGATACATAGAAACATTTAAAGCTAAATAACTGTGCACTTCTATTTCCCAGCAGGAAAAGGGCTTTCTAGAGAAAGGAGCTCGCAGCAGTGGTGCCCCTTCTGAGAAATGTGCGGGGCTAAAAACCTCCTGGGCACCAGCCAATCCCTGGCAGATTAATTTAATCTTTGGAGAAACTGTTCAATCTGAGAAATGCTGGAAAGAACATTCAAATCTATCTGTATTGTTAAGGTGACTCTAAGGGAAACAGGTGACCCTCAGAATATATAAGGTCTTAAAATAACAAGGCAATAACCTAGCACAGAAACTACAACCTGTGCTTCAGTATCCTGATAACAAATATTTCCAGTGGTCAGAAAAGTTCGTCTCATTCCACCCCCTGCCACAGGCAGGGACACCTTTCCACTGTCCCAGGTTGCTCCAAGCTCCATCCATCCTGGCCCTGGACACTTCCAGGGATGGGACAGCCACAGCTTCTCTGGGAAACCTGTGCCAGAGCCTCATCACCCTCACAGGGAAGAAGTTCCCTCTAATATTTAGTCTAAACCTGCTGCCTTTCAGTTTAAATCATTGCCCCTTGTCCAGTCACTACCTTTAAGGCCAATATGACACATACCAAAAGACAAAAAGGTTTGTGTAAAATGTGTGAACAGTAATTCCATCAAGACAAAAACAATGCAGGACCATGCTGGGACATCATTTAATTTAGTACAGCCTTTCCCCTCCATTCCACAAGCTGGTCTCGCTTTCTTTAAAAAAAATTATTATAATTTTTAATAAGCAGTGGAGATGAAAACACTTCCAGCACAGACAGCAAGTTTTCATTTCATGGAGCAGGAGGGAGTGGTGGAGTGCCAGCCCCTCACCTGCCCCTGCCCTGACGAGCCAGGTGTGTGTGAGTGAGAACTCAGGGGGCTGGGGAGCAACAGGAACTGCTGCTCTAGGGAACACCAGCGAGCAGCAGCAATCTTTCCTGCTTAATGATAATTATGAGGGCCTAATGACTTCCCAGCATAGCTGGGAAACCAAACTCAGGGGCATCTAAGGTGAAGGAAACATGTAAATTTCTCCTTTTTTGGGGGGTGAAGTTTTCGTGGTGGCTTTTTGAATGAGTGGGTGAGAAACACACTGCTGAACTACTCCCATCTCAAGTACTTTTGAAATTATTAAAAGATCATCTGCTCTCAATGTTTTTCCTTTCCCACTACTGCAAGAAATTTTACTACAAGATCCTCAAACATATACAGGTGAAAAAACCAAAAAAATTTAACTTTAACATCAAGCATGATGAGAGAATATTGATCTTTTGGCCACATGTTAATGTCTTACCCAACAGAATTAAATCACTCCAAATTAAACAAAAACGGGGTATTTCAAATTTTAGAAGCAAAGTCTAATAAATGAGAATTTAGAAAACAGCTATTTCATGCCCATATTTGGTTTTCTGTGAAGGAAGGGCAGGAGAATCCATTAGGAAGAGAGAAAAAAAATGTACCTTTCTTCCTTGCTGTGTCATCTGGGTCAAGATTCCTGGTTACTGTGACAACCTTCAGCACGAGGTGATTGCCCCCCTGTCGAATCATGTTCACCACCTGCCTGTGGCCGACTTTCACTACATTCTCATTATTAACCTGCACAGAAAGGAAGGAGTCTTTTAGATTAAAATGAAGAAAATTTTTGTTCTATCATTTTTATAAACAGAACCTGGAAGCAACAGGTAGAAACAGAATTTCTAGTTACTGCCTTTTAGGGAAAATATGTATTTCAGGAACAGTGCATAACTGACATGATGACCAGGAAACAAAGCTATTCCTTTGGGAAATGCACGTCTAAATAAATTCAACCAAATCCTGCCCTTTACATATTTCATTTACAACAACTAGAGTTTTCTTTTTGCAAGTTTCTGGAAGGATCTCCTGTCCTGGAAGCAAAGGCAACAGGACTATAGCAGGCTCAAAGAGTGTCCATGGAAAAAGAAGAGTTAAATACATGAAGCCCTGAGAAGCTACTGTGGTCATGCCAATTAAACTTCAAACTGCACTGCAACACTCAGCTAAAGGAAAAAAATTAAGAAAAAAAAATATATATGCACTCTCTCAGTAATTCCTAGTGCTAAATCATCCTTTTTGCTGCATATGTCTTTCCATAATATCAATTAATAGACATAGAGGAAAGCAGAGGCATAAAAACTGTAAATAAGCATGGCTAAAAGTAATTTATTTATTCATTCAATCTATAAGCAGTCACTGAAAGTTATCTGAAATTTGAATGATGACAACATGTAAGACTGAAGTGCTGCCTGTGCTATTTGAACACAAAGATATTGAGGAATGGAGGAAGAGCTGCTGCCAGGATACATGCTGGGAAGTTGATCTCTCTCCAAAATTCCACTGACTCAGTAATATTTCACTGAGATCACTCAATGCCTTCCAAAATGAACAGTCATTTTCAAAGTAAGTGTTTTTAGCCTCCTCTATTTATTCTGACAGGCTGGGCATCTCACACTCGAAAGGATTTACAGTTTAGAGCAGAATCTCTCATTAAATATTATTGCTGTTTAGCAGAACAAACAGCACAAGCCTCCCCACTTCAACTTGAAATCATTTTTCCATCCATTGTCTGGAAGGAAAACCTTCCCTTTTTTTTTCAGGCTTCAGCTGAGCCAAAATGCATTTTAATGAAGCAAAGCATTGGAAAACCATCTTTTCATAGAGTGCTGCAGTTGGAGCCTAGGGGACGAGCTGTGTGCTCTGTGCCTGAGCTCGAGGTGCTCCTGGAGATGCTTTTTTGGTTCCATGCACTGTGACGTAGGTGGAACACATGCTGAACATCCAGACCTGTTGAGCAGGCAAAGATGAAGTGCTCTCATTCTGTAGGTGGAGGGTATAAAAGAATATTGATTTAAATAGGACTCCTGCTGGTTTACTTTTACACCTCCTTAGCATCTGGTATTTAATTCTAAGAGATATTTATTCAGCTGGACCAATGGCATCTAAATTTAATCTGTCTAAAATACTGAAGCAAACAGCATTATCCATTTACTTCTGAATTCCTTCCAGTATTAAAGCCTCAACCAGGTAATTCTTTTCCACAGGAAAAAAAAAATCATGTAATTAAGAATTATGGAATGTATCCACTCTATTTTTACTGGAATTAAATATCAAGCCAGTAAGGATTACAATGTAATCCCTAATGCTGTCAAAAAATAGAGCCCTCCAAATAAATCAAAAGTCAATATTAATCAAACACATGTACACTTCACTAGTGTAAAGTGATAAATGTGTAATATGATAAACAGCTTATGCAGCATCCCATCTGTTCCCATCGTTCTGTGCAATGATATTTAACATTTAGAGCAGGAGCAAATATATACAACACATTTTTTTAAAGCTGCCTCAGAAACAGAACCTGTAAATGACTGTTTATAGCAGCTTTGTTGAAAAGGCACAGTTACAAAAGCTGGGACTGAAAAGATTTATCTGAAAATAAATAAAATAAAAATATTGATAGGAGAGCTGGAGGTTATTTAACACAGAGTCCCACAGAAATACCAGAGAACAAAAGAATCATGAAACCAGCAGAGCAGAACCTCATCTTCACAGTCCTTAGCACCTCAGGGGGTAAAACTGGAGCATGATTACATAGCAATAACTTGGGAATTGTCAATAGTTTATAAGTAGGTCAGTGACATTATTTCTTTTACCTTTCTTCAATATTTCATCCAGAAGCAAACGACTGCAGGAAGGGTTGTTAAGCAGTGAGACACCAGAGTTCAAGCAGGTTGAACTGTCTGACAGTTTTAGTTTGATATTATTCAGCAAAACTTTTCCAGGTATGAGTAATTTGAGGCAAATCTCTCTCAGGTTCCACTTCAAGCTTTGGCAGGGGGAGTTTGTAAATCAGTAAAGCAGATATCTATTCCAGCTCAATAGGAATTCATTTCATAATCACCTGTGCTAATTAATTTCATAATCACCTGTGTTCTTGGTATTAAATGTAATCCCATTCTTTAAAACACTCGAAAACTACTTTTTCTTTTAGTGGCTTAGTGTTTGGAAGGAAGCTCTAGAAACAAAGGATAAAGTTGTTTTGCAGACACAAGTTTGTGGTTTTCCCTCTTCTTCAAGCCAATCTTTCCACATATTTTCTGCAATCTTTCACTGCAAAACCCGAGGTTCTTATTTTTCTTTACTATCTCACAAAACATTCCTGCACCAAGATTTTTCTCCCATGTCCTTCATAAATAAGTGAAAATAAATAATAGAAATAGACATGTGAGGAGGCTGGGTCTCTGCCACATCAATGAAATCTGATCATCCAATGAACCAAATGCAAGGAAAACTGTCCCTTGGGACAGCCCACAGTTTCAACAACTCCTCTCTATCCCCTCTGGACTCTTGGGAAAAGCCTCAGAATTCTTTAATTTTGAAAATCATCCTCTATTATCATCTGGTGACTGGGCAGTGGGATGGAAATTACTTTGACAGAATTATTTATGAAGTAATATATCTCACAGACTGAATGTTTTTAAAAATAATCTAAACAGGCTGGATAAAAGCATTTTTTTTCCCTGAAATGCACAGTTATGTAATAGGTTGAAGAATAATATAATATAATATATTATAATACAATGCAATATAATATAATATAATATAATAGCAAAATAACCTGCACACTGTAAGCTGGCAGATGCAGGAGCTGGAACACATTCACCAGAGCAGCCTTCCCGTAGGAAGGTGCAAAAGGAAAAAAAAAAAACAAAACACTACCAGATAAAGACACCTTTGCAGATTTTGTTCCATTAATTAAAAGAAAAAATTTAAAAAATATATTGATTTCTTCAATGCATCATCCTAATCCTTCCATTACCAAAACATTCTCTCAGTGGAAAAGGCAGTCCATCATTTCTAACAGTGGTTAAGCAGACAGAGCTCCATCATTCTGCTTGGAATGCCCATTGGAATGGTTGAAGTTGGGAATCCACATCCTCCCAGAAGCTTCTCAGAATCTCTTCCTTATCCACGGAACTACTTGAAACAAACCCCACACAAACCCCCAAACCTGTTACACACACTTACAACCCCCTGCCTACACAGTTTTTAAAATTCACCCTTTTTGATAAATATTTCACACACGCAAACCCAATCACAATTTGTACCAGTGGAAATAAATAGCCCACGAGTGATTTTGCAGGCTCAGACGATGCTTCTGCATTTCAAATAACCACGGAGCTGTGCACGTGGCCCTGCCTGTCAGCAGCCAGTAAGAGTTTCCCTTCTGGAGACTCAAATGTGAGAGGAGGAAAGACACAGTGACCCAGACACTTTTGGGGAAGTTGTTTGCACTCTCAGTGCCAACCTGGGGTCACCCCCTGAAAACCAGCAATGGGTTGTGGTGTCTGTGGCCATACTGGGATGGGCTGGAGCAGAATTTAGAACAAACCAGCATAAATGTCTCAGATTTGTATCTGACAAGTATATTTAGTGTCAAAAATCCTATTATTTTATCCTCTAAATTCATCCTGGATTTAACAGGCTAATGGACAGCAGAAGGGTACAAAGCGAATCCAGAAAGGCTTCTGAGAAAGTAAATTTGAACAAATTCTCTTGGCAGCACACTTCTCCCTGAGCATCCCAGGAAAAGCCTGAATGCAGAAGTGAGCACAAATGAAAATGAGGAGGCAAGTTAAAAAGGTCCAATGCCAAAAGATGCTTTTGTGTAGTGACATTTTATGTGCTTAGAAAATGCATTTCACCACAAATGATATCGAGATTCACTGTCTCAAAAGATAGTAGATGATTTTAACCTGTGTCTTAGATTAAAATAGAAAGTAATAATATATAAATTTATATTAATTAATTATATAATATCTATAAATTTATGAGTCCCATAATGGAAATTAATTTATGAATTTGTCTCTGCAAACCCAATTATTCCCATCACACCACAGAAGTTTAAACATACAGAAGCAATTGGCTTCAGTCCACTGGGCTCCAACTATTCATTTATTTCAACAGTTCCTGAAACAGGCCTTGAATAACCTCTGGAAAATTCCTGAAGACTTTTTAATACAAATGGGAAGTTTGTTTACAATCTGATCTCCTACACAAACATCACTGACTCCCACTGGTGTTTGGCCATATCCCATTTATCTACTTTGGTGTAAAAGATGCTTCGGAGGCTTCATGCACTCTGTTGATCTAAAAGGTGCTATTAAAAAGAAAAAGAAGAAAAGAACTTCACAGAAGCAGGGATAGAAGCACGTGGAAATTCCAGTTGACATCTTGCATTAATGATGTTTTTGCAGTAATCCACTTGCTCATAGATTTGCCTGCCCTGGTGGCCTTACTGCATGGGATGATGAAAAGATGAAGCCAGTGAGCACGGAATTCGACTGGGTGATCAAAGGAGGCAACTTCCCACCTGAATTCTGTCATTTATGGGGTTTCTCCAGAAGAAGAAATATTACAGGGAAGTATTTGACAGCCTTTCAGAAAAAAAGTACATAGGAATTAAGGGAAAAACATCACAATCATTCGTTGCCTTGCTATAGTATAAATTTCTTGGCATAAACTCAAATATTGGGGCACAAAACAGAATCTGAGATGCCTAAAGGAAAACGCCCTATGGAGAGACAATGTCCTGGAGATTCTGTCCTGTCACCCCATTTCCCCCTGTCTGCACTTGGGGAATGTTGTGCCTTTTCTGCTGCAGCTCCCGTGGCAACGGGAGATGTTACTGCCTTGTGCTTGCTCTGGGCAAGGGCAGCTGGCCAGGCTGGAGCCTGGTGAAAGCTGGGATCTCCAGGGCTGCCCCAGCAGTGGCAGAACCACTGTCCTGTGGATGTGGGCTCTGCTGGGGACAGCAGAGCTGTCGAGGAAGGGCTCAGCCAGCAGTGCTCCATCCCCCCGAGTCACACCAAAGCCTCAGCTGTGCTCAGGAACATCTATTTCTGAGAGAGGCACGGGAAGGAAGAGGCATCTCAGATCACAAACTCCAGCCTCCTTGGTTGTTATGGCAACTGCATCACAAAATTTGTTTCTTAACATTTAGGCAAGCTCCATCTTGGAACTTCTCATATTTCTCGTCCCTGCTATTCCTGTTAGGCCCAGAACATCTGAGAAGAACTGGTAATTTTTCTAATCTCTGTCCTAGGTGTAACCAGTTTATATTAGTTTTTATTCTGTGTCAATCTACCAAAAGCCTAAATATCCTTTATTTTCCCCTTACTTTCCCAGCATTCTGCAAACATATCATGTGGGAGTAATGCCCTGCCTTGGTTAAACACATGTTTTAAGAACAGGACAAAGTTGAAAACCTGAATGGAGTATAACAGCTGTCAGTCCTTCAAAGACCTTTTTAATTTTTTTAATGCATCTAACTTTAGTCAAACCAGCCTATAAAGGTGGTCATACATTCATCTGTGTTTCACCCTGCTAAGACTGGCCCCATGGCAGTGTCTGACCTCCCTCAAGGGAAATGCACAACTTGTTTTCTTCTAGTAAGTACAAACTCACTGGATTAGTTTGGGATCAAAGATGACGCCCCAAAAAAGCAGCAGGGTTAAAGGCTACTTTTCATCTCTTACCCATGGCATGATTTGAAACGCAGAACTATGTTAAATTAGCACTCTCATCTAAAATTTTGCATTTTGCAATCTTATATCTAACCTGAAAGCTGTTGCAAGTAATAGACTCCCATCCTCATGAGACTGCACAGAGCACTTAAACATCACTCAATTACTTGGACCCTGTCTTATTAAAAATAATGGCCTCCATTAATAAGTACCTGTTCCTATTTTGAATCCTTTGGTTTAAGTCACATTTCATTGGAGAGGTTCAATTAATTTTATTGCAGTTGATTGAACTGCAGTGTTCTGCAATCAATTAAGTGGCACTTGAGATGAATTCGTCCGATGTCTTCCAGGTGCAAGAGGTGGCAGCTTCTCATGTTTTAACTTCTCTCAGGAAAAAAATCCAATGAACTGTGCACATCTGTTTTGCCTCTTTTCTCCTTAAAATAAACTCACTGAAGATAAGCCGAAAAGTAATTTTTTTTTTCCACATTCCAATGCTCAAAAAAATATGTATTAGTTTAAAATTCAGTGGAATTAAAATGAAGTTTGAAGTGCAACGGAGAGTGCCTTTACATTATTCATCTTGTGAACATGCCTCTTATATTCAATTTGTTCTCATAGCCTATAAATTATGGTACAGAGACAGCACCAAAAACAGGGTACCAAAAATAGCAAACTAGAGGTCACTCATATAGTAAAGAAACCTCTCTAGCACATCTGCCCTTCACAGATTAAAGCATGCATGAAAATCTAAAACTGCTTAAACACTGCAACCAGAGCTGCTTCCACCTCATTCCCCTGGCATATCCACAGTCATCCTCCTTTCCTGGGGGCTGCTACAAGGTGGGAACAAACGGGGAAGGGAAAAGGAAAAGGAAAAGGAAAAGGAAAAGGAAAAGGAAAAGGAAAAGGAAAAGGAAAAGGAAAAGGAAAAGGAAAAGGAAAAGGAAAAGGAAAAGGAAAAGGAAAAGGAAAAGGAAAAGGAAAAGGAAAAGGAAAAGGAAAAGGAAAAGGGAACCCAAGGTGCTCATCAAGCAGTGGGAAAACAAACTCCCATCCCTCCATGCTCCTCTGCTGACCAGTCACCCACATCCCAAATTGCCACTCCCTCAGTGATGCTTCACAAAGCCCTTCTGATAAATTTACTCCAGAGGGAAAAATAATAATCAAAACTTAAAAGGATAATTTTGCTCTGGATCCCGGACTGTCAGTGCGATCTGCCAGCTCCGGGCAGCACAGTGGCTGGAGCTGGTCTGTTCTGATGAGGAGTTTTGGAGGAGCCTCCTTTTGGCAGCCCTGTGCCATGCTCAGCTCCCCCAGGACAACTCGTCCAGGGCAGCAGGAAGCACAGGATCCCCTTCGGGCAGAGTGCATTTCCAAGCCAGGTCTATCCCTGGAGGCAGCTCCAGCCTCCTCTGTGCTGCTGTGTGGGACAGGCCCGGGGAGCAGAGGGAGCAGAGGGAGCTGTTCCCATTCCTGCTGTGCCCTTGGAACAGCACCCACCTGCACACCCTGCCCCACAAACGCAGGAAGGGCTTCAGACCCCAATTAAACGATTCCCACCCCAACGCTGGAGGAAAACAGGAGGCTGTGTTCCACCCTAAAAATATCCTATTTTTTCAAATGGGGAGTTGCAGTGTTATTATGCAAGCACTGGGAGGACAATGGATCTTTATTTGAATTCTGAATGAACCACTTGATCAGTATTTACAGGAGGTAGAAGCTCGCAGGCTGAGCCCTTCTATTTTTAAAGCTGTGCATACCTACACTAAAGGCCACTAGGTAGAGAATTCTAAAATATGGATCAAAATATAGATCTCTTTATGAGCATTAATAATACAGCCCAATATTAATTTACATTAGGTAAGCACCCATTAGTCAGGCAACACAATTTAAAATTAAACCCTGTACATGGGATATAAACTGCCTGGTTCTGCACATTTCAATGATTTTCTGTTAAAACCTTCCCAGAGATTACACAGATATATTGACAGAAAGTGTTGTCATCATGTGTTGATAATCTATATTTCCTCCTCCCACATACAGTCACTTTCCAGAAAATGCATCTGCTCTAAGAACAATATTAAAAAAAAAAAAGAAAAGTATTGCTCATACATCCCTCTTTATGCAGGAAAGCCTAATCTTAGAGCAGATGGAGATAATTCTTTCTTAAAGCCATGTTAGTCTTAACGAGGCTGCCTTAAACTTGGAATCCCTTGGAAGTTTAATTTGGAGGCCATGGGAATGAGGACTGAAGTCTGGGCCTGAGGAGTGTCTAAGCACATACAGAATAATCAAACTCACATGAAAAATGTTTTCTGTGTTAGATCAAAATGAAGAAATACCCATCAGTCAGCTGATGATGTGTGAGTGTCCTATTTTAATTTAGAAAATTACTGATTGCACTAACCATACTGCAGCTTTTGTGCGTGTTTTATGCCAGACTTCTCAAATTGAAGATAAACCCCAAAAAGAGACATCAGTGATGGAGTCATTGCACAGTATAGTTACAAACATGGAAACGTTTAGCTTGAAACAACCTCAAAAGAACATCCATATCTATAGGCACGATTGTAATGTGAAAGAGACACGAGCCACGAATACATGTTACACAACATTAACTCAACAAAAGCAACCAAAGACAACTTTTGCAGCTCTTTTTAAAGAAAACAAACTTGTTTATAAGAGCAACTTCATTAATTCATAATGAGGCTTTTTGTTACCACTTCAAAGAAGCGACGTTCTAATTTACTTACTCTCCACACAGAATAACCACTTTTTATCTTCTCAAGCAAGAGTATAAGTGCAAAAAGCTCCTCTGTTAAGAAGGAATGATTTATTTTGGTGAGTGAACAAGTATCAGAGGAGGATAACAGCAGATTCCTCAGAGCACTTTGTCATAGTGAATAAGAATCACCAACAAACCTTCCATTAGGTTTGATTTTATTTGTAAATAGTTTGGAAATAAAAATCTATTTTGGGATGATCTGGTGACTCACAGAGCACGAGGCAATTTCCTGGCCTTTAGAGAGGCTCCACCTTGGCTACAGCGAGCACCAGTCCCGAGGGAACACCCTCCCAGCCAAAGGCAGACCAGTGGAGCCACCTTTGCCTCCTGCACTGCTCCCAGTCCAGCCAGAGATGCTGCAGCCTCTCCTTGGGCGACATTTGCTCCACAGCCCCATTCTGTATCCAAACAAAGCTCTGGAAACACCTTTGGAGACACTTTCTGCCTTCCAGAGGCCAGAAGGAAGGCAAACCTGCCACCTTCTTCCTGTCAGCCCCCGGGGTCAGCAGCAGCATGGCCAGCTGGGTGGTGCTGGGGGTCAGTCAGGGCTGTTACACACCCTGACATTTCAGGAACACTCTCAAGAGCTGCACAAACTCGTGCCAGCATTGCAGCTCAGCAGAAGGGCCTGGTGGAGGGAGATAAGCACACCCCAAACCTGAGCACAGGCACTGAAGAGAGTGAGACAAACAAAGCATGGATAACAAACAAAGCCATGTTCAACAAGAACATGACAGGATTGCCAATCAGAAAGCAGCAGCCTCATTTGTACCAACAGTAATTTTAGAATCACTAGAAAAGATGTCCAAAATCACAATTTTGCAGACTTGTTCTCCTGCCATCTAAATTTTCTCTGCAACCCAACCCCCAAAATTAACAAACAGCAAAGCCCCACAGAGTTTGATTCTATGCTAAAGATTTTGGAATGAACTAAGTCTTAAGCACACAAGGAAAGGTCAGAGAAGGAACTTAGTTTTTTAAGATGAACAGAAAGAGATGGTGCTGCTCCTCACTGAAGGGCAGAAATGTTATGTGCTTCCAAAATTAAGGAAGAGAAACTTCAATTTAAACACCAAATATTATGCAAATCCCTTATAATTCAAATTAAATTTGTATCTGGGTGTTGTAGAATGGAGTTCAAATGTTAACCAAGCTCTTAGGACAAAGGTTTAAAACTTGGAGACGCTGTGGAAAGAGCTAATATTTCCCATAAAGCTGGAATTGCCAAAAGCTGGGTTAGGGTGACTCGGATGCTGCCCTTGATGGATGGGTTCAGGGAGACTCAGGAGCTCAATTTCCCGAGGTGCTCAGCAACCTGCATCCCCCTGCACAGGAGATAAAACCACCCAAGGTGTTGGAATGACTCCTGTTAGCACGGGATGTGCCTGAACTTCATCCTAAATCCCCATCCCGGGAAGGGCCAGGGGCAGCAATGCAGATGGACTGTCACCCACCTCATCCAGCCCCTCCTGAGCACTGACCCTCTGCTGGGCCACTAAAATCCTGCTTGGTCACACCTCCAGGGGCTCTCCCACAGCAGGATTTGGGAAGCAGCAAGGGTTGGGGACCATTCCCAGGGACTGGATGGGCGCAGCTGCTTTGCTTTGGAGCCTGACTCCACCTGTGCAATGTGACAGCACATTGCTCCCTGCCAGCGGCCACACAGCCCAGACAACGTGGGATACTTGAATTTCCCAGCCTATGTGAACTCTACATGCTGCAGATAAACCTGGGGAAAGGAACTTTGCATTTTGCCAAATGGGCACCAGGTAGCCCTGCTGGAGGTTACCAATTCCATTTCATGGCTAGAGGGAACAATTCCTTTAGAGCCATGTTGCTCACATGGAGACAGAACTGTGAGAAGGAGGCACACTCACAGCTCTAATGTATAAATTTTAGATGACTTTAAGGTAGTGATTGATTCTCCTTGAGTGCCATCCTCTTTTTTATTCCAGCCTCTGAGCTCTTTCCCTAATTGCCCAAATTGCAGTAGCATCACATCTGATTTCTCTCCAAATACCTTGACCTAAATCAGCTTTGTCCCAGTTACTGGCATTGACAAGTCTGGCAGTGGTAGAGGGACAATTTCAGTGCATCCTAATATGCTTTTTATTGATTTCCAGGTGGATTTTTTTTCAAACTACAAGGAAGACAGCCATGAAAGACATGATTTAGATTCTGAAGTCTGACTGAGACAACATAAAAGCTTCAGCTCTAGGAAACATTTTAAAAAACAACCTTAGTGTGTGCTATTCACTCCCACTACTGTGTCCCCCAAATCCTGCACAGGCAGCACTGCTGGAATTGCACAAATCCAAGGCAGAATATTTTCTGCCACTGGCTTTGGGTGCTGCATGACTGTCAGCCTTCAGAGCATCTTCCTGCAGAATGCAAGGAATTCCTGATCCACGACCAAAGCCCCCAAGAGTCTCTGAAATTAAAACTATTTTTAGCCGCCCTAAATATATGCTGTCTGAAATAGTTAAGTGAGCCATTGTTGCTAATACATAGTTCCTTTCACACACATATATAATATATGCTTATCACCCAGAGCACATTCCTTACTGAGGGAGCACAATTTTGTCCAGAGGAATGGAGAAAAATGTAGGTGTGTGCACTGGAAATAATTCTGTTAAAAGGCATGGGAACAGCAAAAAGCTGGGGGGTTCCGAGGCAGCACTAAAAAAACCCAAACAACAAACCTCAATCAGGCAGACAAAAAGATGCCATTAATTAATCCTTCTAATTTCTAAGTGGGGAAGAGCAGCTCTAATCCGATAGAGACTTCACCGACTCCATCAAATGGCCAACGTTGGTACAACAGGCAAGGGCTACTTAAAAATAAAACAAAAGGACAAAGGACCGGGAAAATCATCCTTTTAAGCACAAATTGACTCAAATTTCAGCGTTTCCTCGGCAGAAAGCTTTAAAGCCATTTTGCTTATGTTTGCACGGCAGTTCTTTCTTGGTGTTCTTGCTCAGAAGGAAAGAAGTTTTATGCTCCTGGAGAGACTGAATCTCATTGTTTAATTCAGGAATTGGCAGCATCCAAAACTGGAAAAACTCACTGTAAAACTCATTGGGGTCTGTATGCCAAAGTTAGGGCAAATAATTTGGGTTTCCTGATTTTCTGTGCTATTCCTGTCGTGGCTGTTTGTTTGGGAATTCCTGATCTCTGTGGACATTCCAGCCCAGCGTTATTTTCAAAGAGAAGAGAGTGTCTCATAGAGCAGTACTCAGAAATTGAGAATATGGAAGAAAGTAGCAGCAACACTCTGGAAAGTTTTCCAGCATCTATGGCATAGGCATGTGTAGGAAGTTGTGTGGATGCAAGAACTCTAAAAACAGACATTTTGTCACTTTGGTTAGAGATCAAAGACCTAGAAAACAGGATGCAGCCTCCTCAAAACATCAGATTCTCAAGCTACCATCTAATATATTTCCATGATTGCTCAAAAACAAGTAATTTTATCATAAAATCCCAGCACCATGGAATGGTTTGGGTTGGAAGAGACCTTTAGAGTCCAAGGCCCCCTGCCATGGGCATGGACATGCTTCAGTAGGTTGAGTTCTTTCCCATACACCCAAAACTTAGGACAGAGACAAATAAATGTCCCTGTTGCACTAAAATAAAACAAATGTATTGGAACTTTGGAAACCAAGCCAAGATTGCATCTTAGAACTGTATCATTACCTATCTGCACCAAGATTAAACTAATAATAGCTCCAGAAGAGGCAGAATCTTGGGGTTAGTTGCTTAGCAATTGAAACTTCTCTTTCAGAACCCAAAGGAGGCCTAACAGCACCTTTTGTGATTATAACTTGAAGTTTTCCTTCCTGACAGCACAGTTGTGATGTTCTTAGCTACAAATCAATCACCTAAACCTCTACTTTATTTTGATAACACGACTCCTGCTATGCATGGGAAATATATTCCTGTCTGCCTCAATTCTGAGCTCTAAGAGTATTTCATCAGAGCCTTAATTTGGTACCATTAAAGTCTATTCCCACCGAGGGTGGCTCAGCTTTCCTGCACTGAGACACTTCACAAATTCTAGATCACCCTTACCAGGCAGGAATATGACAAATACAAAATTTTCCCATCAACTTCAGTAAGATCAACTAAATAATCAGATAAACAATAGTGGAACAAGAATTAGGATCCAATTCATCCTTTAACAATGGAAAAAAAAAATTCTGATAACACTGAGGAGTGAAGCCACTAACAAAGCCTAACTCAGAACCAGGACAGAGCCTGTTTCCTTCGGCCAGGAAAGCACATGCACAAACATGAGAGAGAAATGGATAAATTTTACAAGCCAAGAATAGAAAGGAAGGATTGGTTGCAGGTTATGATAAGAAATCAAGGTTAGTTTCCTCCACCTGGAAAAGATGAAGTGATCTTTCACTTTTCAAACCAGTGTGGTCCAAGTCATGTGTTTTATGTTTTATGTTTTTACTTTTTGCTTTGCCTTCCAAGCAGGAAATGCAGTATAATTTTTAATTTTTTGTTAAAGTCTGGAGTACTGAATGAATCGCAGCTCCAACCAAAACCTTAGGAAAGTCCTCTTAAATATTTCCATTGGGAAATTCTAATTTTAAAATATTTTTTAAAATTTTATTATTAAATCATTATTATCCAATTATTAACTGTGGCTTCAATTGCCTTCTTTGCTCCTGTTTTTGCTTTCCTTGGAAAAGCGATGGTGATTTTGCCTTGGAGCATGTGCTGCTTTTAGGTTTTCCTCTTCATTCCTGTGAAAATGAGGAGCACCTCTTTACAAAGCTCATGGGCAGCCTCTCACTCCCTGCTACTGCAACATCCCCACCTTGGGTTAATGAAGAATGCCCTCAGTTAACTACACATGACTGTACTTCTTAATTTTTTTTTTTGCCTCACCCCAGGGTTATCACATAATTTATCAAGAAGAGATGAAGAATTTAGTTTGACATAGCTGCAGCCCATCTGGAAGGTTGCAGGAGATGTAATGTGGCCAAAAGCAATGATTTCATCCCACTCCATGACAGCCAGCAAGAAGCAGCAAACAACAAAAAACCCTCACTGTGAATTATATAGGTGCAGAACTCTCACTGTAAAAGCTGGATTAGTTAAGAGCTTCCTAGATAATATTTAGTCACAGAAAGAATAAATTCTGCTTACTTATTTCCTTCCCTTTGCCATGCAGCAAGACACAGATTCAAAAGACAGACACAGGGAAGTCAGGCACTTTGAGGGTTTGCCAGTATTTTGATTAGTGACCAAAGGCAGTGAACTGCACTTTGTCTTGTCTTTTATGTAAGAATAAGGATGAGTCATGCAAGACTAAAATAAACACCTTCTTAGAGGCAGCCTTGCTAATAATAGCTGCTACATCTTTAGTCCTCCCCACTTGAAGCTACTCCATTAGTAAAGCAGTAGTATGGAGCAGAGCATGCTCAGGGATGAATTCTACCTCTGCTGCTTGCACCTTCCTGATCTGATGGTATCAAAACAGACAACTCAGAGCAGACACTTCCTCTGGGTTTGTGTGGCACGGTTTGGCAGCAGGGAGGGCTGTGGGGTGGCTGCTGTGGGAGCTGCTGGAAGGTTCTGCCAGGTCTGATGGAGCCAATGCCAGCATGGACTTGATGCTGGCCATGGCCAACCCATCAGCAACGGTGGGAGCACCTGAGTGAGAAAATGTGAGAGAAAAAAGCTCTGCAGGTCCCCAGGTCAGGGGAGGAGAAGAGGCACGAGGTGCTCCAGATGCCAGAGGCACTGTGTTCCTGCAGCCCATGGAGATCCACCTGCAGCCCATGAGGAGCCCAGGCTGGAGCAGGGGCAGCCCAGGGCAGCCTGTGACCCCACAGGGAGCCTGTGCTGGAGCAGGGTCCTGTGATCCTGCAGGAGACCCACGCTGGAGTAATCTGCTCCTGAAGGACTCACCCTATGGAAGGGAGCCGTGCTGGGGCAGTTTGGGAAGAACTGCAGCCCATGGGAAGGACTGATGCTGGAGACGTTCACGGAGGATTCTCTTCCCCTCCCCGGAGCAGGGGAAGCCTGTGAGGAGTCCAGCCTCTGAGGAGGAAGGAGCTCCAATGCCCACATGTGCTGGACTGACCCCAGTCCCCATCCCAGTGTGCCACCTTGGGGGAAAATGAGGAGGAAACTGAGCCCAGCAAGAAGGGAGGGGTGGAGGGGAAGGTGTTTTAAGATCTGTTTTATACTTCTCATTACCCTGACTTGAGCTGTTATAAATGAAATTAATTTTTCTCCAAATCATATCTGTTTTGCCAGTGACAGTAACTGGTGAGTGATCTCTCCCTGTCTTTATCTCAGTCCAGGGGCCTTTTGGGGTAATTTTCTCTCCCTGAAACACTGGTACATCCATGAACCCCGCATGCCACAGATACCAAAGGGAAGCTCAATTTCTGACTAGAAAACAGGAATATTTCCTATTCCTAAAACATAAATCATGTCTGTGAACTATTCTGTACAAAGAGAAAATATTTTCAAAGTATGCATCCCATAATAAACACAAGAATTATATTTTGACACTTTGGGGAAACTATTAAACCATTGCATGTCTTTCAGGTGCCATCGGGTAGGGAGGAGTTTAACCATCTCCAGTATTTTCACACAGAAAATTCAAATAGCAGATATTTGTCAAGTGTAGAACGCTACTCATGGAACACCAGCCAAGGGAAAAACCTTTCCACAGCACAGCAAAGCTCGACAAACCCATGGAAAGGAAAACTTCCCTGAGTTACAACTGGATCCACACAGACAGGCTCTTCCTGCTTGAATGTGCCTCAGACAACTGCACTGGATTTTATGTTTCTCTGGAACTGAAGAGTTTTCAGGTGCTGTCAAGCCCTCCAACCTCTCCATAACAACAATCTCCCCCTGTTCCTTCATCTGAGCAGTTCAAACAGCAGCTAAACAATGAGCTGATATACTGCTGGTTATCCTTCAAGACATTGTGGACAAGAGTCTTCTCCTGGGTTGGATCAGCCCTCTGTACAGGGAAGACTTATCCCAGTTAGAACCCACCTCTGCAGCAGAGCTGTTTTATTTCAAGATCCTCAGAATGATAATTTTTTTAAGCAGATTTGATAATTGTTCAATGGGGGAGAGCAATTTTTAGAAAAACAAGAGAATGCCCTGCAGGTTCAACACAACTGATCTTTCATTTACAAGCCTCAAACTGTCAGGTCACTGAATATTGTCCTTCAAAACTGACAACCAAGACTGACTCCTATTAGAAAAACATATCAGCGGCTTCTCCAAGACTTAAAAACCCCATTTAGCTTCTCATTTCCTCTGTGAAGCTCTTTTAATTATGTAGCCAGACTTGGAAAGGCCAAACAACAACAGATTCTTCTGTGGCTCTCACAGTCCTCTCACATTAGGAACATATGTCATTTGTGTTTTATCAGACACCAAAGGAACTTAATCTTGTTTCTTGGGCATTTCTGAATTATTTCTGGCAAAGAGAGGTATTGAGATTTAAAAAAGAATAATCCTGGCAGCAGGAGCAGTTTCTCTGTAGCCTTTAAACCATGCTCATCCTCCCCTTACATATAGAAAGTATTCCAAGTTTTCATATATTTATATAAAACTTTATTCTCCTAAGTTAATGAACTGAGTCAGTGCAGTAAATCAGTAAGTTCTTAGAAACTTTTTCACAATAAAAGCTTGGATCAAATGGCAGTTTTCCAGCAGAGCTCTCCCAGGTCTGCTCCCAGGGAGGTCTGCTGGCAGGAAGGCACCTGCATGGCAGAAAGGAGTGGGGATTGTCTTCCTGGTGCTGCCTTCCCAAATGGCTCTCCCAGCACACCATATGTTTCACACACAGAATCCCAGATGGATGCTTAAAGGGTTCATTAATTCCTCAAACCCAGATTTCCAAGGGTCTGGACAGCTCAGATCTTTGTAAAATAGGGAGGGAATAGTAAGAGCCAAAAACAAAATTGGGGGAAAGGGAGTTAATTTAAGATGTGTGCAGGGATGGTGAAGAGCATTTGGAATCAGTAGCAGCTCTGAACTCCTTCCTTTGGATCCAGCACTCCAGGACTGTCTTATGCCATTGAATTAATTATCTGTACACAAGTGACATTTTAAACACAGCTTCACTTTTGTGACACCAGGCACAACTTTGGAGGCTTGGTTTTACTCAGAGCTGCAGACTGCATTAGTCATAACACGAGCTACAGTGATCCTTTACCTTTAAAGAAGCAAATCCATGGCCCACTAACATTTTTGGAGGGAAAAATTCATAACACCCCAACAGCCAGATTAATCCACCAGGGACTCTCCAGCTTACTTTCTTTTGAGGCACCACTGTCTGCTTTGCCATCCTGGGCACTTTTCTCCTGCCACGACACAAAGTTGTGATGAATAACATTCACTCCCTCCCTCCCTGGGTGTGGGGTCAGATTAATGCTGCTTAGAACATCTAAGGAAAGATGAATGGGATCCTGGAAACATTTCCTTCAGGAACTGTGCACAAATCCTACTGCATTTGGAAGTGGAGCTTGGGAAGATCACCATGCAAGTTGTCCAGCAGAGGTGCAAGCAAGAGGTGAAAAATTTAGGAGGAGCAAGCCACCAAACCAAGAGCTTCCCCTGATGTACAGCCCCACATGGAGCACAGAGGGACCTCTAGTCTTCCTCATGCCAATGAATTGAAAGCTGCACTTCAGGAAAAAGCCACAAATTTATCAGAATGTAAGTAAAAGTTCTATTGGTAGATGGCAGAAAAAGGGAGCAAAATTTGTAATGCAGATTTCTGCCTCCTCCTATTGTCATCTAAAATTTTGCTGGTGTTATTTGACCTCTTTTCCTGCTCTTCTCTGGAAGAACAGATGGAAGTCAAGTGAAAAACATGGAACAGCAAAGTCTTATACTCCTCTGAGAACAACAAACAAGTGGTAGAAATTGAAATATTTTCTTTCCTTAGCAATGATTTTTTAATAAATCTTTCCCCAGATACACCCTTTTCTCCACAGTCCCTGTAACTAATAAAGCAAAGAAGACAGCTTCCATTAGAACATTTCCTAAAATTCCTTAATATTTTCTTGCCTTATCACTGACCCAGTGATAAAAGACTGAAATTTTACATTGAGGAAGACACAGATGATCTACAGTCCATTTTTAACCTCTATGTCTGCAGCACCTGGACAACTATTACCCATATTAGAAGCCTCTGTGGTCAAAGAATAACAATGTATATAATCCAAGAAAAAATAGTAAAAATACCTATCCTCTGAAGTATTTATCTGGAATTTTGTGAAGTCTGTGGCTCTGAAAGATTAAAAACATGTGAGAGATCATCCATTCCAGAAGAACATCTCAAGATGCTAAAGGGGGAATGGGCTCAAGCTGACATTGGGTAGGTTTAGATGGGATATTGGGAAGAAATCCTCCAGATAAAATACATAAAATATATATACAGATATACTTAATCTGTAAATTGTGGGCATAAAACTCAACTTATTTCCCAGAAACATAAAAGGGATCAGGAGGGCAAAAACACAGCAGCCTCTTCCTACAGGAGCAATGAAAAGTTTTGAGGGACAAAGCACATTAAAAAAAAATTAAGTCTGTTCATCCAATTAGTGTCTGTGCAGGAATACTAAAAACTGGATAGAAATATAGATTTTCTAGAAGTGTCAGAGATCAGATTTTGAATGCCATCACATCAGGAGGAAATATGAATATGAAGACACTGTTTAAGTGTGTGGAAGCAAGTCTGCAGATTATAAAAGAACATGTATTTATTTGTACCCCATTTCTTGAATATTATTACAGACCAGTCTTTGTTTCCCACTACAGCACATTTGACCTGTTAAACCCCACTTTAATTAGAAATTAATAACAACAGCTACAGCAAAGCGTATCACATTCACTTGGCTACATCAACTTCCACCACAGGAAAGTGAAGGTATTTACAACAGATTAAAAGAACACTGAAGTCCCTGTGGTGTTGACTTAGGAAGTAACTGAAATAATTTCCAGCTTTTTTCATCTTCTTCTATAATATGACTCAATCCTCTTTGCAGATAATTCTCCATTTAGCAAGCAGGAAATTTTTGAGACCAGGATTATGCAAAATATGCCTTGGACCACAACAACTTTCATTTTCCAAAAGGCATGAGTGAGTCCAGACCTTCATGGAAATCCAGAAAATGTCCAGGTGAGAACTTTTTTGATGGGAAGAACCCTGACCTAACTAAACGGCCAATTACAGGTATGTGCATTTGCCCATTCCTCTTTTCAAATATCTGACACCTACTTCAGTTCAGCATTCAAGGAGGAAGGTCAGAAAAAACAGAAAGAGAATGCTTTAGAGACAAATTCACTCAGAGAATCAAGCCAGAGAATGATTTATTTCACAATTTCTTGAAGTATACTAAGTAAATAATATTAGCTTGTTTGAAATTATGAATACCTTGAAAACAAAAATTATAATGAAATTACAATCAAAAGGGTTTTGTTGAGTTTGGGTTTTTTTTCAGATAATGAATTCTTAAAAATAAAAGCAACAACATAATCTAGTCTAGCTAGATTTACTTGGCCTACAGTCATACAGTAATGCTCCATTTACTAAACTCTGCTAGGGGAAGAACAAAAAATTGGAACTTTCTTATGCTGATAAATAAAGTCAGAGATATTCTGCTGAATAAATTGACAGAAATGCAAATAACAGCAGGATTTGCACAAAAGGAACCCTCCTGTGCAAGCACCAAAATGTGAATTTTAAGCTTACTGAATACCCAATAATTTCAGCAAACAAAGCTGAATTATAATTATTTTTAAGTAAGAAAACTCACATAGTTATTGATATGTTAGGTAGTCATTGGAAACTGATCATTCCCTTGTGAGCTGAAGTTTGTTAATCCTCTTTCTTTAACTAATCTAAAATTAATGAGTGACAGTAAGAAAGAGTCAATAAGAGCTAAAAATAATCTAACAGCACAAACTTAGGCAATGATTTATTTATCTTCATGCTGATGCAGGTGTGTGGAAAAACATTGAATAAAGCTGCATTTTTGTGGGTGAGTAGCCAAACCAGTGTGTGGCCAGTCAAATAGCCCTGGGTTCACTTTCAGCATGGGATTTTGCAGACTGATTGTATTTCAGCAGAGCAAAGAATCCAGCTGATGTATGTTGATTATCCATTTTAATTCAGAAACAGAGAACAAGCTTGGCTTACTCAACACTTTGATAACTGTGTACCTGTATCTCAATTACAAAACGCCCAAATTTTGCCAGTTTTTATATGATGTAAATCTACAGAATTCACATTTCTGCATCACAGAATCATGGAATGGCTTGGGTTGGAAGAGACCTTAAAACTCAACTAATTCCCACCTACATTTATAATATACATTAGCATTCCAAGAGGATGATGACAATATCCAGTAATTATTCTTTTCTATTTTAGCAGTCAGGAAAAAGTTAAAACTAGTACTGAAAACAAATGCTAACTGCACGACTGAAGCCTTAAGCAAGCAGCTATTAGCTACTGCTATCAGCAGAATAATCCCCTGCCTAATACTGTTAATTAGAGCAAACAGACCAAGCAGTAAAACCAGGGGAAAATGGAAATGCTCATCTTTGTCACAGCACACGGCAGTTTCCTTCAGTAATGGTCAGAATCTGGGTCAGACTGAAGCTCCTCACCATTTAACATTCTCCAGGAAGAGCTGGAAAATCCAGCAGCTGATTCCCCAAACCACAATGACTCCCCACTGTCTCCTGGGAAACTCTGACCCGTGACCACAAGGATAAACACATCCAAACTTCCTTTCAAATCCATCAATAGTTCATGGCATAGACCTCTGGCACCCCTTGTGTGGGGTTGAAATCAGCTCTCACATAAGCCAGAGTGTTTCTGTGACAACACAGACTTTAAAAAACTGCCATTATCCAAAAAGTGTCATAAAAAGTCTTGGAGAATCGTGGAATCATTTAGGCTGGAAAAGACCTCAAGATCATCGAGTCCAAACGTTAGCCTAGCACAAATATTCTCTCTGTTTTCCTCAAAATGTGGAGTTGAGTCATTTTAGGTGCATTGGCTTCTCCAGAAGAACCTCCCTAGGCCATTTTTCAATGCACTGGCAAGGAAAAAAACCTCAGTTTTCCACCCAAAAACTACTTCTGAGATAAGACAAGTCCAAGGAAGGAGCCCCACCTGACACTGTCAGCACACAAACGCTGGAAGTGGCAGATCTGAGAGAGAAAGCAGAGCTCACTCAGCACAAGGGAAAGGGCAGCAAAGAGAACAGAATGCAAAAATACAGATGGTCACGAGTGAAAAATACTCGGAGAACCAATGAAAGCTGAAGGTTTTTCAGAGGACAAAGCAGAAATGCATAGACAGGGGTAGGAAAGCTGTGAATTCAGGAATTCAGTGGTGTTCAGCAGGCCCTGAACAGCAGAGCTGCCCAAGGGTCAGCACTGATCTGGCCACAGGAATTTATCACAGAGCTGGAAAACAGAGACAGATAACCTCTGAAAATAATGTAAAGCCAGAACTGTTCATTCTGGATATGAGTCAAGGGCTAGGAAATAAGAAAGTCAAGATAAAGAGAAAAGATTTCTGAATATTTGGAGGTGAAAAACAAAGGTGTTGGTTGGATGTGAACGAAAGAACAGAGTTATCAGGACAAAAATATTGACAACACACAAAATTACTTGAAGAAAAAGACAAAAGACACATTCAATTTGCAGTGGGAAGCTGATTGCATCTTCCCAAGTGAGGATTCAATCCAAATGACAAAGGCAAAATTGAATATTATTCTGTAACTGCAGAATGTGAATTATTTTAGAGATGTCAATAAAGCAAAGAGTGAACACCAGCAGAGAACATGGGTGTAAAACAGATACACTGAAATGGAGGGGATGCAAGCAGAGACAACATCTTTCATTATTGATATTGATTTTTTTCCCCCTGAATATTATTAAATTAATACTGTTGGTCACAAGACATTGATCTTTAAATCAAAGCAAAAAACTTGAAGTCTATGTGAAGCAGAGGGACACAGCATTGGTTACTTGAACCCGGGTGTAATGAACACATTTCAAACTGCATTCATTTATGAAATGGAATAAATTAGATTTTTGCCAAGATTAAGGTCAAGGTAAAATACCAGTGAGCTGCAAAGCAGTGATTTAGTGATACTTTGGCAGGAATTCAGCACAAACTTATAAAATCCAGATCTATAGAAAAAGATCTGGGATATAAATAGTGTGCCATAAATTTCTACTGGCATCACTACAGGTAAATTTGGGAAATGGGTTATAACAGCCAGTGCTGTCAATCCCTGCATCACCCATGGACATCTTTTCCCTTGATTTAAACAAGAGCTTCTCTAAAAAGGCAAATCCAGACAGAAGGACCAAAGCCATTTTAGTTTTTGAGATGGGCAATCTATTTTAAGGACTGTGACTTTCTCTCCTAAATTTAATGATTCCTCTATTTATCATCTTAGCAGGATAGTTCTAGGAGAGTCTATACTTAAAATTTGCTTATATAGAAATCCACAGAGTCTGAAGGGGAGATTCTCCTTTGAGGTCAGCTCTTCCAGCTGTCTAAATTTAATATTCCATGCAAAGTGCCACAGATCACTGTATTTTTCCTTTCCCAAAGCTGCTGCATATAACATCACTTTATCTGATGCCTAGAGCCTGGTAGATTCACTTGAACAGAGATCAGTCGAGTAACAAAAGGCCTGATGCACAAAACCAGTTTCCAGCAGTAAATATGGATATATTTACTCTAGATATATGGTTTTTCATCATTCCTATTGTTACCTATACCTATGAAAACTTCAAAACATCATAATTTGTGTTGGAAGAAAACAGAAAATAATATAAGTACATTTTTTTTGTGGAGTCCTCTTGCCCATTGGAGCTGGAAGGCACCATGGTAATATGATAAAATACTTGGGGTTCTATTTTCCTTCCCCAATTCCCTCTATACTAAAAGCAATTTATATTCCTGTTGCTGGTGCCATGGTATCTGTAAAACAGAATTCAGAGTATTTCATTTCATGTTGACATGACTGTGTCTGATAACTGAAGGTTCTTTCATCCCCCAGAATATGTCAAACGCTTGAAAAACCATCTGATGTCTGGAACAAATGAAAAATATCCTGGTCTCATTTCCTGCCAAGCAATGAACTCCAGCTCTCTGGCAACAGCACCACCAGGTTCAATATTTCTCCCTGGCTCCCAAAGCTCCCAATCTGCAGAGCTTGCTCTCACTCAGGAGTGTTGGGCTGTTAGGGAATCATGGGGAATTCCTTAAAATCGGAGATAAAAATGCCACAGAACATCAGCAAGCACTTCAACTCCTCTGCTGTAATCACAGAACAGTTCACACAAATTTCATTATCTTAAACTGTCTGAAGAGCACTTAAAATAAAATTTAAGAAAGGGAGAGAGAGCAATCACTCTCTCATGGCAAACATGTGGTCTTTTTTAGTTATTTTTCACCTCAGAAAAGGTGAGTTCTTCAGTACAACATACATTTCAGCTGCACTCCACGATCCTGATGGGTCCATTCCAATTTAGTGTATTCTATGATTCTGAGATTTGTAGTAAAATAATTTTTATTTTGCTTCAGTAAAATTCTAGAGATACAAGCCATTAAAAAAGCCCTATAAAAATGAAGCTGTGAATTAGTCAGATATGGACAAGTGGAAAAGCCCCACTATCCATCCCAGCCAGCTTTTCTTAAGAGACAACACTCAGTCATCCAATTCCTAGCAACACCGGGAAATAAAATTTCTTCTGTAGAAGTATTAAAATATTCCTTCACCTCCACTATTTCTTGATGAAAGTTCCTGTCACAGTCTAATTTTCCAGCACAAGTATTGCAACCTCATACTCCAGCTGCTGCCCTGACAGGCTTATCCAGGAGTTACTCCTCTGCTGCAGGACCTTTGCCAGGACCAAGGCAGAGGAGCCCATCAGGGATGAACCATCATCAGTGGCTCAATTAGAAATGAGTTTGGAGAGAAGGTAATGATTGGGATCAAACTCATCAGACTGCACCTCCTGCTTACAGGCTCAAAACATATTTTAGGCCCATTCAAGTTAAGCACCCACAGTAAAAGAATGGGATTCAATTTTTTATAAGTATATCAAGACCCCAAGAAAAACCGAAGAGGTTTCTATTTTTGTGTGCTGCTGTTAATGTTTTAAGAGGTGCAGTTCAGGCCTAATGTCTTACATGCCAAGGAGATGGAGAAAACTTCACCTCTGTGACAACTTTATGCTCCTAACAACTTTGTGTAGCACTGTTACGACCTTCTCACAGTTCTGTTCTCTAAAACCTGATGCAAAAGCAAAGTACAACAATAAACCTGTTTATTTACAGCTCCAGAGGCAAAGAACAATTGAATGTTGCTCAATAGCAAGAAAATATTTAATGTTCTGTTTCATCTCTTGTGCTGCTCTCTCTTTCTCCAGCTCAGCCTTGCATCTCTATGACAATCACTACACAAACCACATCATTCTGCAGCCCACACAGGCAGTTAACAATTTATCCCTGTTGCCTCCATCACATCCACTTAGGAGAGCAGCCATCATTCCTGCTTTGAGGCTCTGCTAATATGAATAATTCATTTCATCCCTTGAGTCCCAACACCAGTTTCCACTGTCCTTTGAACTACTTGGACAAACAGATGGGGATCTTCTTTTCTGTGCCTTTCATGCCACAAATCTTTTACTAGGATTGAAGAAAGAGTCTGAATGTTCGCCATGAAATGTAAGTTAGCAGTGAATCATGTCCCAGTCCTCCACACCACACTCTGCATTGTGAAATTCCAGATATGTCTCAGCTGCTTCACTGGCACCTGTTGAATACACACCTGATGATCACTTTGGGGTTCAGCCCTATTAAAAACTCTGCTGCTCTTCTTGTTAGGTCTGCATTGCCCTTCCAGGAGGGAAATCTCTCTTGCCCCATCAGAAAAATCCCACACAAAACACAGATAGTTCAACCCCCAGAAAAATCAGTTGAGGTTTTACTTGAATTCAGCTTTTTGCCCCTCATTCTCCCTTTCAGTGGAAAGATTGAAGCTGTTCCTCAGACTCCTGTCAAACACCGACCTGTCATCTCTCCCTGAACACCCTGCCTGGCTTTCAGGCTGACACTGGGATTTCTTTTAAGCTTGGGGCCACATAATGTCTCTAAGGGCTCACTTTCACAAAAAGACAAATTATCCTGTGGTTGGTTTAGTCAACATCCCCAAACAGGGGCACAAATGAAACCCAGGATTCAGATTATCACAGCTCAGTGAAGGAATGATATGAGCCTAATGCTGAATTTCAGTACAAGCAAAGCACCTTTGATTATCTCATTATTTGACCATGTCTGCATGGGAAACTTTGTGCCAGGAATAGCATAGCATGAGTAATTCAAACTCCTCTCATGAAGTTAATATTTAACCTGAAAATTCCCTGTAATCCACGGAAATTCACAACAAATCCAAAAGGGCTACTTTGTCTCAGAAAGAAAGAATTAAGGCATGAGCTGTCTTTTTTTGTTATTTACAGAAAAAGCGAAAACATTCTACGAGATCATTTATGGGCTTTAGCTGGGATAAACCATGATGCATCCTGAAAGGACTCTCAAAGATTCCAAATAGGAGAATTACAGTTTCCTATTCATTATGTCTCCCAAGCTCACAGAAGCTGCAAATATTATGCTTTCTCACATCTTACTGCCAAAGCTGAACCCCAGGTTAAGTGGATACAGCTTTCTTTCAGAGCTGTGCCAGATCAACACTGAAAATTGTATAAATCTGATCCCAAGACCGTGTGTTTTATATGATTTATAAGCTTTGTTCATTTTTATAACAAATCATTTCCTTCCAGAAGGCAAATTTTAAAAAAGCTCTTACTTTGCACTTATTTTTTCCTCTAAAAGCAGGACATATGTGTGATGATGTTGTTATATGACACACATCAATAGCTAATTAAATCAGACACATATATTTTACTGTTTAACACTGCAGGTAGTCTGAACAAATTGTTTCCAGCTCACATTCCAGAGCCTTGTAACAGAACTCGGATTTTCATCTCTCCATACGTGATTCCCTCTTCCCCTCAGAGCTCCATTACAAGAGTCAGTCCATTCTGAGGGCAATGAGAACTTCCTTTCCTTCTTGTATAGGATGATCTGACAGAAAATCTAAAAGAACTGAAAGAATAAATAATAAATCAGGCTGCCTGAGATCTCTGGAAGACCAGGCCAGCCTATGCATGGAACAATCCCAGTTCCTTCAATGTCAACTCAGGGTTTGTTTGATTTTCTGCTAATAACTCCGTGAATTTGTGACAGACTAAGAGCATAAAGAGGTCGGTGTGCTATAAACAAGCTGTGAATTGACTTTGTTTGATAATCTAAATATAATCATAAAAAACACCTGAGAACGAGCAAAAAAATCCAATGCACTAAGCGCAAAAATTAATGAACATGCAAAATTCACTTTGTCTGTCACACCCTGACTTCTGTGGAGCCAGGATCCCATCTCTGCATTTTCAGTGACAGGTATTAACCCAGGATCCATGGATTTGGCTGGGTAAAGAACCATTAAAAGGGATGAACTGAGGAGAGAGCCACTTTTGTTACTAATCACCTCATGCTCACTGTCAGGGACGCAGAATTTTAAAGATTAATTTGATCTCCAGCAAAATTTTTCTCTGTGCATGTAATCAGCACGGCACAATTAGGATACATTCACTAAAAGATGAGAGGAGGAAGCAAAAAGGAGTTTGGATAACAACTTTTTAAAAGGCATCATTGATTGTGTTATTTGTCTTGGGACAAAACCAGTGGCTTTAAAGCAAGGTGCACAACAAAAAAAGGGCTGGTATTTACATTTATAAGCACAGGGTGCTTGTGAAGCAGTGACAGCCCACAGACTTACTCACTTTGCTGAAACAACTGGGAGAGAGACAAGGAAAGTCAGGAAAAAAAAGACATGGACAGAAAGCATTCTACAAAAAAGCCACATCTGAAAAATGCAGAAGGAGTCATCAGGCATTTCTTGAGAGAAAACCTCATATATCCTAAAGGAGCTATATAGACTTAAGGGTTTGGCCTGAAAAAATACTATTTTTTTTTCCTGAACTTTCTTCTAAGAGCTTCTAAATAACCTGCAAGAATACCTCCAGTGAAGCTAAATAGGGAATTTAACATTTTATGATCCCAAATACTTTCTGAATTTATGCCAACACACAATAAAAAAAGCCAAACCCATCAGAAATTACTATTCTCTCTTTTGCTGTGTTAGTACTCCAGCTATTTAAATTTGTACACTCATTGTGGTTTATCACAGACTATTATGGCACAGAAGGGCAAACATAAACTGCATTGATTGCTTCACAGTATTGATAGTCAGAGCCAGCAGAAGCTGACAGGTGAAAAGATAATTAGGGCAGTGATGAACCTCACTGTCATGTCTGCCTAGAAACACTTTGTTATACTGAAAAAAACAGAATTTGCTTTCTTTTCATAACTATATTCACTTGGTGGTTTTATTTGTTGGTTTTTTTTTTTTTTGGCCAAGGCAAGAAATAAAATCCAACAAAATAACCAAAATCAGACTGACTGGGAGAGAAAATTTTTCTCAAAGGCCAGTCGCTGCTATTGAAATTTTTCAAGGACTTGTTGGCTGTTTTGGATTAATTTATTCTCTGAGGAACCTGTTAGGAACAGTGACAATGAACAGTGAGGATGAGAATCAAAAGGGAATTGGAAAGCCTGCCACTCTTACCAATGAGAAGACAAAGAAAAATAAGGATCTTGGCTGTTACGGGAAACAATGTTCAGTAAAATATTACCACGTGTCAGCCCCAAAAATGATGCACAGAGAGGCCAAGTGGCTGCTGGCCATCTTTCCCCCCAAGAGAATGGACTGCTTTGGGTCTCCATCATCAAACCAACCACCAGTTTTTAATTAAATTTTTAGGAATGATGATCTTATGACTAATGACTTAAATATAATGACTAGATCTTATGACTAACGATTAGATCTAATGACTTCTGGCTTGTCACATTTGCATTAAATTAACCAATGTGTTGAAAGCCGAGGAGGAGGTTGGGTAGTGATAAATGGCTGAGCAGGCAGACATGGAGACTGCAAAATTTGTCCCCTAGGAAGCCAGGCTAAATATAAAAAAACCCCCACCAACTAGGTGAACAATCAATTTATTTTAAATTTCTCTGGCAACCATTTCCCTCCAGAGCAAGCAACAACTCCCCAGTCGAAGTGTGTGAGCAAACAAAGTTCAATTTACAGCAGTTCCAGATCAGCAGGAATTAAGCCAAGCTGCTATTTATGAGCCTTTCCACCCTTCCTCATTGTACAGAGTGCCTTACAGGGTGCATCCTAAATCCCTTCTCTGTCAAAGTAGGACACAGATGGAAATGGGAAATCTGTGCCCCGCTGAAGAAACTGCTGCAGTGGAACTGCACTTTGGAGAGCAGGTGGAGATTCCTGGAGGTGGAAAAACACGTTTGGGATGCAGGGCACAGGACTTGTAATGAAGAAAGGATGTTTTCCACTTACCAGCCAACCCTGGCTATGCATTTACCCCTCATACACTGCATTTCATTTGTTCATACAATCACAGAATCATGGAAGTTGGAAAAGGGCTTTAAGCTCAAATTGAAACTGGTCATTCAGAATATCTGAGTCTCTACCTGTGAAATTGTAACTCTAATGCAGAACAACTAAAATTTTATCTCAGTGAAGTAAATTACAATATTGATGCTTAAACAAAAATAAAACAAGAAAGATAAAAAATAAGCCTGAATAAAAAGCAGATTTTCTTTCAGCATGAGGAATCTCAGGCATTAAAAATTTAGATGGGAAGCAGAGCAAGAGATTTTCTGTGCAGAGAACTGAACGTTGGAGTCTCTTTGTCCAAGGTGATTTGCTCACCAGAGCACTCCTGTGATGGAAGGCTGTGTTCCCAGGCCTCCATGTGACAAATACCACAAAAAAACCAAACATTTTCAGTGCCCGTATTTTACCATTTCCTCTGAACCTACAAAAGACACTTCATGGTCCTGCCTGGTGTTTATTAACACACCAGGAGAGACTTTGGAGACAGACAAAGTGAATGGTGGAAAACTGGGAGAAAGAATGCAGATGTGGGGGAGGACTCACACAAAAACATGTGAAGGAGCTAATGGCATAGTTAACACCAAATTAAATGGAGTTTTAATGAACGTTTTCCCCACAGGAGACAAGGCAGTAAAAATGCTACTTGCTGCAAGTGGGAACTACATGAAGATTTGGGGAGACTTTTCTGAATCTCTGAGACTCAGTTTGTGTCAATGGAATTTTTTAGCAAAATGCCATGATATAAATACTCAGTATTCTGTAATCTGCCAGATTTCTTCACCACCCAGAAGCACAACTTTTTATCTCAATCTCTCCCTGTGAAGGGGTTGGTAAAACAAACATTTGAGATCTATCATTAAATATTCAAAATCAGGTTGAAAACTGGGTTTAGATTATGTAGCTGAAGTGTTAAATTTTTTATATTATTATTACTTGGAATTCTAAGCATCAAAAAATCCTTAGTCAGCTATTTGACCCCAAATTTAAAAGAAGAGTCACCAAACTAAAGAAACTTCTCTCCAAAAGCAGGTGATAAAATCCACATTAGTCCAGATTGGTTGGATGAAGGATGGAAAGGGGAGCAACCCTACTGAATTCTTCTCCTGCTGATTACCTGTGACTGAGAAAGAAAACTGAGAGATGGTCTGTTCTTGGCATGGAAAAGGGATTTAAGTAGCATCTCGAGGCCAGAAATTCAAAAGGTACCTACAGAAGAGTGGCCAAAAATAGCACATTTGTAGATGATATTGAGCACTTGGCCCTATCTATGTAGACCTTCCATTAACTGGTTTCTTCAGAATTGAATTTATACTTCAAAGGATTAGATTTTCAGGTTGCCATTTTAGCACAGTTAAATTTTCTAATATTAATGGCCATAAATTAAATCTGGTTCAGTTCAAAATCTAGTTATGTATTTAATTCCATTAACTTCCTGGCACAGAAAATGTAGCCAGACAATTGGATGCTATGTTCACTTTTAAATAACAATATTGCTGTTAGTTACAAGTGTTTTCTAAAGAAGTACTGTCTTTTTTTCCCCTAAACCCAAGAGTTTCATATTTTTTTCCTGGTGGCTTTTCCCATTTATCTCTTGGCTCCAGAACCACAAAGAGTAAAGATGGATGGAGCCAATCCCTGTGTAGTTCTTAGATTTGTCTTGCAGCCTCTTTCCTTTTTATTTTGCTCGTGTGGATGAATAAAGTAGAATTTGCATGCAGCTGAGTAGAAGCCCAATCATTTTATCTGTATTCTATTGTAAATTATTAATTCTTGTGACTTATTAATGCATATTCAATGCAGAAACCTTTAGACGCTGAATAAACATTCTGCAGCTGGACAAGATTTTAAATACTGCTTTTCCTTAAATGCAAAGCAAAAATAAACAGTTTCCATGTAGTATAGGAGCTGTGGCATAGTAATAATGACCTCTTTTTGTCTTTATCTAATTCTCATCTCTCTAGTCAAGCCAGGCCAAAAAAAAAAAAAAAAAAAAAACCACTACTTGATTCCTTTTGTGAATTAGAGATACATAATTAATCTATTAATCCATTCAAAGCATTGTGATTTAAAAACAATAAGCACAAGGTACGGGGGTGACATCAAATAAATATTGTCAGCAAACTCTGCCCCCTGGATTGCCAGGTTACAGACACTGCTTGGGGAGCAGCCACGCAGGATCCAAGCCTGGAACTGCCATCCTGGCTGGGCAGCATCACGACTTTCAAAGGGAAGTTGTTGTGCTCTCAATGCTCTGTTGCTCAGAATAATCTGGTTGCATTGATAAGACACCAGAGTTTTAAAATTCACCAAAGAGAGGAAAAATATCATAGTGATCTCTACAAATTCTACCTTCTGGAGCTAGATTGGTTTTATCCCATATTTAATAAAAAGGACACAACCATCTCTGCGTTTAACACTCCCCTTGCACAACTAGGGCAGTTTTTAAGCTGCTGGGAAACCAAGAAAAAGCATTTCTAAATCATAACAGTGGACAGCTATCATAGAACGTGACAAGAGAAATAAGTGGTGGTATCAATGTGGCAGAGAAAGGTCACATTTCTTCAGACAGAAAGGAAAAACATGCACATACCTCTTCAAATGTACATTATTTATTGTTATTATGAGTAATCAAATGAATCAACATGTAGAGCAGTACCAGGCCAGGCCAGATGCAGGGAAACATAATACAAAGAGATGGCAGCTGCTGCTGATTCAAGAAGCAGCATGCAGGTGCTTTTTAGCTAAAATTCCCTTTTAATTTGGAAATGATCTTGGCTCAAAGCACTCAAGGACAGCATCTGTACACAGACAACACTCGTGCCAATTGCCTCCTGTGAACTCGACCACTTGGCTGTGCTGGTGCTGCAAAGTGCACCTTTCAAATTAAAAAGATCTGCTTTTAAACTCTCTGTTTTGAGGCAGAGCATCAAAACCTGCAGCACTGAGTTTGACTACAACTGCTGGGCTACACACAGCACTGAGAAGGAAAAAGCTCCTTTCTCAACCTTCCCTCTGCAAGTTTATCCCAGATAGAATTTATCCCAGGTTATCCCAGAAGGTGAGAGACCTTCAAGCCTGATTTTTTGGGAGATTTGTTGATCACTATATCATAGACACCTAAGGGAGGATTCCTTTAAGACCTCATCTGAAAGAGCCTGGAATAAATGTGTTTATGTTCCCTCCTGTTGTATCTTCCTCTTGCTTGGACTTAAGGAAAAATAAAAATCAGTGCAAACTCCCATAAACCTGAAGCTGTGTTTAAAAGGGGACCCTGGATTCAATATTTTGCCTCTACTTTTGCTCCTACTCACAAAACATGTGAATTACATCCACACTTCTAATAGGAGGAGAAAGGAAAGATTGGTTATGAAGGAAGACTTGGGACATGGAAGAGGTTATTTGTCATTTAACAAGATGCACTGAACACTGCAATTTCTGCTTCAGCATCCTTTTAACCTTCAAATAAAGAGAATTATTAGTTTTTACTCTTCCTCCCTCCTTCTTCCCTCAGAGATGCTACTTTGAAGTTATAGTCTATATATTATTTCTAGTATGTGAACACATCCACACACCTCAGAGCCTGAGCTTCCAGCCCTTCTTCAAGGCTTTCAGTTCATTTTCATGCCAAGTTGTTTCATTAGGTGCAGTTTCATCCTTCCTTGGGGCAAGAAAGAACTACTGGATATCTCCAGAAAGAACGACTGTGGATATCTCCCTGACATCCACAAAAAAGCTTGGAATTAGTCTGCAATTCTTTCTTACATTTTGGGTTGAAACTGTCACTGTGGAATTAGTAATATTGGGAATTAGTAATATTCCTCAAAGTGATTAAACCAGTGAGAAGCAGGAGTGGGTTTCACAGAAGTTTCACCAGAATCCCAGTATAATTTAGGGTGGAAAAGCCCTCTAAGATCATGGAATCCAACTATTAACCCAGCACTGAACCACAGTTCTGTGCCTATTAACTACAAGGAAAAGGCACAGATGAGTTCCACTGTGTCCTTTCAGGGCTGTTGAAGTTTTAAGGCATTTTTCCTGTTTCCAGAAGGAATTTTTTTAACATGCATTGTGATTCTGTGCAAGGAAGGATTATTAACTCATAACCAAAAGATAGACCTGATGAATTATTTAAATTTGCTCTGAAAACAACCCAGTCCGTAAGCATTAGGCAGATAAATATAACACAGGACATTTTTGTAACTTCACTCACCCCATGAAGTGACCAAGCACTAAAAGACCTCCCAGCAATTAAATATCAATATTTAATAGCAGTTTTTATACGTTTATTCAAGCTAACTTAACACTGGGCTGAGAGTCAGTACACAGTAAAAAAAAACTCAGCTGCATTTATATGATTTTTCAGTTTCATGATATGCAAAGCACTGGGCTGCACTTCTCCAACTTTGAGCGTGGAGAAGGCATTGGCACCGACTGAATAAAATTCCTGCAACTTCACCACACAAGCCAGAACATGTGCCTCGACTTTCAGATGTGCATCCCCCTCTCAGAGGCAGGAAGCAATTACTTCTATTTCTTCCCTTTCAATAACACACTTGCATCTGCATAATGCAATTCTGGGGCAGATTACTGAAATTCCTTGCCACAGCAGCAGCAAGCACACGGGGCAGTTTGGGCTCAGCCTCTCCTGCTGATCCCACAGCCTGTAATGACACAGGGACCCTAATTAACCTGCTGGGAAAGATCAGCGATCTTTCCATTGCCACTCTGCATCTTCCTGGTTTACTCCCGGCCAGTGAGGCTGCTGTCAGTCTTGTCACACCCAACAGGTCCAGGAAGGGTCAACAGCCACAAAACTCAGCTGAAAGCCTGAGGGGTGAGGAGGTGAACTGAACACCAGAGGAAAAAAAGGAAAAGCAAACATCCTATATGTATAGGGTATCCCTGAGCTGGTAAATTTTATCAAGATCTGGGTTTGGAAGTGGTTTCAGCACTTTTTGATAACAGCTCGATTATCTCACAGATAAGAAATCTTACGACATTTAAATATTTTTCACTTAGAAATGCAGGGGAGGGATTTAAGGCCACAGCAGCCACATTTATCAGCCTAACAAAAACACCTGACAGGAGCTGCAATATGAAATTTACAGACAAAACACACAAATGAAAAAAAAAAATACCATTTCAATCAGAAAACTTCTTGGCAACTAGTATCTAATTTGGGGTATTTAGCCAGCTTTTTATGAGCCTATATTTCATTTTGTCACAGGATTTTCCAAATGGAAAATGGTGAAGAGATCATTTACAATACTACAACTGAAATAATTCTTAATATTGTTGTTGATTCAACAGTGTCCTGGACCCCTGCCAAGACCAGAAGCTATATTCAATTAGTTTAGGAACATATGTCTTCATGTGTTGGGAAGAACTGGGGTGCAATTAAATTCACAAAAATTATTCAGCAGATGGAATCAAATGAATGTGTTCCTGTGTCTCATGTTCATAGAATTGTGTTTATTTCATTTTTTGCTTAAAAAAAAACAACAAAAAACAACAAAAAAAACAGCCATAAACCTAAAATATATATATATTTTATATTTTCTGTTGAGATGTAAAGATGAGGATCAGAAATCACTTTGAACACAAGGAATACATTTGTATGGTCTGTATTTCCTTAATTCCAATGCATACAGCGTAGAGCATTTCTAGCCAGGGAAGCAACAAGACAAAGTTTTGAAATGTGCAGGAATAAAGATAATAAATATATGCACGGATGAAAATCCTGCCCCACTCCAGGGTTGTTTGCAGCTTAAAGTATTTGTCTCCACCCTCAGCATTCAGTCCACTCTGCTTCACCTGGGACCAGAAAACTGATTAAAATAATTAAGGATAAATCCACGCTTAAATGCGGGGCCGCATCCTCGGAAAAGAAAAACCCCAGCGTGTGTCTCCTCCAAGGCTGGAGCACGTGAGGAGAGTGAAATGCAGATGCAGAAATGTAGAACCTCCCTGACACTTCACTCGGAGTTTAAAACCCTTCTGACAAGCTTTGTGCCCAAGATTACTGAAGCACGAGGTGCGGCAGGAGCTGGTTAAGGAGCAGACAAAGGAGGAGGAATGAGTCACAAAAGTGCCGTGTCCCACACTTCCCAACGGGAATCAGCCACCCTGAGCGAGACAGGCAGAGCACCGGAGCACACGGTCCCTCTCAGAGCTTCAGCTTGCTCAAATTCCACCAGGAGCCTGAAAGCAGGGAAAGCCAATTCCCAGTGTGAGAGCAGGGAAAGCCAATTCCCAGTGTGAGAGCAGGGAAAGCCAATTCCCAGTGTGAGAGCAGGGAAATGTTCATGGGGGGGGGAACAGGGGATGCTCAGCGCTGACAAAAGGAGACCTGGGCTTCACTGCAGGTCCTTCTGCTCACATTTGGCAGCTGAGCTTCTAAACGAAAAGGAAGCATGCCTGAAAATCTCTGCTTTTATTGCTGATAGGTAAATAGATGATCACAGAAGTGAAATAAGTCGATTTCTGATTTCTAGACGATGGGGAGGCCCCTGCTGGCAGCAGGAGGGACCTAAAAGCCCTTTCAGGAGCACAGCAGTGCTCTGGGGACTTGTGGGTTTAGTGTTGCTTAAAAATGAAAGCATATTTCAAAAAAAAAAAGGAAAAAAAAGAAAGAAAAAAGTTCCTTTATAGCACAGACCAAGCAACCCATAGGCCTTTTCTTAGAATCCAGACTGAGAAAAAGAGGGCATTAGGCAGGGTAGAAACGGAGCTGTTTTTATGAGGAATTGCTGCTTCCCGAATTCTGCACCTGCAGCTCCCCTCACAGCCCACTGTTTCCAGCTTCAAAATCTCCCCACCACCCCCAGTTTATACTTCTCATCACTGGGGCACAACTTTAGCCAATGCCCTGTAACTTTTCCACATCCACCTATCCAGCTGGCAATTCCTTTGAATTTGCCTTGCATGATGAGTTTTTCTCCATCTGAGCAAAACCCTCTCAATTTCACATTAGCCAAAATTTAATGAGCAAACATCTAATAATATCTTCTAATCATGGCACAAAATCATTAATCTCTATCCATCCTGAAAATTGTATTTTGCTCACAGCTGCTTGTAGTTGACCCCTTAGCCATCTTCCTATCCAATTTTTTTCCACCTTCAATAATCATTTCCCCTGGAATGCTAAAGTAATGTTTTATTTCAAACCAAACAGATTGACTCTCCTGCCTTAATCTTGTTTAAAAAAAACAGCTAATCTCTGCCATTAGTCTTCCCAAACCAGCATGAAAATAAAATCTATTTATACCAGTTCCCATTGCTTCCCATTCACTTTCAGGTTCCCACCTATCATTTTTTAAATTCTGGGTTAAAACTTTCCACAGAATTGACCATCAGAAAACCAGCAGCTGCCTCACATTTTCTTGTTCTCAGTACAGATGTCATGTTCACCACTCCTCTTTCCTGCTGGCCTATACTGACTCCTGTGAAATCCAAGCACCATAAATGCTGTTTACCAGCTCTGTGCTTGACTGCCAGGCTCATTTTCAGCAGGCACCTGATCACTCACATGCACCACATGAACCCCACGGAGCACTGGCACAAAACACTCCTTTTTCTCTCCAGGCTCAAAGAACAAGTGGTCCTACATGTTGGGGGAGGTATGAATATGTGATATGCACCCCAAATATCAACAGGAAGGAACATTTTTTAAACATTTTCCCCCAAAATCCTACTCCACAACTTCCTTTGCTGACTTTCTAATTTTAAATGTGCTTTGCACGTTTAATTTTGATGGCTGACAGTCCTGCAGGTAACTGGGCAATTTTCAGTCCCCACGAAAGCTGCCATGTCTTCCTCAAGAAAATAAAATATCCCAAGTCACTCCTAGAACTATCATTCTTTTAAAACTACATTCAAAACCATTTCACGACTCCGAGTTATTTCTCCAGAGGAATCCCACTGAAGTTCACCTAAACTGCAATGACTTGGAGCATTTTTCACACCATGTCATACCTATTTCAGCAAGATTCTGGCTGTACCACTTGTTCCAGCAGCAATAACAATAAATTGCCTCTTTTCTATTCCTCAAACACGGGCTTGTATTGCCTCCTTCAGCTGTCAACACTGCAAGATAGATTTGTTAGGAGAAAATCTATCCACCCTTGCCATGAGCCCGCACTGACTCAGATCTCTCAGGTTGTTCTAAGCCTGGAAAGTGATCCTCGCCTTTCATCCCTCAAAACATTTCTAACTCACTGTGACACTGATGCTGGACATATTCAATGAGTTTCCTCTTCTCATCTCTGTGGATTGGTCTTTCTTTCCTTCCACACACCGGGTGCTTCTGGCTTTTCCCTGCTATGTTTTATAAGAGCAGGACTATTCCGTGTGCTCCACAAGCAAACACAGCAGCAGCAGCTGCTCCGGAATTCCCACAGAGAGGAAACTCCCGGTGCCACACAAGTGTTTATCCCTGACCAGGAACAGGAGAAAATGGAGGAACACTTTCTTTGCACATCTCCTGGTCTGTCAAAACACTCGCTCTGCCTGCCAGCACTTGCTACCTTCACGACTGGCGTATTTCACTGGTGTCAGCGAGACCCAAAAGCCACCAACTGCTTGGGGAAAAAAAAAAAAATTAAAAAATTAAGTATGAATGGAAATGAGGTTCACAAATGCAAAGCAAGTTCTTGTATTTTGCCATCATGTTGAGGCCCATGCAGGAAATCCATGCCACTGGTGCCCTTTTAGAAGCCCTGTCAGAGGGCTGAGGGAAGAGCCCTGCAGGGACTGCAGCTCTCTCTTGGTCCAGCCCCCAGGGAAAACATGGCAAGAGGCTGGGAGAGAACCCAAATACAGACTAAACTGCTCTCTGGCATTTCTCTTAGCTGCCATTTCAGCCTCTGAAGATACCTCATACCAAGCTTTATCCCAGGCAGTTCTAGAATCATATTCCTTGCCAATCCTCCATTCCTCAGACTTTTTAGCACAGGCTTACCCTCCATCTTCTGCCAGTCCCAGTCTTCCCAGTTTATCCTCAGTCCAACTTACCTTCTACACTCATCTCTACTTCCTTTTCTTTGTTATTTGAGCATTCCACCTGCTCTACTCCTCATGATGCATCCCATTTCTCTTTATCTATTCTTCCCATTTCCCCTCATTCAGGCTTTCTCCTTCCTTAACTCATCTCTCCATACAGATGTGGTTCCTGGGTTATCCCTGTTTCTCTCCAGTTCCTGGCTGTTCATAAGGCCGTGGTTGAGCCCAGCCTGGTGCCTGACTCCAGGTGTATCCACTATCAAGCTTCATTAGCACTGGAGAAAAACGTGTGGGATTTACATCAGATTTCAGAAGGGCAGCTGAGGGAGCAAGTGCAGTTAGAGAGCTGACAAACAGAACCAAACACAGCACATCATTTGGGTATGTTTTCAAAAGAATACTTCTTTCTCAAAAGCACAGAACTATCATTTTTCTAATCAAAGCTCACCAGAATTAAAAAAAAAAAAAAATCAACAGAGGAAAACCAACTAAAACAGAAAACATTAACTCAAACAGCTTCAGTAAGTGCTTAATAACTTGAGCAAAGATTCTGATAGTGGCAAGTATCTGACAACAGTTTTATCCCCAGCAGTAGAAGCATTTTTATAATAGCATCACAGAATGATTTAAGTTGGAAGGGTCCTTCAAGATCATCAAGTCCCAACCCCCCAGCATGGACAGTGATGTCACCCACCAGATCAGGTTGTTCAGGACCCCATCTAAGCTGGCCTTATCTTTTAATCAGGCTTAAATAAATATCAGTTGTGATTGCACAGCATCCACACATCAGTATTGTGTCAGTGCCTGAGAATGTCACCACGGAATTTATTAGAGGATGAGCAGTAAGGAATGTGCAACTTGATTTTTTTCCTGCATCCCAAGTACTGAAACAGCCACATTGCCTGAGAGAGTGAACCACATCCCTAATTAACAGAGAGAACATCATTACCTGCTTAATATACTTCCAGTGCATATTTGTAAAGCCACAAGAAAGTTGCTTCTTTATAAAATATAATCTGACCTATCACTTGATGGTCTTTCAGAAAAAAAGGTGGAGGGGTTTTTGGCATATCCATGGAAGATATTTAATATTTGCTGTTTTCAACTTACCCCCAATTTACTTAGCATGTGTTACTCCATTATGATTTAATTTGGACAAGAAAACTGCATGGCTGCTCAAGCAGTAAATTTAAAGTGTAAATGGATTCTTGGCTGCCAATGGCCCAGTTTCTGCTTCTGTTTCCATAGAAACCCATGTAGGAGTGGCAAGGAGGCATCACTTAAAATATGAACTTAAGGGTTTACTTCTCCCTTTTTCCTCCCTCTCATCTCCAAGCAAATGGGAGGTAGTTTAAATTTTCAGCCCCTTCTTTCTCACCCTTTGATTTTACTCCTGTAAGCATATGAAGCAATAATTCCACTGGCCAGCAATTTCCTCTGCTAAATTACAGATTCTGGGCTGCAGGAAGCGTGTACTTGGAACAGGAGGAGGAATGCCACACTCTCACACACCTCACACGTGTTTGGTACCATGCCACAAACTGTTTCTGTCCAGTGAAATTCGTACTGAGGAAAGGATGTAAATATAGAAGGCAGAAAAATCATATTTAAAATGAAATGGACAACACTAAGCCTTCACAAGAGGAAACTGTGACTCCTCAGGATGCTACACACAGCTAAATTCACCTGCTAAGTTAATAATAATCCCCTCATTTCTCATTCTCACAAACTCTTCAACCCAAGGTTCAACTTATGAATATCTGTGATGAAACCCAAATGCTGCATATTTCCTACAGTAATATGTCCTGTAACAAAAATATCACTTCATCAACACAAAAATTTAGTGAGTTTGTTCATAAGAAATGATTAAAGCCTTCAGATGTGACAAAGCAATTCTTTAGAGGAGTGAGAGAGACAAATGGGACCTGAACCAAGATTTCATGTTAAAACAAAGATACAGAGATAGGCAGTGTCTCAATCCCACCACTGGGTTTATTTAATTGCCAGCAAGATCCAGTGCACACATTCTGAGCCTGCTTTGGGCACTCCTTCAGCACTGAACCTTTTCAGGCTCTTGCAGAAATGAGCCCCACATCACAAAAGCAAACAACCAAACCCTCCCCTGAACCAAAGCACGTCAGGCAGGGAAATGCAGGAGGAGCCAGTGAAGAAGTGAAGGCCACCATCCACTTATCCTCCCCAGCAGGTCCTTTCCTGCTCCTAAAACACATTTTTTTCCTCCTTCCCATGGAATTCTAACACAGTAACCTACCTAGATATAAAATCGATGAGGGTTTGCAAACTTTCCTTCTAGAAAGGGGGAGCTCAGTCACAGGGCACAAATCTCTCTTCCCTTTCACTCTGTAGCAGATGTCTGGAGTCTGAGCCACTTATCTTCCACAAAAAGCACTTGCAAATAAAAACCTTATCTTTTCCTGCTGGCATTCTTTGGTGGGCAACAAGGCCAAAATCTTTCTTCTTCCAGCATCAAAAAAAAGAAAAAAAGAAAGTAGCTACCAAGGGGACATAATTTCAGGAGCTAATTAAGCTTGCTCTCCAGAACACATATGCCTTGTTATCATCAAACCTGCTGCTACACGGTAAAAGGAACAATTTGAAAAAGAAAGAAAGAAATAAAATGTAAATTTTATTTACATGATCCACATTGTTCTTGAAGCCTCATCACCCTGTTAGACACGTGTTTGCAAAGGAGGAATTATGATTATGGCTCTAAGCAGAGCCATTTCTTATACTTTGCCTATCCATTTAGGAAAAAAAAAGAACAGAAACAAATCATGGTTGTATTTCTCAATATTGCATAGGTTTGTGTTGTGACAACATAATATTTTTTGATTCATAGAATCATTTTATCATAAAACAGCCCGACTGTTCAGCTGAGAGCAAGATTTCTAACTATGTTTTGCCTGAGAATTCCAAGACACCCAGATTTTGTGCAGATTAATGGTAAGGATGTATTTATAAACTGCCTTTAGATATTTATTTTTATTTATGAAGTGCCTGTGGTACTTCACAATTAAAGTAAGTGGGGCATCAAAACCTATTGGGGTATGAGGGAATAATTATGCAGAATATAAAGAAACCAATTAAGCTGCAAGCATCCTTCAGAATAAACCCCTGATGCTCCCAGACAAACAGGCTTCTTCCACGTTTGTGCAACACAAATGAGACAAACAATCCTTTGGAAAAATCCTCGAGATGCCATGGCCTATGATGCAGCTCAAGCCAGTAAAACCTGACTGTTCAACATAAAAGGCACTTTCTAAAATTTTAGTTAATCTCCTGGTGCTACTTGTTGGATCTTCTGCTGTTCAGCTCTAAGATAATGACTGTGACAAGTATTTTTTCTTACATCACTAGTCCTAAATAACAGAGAGTTGTACAAATCCCTTCCAGTTGAATCCATGCTAATCACAGTGAAGGCTTTGCAGTACCTATTTACAAGCACAGCAAATTTTCTGGTGGCACCTCTGAGGCTCAGGAGGATTAAAAGGATGATTGCTGCATTTAGAAGTAACATTTTCCTGGACTCCTGTGTGTGACAGAGGGAAAAATGTCCTCTAAATAAAAAGCCACTCTCCACCTGAGATATAGATCTGAAGGATTTCAAATCTCACCCATCAGCAATTTGCAACTCCATCCAAAGGTCAAATGATAAAGCAGAAAATTTAATAGATTTGAAGAAAATACGGTAGTAGGGTATTTATTATCTAATATATCTGACCTACACATTTATTAAAGTGAATTCCACTGGTTTACAAGCTGGGTCCTACACGAAACTATGCTGAATACCTCTCATTGATCACTGAAATCAGGGGGTTTTTTTGCTAAAAATACATTGGTGGATACAATAAAATGACAATTATAATTTTGGTGCTCTTACACAAAGGTGATGACTCATTCATTAAAATATTTAAATTAGCAAGCCTACTGCTAGCTAAGATGGCAGATGCTAACACAGCCAAAGACTCAACACTCTGCATTATGTATGACTAACAAATCTTTGTGTAGAATGATGTGTAAATATTTCATACCTAGCAAATAGGCTTTGTGGAAAGTGGCATGATCTGTAACACACACAGATCACATCCCAAGTGTATTCAAAATACCCCTGATTATGTCACACAAGCAGAGAAGAACCAGCTCACACATGCTGAGTTCAATTCACCATAAATGAGGATTTTTGCCAGGACTGGAAATTGAGCTTTCATTGTGAAATCCCTGTTTGCATTTCCGATTTTGAATCTCTACTGCCTATTTGTGTTTCTAAAAAAGACCAAAAGTGTAATATAACCAATGAGTCATCTAAGAACTTTACATACCTGTAGTAATGCAGGTATAAACTAACAGGTTTAGATCATTGTCCAGATATGAACAGAGCTTCAGATAATTCTTTTCATAATTTATTTATAAACTCGATGGTATAAAAATACAGACTGCTTCATATGAGACCTTCAAATTTACCACTTGGTTCTTACATTTTTAAGCTTTTCCTGCCCTCATCCTTTCCCACAAAAAATAAAAGCATTTTGAGTTCAGGGAAGGCTTTCCTGCTTTCCTGTACATTTCAGTTCACGCTCCATTACTTCCTGCACAGAGATAGAAACACAAACCTCTGTTAAACCTACCAGAAGAGCAGCATGGAGCAGACTCGAATTTACCACTTATTTACCACTGAGCTGCACTTTCCCTAAAAATTCTTCCATTATCCTCTAATTTCCAGCTTAATTTTGCGTGTGTTCCATTACAGGGCTCACAGCGCCAGCGCCGCGTCAGCAGAGCCCCTTCAGCAGAGAGATGGGAAATGCTGAGAGAGGAGCTTTTCTGCTGCCTCCAGAGCACCATCTCTGAGCAAAGAGCTCAGGCTCACTGAGCAAACAAAAGCTCCTTCACGTCAGCAAAGTGCAACTGCACCGAAAATGTGGCTGTGTCCATGTCAAGCGAGGGGCAGAACGGTCCCTGTCCGGCTGCTGGGACCACAGGGATGCTGCAGGACAGAGGAGGAAGTGTTGAACTTATTCTGTGGAGCACCTTCAACATCACAACAGGTACAGGAGCAGGAACATCACGCCAGCAGCAGGAGTTTTCTATTCAAATTCGAGGCTCACTCAAGTATTAGTGCTGGTGTTTCTACAGTCACTGAAAAGCACGGCTTGGAGCTCAGTCTAATGACACAACAATTTTACAAATGCCTTGGATGTGTGGAAGAAGAATATGGGGTACTAACAAGACCACATGAACAATCCAAACCTCAGCCACTTGGGAATGCTGTATATTCCAAAAACAAGTTCTTAACTTCTTTTTTTTTTTTTTTTTTAAACTACTAAAGTAATCACTGGACTAAAGCAAAAAGCCACCCAGGCTTTTCTACTGACATGCAGAAATGCTATAATCCATTAACAGAAGTGCATTTCATTAATGTCCCCTACTTCTCAATTTCCCATAAAATGGCAAATAATTGTGAGGAACAAAAATAATATCAAGTTCCTCATGAAAAGATCACGAAAATATGTTAAAATGTAGACCAATATTAAATGGCATCTCCAGGATCCAAGGAAATGTCTGTCAGGTATTTTCCTAGAAAAAGAGTTATTCTGGAAATACCTGTTTAAATTTTTTCCCCCTTCTTCTATCAGGGTACTAATGTGCTTGGACTTGTAGATTCAGTTCTGGAGAAAAAGCTTTCTGTACCTGTGAAATGTTTTAAGTCAGGCTGCTTAGTAATAGGAGAAACAGAGCTCCTATCTTCAAAATCAAGGCTATAATATTCCAGAGAAGTCACATGAAATTAGGCAGCTGAGTGGAACTACTGCCACAGTAGCAGTCAGGTTCCAAGAAATGAATATTATAAGTAAGCATTTCATTGTCAGCCTCAGCTTTGGGAAATCTGAAGTACTTGACACATGAAGGAATGTTTGATTCCTTTTCCTAGATTAGAAATTTGCTTTAGGGATGGTCTGTATGTTCCTCTGTGGCTCCATACCTACCTGGCTTTTATCAATAAAATCACTACAAAACCCACCTTCAGCTAAATAGTTATTCCCAAAGAAAGAAAAAGCCTGATTTATTTCATACAGCAGTGAAGAAACTTGTCCCAGATACCTCTGTTTCTTCCATCCTTCTCTTTTTGCATCAAATACCTCACTCCAGGATGAGAGACAAGTTGTTTTTTCTAAACACTTGGCAAAATGTTAGAAAAGACAAGACCCCTGAACACACCTGCCCCAGGGAACAGTTAAACCAACCAAAAAAATCCAGCAGTGAAATTCAAACCTGCCTGTGACTGCTGAAAGTAAAAGTTGCCAATTTAAGCTCCAACACAGTTCCTTTCCCTACAGAAAATTATGAGGCTCAAAAGCTGCAATGAAATAAATCCCCATAGCTTCAATACACCAAAAAAATAAAATTTCCCCCAAGTCCAGCTCCAGACCAATGTCCTGACGTTCCCTGTTGCTGCTGTGTAAAGTTACACATAGAACCTGAAGATGCCAATCCTAAAAATACTGCTCTTGCTGTAATTTTTTTCCTTACAAAGCAAGGGTTGGTCTTCCCACCTATTGAAAGAGATGTTTCTAAGCCATGAGTAAAATAAATCTTCCCCCAAAGAAAATAATTTTGCAGCCTCTACAGTACATCCTGTAGAGGATCTATTACAAGATATATCAATTCAGATTGTCTGTTGAGTCATAACATAAAGCAGGTATCAAGATGATCACCAGCAGTGCAGGTGAGGGAAGAGTAGATGCTGCTAGAGTTATTTTCTCATGTCCAAGATGTATTCAATCATTTGTATTTAGTAGTCTAAATTAAGGTCTTTGCATGTTCCATTTGGAAAACAAGGGGCTTTTTTTATAAGGAATGACAACAGAAACATTCTAAAACCGTAACATGCAAAACACTCTGTGCATGAACAGAATGTAAAACCTTCCCTGAAAGCAGCACATCACTGATAAAATCACAGTGATTTTTCAGAATTCTGAAAGACCTGGGAAGGTCTAGGTTTTCAGAAAAGTGATTTTGCTCCTGTAGCAATTAGTAGGATACAGAAAACTTGTAAAATTAGTGTTAAAATGAGCAGGTCATGTCTAACTCTAGCAAGCTTCTGGTTAACCATGGCAGCCACAAAGCCTACCAGCTTTGAAGCCAGCTTTCCCTTTCAGCTTGTTTGATAAAGATGTGGCAGATCAAAGGTTTCCCCTGTCAATATCCACATCCAGAATATCCACTTTATACCACAGCTACAATGAAAACACACTCTGGAAACAATAATAATTTATTTGCTGTTAACTTCAGCTTTAGATCAGGCATTTGTACTCTGAATTACTGTTAATTTCTTCAATTATGTTCCATCACTTAATCAAGGTTCACTGCTGCTGCACGGGCATTTAGAGAGTATTCAGAAAATACTAGAAGTAGGAGTAAAGAGACAAAAATCTGCGTTGCTATAGCTAAAATATGTGCAGTCTAGAACCACCTCCACTAGGTACCATCCTACTCCTTCAAACTGGGAATATTCAAAGCGTCTTCTCACTCTGTCAAGCTGCACATTCCAATCCCCAGCAAGACTTGAAAGGCCATGGGGTCAGCTCCTTCCATCCCCAGCTAGTTACTATCAACAATTTTAGCCACTATCTGCATCTCACCACATTTAATCCATTTAAAACTCTACTATAAACTGCTGCTGAGGCTTGCTTCAGGATCAAGTCAACCAAGCTTTGCCAAACATATGCAAGTCTTCAATGGACATATGGTTAGTTTAGAAATGCAGCTGAGGCTGTGCTTCAATACATCATCATCTCTAGAAAGCCCTGACAAAAATTAAGCATTCAATGACATTTCTGCCTAGGCACAGGTAAAACTAGAGAGCAGAAGAACATAATCATCACCTTTTTAACAGTAAAATAGTAATGTGAGCACAAATTACTGTCAGCATGAGAATGCTAAAATGCTATTTACATGCTGGAAATGGGAATGGGAAGCAAACTAGGAAGGCTGTTAAGCAGACTCAGATTTTTAGCCCTCAAACATTATTAGATCCTACCAGCTGTCTCAAGGAACATGCACGTTCTCTCCTGAAAACTTGATATCCTGGAGACTGGGATGCTGTCAAACCACAATCAAAACGCAAAAATGCCTTCCTACAATTCCAGTAGAATTTAAACCTTGCAATTTGTATTATCTACAAAATGTGTTGTTTTCTCTGATATAGATATGTATGCACATATGCAGATAGGAGTGTACCTACAGACCTATATAAATTATGTTTACACCCAAATAAATCAATCCCTTGGTCTCTCTATCTCTCAACCCATCCACATTTTATCCAACATCTCTAGGCAGAAAACCACCAAAGAAATGCATTTAAAAGCTTGATATACTACAGTGACGGGGAAAAAAAGTCAATGTTCTTCCCACCAGGTAGTGAATTAAATGCAAGAATTACAATAGCATTCTAATGCTTAAAATAGAATCCAGAAGACTTTCCATTCTCCTGCCAAACATGCCAGTGAAAACAAATGAGCTACCCCCAAATCACAGCTTGGGACATGCAAGATTTAACATTATATGATTATTTTTTGGTGCAGAGAAACCTAAAAAACCCAACATTTCTTTTTCTGGAAATAGAAACTCTTTTGTCACTCGTGTCTTAAATGTGACATATTTTGAAGGGCTGTTATTCCTTAAATAAAGACAGCCTAAAATAATGTCAAAACCAGGGGCTAACAACTATGGAAATCACAAGTTAAAACTGCTTGTGTATGTGTAGTTTTCCAAGGGTAACACCTTTCATTTCTATTTCTTTGGTGTTCTTATTAGGCTGGGATAAGGTCAAAGTCAATACTCAAGGAAAGAACTGTGTCCATACCAAAGGTGGGAAATTAGCCTTTGTGTTATGTGCTGGATGTGGATAAAGGAAATCCCATTAAAAAACCCATTAAATCCCAAAGTTAAATAATGTGTTTTTAGGTCAGTAGAAGACGTTTGGTAGAAGTCAAGATCTTTATGAATAAATCTCATTCCAGGCATAGATGGCATCTCACAGTAACATCTATAAAAACAAGTTACAATTTGTATTTCCTTAACCACCTACTTAATTAAGTTCTTCATAGCTGAATGCAGCAAAAGGCAGCCTTTATATTCTTTTAACTTTATTTTTCACTGCTTATGCACTGCAAAGTCATAATCACAAAGATTAGGAGAACAGGCAGCATAGCAAAGAAGAATAATGTGTCAGGTTTGTATATTTTTGTATGGAATAGTAATTCCAGCCACACAAAATGGTGAAATCCCCTGTTTAGGTTTGAGTCAATGCCATACTGATGGATTCAGTACTCTGGAAAGGCACTGCTGTCCTCTGAAAGTGACCTAAAAAGCTTAATTGAACAGTTACAGATATAACTAGTTGCTCTGTTACATAACTTAATAAGGAGAAACATCTGCATAAATGGCAAAGCATTCCAGTTTGGGGGAAGAAAAGGGAAAGAGTCCAGGAGCCTGAAGGTAAGTCATTGTCTCTTGGGAGGTTGTGGTCTACCTGCCTGAGCTGGCAATGAGTTAGCAAGATTTGTGGAAATCACCACAAAGAGCCAGAGCTCCATCCCACCTCCCCTGGGCTCCTTTTTCAATGGTGTTCCCCTTGTGCACCCAGCCTGGAGTTACTGATTGTTCCAGGAGCTGCATTTAAACCAGTCTTGAGATTCACCCATGGGCCTGTCCCCTTTTATGTCTTCCAGGCTTGTGATTCCAGCCTCTGCAGTGATCTGAGGCCTCATATGATGTGGGTAAGTGGATTTAAACAAGCACCAAAACAAAACTGAAGCCTGCAGAGTATCTGCCCTGATGGGCACATGGTTCCCAGGCTGCAGAGCCAGAGCTGTCCTGCTCACTGCCACCTCTGCTGCTGCCAGCAAGGGCCTGACCTGCCTTATCTGCACCGTGATGAACTCAGTGACTCTGGCTTTTTGCATTCCAGAAAAAAACCCAAGCCAACTCTCCTAATTCCAAATCTTTTAGTTAAAGCATTTGGAATCACAGAATGGATGGGGTTGGAAGGGGCCCTCGAGACCTTCCAATCCCAGCCCTTTGAGGATGTACAGGGTTGAAGTTCAACATGGCTCAAAGCTTTTGCACTATTAAAACCATGAAGAGAATTCAGGCCTGGTTAGAGAAGCTGAACTGAACCCGAGGGTTTCACTGAGCCTCAGTCACTGTGAGTGCACAATGCACAGGGCTCCTTGTGAGTGCACATGTCAGCACGAGCTGGCACTGCAGCTGCTCCTTCTTTAAGTGAGCTCCAGCCACACACAGTTAGGGAGAGGGAAAATTCTCCAGCCAAGCCAGAGAGCAGCCAGAGGGAACGGAGCAATCCCGTGCTATTCCTCCTTTTTTGTCTCTTTTGGAGGGCAACGATCCGGTGTGGGTGTCCTTCCAAAGACACACATGATTAAAGCCATGACACTTTTAGTAGTTGTGCTGCACATTGCAGTATAAGCACAAAATTCCCTTGGGAATGTCATCTTTCCAATGTACAAATTAAGAGGAAAAGAGAAAACCAGGGAAGATTTTTTTTTTCCTGAAATCTGAAAATGATCTGAAAACTATGGCAGTTTTAGACTTTGGCTGCTATAATTTTAAAAATGTTAATTAAGAAAAAAGCAAAAGTTTAGAGATAATTCCTCCAATTAGCCAGTAGGACTCCACATTTGTGTTCTAGGGAAACAGAAGAGTTTGTGGTTTGGGATTTTTTTAAGTATGAAAAACCACAGCTCCAGTGTTAAAATTTTTATTACATTTCTGAGCCCAGGACTCACTTGAGGACTCAAGAAAACCTTGTGCCTACTGAGGTCATCAACATCATCCTGAAGGTTCAGGACATTTTTCCATTAGTGCCTGAGCATTCTCCTTCAAGTGAGCAGTTAGTCCTGAGGGCTTTCAGAGGATATTTATGCTCAGGTATCAGCAATTCATCAGCTGTTCTATTTGGAATAATCATTTGCTATCATCTTGCCTATTTACAAAAGCAATGAGTTAAGCTGTATTTCCTGGGAATGCAGTAGAAACAAACAGCAGGAAGTTTCCATACTCAAAAATCCCTGACTGTGCTGCAGTTCTGAAAAATGATATTTTAATCTGCATAACCAGAGAAAAACCTAAACAGCTGTCTCCAGATATTCTGGCCCCACCCATCTCCTGCCTTACCATCTTGCCCTTTCATCTTCTGTTGCAATGTGCCACCCCAAGGTGGGAGGGCAAGAAAAAAACCAAAACACAACATTCCCATACTCAGCTGTATTTATAACTCCATATTTAATTTTTCTTTTAATAAGTTGTATCAGTGCCCTGCTGAGGTGTGGGGTGGGACCAGCTTTCTATCCAACAAGAGCTGTTTTCCTATTTACACCTTAATCGTTACACAATCTCTTGCCATGATTGCTGGGGATATCTTTGCTGAGAAAAAATACTCAATTGCTTCTTCCACCGAGCCTGAAAGAAGGAAATTGGCACAACTCTAAAATCTCTTCCAGAATTCTCTTAAGGACCTTGGTCTTTACTGACAGGAATTACTGTCTTTTAAAAAGAATTTCAGAAAAAAACAACCCTGATTTGATTTGGCAGGGGAATTACTTTTCAGGGTTAATTACTTTGGCAACAGATTTAAATAGATAACCATCCATTTAGCAGATTTAATGACTAAAAAAGAACTCTCTTGTTGAAAGATGACAGGGAGGATTTTGCATTATTGCAGTTCCAAGTATTACCAGCAATTTACCCTGGAAAATAGCTGGAGCATCTGCGTTGTCACTAAAGTTAGTCAAAAATTAAAAAAAAAAAAGAGAAAAGGATCACCAAAAACCTATCACAATTGTGAATGGGCAAGCACTGGGTAACCCAGTGGCAAACATCACTGAGCAAAGCAAAAAGAGCTCAGGCACAGGGGCCGGGGAGGGCTGGGAACAGCACAAGGAACATGCTCCAACCCAACCCAACTGAACCTCCAAGGACAAGAAGAGGGATCCCAGATCTGTGCTGACACCTGAACCTCTCATGTGAGATGGGCCTGAGGGACACATCCCTGCCCTGCTCCCCCTTCTCTCCCTGCCTGCTGTAGCAGCTCAGAGCAGCAGCTCCACGCCTGACCAGCAGCCTGACACACATCCCAGTCCCAGCACGGATCCACGGAGGTGTCAAACCTCACACAACATTTTCAGGTCCTCCCAGGGAAACCCAGCTCAGGAGTATTTTAAGCACACACACCTCAAAATGCCATCCTTGCTCCACTCCTGCTCGGGAGGAGTTATCCTGAGTGAGAGGGCAGGACCAGGAGGAGAGGGTGTCAAACACTTTGGGCTTTGTTCCCCTCATGGGGGGTTAGGCTTGGGCACCGAGGCAGCATCAGCTCTTGGCTAGACACGACCAAGAGAGGATTCTCCAAGGAAAGCACAATTTTCACCAAAATCCAATTTAAAATATGGCTTGAGACACATTTCTAAGAGAGCCCCTTTTGCTGCCTGCCTCCACCTCAGTGAATCTCAACACGAAATGCATTAAAACAAAGCAGACATTGGAGACCACAGGCAGCCAAATAAAATCCTACTGGGTAGGACAGTGCTCTGTCTTGGAAAGAAAATATGGGATGTTCCTACACTCCAGGTTCTCATGGAAAATCTAATTCCTCAGGTAACCCAAGCAGAACACTGGGAACTCTGCCTTTTAAGAGGGCACATCTGGACTACAAAAGAAGTTTAGAAGATCCTTAATCCAATTCCTTAATTCAGGAATTACAGGGTAAATCAAACCAAGGTCACCTGTGAAAAATATTTTTTCACTATGTAAAAAACTTGTTCAGAGTAATCAGGAGGCTGGAATTTGCATTATGCATTTAACAGAGCAAAAGCAGAAATTCAAAATTACAGGTGTGTAAATCTCAGCAATATATTTATTTGGGAAAAAATACCCAACAAGTCATATGGAATTTAAAATAACTGCGGTCCTTGGCAGTTCTGTGTGTTGATCACAGGTTAAAAATAGTATGTTACACTATTCCCAACAAGTACCCTTTTACATGAGAAGCAGAAGTTCATTGTTTGAGACTCCTGGCTGCTTCATTTGATCCTCCTAAAATCTATCTCTTTTTAGAGGTTTGTTGTTTTTTTTTCCTTGTGCATGTTCAATCTAATAAAAAATTATCTGATATTTATGAGTAAAAATACTGCCAAATCAGGCTTCTGTTGAACTTAACTACTTTCTCCAGCTCACTAGTAACTATATATAATGCAATAATAATATGGACTTCTTTTGATAGTGGCCAATAATATGATAAAATTAAAATAATTATTAGCATTACTGATCAGGAGAATGCAATTAAACCTCTGATTATTTGATCAGATTAGCAAACCAAAATAAAGTGAAAGCTCATTCAAATAATATTTGGGTTTACTTCCTACTACTATGATATGATGGATGTTGAATAAAGGCTGCATCCATCAGGTCCTGGACTGCCTTCAGTTTTAAGGAAGAAAACAAAAATAAGAATGCTTATCAGCATGGAAGAAGCAAATCCCATATAATCCCAAGCATGGCCAATACAAACAGAAGATTTATACAGCATAATAATCCCCTAAAAATCTTTGTGCTAGGACACATTCAAATTATGGAATAAATGTGTTAAAATTACAGCCTGTTCAGTCTCTTAGCAGCCAACGTGGCCAAGCTCAGTGTTTGTGAGGGAATTATGGAAAAGATCCATGGCAGGGTCCTGGGCACCCTCCCCAAGGCAGCTGACAGTGCTCTGGGGAGGTGGAAGGGAGAAGAAGACAAACAGCCTTGCTCCTGTCACATTCCCCCAGTGCCAAGCTGAAACACAAAGCGAAAGGTGCAGCCTTCCCAGAGGTGTTACAAAGTGTGGGAGGCAAACTTTCTAAAAATTAAGGCACTAGATACTAAATAACACGCTGCACACAGAAAACCAGCAATAAAAAAAATCCCACTTGTTCATTAAGTGCAGGCTAATTTCAGATCTTGTAGGTGACTTATGGATAGGTCACGTATGGAAGAGCTTACAAAGAACTTCAAATGGATTTCTTCAGCTGGGCTTGGCTATCAACACTTCCCAAACGCCTTAGAGACGTTGGTCTTTCACTTCAGGCTACAGCCACATTTTGGTCTAAGATCCCACATTTGCTACCCCAAAATCCTCCTCTCGATTCTTCAGTGGCTGTGGGTCTCCTGTCACCTTGTTGTCAGCTGTTCCCACTTCAGCTGCTGCTCACTGAGAGAGTAAAATCATCCAAATGTACTTCGATAAAGCAAAACTTTCAAAACACACCGTGAACTTTTGTGGTCTTTGCCTCCTCCAGTGTGCAGATACAAAAATGTAGGTTCTAGTGAGAAACTTCAATTTCATCCCACAAGAAGCTGTATGAGGTAAAATGGGGTAAATGAAGTTGTTACTACACTGCCTGTCGTTGTATGGCTCATTTAGAAATGGTTATTCCACTCCAGAGTTGTGCTGATGACCTCATATACAAATGAAATATCTGTCCTATTATTGTCACAGAGAAAAAGCAACCAACACACAAACCCCAGAGATCTGAAATAGTAATATTGGCCCCTTGGCCCAGCTAATTGTGCAGTTAAATGGATAATTTTTTGTCTTCTTTAATTCCTTTTAATGGAAAACCATAAAAGAAAAGCCTTATAAGCTTACAAGATATATCTAATTTTATTTCTTTTAAAATATCTAAGCAGACAAAGCATGCCCATGCACATAAACTCCAAAATTAGTTACTTAAAGTAAATAAAGTTTGTACAGCAAGGAGCTTAGCTGAATTAATGGACAACTTTGCCTTCTGGATTTCTGATGTTGAAACAGAAAAAGCTGAGTGTAGAAAAGTGAGAAAAAGGTGGTGATTGGAGTAGTCAAAGCAAATGCCACAGTACAAGTATTTTTAGATTATTTCTAGTTGCTACTGTCTATGAGGGAGAAAAAAACTGAAGCAAACACTGTGCATACTGTGCCACCAGTGAATTGCACTAAAACTGCAAAACAAATGCAATTTAATATTAAAAATCCTGATAAAATATGATTTTAGCAGATATTTAAATTTCTGATAGAGTATCCTTGCCAACCACAGAACTCAAGTGGTGTCTTGCAGTTACCATTTATGAGGTAGGATATTGCTTATTAATGAAATTTAGTAATTTTTATACACACCTTTTTTTTATCCATAGTAGCATTTTCTAGAAAAATATTACTTTTAAATGCCTTCAATGAGAAATAGTATCTTCACAGCTAATATGACCTCGGTAATAACAGTTCATTCTGCATTTCACATTCTCTCTCAATTGCAGAACTGGTGCTCTGTCAGTAAAAGGTGTCTATCAGTCGCAGTCTTTAAAAAACACACCAGGAAAATTTAAATACTAAGAGGAAGATGAACTTCACATTAACGTAGATCTGTTTCGTGAAAAAACACATGAAAATAATTATAGATGTTATACAGATAAGCCTACATTTTAGGATATTAGTTTTTGAGGGTGTTTTTGAATAGTGAAATTCAATTTCATAAATGATTAATTAAAGAAGGAGACATTTGGGAAGTACCTTGAAATCAAAAGTGTGTCTCTGAAAAGCTGAGAAATGTATGTGAATAAATAGAAACTCAATCAATGGAACAGCAAAATAATCAGAATGTGACTACATCATGTACCACTAAAATAAGCGGTCTGTGTGGAAAAAAAATCAATGTTTTCTATGAAACTGGTGGTGAAAGCTGAGTCCAAAATGAAATCACAGAATCACGGGATGGTTTGGGTTGGGAGAGACCCTTAGAGCTCATCCAGTCCCACCCCTCCCATGGGCAGGGACACCTTCCACCATCCCAGGGTGCTCCAAGCCCTTTCCAACCTGGACTGGGACACTTCCAGTGATGCCTGAAGTTTTTCTGTTCTGCTTGGGTGTGCAGCTTTTACTTTTATATCTACAGGGTGGTGAAGACAAAACAGCTATTCCAGCTGGGGACTCAAGGACAATCCCTTCAAACTTCAAGCCCTAAGCATAAACAATGTGAAAAGAGGAGGGCAGGCAAGCAAGCAAGCAAGGATGAAACTTGGTGATTTGAGGCTATTAATTGGACAGTTCTGTATGCAAATGGACTAAAACCTGTAAAAATGTGAGATCTCGTGCCCAAGGTCCCTTTTGCTTCCACCTTGGAGCCATCTGGGCAGGGCCCAGCTGTGGCACTGAGGAGCCTTTGAAGGCTCCTCAATAAATACCCATTTTATTCCTCTTAACTCTGTCTAGCCTCTGTTCCAGCTCCTCTAGGCACCACCAGGAATGCAGGGGCAGCCACAGCTTCTCTAGGAAATCCATTCCAGGGCCTCAGCACCATCCTCTCACATCCACCCTGAACTGACACTCTTTTCGTTTCAGTGTCTCCCTGTCGCTGTAAGGCCAGGGAGTGGCGAAAAAATACAGCAGCAAAGGCTTCATCCAGAAAGCAGAAGAAGCGATTTATGGCAGGAGTAAACACATTTTTATAGACTGGTTACTGAACCAAAGACAGAATAAGCTCAGTGGTCCAAGGAAGGCAGCATCTCTTGTGAAGATGCTCTTACCAAAACATCACGTTCCTCACACACTCCCCCTGTTCACAACACCAGGCACTAAACTTTGTTATTAATTCTTTCCCTTCTGTTTTCCTTTTAAAAACATGGAAAAACTCAAACTGCTGTTTTCCCTGGCTCTCACCGGCATCCACATCTCCCCACTAAAAAAATTTCTCCCCATTCTTCTCATAAGCTCCCTCTAAGCACTGGAAAGCCACAGCAGGGTGTCCCTGGAGCTGTCTCCTCTCCGGGCTGACCCTGTCACTCGAGGGACACTCATCCCTTTGGTGACAGCTTTATTCCCAGTGCCAGTGTGGGGGCAGAGCAGGAGGAGGAGGAGGAGGGAAGGAGGGCACCAGGGAGCTCCACAATGGCAGCACGTTTTCCTCTCTCCCTGTGGGAAGCACCAGGGCAGGAGAGGAGCACGTTTGGGCTTCTCGCTGCTCCCTGCAGTGCCAGCCCTGCAGGGACACCAAAAGCTCTCTGGATCCCTCACAGCCAGACTGCCCCGGGAGCCAGCAGCCTTCCCTCTCCTGCTGCTACTCGGAGCTGGAGAGAATGAACTGCCTTTTTTCCCCTCAGTACACAGAAAATATTCCAGAGGAAGAAAAGAGAAACCCAGCAGCTTCATCTGTATTCACAGAAAGAGAATATATATATATATATATCTCATATTCTCAGGATGGAGATCTAATCGTGGAATGGGTGGGATGCAGTTCAAATCTCTTTGTCAAGTAGAAAGTAAAACATATATATATATATATATATATATACATATATATTCACAGAATTATAGAACTATTCCAGTTGGAAAAAGATCACCACGTCCAACCATTCCCCAGCACTGCAAGGCCACCACTAATCCATGTCCCCAAGTGCCACATCCACATGGCTTTTAAATCCCTCCAGGTATGAGGGTATGAGGACTTCACCACTGCCCTGGGCAGCCTAGACCAGGGCTGGACCATCCTTTTAGTGAAAAAAAAATTTCCTAATATGCAACCGAAACTTCTCCTGGCATAAGTCAAGGCCATTTCCTCTCAAACGTGAAGGGATCATCTTGAAAACATGGATAGTTCCAATGTATTGGATGTGCACTAAGTGATGACTGTGTGCCATTTATGTTACAATAAAAAATAAACATAGTAATAATAATAAATTTGTACTGAATAATAATATTAATTATGGTCTGAAAGAGGCTAATCACAGGAGCTAGTACTCATGAAGGGCTGTCAGCACAGTGATGTTTCTGCAGCATGAACTGCCACGTTCTCCTACCCAGAAGCTTTTGCTTCCTTTTAAAAAATTCCAGCTGGAGAAGGCAATGAAATCCGTGATATAAACATGTTTCAGAGAGTTTGCTGGGTTGAGTTATTCAGATCACTAAAGCAGTACCTTTGGTTTGAATAGCACTGATGAATGACTGTACAGAAAGTGTCAGTAAAATGGGAGTAGAGTCATCTGCTATTAATGTGTGGTCATTAATAGAACTCATTCACTGTAAACCTTCCAGAATTTAGGAAGAGAAAAAAAGGGAATAAATGAGGAAAAGCAAGGCAAACCTTACGGTGCATGTCTCAGCATCATCCTCAAGCCTGACAATTTAGACCTGGGGTAAAGAAACAATGGCAAACTAACAACCAAAAAGCACGTGTTTGCTCCTTTCCTTTCCTTTCCTTTCCTTTCCTTTCCTTTCCTTTCCTTTCCTTTCCTTTCCTTTCCTTTCCTTTCCTTTCCTTTCCTTTCCTTTCCTTTCCTTTCCTTTCCTTTCCTTTCCTTTCCTTTCCTTTCCTTTCCTTTCCTTTCCTTTCCTTTCCTTTCCTTTCCTTTCCTTTCCTTTCCTTTCCTTTCCTTTCCTTTCCTTTCCTTTCCTTTCCTTTCCTTTCCTTTCCTTTCCTTTCCTCTCTTTCTAGCTCTTCATTCCCCCTAAGAAAAGGCTCAAGCTTTTAATCTCAAAACACTTCTTCAAAATTATAATACCCCAAATCAACAGTCACACGAATGATTACACAAATTGTACCATAAAAAGAAAAAATCCTCTTTCGTTTCTAGGTTCTGTAGCAAGTATTTCATAGATTACAATTCCCTTCCACAAAGGGCTCCAAATATTCTGCTGGAATTAAACTGGGGGAGGTGGATTGCTACATTCCTGCAGCTTTTAAATGGTTGGAATGGGTCCTAAATGAAACATAATACAGCAAATAACAAAATGATGAGCCTTCTCAGAAGGACAAGGACTGCAAATGTTCATTATTACCTTTTAAAAGAAGACGTTTGCTACATATATTGCTAGTTTTGCAATTTGATAAAGCAGCTGGGGAGAAATGATATTAAACATATAAATTTTCTTTCTTTGTTGTATATTGATTGTAGTGAATTAGATTAAATCTACAGATATCTTGTTTTGGTTTTGAGAGCTTGTTTGGAGTCAGTTGGCCACAAAAATACCATTTTGCCAAGCCCCACTGGCACAGACAAAGGAGCTGAATCGATTAATCCGTGAAGTTATTTTGGCAAAATGACTGACGTGGGCATCTGACGGCGCAATCCCATCTCCCACCCGCAGGGATAGCTGCATCCTGCTGGCAGGGGCCACCTCCAAGGCAGCCGGAGCCTTTTCCAGCAGGAGGCAGGAGCCGAGGCTGGGTGGGAAGGGGTGCAGAGCTGCCTGGCCATGCCTGTCCCCGCCGGCTTCTGTATCCTGGTTGTACATCCCGGCATCTCTCACAGTTGCTTGGAGACAGTTGCTGTGTTACAAGTCAGCTGGAGCTGTAAAATAGCACCACGGGCACAGATTGGTGATACTCCGTCAAGGGGGATCTTGTACTTGCTGACTGCTCAGGGCTCTCTCCTTGCTCTTGAAGATGCAGAGATTTAGGTATTTAGGAGGGAATGACTTAGGAAGGTTTCTGTCCTCACTGATACATTTGTGATCTATGTTTAATACCAAATTAAACCTTCTGAAACTGCACTGATCATTTCCCAGTGCTGAATTTTGCTCATAGTATTTTTCTAGTTGCACGAAAAAATGTGGAGATTGTCATTATACAGGACGAGGGAAATATTTCATACACTTGCTCAATAAATAAAAGACATAATTTACAAATTAGTAGCTGCATTTTGTTCTTGCTCAGTATTAGGATATATGAAATACATTTTCCTCTTATGCATATGAATCTATACCATGTGTCAGAGCTACCTGACGTGAAACACGAAGAATTTAATTTACTGCCACTCTTTCTGTCCCTTAGCAGCCTGTCCTTGCTCATATTTCTGACATCTTTTGCACTTTGTATGCATGTATTTTAAGCCAACCATGACATAGAGGCACAAATACATTTAATGAACAGAAAGCAGAAACACCAGGATCCCTGAGTGCTCTGCAAAGCTGCTTTCCAGCTGGTCAGCCCCAGCACATCCTGGTGCCTGGGGGGATTCCTCCCCAGGTACACTTCCTTTGACATACTCAACATTGGCATCTACTGCTCTTTTAGCTAAGCTCCAAATGCTCTTCTGGTTTTGAATTAGGCCTAAGGTCCTATACCTGATCATTGTTGTAAAAATTTAACAGGACAGCTCGCAGAGCACAGCCCTCAAAAACTGTGCTCCTTTCCCCTGCATTTCAAATCAGCTCCTTTATCTCTACCCTTTATTTCTTATCCCAGGAGGTCATTTTCCCTTACTACACGATAAGGTGGTTTTCAAGCACATCTTTCCCAATGTCCAAATGAAAGCTGAGACTGCCAAGGCAGTTATTCATACAACCACCAATTTCTTCCAAAAACATGACTTCCCATTTTGGAATCACTAAGGTTGGAAAAGACCTCCAAGATCATCAAGTCCAGCCTTCGACAACACCACCATGCCCCTGAACCAAATCATGAAATGCTAAATTTTGGCTCCTGAAGGCTGCTGGGTTTTTAAATCCCTTTTCTAGCAATTCCAATCATTCTGACAGTAACACCAGCTCTCCAGCTGTGGGAACATTCCTAACTCAGTTCTCAGGTTGTTCCTCTAAGTGTCCTGAGGAAGCAGCTGTATCCCAAACGCCCCCATAGTTGGACCATGACTAAGAGCTCTGAGGTTTCCATCAATAACATTCTCTTTCAACAGTGCTGCCTTTTAAAGGTCCATCACCCTTCAGGTCTGCTGACCTCTGGCAGACCTCCCTGTTTCTGGCACATTTGAAAGAAAAATATCTATCATCAGATTTTTATGCCTTTGGCTACTTCTTCCTCAAAATCTATTTTGGTGAGCCATACCACAGAGTTTTAACGCTGCAGGATTTAAAATATTTTCTCTCTTGTTCATATTTCCAGTTTTAAACTAAGGCTTTCTAATTCTTAGTGACACTGTTTAGAAGCCATTTAACAACACTGTCTTTTTGGTGGCTGCACTTCTAATAGACAAAAAAATGAGGAAGGAAAGGTAAAAAACCATTCAGATATATTTTGTTTTAAAAAGTGTCTAAGGCAGGCCAATCTGTGTTAAAGGATGCTAAATTTCCAGTCTCAGGGCAAATAAAAATACTTGGAGAGTTGAAGAGAAATCCTGTTTTGCATAATGCAGAAGAATGTTTTAATTTTGCAAACCAGGTATTGCTCTGCAATTGTTTAATTTTTCACCCTTGAGCTTGTTGTAGCAAGGGTTATCCTGCCACATGCTGGGTCAGGCTTTCTGCAGAGCCATCAATCCACATAAAGTGCATCCAGACAGCTCCTTGGACATCAACCCAGGACAATTTTGAGAGCTGTCAGGAGCTGACCTGTGTCTCTCACTAAAAATGATGAGGCAGCACTTTCTGTGAGGCCAATTCTTTAAAGAAATATTTCATTATTTTCTTTTTTTTTTCACTACTTTTCTATATCCCAGAGACCACCAACTCAGTCCTCCTAGAATGGATGGCTTGGAGCAGCCAAATTTCTTTTCAGACCAAGCAAACTCAGTGAAATTTATCCAAAAGACCATTGATGGAATTAGGATATTTTAGTGACAAACTGAGTCACCATTCCCAACCGTTAATTTATTAGGTCATATAACAGAGAAAGAATTTGATCATAACATTATAACACAGCTGTTTTATTTCAGATGTGGAACGAGGCCAAGGGTTGGATAATTGTGCTGCTTCAATTAGCCATGACTGGAGAGCTGGTGAAGTGGCATTGTTTGCTGCCAGGCAGGAAGCCCAGGCGAGCTCATTACCCAGCCTGAGGACATGAAGGGCTGGGGGCTCATCCCCAGCAGGCCAGGGCAGGTGGCAGCACAGCAGCAGCAAGGACCTTCCTTTCCCACACTGAGCACAGATAGCAGCAGCTCAGCCTAAAATCTGCATTTCCCAGCTAAAAATCTGCCTCTTCCAGCCAAAGGATCTCAGGCAAAGTTGTCTGGGCAACTTTGCCTATATAGAGATCTCAAAGAATCATGGAATCATAGAATGGTTTGGGTTGGAAGGGCTCTTAAATGTCATTTACTTCCAACTCCCCTGCCAGGAGAGAGACACTTCCACTAGACCAGGGACACCTTCCACTAGACTGAGAATCTGATGAAATTCTCATAATCAACATCTGTGGTCTTCTGTTCATTTCCCTGGAAATGCAATCCTATGTGCTTCTCCTTTCTTTTTAATTTCCCCACATTAGAATTGTTTATTCATTCTTCCTCTGCCCTGCCTTTATCCAAATGCAGTCATCCTATCCCTATGGCAGTGATGTGCTGTCAATATTTTAATAATGTTACCATAACTCAGCTGTCCCCAGCTCCCAGGTCTCGGTGCAGGATTTCTCTGGAAATCACTCTGTGCAGAAGTTGGGAAGCTTTTGCCTCAGCCAAGGAAAAAAGCTCACAGTGCTGTATTATATTGCCACTGCAAATCTCTCCCCTGTAGAAGCCAGACAAGGATGGAGAAAGGTTGTCAGCATTAACCACCATGGTTGCCATTCTTATCTGACCTTGGGAGTGAAGGGGAGCAGGGGAAAACAACGAATCACTCTCTATTTTTCAAACTGCTGAAAAAAAATGTCAGAATCATATCATCTTCCTTTTTTATACTCTCACCTCCTTAGAAAGCTTATTCATATCCCTGCCTCTATTTAGGATTCCTAACATGTACTCATTGGTGCATTTTTGGAGGGGCACAGGAAAAGGGGGTGCAGGGGAGGCTCTGCTCCCCCAAACTCCCCTCCTGGTTGGCTGAGAAACCAAAGGGTTAACAGTATTATTATTATCATTCCCCACCACTTGCATTACTCAGAAAAATCCCGGCAGGCTGCCAAAGCTGCCACAAAACATGAACAGCCTGAAGAGATGGGTACATATGGTGGCTGAGGCAGCTACATCCAGCTCAGGCTACCCCTGCCATGAGGAATGCTCAGAGAAAAGGGATCTCTCTGGGCCACACAGCCCTGGGAACGCCTGGAAAACATGACAGCACTTCAGGGAGCTGGACTGGCATTGCTCCATTCCAGCTCTCCCAGTGTTACTGGGTTCTGGAGTTTATTTTGGGATTGAAATGACCTGCACAATTTGGACGTCTCTGCTTGAGCCACGGGGTTATCTCCAGTCCCTGACAGAGGGATCCAAGGGGACATCTGGCACTAACATCAGGATGACAAGACATGGAGCTGTAGCATGTAGCAATGAGAGTGCTACAAATACAATCATTGGTTTCACCTTTTTAAAAATTCCAAGAGTGAGGAATTTAGGTAACCAAAATATTTTTTTTAAAGATTGGCCAGGCTTCCCAGATATCAGAAAGTGCTGGATTTATGCTTTTTTCCACATATAAACAATATGTTACCAGCCTAACTCCCATATTTTACTGTTGATAATCTTTGAGTGATTCAGTGCCTTGATACAAAGCCATAAATCTGACAATTTTCAAATGTTTAATTTTTCAAAGCATGTACTGCCATTGCCTTCCTACTGGTATTTATGTGGAAACACATGGACTGGATTTATCCAGCTCAACTCACATTCCTGCCCAGAGTGTCTTCTGAGCATTTGTGTCCCTAACCTGAGGACACAGGCTCTTGTTTAGTGCCCAACTGTGGTCTGAAATCTTTAAGAAAAAAATAATTCCTACAAAATTATTGGAGAAAAAACGATTTTATTTTGATTTGCATAGCTCTTAGTCTTTATTCCTTCTGGAAATAAGTTGCTCTGCATTTTCTACCTTGCACAGTAACTTTAGTAAACATTACATTTTAAATGAGGTTCTGTAATTCCATGTCTAAGTATAACCTTCTTCCTCCAACCACTCCTAATACATCCTAAAATCCCAACAGAGCCATTCAGCAAGGGTGTTAACTTGCAAATACAATGTTGATCCTCAGGTTGATATCTCAGAGCATTATTCTGCATCACAAAACACCTCACTCTGTTAAACCATTGGATCAAAATGTCTCACTAGGCTGATAGAAAAAAAACAATTTGTAATCACTTTTTTCCCATTTTCTCTCCATCTCTTTCAACTTTTGGGATTACATTTGTAAGAGTTTTCCTTCCTGATTTATTTTTCCTCATTAGCAAGAAGATTGACAAATGAAGAGAAGTATGCTGGGATTACATTTTATCTATTTTTGGTCTCTCTGCCCATCTGATAGCAGCTCATCTACCACTTGGAGGATCTTACTCCAAATCAGAGTGAAACACTCAAAGTTTAACTAATCAAAGATAAGCAGAGGGCAGCAAGACCAGATCTTACAAAAATCTTGTAAATACAGGTTATCTATACTGAAAGCACCAAATAAAATCAACCCCTTCTTGTGCTAGAAGCAGGCAGGGCTTGCAGAGAGCAGGAGCATCCTTTGGGAATGGGTTATTGAGCCTAAGCTTGCACACATCATTCCAAACTCCACATTAAGCAAATTCTCGAGTCTGCAGACTAAAGATCTCATTTTATATTTAGCATACGAAGGACCAGAAGGGCAGGAACCTTCCCACAACTACAGACCAAGTGATTTTTTAATGTTTGTCATTGTAACAGGGGCAGTTTTCAGAGTAAACTTTGTGGTGAGAGAGTTCTCAGTGTGCACGAGAGAGAACAGGAACCAACGTGAATCAAAACTAATTAAAATAATAATTCAAAAGAGACACTTCTCCCAAAGACATTACTGCAGAACAATAAAGAAATTGCTGTGCAAACATGGCATATTTTATTGAAGGCAGCATTTCTTTATTCGGATCCCTATGGACTGGAAGCCAAAATCCAAAGCAGGGAAAAAAATGTTCCTTATCTACAGAATATAAAACCCCCAAACCAAAACAATAAAACAAAGACCAAAAGCAAAAAACAACAAACCCCTGATATTCTCCCATGGAGACAAATAAATAAGAATTAGAATTTTCTACAATGCAGATTAGCACATTCATGCCAATTTGAAAGTTAATGCTTAGAATGGGTCACACATCTCCCAAAAACTGCTGTCATGTCACTGACCTGTGCTGATTTATGAGTAACTGTGTTCAAACTATCTGGGTGGATAATTGCCTGGCAGCAGCATTTTTGCATATAAGATTGTCACTAAAAAAAAACAAATTAAAATAAACAATTTTTACATCTTTCTACATCAAAAAGGTCTTTAGAAATATGTAAATTGGATTAATGACATTCATTTGTACATTAAAAGCAGCAAAACAGAAAATATAAAACTACTTAAAATATCAAATCTTTTTTAATATTCAGAGATTCAAGCTGAAGCTTCAAGAGTAATCCAGTAATTAGATATGGGTTAGTATGCAAATGAAGGAGGAATTTCACTCATTAAAAATTCCTCTGTAATGTCAGGAAGGTGGCAATATTCCTATGTGGAAAACGTATTCTTGGTGACTTTTGTAAAAGTGTCAAATATTGTACCAATTCCATTTTTATGTCCCAAACCCTTCTCTGCTTTTAAGGTTAAAGACAAGAATTTACCCACTACATAATCCCTTCAGAGATGGAAAAACTGACCCATACAATCTTTCTATTCCAGTGACAGTTAATATTAACAGATCTTAATCTACCCAAAATGAATCTAACCTTCATTTCAATCTGCCTTGAAAAGGGACAAGAAAAAAGTCAGTGCCTGCATTACAAGATTTAATGTAGCTGCTTTAGGAGCACTGGAAGAGGTTGGAGAGGATTTACCACGTGCAGCCATCGGGGGATTCATCCCCCATGGGAATGTTCTGAATCCCCTGAAACGTGAGCACTGGGATAGGACAACTGCAGAAAGCTGGAACTGCCTCAGAGAATCCTAAAACCCTGCAAGTTCTCCCAACTTCTTTGTAAGGATGGAACCAGAGAATTGTATAGGCTGGAAAAACCCCCAGAGACCACTGAGTCCAACCACTACCACAGCACCACAAGGGCACCACTGACTCCTGTCCCCAAGTGCCACCTCCACACAGTTTTTAAATCCCTCCAGCAATGGTGGCTCCACCCCTGCCCTGGGCAGTCTGTTTCAGGCCCTTCTTTCTGGGGAGATATTTTCCCAATATCCAAACCAAACCTCCCCTGGTCCAGCTTGAGGCCATCTCCTCCTGTCCTGTTCCTTGGGAGAAGAGGCAGATGCCACCACAGCCTCGAAATGGCAGCAATTGCCCAATTTTGCATTATTTGCTACCAGTCGAGGCATGGGTGAGTTTCTTTACCTTCAGAGCTGTCAAAGAGAAACATCAGATCTCAGGCTTGACTCATCCAGAGAAAACCACCTCAATCAATCCCTTTTCCAAATAGGAAAAAGTTCAAACACCCAGATTTGGGCCCCTACCATGAGAAAGGAGAAAAATGGACCAAAGTTCTGAACAGCACTTCTGCAGATGTTTGCTTGGGATACACAGAAGAAACAGGAAAAAAATTGCACAAGAAGGAGAGTTAGAGATGAATATTCCTAGTCTTTGAGTCTTGGATAACAGCTGCCCACATCATTTCCAGCTCTGAAGAACCACTACTTTTATAGGTGTGCACATGATTTCTTTTCAATATCTCCAAACTATTCTAAAAATGCACAGGGAATTATGGGAACTACAGAGCTACTCCCTGACAAAATCCATCTTCAATTCCAGTCCCAATCTATCTGCTTTTGTACAAGTCAGCTCCAAAACAGTCAGAGTCAATAAGGCATATTTAGATATAAGAAAAAACAAGAAACTTTTACAAAATTATTACAATGGATGTTTTGCTGGTCATTTAAAAACACTTTCCCCTTTAATTTAGGAGTTAAAGTGAGCCATAATCATTCCCAGTGTAAATAGATACACCAGATGCAGTTAACAACTCACAAACCTGTCAGCAATGTCCATGACTTCTCACAAATCTATCTGGTGCTGAAAAGCCACAGGTTGAGTGCATTAAAAACAATAGCAGTTGTTTGGAGAACAGTTCTGGAAGAAGGAATTGCAATAAAAAAATACCGGGGAGATTGATGTGGTGAAATAAAAAAGGATTCTTTGATTTTGCTGCTTGTATTTTTTTCGAATAAAGTACAACATAATCAACACAAGGCTTTGGTATCTTCTCTCTACCCTTTTGTATGATATTTATCCAGAAGCAGCCCTTTTTGTAACAGGCTGTAAATAAACTCTTCCATGACTTCCTTTTTATGTACTTCTATGCTTTCAAATTTTCTCTTCATCAGCAAATAAAGGAACATTTGGCTACCTACTCTTATCCTATCATCCTATACACCCATTCTAGAGAAACTTCCATGTATTTGCTAGGACAATTTCCAGTGCTCTGATCAGCACAGCCATCAGAGACCTCCAAGTCCAGCCACATCCAGAACCCAAAACAGAGGAGTCACCACTTGGCCATGAAGACAACACAGGAGATCCTATTTTGACTATGGAGAAATGATGTTTTTCTAACAAGTGAAAACTTTGTACAACAAGATGAGGAGAACAAGAAATCCAGCTCCCCAAGCAGCTGCCAGAATACATGAGGAAAAAATGAGGTAGTGATAAAGGATTATTATCCTTCATTGCTGTATACAAGAGTCTCTAAAGATTCCTATCAGTGGCACAACAGGATGTAAAATGTTATTTCTAATCTGATTGATTTAAAGTACATTTCAATTTGCTTATTAGATGAATTTGCTGAGCCCCACAGTCACAAGCCATGGGAAATGCTTTGAAGGTAGAGATAAAAAACTAGGCAGGGCTTCCTTGGAAAGCCACCTTCTCCCTCACTGGTGTCCTGCAGAGTTGCACAGTAATTTCAGAGGAGCACAGCAGCTCTGAGTGAGATGGCCCCCATTTATTGGGATAACTCCAACACTGAATTTACCCGTGTATTTACCATCAGCCAGCTTAGCAGGAGGATAGCAACGGGGAAGGAAGCCTTCTCCTGCTTTTTAAAACCAATTAATGGATTAAATCTGAACCCACTCTTCTGTATAGGACACATGCTGGAGATTGGATATAAAAGGAATATTAATCAAAGGAATGCAGAGCTTCTGCTAGATCAGACCCAAAAGTTCAGAGTATCTTCAAATGAAGTGTTTCTGCAGTTCTCAGCACCCACACAGAAGCAGTGGGGAGCCTGCTGTGTGTACCAACAGGGAGGGATTTATTTAACCCCTCTGAAACCTCGAGAACAGTTTAGGAACCTCATTCCATAGTAAAGGTTAAAAGAGATGACACTGAGGAAATCCTGCCCAAAGCCCCTAAATGAATGCAGTACATGTCCACCTACTGAGTTTTCATTTGTTCTTTCAGATTTGGAGATAATGGCAAAGATATATTTGCCTAGTAGGGGTCCATGAGTAAAGCTATTTTTTCAGAAAACTTGAATTTTTAGGCTGGAGAGAGTGGGGAAGGTTGGTGCTCATGAAGCCGATGATGACCAGAAGTTCCTAATCTGTCTTTTAACCTCTGCACAGACTTGTGGTTCATGAAACACAACCAGCAGGTGAACTGAGCATTCCAGTGTCACACAAACTGATCGGCAGTCTCAGAGTAGGAACAAGAAAACTGTCCATAAATAAATGAAGAAACCGTGACACACACATGCAACTCCCCGTGATAGTGCCTCTCCTGCTTGTAAGATGCCTGCACCTCCCCCAGAAAAAGGCAAAAGGTAGAAAATAAAGAAGGAAAAATTCAGATTTTTAGATTAGTTCTGTCCTCAGCGGTAGGAGTTCGCCAGTTCATTCTCCACCATTTGAAACAACTCATCTGCTTTCCCTCACCTGCAATTTTGCAGGTTTGCAGGTTTGTAGCAACATCCCGCAATTAAAAGAAATGGTATTTTCTCCCCTTAAATACCAGGCACAAGTGGTGTTTTTCATATAGCTCCAATCCAGCAACCAGGTTTCCATAGTATCCAGAGACTAAAAAAAGCCAACAGGCTTCAGGGAAATTAATTTTAATAGAATGTCTTGTAGTAATTGCCCAACCACACCACAAAAATGTCATTTATTTACTGGGTGTTAGTTTTAATACTTAACCCCAACACCTGAGAGCTGCAAATGGAAGAGATGCATTATTCCTGTGTTATCTGAAGAGAAGCTGGACAGATTTCTGTACAAGTGAAAACCATCCAGAGCCAGGCTTAATGTGAATCACAGAATGGCCAAGGTGGCTGGCTGCCACTGGATGGCTTCTAGGTGGCCAAGAACTGGCTATGTATACTAAGCAGCTTAATTTTATACAAATTTGCTATTTTTAGAGGATTTTGTAGTAGGAATTCAGGAAAACAGTGGTTTTCATACTCATTAGAAGTCAGAAAGCTCCCTGTGGATATCTCCACACTCCATGCTCAGTCCCACGAGCTTTGGCAGAATCCCTCAGGGTAGGAATGTCAGGAAATTCTCCTAAAATACTGTGGCATCCAGGCCAAAATGCCTTCAAACTGAAAATGGAGAACTGAATGGACACAGAGATACTTCTGGCTGTTGCTGCCATTATCATCACAATTCCTTGCAAATCCTCCTCTCCAAGAAGCATAAAAATCAGCTCTGAGTTCCAAATAGATACTTTTTAAATTTTGGGGAACCAGAAGCCCAATATACACCTCATGGAGAGTCAAGGCTAAAGGAAAATGTTTCCCATTTCTGCTCAAAGCCTGGAAAGCTAAGAGCTTTCATTCTTGTCTGCTCTTCATTCTTATTTTAAAGCATATCACTTCCTTATGTGTGAATAACTGAGCTCCTCTCTAAGGACCAAATTATTTTTTGTCTGCCCATTTCCATCTATGTCAAAAAGGAAACAGTCTTAATAATGTATTTTTTAAATTAACCAAGATTTGTTCCTCTTTTTTATGATCACACAGGCACATTTGGAACACCATCACTTCCCACGGGTTGGAGGATACATGTGAAAAACAGATAAAAAACCAATCAGAAGCAGTTATGTACAGTGGGTTTGTGCACATCCAAAGCACTCAAAAGGCACAATGATTTCACTGAGCTGCCACCATCCACTAAAAATACAAATTAAGAAAAACAAACTAAACAAATCCATACCACCCAAACCCTCAGTTACTGAGTTTAAATGGAGAGAAAGTAAAACACTTCTCTATCAAGTGAAAAATTAATTCCCTTGGTGAGATGCTGCACAGATACACCAGGCTGTTCCACACTTGTACCACAGCTGCTCTTTTTCCAAGAGCCCATTGTCCCAACCCTCTAGTACATCTGTAGCCACACTTCAGCAGGAGAATTCCAAAGGCAAAACAGGAAGAAAGTTTTCTTTTGACTCTGAGAGCTTGCATTTTAATCAGTGTCAGGGGCTTGCTGAGGCTTAATAGACATAATTTATAGATGTCACTAAGAGGATGATGAGTAACTAGTTAACAGAAATAAGTTTTTTCCTCTAATGGTTGGTTAAATCAAACTATGTGTCAATTAAATATACAGATTTTAAAATAGTAGTGCCCAGACTGGTGCTGTGTACACATATAAAAATCCCAGAATGGTTTTTGTTGGAAGGAACCAAGGACCATCCAGTTCCATCCCCTGCCCTGGCCAGGAACTCCCTCTAGAAGCTCAGACACCGCAGTGCTGCTGCAGCTTTGGCAAACCCCTCATCATTAAAAAGAGGTTTGTAGAGTTGATCCAAACCCAAAGTAGGTGCTGTCTAGGAACAGAGCAGCTCCCAGCCTGGCTGTTCTCCTGCCAAACTCCCTGGCTGGGCAGGAGCAGCAGCCAAGCTGGCAACACAAACCATCCTGCAAGACACTGAACTAATGTGGGCCTGACTCTGCTGGTCCCCCAGACAGGCCTAATTGTGAGAGCTGAATCCAGCCCTCAGAAATGTGCTGAGAATGCTGGGTCTGATTTCTTCCTCCTACACACAGCACTCATTAAACACTGCATGGAGCTGGTGTCCACACTGCTGGGAGAAGAGGAGCAAACTTTCAGCTGCAACGTGAGAATGTCTGTTCATACAAAGCCATTGGCAAAGCCTCTGCTTATTTCCAAGAGAGAAAAAGGTATCATGGTTCCCATGAGCCTGCCCAAGAAGAAAAACCTAAATTTATCTGATGCTAGAAGCAAGCAGAGTTCACACTAGAAACAGGAGAAAACGCAGCCACAATTAATGAAGATTATCAAAGGATGGGAAGGTTTCTGTACTGCTAAAAGGATTGGAATCAGTAATATCAAAACAAATCAGTGGCTTTGTAAAGCCACTAATTCACCCAGCCACTGGATACCAATGTAAGGCATAATATTGTTAAAAATACTCATCATTGCTAGAGTTTAAGCTACAACAATAAAGTTCAAAGTTTGCTTCGACAGCAGTTTTCAAGTTTGTATAAAGTGCTTACTGGGATAAAACCAGTAGCCTACTGCTAAATATGAACCTTCGTTTGTGTATGAAGGTGGGGGAGGTTTTTGGTTTTTTTAATATTTCAGATTTTTAAAATGTCTCCCTAAATGCTTATTAATATTTCTTACATGCAGTCAGACGACAGAAATCTTTAATACAATGATAAAATAATGTTTTCTGTAATAAAACAATTATTTTCCACCCAAATCCAGTTAAAGAAAAAGTTTGTACTGCTAAATTGTATAAGCTTTCAAGAATGGAGAAATACAGGCAGTTATACTACAGATATTTTGCACATTTTAGTACAAATACCAGCTGAAGAGTTCTGCAGAAAAATGATGACATTTCTTCTATTACCAACTCTGATTTTGATCCTCAAACTAAATCTTGAATTTTGCCCTTTTGTTTTTATTTTTAAATGAATAATTCACCAGGTTTATCTAGTTTACATATTAACTGGAATGTAAATAAGCAGCCATGCTATTCTGAAGACAATAACATTTCAATTTATCTGGAAAAATAAGAGATTTTATGGCACAATAATGCAAACTGCAATGCCTCATTTAGAGAACAAATGCATTGCTCTGGTAAAATATTGCAGAATTAACTCAGCTTTCTGAGTATTGATATTGTAACATTATTGTTTGTGTGACAGGGAAAATCCCCACGAGCCACATCAGGCAACACCTGCAGCACAGCTGCACACTCATGGGGACAAGAACAAATAGTTAATAAGCCACTGGGGGTTAATTTTAAAAGACAATCTATATCCTACCACACTAAAACCCTCCAAAAACTCTATTTTGAGTTTAAATAGGCCTTCCAGTTTAATGGATTTCTTTACACAAAGATGGTTAGGCTTGTTTATGTCATTAAAGCAAATGTCCTGCACAACCCCACCTTCAAGAATTCTTGGCCATGTCTCAAGGCAGAACTCTGAATTTTTCCAAACTTAAGCAGTTAGAGTACAGAAATGCAGTCACTGGTAAGTAATCAATGACCTGCAAAGGAATTTGTGATAGTTGTAAATTTTTAACCCCTTTCTAATGGAGACTGCAGTTTTTAGCTTTTGGCCTAATATGTTGTTTTACTTTCATCTATATTTAAATCAGGCTGATATCAAGATTCCAGAAAACATAAGCTAAAATAGTGAAAAATAACAGAGGGCAAGCTGTAAAATCTCAGTTATAACAACTAAATGATAACGATCCTTGTTTTCTGATTGTTCATCAAAGCTAAGAAAAAAAAAATCACATCGAATTGGCATGTCTTGAATTGCTTATGAAAATCCACATCCACTGACAGCTGCCTCTACCTCACTCCTTCAGCTCTAAAACTACTCCTGCACTTTTCCAGTACATTAGCCCTGTGCTCTATCCAGGAAAGCCACTACACACTTCACAATTTTTATCACAAAAGCCATGGCTGGGTTTGAAGCAAGGAGGAGACAAACCACACACTGTCAGAAATTTCCATGGAGACTCTGTGAGCACTGTTTCCAAGGGCAAGTGTAATGTTCATCTCTGAAGTCTCATGTTAAAATTAGTTGTACAGGTTGGACAAATCAGGAACTGCACACTTGGTGAAAACTCAGTCATATGATACAATGCCAGCTGTTCCAGGTAATCCCTACTCCATTTGTCTGCTGGAGCACTTTTTCTTCCTTGTTTGTACAGATCTTTTATTTGTTCTGCTCCACGTATACCAACTCCAAACACAAATTATTACAATGCCCCAGGGCTGATATTGAACTTTTCCCTCCTTCAGAAGATTCCAGACCGTAACTGTACACAAAGAAATGATGCCCTGTCTCCTCCTACCCTCGTCCTCTCCAAAGAAAGGACCTATCTCCCTGTCAAACCTGAGTGAGGTTCCCCTCATCTCCACCCTGAGCCACCAAACCTCCTCAAGCAAGGATGAAGCATCTGCTCTGCCTCTCATTTTTGCCCCCTGCCACACTGGACTCTCCCCTCCCTAACACCAGGTCCCTGCCACAAGTGTTATAAATAGCACTAATTAGGATCCTGGTTGCCCATTAACTCTTTTATTATTCATGTGACATTTATGATAAATGCCTGATATTACTTACAAATGGTTGAGGTGGCACTTAACACACAGAGGCATAAACTTCAGAGTCATGGGAGAAATCATTTAGCAGCAAGACAGGCTGACTACACTAGGGCTGACAACCACTTGCTAGGGTGTAAATTTAAATCTTCTCGTTCAACACAAAAGATAAAGTAGTTTGGCACTCCTAGAAGTGCAGGTGGACTTCTATTTCAACAGTCTTTTGCATCACTGTAAATATCTCTAAAGATGGCTTTCTCCATCCAGCCAGGGCTGTGCACTGCATGTTGGCCATAAAACAGAAAAAAAAATATCCTGCCTTTCTCCAACAGAAAAGTCTCCTGCAATAGCCAAGTTGTCATTTCTCAGGATTATCATATCCTCTTAATTAAGTTGCAAAATTCAGAACGGAATAACCCCGATGAACATAAATTACACAGAAATGGATTTGATTTGCATGTAATAATGGCTTCTTTCAGAATTAATTGCAAATATGCTGGAGTATGGATTAACGTCCTCCTGATTCAGCACTGTATGTGCATGTTTAGCTGCTCTTCTAAGTTAAGGCTAGGAGTAAATTGTCTAGACAATTAATTATAATTCTTCTCTCATTTGCCAAAAAAACAGTAAAGCTTTGTGCAGAATCAGTTACCCAGCCTTCTTCCACCCTTTCAGAGATCTTAAAAAAATCCATGGGCCTATTTGTCATTCCATAATGAATTGAATTGCACACTGTTCACCATCAATTCTATCTGTGCAATCTGCCAGTAAAGACTCTTCATACTTGCCATGGATTAAAAGCCTAACAAGAAACCAATCTCTAAAAATACAGCCTTGTTTCAAAACCCCACCTAACAGGAACAGAGAGAGCTTTGGAAGGACCCCTGCCCAGGGAACACAGCAGTTCCATTTGTAAGCTGATCTTTAGCACTAAACGCTTCTTCTTAAGTAAACAAACAGCAAGGGAAATGTGCTTGAAGACAGAGATAAAAATGCACATCTATTTACTGTAGAAGCCTGCAAAGCCTGTTCTTTCACGGCTACAGTGTGAGGAAGTGGTGCAACTATTTAAATTCAATCACCATGGGAGTTCAAGGCACACTCCAAAAAAAGCTGCGTGTTGTACCCTCTCCTGCATGCAAAAGCCAGCTCTGCAGAAATAAACGTTGTAATACCAGGAAGTATTTTACCAAACCAAAGATGAGCCTGAAGAACACATCAAATAATGTAAAATCAATAGAGCTTACAGACAAGGCTTGATCAATGCATCCCAAAAGACCTATTTTCAATACCCGGTTTCACAGAACCACAGCATCTCTTTGTTGGTCATGAAAAGGTTGTGGGGGGAAGAGGAAGAAAAATTCCAAATCATGATTTTGCTGCAAACTGCCCAGCAACACTCAAAAGGAGAACTAACTATTTAAACAAAACTAAAATACCAAGAGAAAAATCCTTCAAAATATCAAACATGAAGATATTTCTGGCATGAATGAACAGAGTATTTAAACATGCCCTTTTAATAAAGTACTTTATACTGCAATAACATCCTTGCTTTATTTTTTGTATTTAGAGTGTAGTGTTGGAAAAATGCAATTTCAAGCCAAAGTAATTTGCCTTATTCTCCATGGTTACTAAACGCCACTAGACCATGGATATTTCTGAGTGCAGAAATAGTTGCATAAAAAGTCATTAATTTTGGTTACTCCCTGAAAATATTTAGAAGAAGCCAGAATTGATAGCCCACAATAAATACTGAAATTCATCTAAATTTCAATAACTGAAAGAAGACTACGACCTCCCAGATATCTCTGAGAGTGTATTCCCAAAGGACAAAAAGAACAACCAGAAAATTCCCAGCCAGTCTGACCACTGTTCTCTGTCACTGCTTTCCTGAATGCTGCACGAAGTTTTAAATGGATCAAGTGAAGCACATTGCTGGTGTTAGCTCACAGAACTTGCTGCTCGGAGGCATCCCACACTTTTTTCCAGAGTCAATTCTCCAACGGGAACATCACTCTTTCCCCAACAGAGCACTGAGAATCAAATTTCAGCATCTCCTACCTCGATCAAAAAGTCTCCAGTTCTCAGGCCAGCTTGCCATGCTACTCCCCCTTCATCCACAGATTCCAAGTACTGCAAAGCAGGAAAGGCTGGAGTTGGGGTGAATTCTTCAATTGGTGTGTCAGCTTTAAAAATAAATACCACATTAAAAAAAGAAAGTTATGGAGTGCTTGCAAATACCACTTGACTACAGGCCTATCATTGGCCATTCCAATTTAGGGTTAAAAAATGGTGGGTGCTGGAAGTGAGAGGGATGTGCCTGACGGGAGATCAGGATGCTGGGGACAGAGTGCAACCCCTCTGCAATAGCAATCCACAGGTCTTCCTTCCAGAGGGGGAAATACCTGCTCCTTTCCTGACACAAACCAAATCAAGCTGCACCAGGCAATAGCTGGGCTCTCAAGATTCCAGGATATTCAGTATTGGCTCAAGTAACCCTTTTGTGTGCCTGGCACAATGCTGTAACTCTGGCAACATCCACCTAAAAATGAATTATGTGCTGGAGCCAGCAGAGAGCATCTGGCCAAACTAGGGGGGTGGGGTGGGTGGCAAAGGATGAAAAAGATCAACCAGAATTTCCCCCCCCCCCCTCCTAAATTTAGATGTGCATAACAAAGAAGAGACCAGGAGAAATCACTTTTTAGGACAGGAGGCACAGCTGGCCCTGTGGCAGCCCTGCCTGTGTCACGTACACACATGGGCAGAAAAGTCCTTGGGTCTTTCACCTGAGGCGCCCCCGCTGCCACAGAGAAAATCTGGGGGAAACTGCTGGGGGAGTGAGCCCTGCTCAGAGCACTGATAACCCACACCTGAGCTCAGAGAGAAGGCTCAGCCTTGGGCTTTCCTGCTTCAACTCCAAACATTTCATTTGGCTGAAACTGGCAAAGCTTTCCCAGCCCTGCAAATCCACGGTGGCACTGGAGGTTTAGGGGTGGGGAACAGGGAGAGCAAAGCCATGTCCCAAGAATGAAGACATGGAATAATTTTCATGCTCAAGCAAGGCGAGGGAGAACCCATGTGAAATGAGGGGGAGCAAGAGATGGGACATACCACCACATATATATATTCTTTTTTTTAAATACAAAGGGAGCAAACTGCACTGAAAGTTAAAAAGCAAAGCATTAAATAGAATGCCTTTTTTAAGTGGTAGGAATGCCACCGTGATAGATTTTAGCCTACAGAGAAGTGCCGTGCAGCTTAACATATGAACAGCTTTAAAAATGAGCACACTACAGGCCATGCAACATACGTGCAGCTTCTCAAGATATAAAAAAAGATCATATTTTCATACTAAAACTGCACCAATGTCACCTTGCAGAAGATCCACACCTATTTTAAACAAAACATCCCTCTCTTGTCTATTCCTATTTACAGCTCTATTTAACCAGGCTGGTATTTGAAATAAAGCAGCAGTTTTTATGAGGAAAGCAGGTTTCCCATAGTTAAGTAAACTGCACAACAGAACAAATTAATGACAAAATACTACATCCACCAGCACGAGAAAAATACAGGCAAAACTTTCTCCCCCCAAAACGATTATGCAGTGCTTCTCCTATGTAAAAATGCAAACTGCTTCGGAGAGAAGGCACCGAAATCCATCGGAGTAGTATAGCATACAGAGAATCCTGTTGTCTAGCAACCAAGTGCACCAAGAATAATTCCTGCTTATATTCTGAGATGTATAAATTTCTTCATGCCACTGCACATCACACACACACACTCACACACACACACAGAAGCACATACCTTTTGCCCCTCTGAGCACAAATCCAAATCCTTCATTGTCTTTTTTCTGCAGGACCACTGCCTTTTCTTCTATTATGCAGTCACTGTAGAGAGAATTCCGAGGATAGCGACCATTATTACATCCCTTCATCACCACTGTAGTAGCTGCTCCTCCAGTGTGCAGGTTCATCATCATCACAGCCCGTTAATCAAATAATATTGCAGTAACCAAGCATGGGAAAATATAGAACAAATAGCAGCGAGGGGAAGACAAAGACTAAGCTGGATGGTAAAAGAGAACATGACAAAGCAACTTAAAAGGAATAAAAAAGGCAGAGAGGAAAAAGAAAGAAGAAGAAATCATGCATGGTGGTTTGTGTTCTATATGAATGACTGGATGAACATGTGATCATGTAATCTGTGGGCTAGCTAGGACTCTAAAAGGAAAAAAAGTAAGTGAACTGAACGACAGTATCATTAATAAACTCCTCAATCGTGGATGTACCAGATGCATCTTCTAGTGAAGCCAAAATGAAACCAACCAGAAGAAAAATGAGGCAGCATTTTAAATTTAAAGATAATAAATTATGATTTTCTATTAGCTAACTAAAAGGCACAAATATATTCTGAAAGCTATGCCTTGCATCAAAAGCCCTTTTTCAATCCTATTGAATGTTGCATGCTGCAAGAATCCCACATGATCATCTGACAGCCTACAATGCTAACAACGTGCAGCTGCCTTGGCGTCATCAAGCACAAATTTCCACAGCATCAAGAATCTGCATAATTGAAATAGTAACAAGGCATGCACAAGCAGGAAAACACATTTTCTAAGGAATATTTCCTGTCTCCTGATAAACAATTAATATTATAAAACAATGAGATGGTGTAAAGGACTATTTATGTAAGCAGTATTCCCTTAAAGAGAAAGTAGCCTTAGGAATCTCACTGTCATTGGCTAAGATAAAAGTAGAAGGTAGATGAAGAAAATGCACAAAATACACATTAAAATGGGACCTTCCAGATACAGGGAACAATCTGTAAAAGCCTTAAGGTATTTAATATCTTTCATTAAACATGAAGGTACTAAAAATAAGCTCAATGCAACAAAAAAAAAAAAAAAAAAAAAAAAAAAAAAAAAAAAATTTGGAATGCTCTTTTAGGTACCAAAACCATGCACAGCATGAGCTGCAGGGGTTAAGTTCATGAATTGTCAGCACTGCAAATGATGCTGCTTTAAAATACCTACAGAACTAGTTCAGATAGAAAGGAGTATGAGCAAGTTTGCTTTCCTTAATTTTTTACTAGCCAACTTCTGTACCCACTGGCCTTATACAGAATCCAGCCCCCAAAGCAGTGAATGCAAGGAGACACTGGATCTGCCTCAGGGCCATTAATAATCCCCAGGGGGAGGAGGAAACTAAATAAAGAGAAATTGTTGCGACCTTTTTATTGAAAGCTCTGAACAAAGAGAGGGATGATGATATCAGGACACCAATGGACAGCCTCCAAACTCCAGATTTTTTGTGCATCACAGACCATCCTTTTGGTGCCTTTCCAACTCTGCGGGACGAAACTTCCCATGGCTGCTGAAGCGATGATGTAAGGTTGTCTTCCAAACTGCAGAGTGTTTAACACCACACATGAATTCAAACTGCCACACCAGTGACTTTGTGGGCAAGAGATGGTCTCCACCAGCACCAACAGCCCTTGTGCCTCTCAGCTTATTGTTATTTACTGTGTCATTCAGACATTGCCTGTTCTGACAGTTAAAAACGTCTGCTTCTTGAGACAGCCCCACACCCTGCTGCTCAGGGATATCAGGGTGGGATGGAATATGCAACTCTCAGAGCCCACTGAAGCTCTCCATCAACATCCTGATGTTCTAGAAGCTGACTGCTCCTGCCAGTGTGTTGGCTTATTTCCCTCATTTCACCACCACATTCTCAAGGCGGGTCCCTGTGGTTATCCACTGAAGAGTCAACAGCGATATTTTTCTTAATACTTGGTCAAATTAATAAAACCCATTCCCTTCAAGTTTCCTTGTAACCAATCAATAGCTTAATAGAGCTTAGAAGGCAATTTCTGAGAGGTTAGAAGGCAACTTCTGAGATCCTAATTATAGCAAGAGTTTGGTTCAAAGGACCCCCTCATGTCCCCTCCCCAGATCCCAGCCTCATGTCAGTTCATTTCCATATAGAATTCAGAAGTTTTTCAGCTCAGCAAACTCAGGATCGATTCACCTGGTCTACATCCAAAAAACAATAGGCATCCAGGGTCCTTCCAGAGCCAGCTCATGAAATGGATGGGCATTGTCAAGTCAGGCTCACTCCATTCTAATGTACAGATTAAAGGTATAAAAACCACCTCTGGTTTTCTTCTCATGTACAGCACATCTATTCCATAAACTACCCAGTTTTATACTTCAGTTCATGTACTGAAAGTGGGAATACCAAATTGCCAACATTTTACAAAGCTATGTGCAAGGGGGAAGTGAGAGGGAAGGGAGGGAGAAGCACAACATGATTTTTGGTGAGAAAACACAAACTGATCTCTATTATTTGACAAATACAGCTTTCTAATATACAGTTGCAGTCATAAAGAAAACAGCATGACAGCCTGGAAAGTAAAAATGTAGGCTTGCAAAAATCAGATGTGTAGCATTTCTTCTCATTTATGTTCCCTAGGAGTAGGGAACCTGCAAAAATCCTATGGCTTCAGTAGCTTAAACTTGTTCAGGCAGCCACAGAAAGCAAATAGATTCTCCACATACACCCCAGTGCTGCAGAGCAAAGAACCAGCAGCAGGAAAAGGGAGGAGGACAGACAGGCACAGAACAAAAATGAACTGAACTTGCAACCTCCACACCCTTTCTCCCAGAAAATTTGCTTTCCCAAGAAAAGGGGGCAGAAGAGGGGCAGAGTTGAACCTCAGACTGTTTGCAGTGCTGCTTTTTGCCTGCTTTGCCACGCCAGGGCTCTCTGTGCCAGCCAGGTTGGACCCTCCACCGAAGGTCTGTTCACAGTCCACCTGCTCCTGGCAGGCAGAGTGGTGCCAAATGCAAAAGTAGGTCAAAATTTCTCCCCACGAGCCTTCTTGGCAGCGTCTCTTTGATCCTGGAGGTGTTGTAAATACTTAGCAGCAGCACACAGGGTATGGCAACCAGTGACAAATGAAGGTGGCATTGCACTAGGAGCCTGCTCAGAGGCCTGAGCTCATGCAAGAAGAGGAATTTCTTCCCAGGCTCTTGCAGTACAATGCACAGCTCTGTGTGAGGCCAGACAGTCCCTGTTATTTGTGATATGCCAAATTTCAATAGGTAAAATCCCTGAAGTCCATTTTTGTCCCATTCCAAACTGAAATTAAGCAGCTTCCATTTCAGAGATGAGTCCTCAGAATATGACCAGTTCCATATGGTCGTAACAAAATGAGTAATTCTAAAATCAATAGCTCATTACTTAAATAGGGCACACACTGCTTTGACTTTGGGCTGTGTAAGGCCAAGATTCATTGCAGGCAAAGTTAAATGCAAAAGGCATCCAATCAAGTGCAGGAGATTTCTGTGTGGAACACAATCATAAAAATCTCAGGCCAAAATAACAGTCAATGTAAATCTCTGCTTTACTCAAGCAGTAGATATTAGAAAACATACTTATTCATCATCTCGTGTAGTTTCCTTAACAACTTAGGGCTCAAGAACTGTGCAGAGCTGTTACAATTTCCATAATTTTACAGACTGACCAATGGAGAAAGGGAAATACAAGGATTTGCCCACTGTCAGAAAGATATGTGAGTTTTGAACTCAGCACTGTTTCACATAACAACCATCATTTGTGTGGGCTTTTCAAAAGAGCAGGAATTTCTGCTTTGCTAACAGCCCATTAGGATAATACTTGAGGAAGGAAGGAGAAATGTCAAGTCTTTCATAAAGACCTGTATGAAGAAAAATAAAGGTTAGAGTGCAGGTGGCTGCTGGAGGCAGGCCCACGAAACCTGGCCTCCTGTTCTCATCAAGGATAACTACACCCTATCTTAAGGCATGACTTATTCCACAAGTTAAAATACTAAATTACACAGGTGGAGACTATCAGGACTAAAGGATGTGTTTTGGCAAGTTTGTATCAAGTGTTTCATTGCGATTTCAACCTGAAAAACAGCAAGTAGAGGACACTCCACTGAAAATTATCACCATTATCTGGAAACAAAAGTGGCTATTTGGTATATTGCCAGTCTTTCCCCAAGGCAGAAGAAAAAATGAATGTTAAAAGGAATCACTTTCCTGATTCTGTGCACTCATGCATCCCCTAGAAAAGGAACCCAACCTTTTCAGCTCCAGTAGCCCCTGAGCCCACAGTCCCTTCAGTCAGGACTTGCTCTCCCCTTGAGTGGAAGTGAACTTGGCTCTCTCCAGGTTCACTTCTTTCAGTTGGCCAAGTAAATCTAAATCTCTTCATTAGCCCTTTTTCCTCTCCTCAGCACTCTTGCAATTGCAATCTTTTGGAAAGATCTACTGAGTTCACAGCTAGATACATCCTAGAAGAATCAAGTGCTCTGCCAGGTGCAATAAAACGATATCTAAATCATTCCATAAATTTATATGCAACGTCTGGAAGCAGTCACACTAATTCCTTTCAGGATAAGATGGCCAATTTATGGTGGTGATGCTCAAGCCAGAGAAGGGCATTTGGGAAATCTGTTCAAGAGAAGGAGCCCTTTGTGCATTATCCAACAGTAAATCCCTGTTAAAGGCACATTGCAAATATCCTCTCCCTTTTTTCAGGAAGTAACCTGTCCTGATACCACATAAAATGGAAATTATGTCTACAGCAAACCTTATTGTAGGATATAGCAAACTTTCAGTGGGAAAATATTTCCTGTTACTGCTGGAGGGGCTCAACCTTACAATTTATAGTCAACTACTCTAATGGCTTCAGGAAAATTGGCTAATCCTACTAATTAAGGTCTTCAAGATTAATGAAGACTCTTTCTGTGATTGCTCAAGTTTTCCAGGCACTGATCATCCACTTTTAGGTCTCAGAGAAGAGCTCTCACAGCTGTCCTGTGCCAGGCACAGCAGCAATCACTTGTTCAAGAGGCAGCAGCTACAGCAGTGAGTGGGTTCTGTGCACAGCAGATAGGAAAATACACAGGCTGTCCCTAAAAAACCCACTGGCAACCCAAACAGAAGCAGTGGGATGTAGCCAACCATGTATTCAAACTCACAGTGACCTCTCCCTTCACAGATCCTAGGACCCCAGAATGGGTGGGGTTGGCTCCCTCTGTACAGCCGAGCAATCCTAATGTCATATATGACAAGTCTAAAGGATTTTCCTTTAGAACATATGTTTAACTAGAAGTTTATAGCAAGCTGTGTTTGGGAGGAAGAAAATATTTCAAAATAGATGGGTCAGAACCTCAGCACTTTCCTCAGGGCAGATAGAACCCAGCATTAGAATAGAAATACTGGAGAACAGTAAACTTTAAATTGATACATTCCTTACTAGGCAGCTGAAGATACAAGTCCAAGGAGTATGATCATGGTACAATAATTAAAATATAATGGAGAAGGGATGAAGGGAATCACATAGAACTAAAAATTCTCCAAGTCATTCTGCCATTTCATTTTGAAAAAAATAAATTGGAAAATCAGGGCTGCATATGGAAGTGCAGCATGGAATCAAATGCTAAGTAGTATCTATGGATCTCAGCTTCACAGGTGCTCTCAAAGACATCCAAGAGCAGAATCTTTACTGGCACAGACAATTGGTTGTGTGTCAATGCCTGACTGGCACAGCTGGCACTCAAACAAAAAACCCAAAGAAGACAGACAAGATCACCATTACCCCTGTTTGCACTGTTTTCATCTCTTTTTAATTTGTGGCAAACAATTTCAAATTGCAACAGAAAGCACATGGTGTAATTTTTCCTTGGTAAACTGGGCATAGCTGTGTCTTCCTCAGCTGGCCACGTTCAAGCCAAATAAAGGAACAGGAAAATAAGAAAGGGTGCTCCAGCAATACTCCTGTAACCTCCCCATATTCATATATTTGTCTTTCCAATCTCCTGTCCCAGTGCTGCTTCTCCAGAGTTAGTAAACATCTTGTGGAGCTCTTTGATCATGAGAACAGCAAGGCTGCAGATTTCGCTTTGAAATCTGCTGATGAAAGAGGGATATGACAAACTGTGGCTGTTTTAAAAGACATGGAGATATTCTCCAGTTCTGGATCTGTATTCCACAGTGGGGGAATCACAGGCTCCAGTGAAACCTGACAGGGCACATCACATCTTCCACCTAAAAAAGGTGTTTCATTCACACTTCTAAACAAGGAATCGATGCATCTTTATTGGATTTTGAATACTTGATACCCTGGCTGAAAAAAGAACAGTTTTTACTAAGTCCCCAAACCCACACTAATATCAGCCATGAAGGGATTCAGTAAGAATTAGGAAGTCAGAAGAATGGTGCTGCTTTTTCCAGCCTGTGATCAGCAGAGGTACCCAAAAATCAACCATTATTACAAAGAAGCAACCTATCTTAAAGAGAGAAACAGTGCTGTACCCTTCAATGGGTTTCACCATATATATGATATATTGATATCCATGTATGAATATATTTATTCACACTTATAAAAAAAACCCCTAGTATTTTAGCCTTTTCTAAGAGAAATGTTATTATTCTTTCACATCTGCACTGGCAGAGAGAAAACAAAAAATCATTGGAGATGAGGAGAGGGGCAAAATGAGCTTAAACGATCTTAAAAATAAAAGCTCAATTCCTCTCTATTAATTAATTTCAATTGTGTTTTAAAAATGAACAGTCATTTCAAACACCACAAATGACAAAGTGACAGTCAGACATGCAGGCAGGAGTCCTCCTGCTATGGAACAGGAGTTTTATAGCCCAGAGTCCTTCCAGCCCCTTCACACAGATGTTCCACCTAGCACAGGAATATTTTGGGCTCCAGCACACTCGACTTGCACCTGATACTTATCAGCAATTTTCAGTTTTCATTATCAAGCATTTGAGCAGTGTGAGCCTGGACTGTGAAAATATTAATATTCATTGCTAATACGATGAGCCTTGAGCAAACAGGCTGTCCAAACACTCACATATGTTTAGGTAACCAGAATATTTATCTAATAAACACTTTACTGTTTAGGTTTTTATTTTCCTACCCCAAACCAGCTGCAGTTCCACCCTCTGACGTTGCCACTAAGCCACAGAGAAATAGGAATTTTCTCCCTAATCATTTAAACATATATATGGATAAAAAGAATAATAATTATAGATGCAAACCCCATTGGTTTTTAATATTTTTAATTAATAATTTTCCAGCTGTTTTTTGCTAAAATTGCTCATTTTTATCACAGACAACCTCAGTACCAAGGAGAGGAACATGTTCAAGGTTATGAAACAGGACAAGTAACAAAGACAGAACAAGCGAAGTAACATCAGTCACACCTTGGGCTTAAAAGAAAACAAACAGAAAGTGTTTTATTAACACTTTTTAAATGTGTTACAAGCTTTTAAGGTAGCAGTTTGACCTTGCAAGTCTTTAAAACAATTATTAAACTTGCAGTACATTTTGGTATCATAACTCCACTTGCTCCAAGAGAGTCTAAACAAAACTAAACTAAAAAATAGGGGAAAGAAACAGATCACTCCAGGACTGGTGATGAACATGAGTCTCAGATTAGTTTTAAGGAATCCCTCAGGTTTTCCACCACACCCTGTTTGCTACAATGAGCAGGAGGAATTCCTTGGAAAATAAATACAGCCGTGACCACAAGGAGTGTGAGTAGCCCCGACTGTTCATTTCAGCTTTACAGATGGAAGTATTTCACTTACAAGTCTGCACTGTACAGAAGAGTACAGTGCTTAAATCAGTGTTAAACACACTGTAAGCTTTTATGACAAAAAAATGTTATGCCTTTAGTATATAACTTACAAGTAAGTTTGAAGTTCTGTCTCAAAACAAATGAGGCCTCACCAAAGGCATAAAGTTTTTCTGATAACATATTTATTCTCCTCCAAGAGCTTTAAAAATACGGTGTACAGTGAGAAATTTTAATTTTCTAGTATTTTGCACAGAAGAGCTGTAAAGGTGATGCATATCCCTTTAAAAATCCTGACTAATCACGTTATTTCACAGACTCATTAACATCAGAAAGGAGGTGGCAACTCTACCTTCTTTTCTGAAATATATTTTCCCTCTCCATTTCTCTAATTGCACTAAGCCCTTGAGTTATTTTAAGTCTACTCCAAATTTTGCTTACCTGCAAGACAAAATGTCCATCTTAACAGCTCCCTGCCTACCAGCACCATCATTTTCAGCAATTCTCTCAAAGCATGGCCAGTTTAGCCCAAAATGTCGCTGAAAAAATCACTGACTTGACAATTTAATTTAAATTGGCCATGACTTTTCTTAATTATGTGAATGCTGAATTGGAAGCTGACTTTATTGCCCCCTTGCCTTTCACATTCAGCTTGTCAGTTGCACTGATGTGGAATTTCTGGGAATATGAAGCTTTCATTTTCTGTATAGTGGAGACGGGGGGAAAATGTTGGTTTATCATTTCAAGTCAATTCAGATGCATAGATTTTAATGGCTTGCATTAAAATGGATGCATAGATTTTCAGAATTTATGGTGCTGAAGTGTTTGCAGTAGAGCTAGGAACCACCTCTGCCATAGGTGCAACTGCTCCAGGTTTGGACATGCTAGTCTAAAGGATCCCACAATGTACTCAGTATCAGCCCTGGTTTTCAACTGGAGCACCAAACTCTAAATTCTGTTATCTGGGCCCTATAAAAAATCAGAGAAATTAGAAGACACGTGGGTAATGGTCTTTTTTTCCCCCTGAAAATGCAGTTGCCACTTTTTCTTAGTGCACACATTGAACACTCAGTACTCCTCTGCTCAGAACCTTGCCGTGAACTCGGTTTTTGTATAACACTTATCCCTTAAAGCCCATCTTTTTGTTGACACATTTTAGTGCTTGTCAGACGTCATCTCTCTGAAAACAGGCTGACATTGTGTGTCAGAGGGAGCAGGGAGCCCCAGCAGCATCACCAGCTACTCAATCGGTGCCTCTGCCAATCATTGCCATGGAGCACCCATTCACCTCCACGGGGATGGAGAGAAGAGCATCTGCCTCTTGGCTCGGGGACAGGGACACTTTGCCCTGCTCTGTCCAGCAGGTTCCTGGCGTCCAGCAGCAGCTCAGGCTGTGGATTTAAGTCTGACACACACGGGACTCAAGCCCAGAGCTCCTTTAGTCCAGGTGAATGCTCCCCCAGCAGCTATTGTTTGCTCTTTAGCTGCTTCCTCTTTGTTGGGTTCGACTCCATTTCTTAAAGAAACACAGCTGCAGCACATCTGGTTTGTCCCAGGAGAAACAAGGCACCCTCCTCCCATCACCCTCCTTTTGCACCATGGAAGCAACCAAACATGAAAATTCACTCCTTCCCGATTTGGGATCATTTCAGCTTTTAAGAGGAACAAAACACATACGTTGCCTGCCAGCCACCCTGAGAATTTTGCCTCATAGATCAAATTCTCCAAATGCAACAAATATTTGTGAAAATCTGCCTGGAAACGGGGTTAGGGGGAAGAGTGGTTTAAATCACTCCTACTGGAGGCAAGCCCACAGAGCGAGCTCACCAGTTATTTGTTCCATTTGGGGCTGCCAAAACTTCCAACTGCATCACTCCCAACCAGAGGCACCATATGGAGGCTTTGCTCATCTGGTGATGAGGTGACAGCATGGCAGCCAAAGTTGCCCTGGGGCAGGGAAGTAAATCATCACAGGGGCTGGGATGCAGGAATGGAAAACACTAAATATTAGAAACCTAATCATTCTCCTTTATTCTCCCTCCCAAAAAAGAAAAAAATCCCATTTGAATCTCCTGTTTTCCTCTGCTCTAATTATGTGGCTCTTGTTTCTAACCAACCTGGTGTTACACCCTCACCAACTTCTTTCTGCATCTCTACTCCTTTTCCTTTTCTTTTTTTAAATTCCTCTAGTCTAATTTAAAGAAAAAAAACCACTTTATTCCCCCTATGCACAGGACACAGGCTGCTGCTTTCAGTGGTGACATTTAAATCCACGCTGTCCTCCAGCATCCGGCCCGAGGAGTTGCAGAGGAAATCCTGCAGAGCCTGGGAGCACCAATTGCTGTGCAGGAAATGGCACAGCCTCCAAATCCCAGCCCTTGCAAGCAGCAGCTCCTCTAGCCCAGGCACACAGGTAAGTCTGGACTAGCTCTACATGAACATCCTTAAAGCTTTTCAGAAGGAGCATTGTGATTCTGAATTTGGGAAAGGTTTTATTTTTTATTTTTTCAGGTCTTGATCTCTGTTTGCTAAGACTTATCACTAAAAATTTAGGCAAATATCTAGCCCAAAAAATGCCTGACACATTTTAGTCATTAGTTACCAAACCATTAGTTGCTGAAAGCTGGAATCTTACTAAAGTGGCTTGAGCAAACTTCACTATCAGGGCAGCAAACAACTTAAAAATGCACTTACAAGCTAATGGAAATTTTATCACTCACGGTAGAGTTTTGGAACTTACTGTAATTGTATTAGACCTTAACAGTGCAATTATAGTACAGGTTTAGATGGAGAGGCACCACAATACAGATGCACACACACACACACCCTTTTAACCTCCTATTTCAGCAATTCCTTTCAATATTTGCTGTAGTCAACAGCACAAAAAGCTCCATCGTGGCATCACACAGCAGCCGGGGAGGCAAAGTGCAAAGTTGTTTATTAGCAACCAAAGGAATTTCCATTAGAAATTGAATAACTGGAAATGAAGAACTTCACATTTTATCTCTCCACCTGCTCCGTGGAGGCTACAATGCATTAATTATTGCTTAAATACATATGCAATTCTTCAAATTGCATCAAATTATGCTCTTCAAGTTAATGAGGCCCAAGGTATTAAAATGGAGTTACCCTTGCCTTTCTGCCTCACATTAAGATCAGCTCAGTGCCATCAGACTGTTACACTCACAATTAATTAATTCAGAACAGACAACAGGCAAGTCCAACAAAATAACTTTAGACATCAGGTGAGATTACATGCATGGAAACATCTGACATACTTTTTTTCCTTACAATTTGGCTGGTGCTGCCTGTTCTCTGTGCCCAAAAGAACCATGGTATCACATCTGCAGAGATTTTAAATCATTAAAATCTCATAGAGCTTTCAGATGTAAGCAAATCACTGTCTCACAGGGTTGTATTTAATTACAATGTTGAGCATACTCAGATATTTTTGTAACCATCTTCTAGGCAAAAACTGAGCTATATGTATAGGTAAACTTCTTTTACTGGTTCTTTTTTCCACCAGAGGAAAACGAGGATTATGTTTAAAATATATGCCTGCAGGTAAGAACAGCTGTAAAATCACTTTCCACTTATTATCAATGTGTCAATCCCAGACTGTGGATTTATTGTTAAGAGTGAGCAGCACCACTTTAATCTCCTTACTCCCATTTCCTTCAAGAGATCACCTGAACAGTACAGACTTCCCAGGAAACATTAGTACAGTGGAACTGGTGATATCCAATAGAAAACAAACAAACAAAAGAGCAGTTCACAGAATCCTAGAATGGTTTGGGTTGAAAAGGACCTTAAAGATCATTCAGTTCCAATCCCATATCATCTAGTTCTACCCCAATTCAGAAAATCCAGTTTATTCTCTGTGTAACAAGACTTCTCTCACTGTTCTGCTCGGGCAGAACCAACAGGAAAATGTGGGAAGCAGGATATAAAATAAAACAACAGCTCTTATACCTTCCCTCAATTTTTGCAAGGATCCATTTGCCAGGATTTAGTGGATTGCTGCCAGGCAAGCAGCACTCAGCAAGCACATATGCCAAATTCCCCACCCCAGGGACATGGGGCCACCAAAACCAGGAGAAAATCCCTTTGCTCCCCATCAGTTTTACATTCCTCATCGCTTGCAATGGCCAGAATTCCACCAAAACTTTCCATCTGTTTTAAATCTATATTTTATTATTTAAAAAATCTATATTTCAAGAGATGAGCAACTGCATTTCTCCAGAGGGAAGATTACTTATGTGAAATATCCACATGAAACCAGATCTCAAAGCAGAAGAAAGTCTGCATCAGACTGAGAGCTTCCATTTAAAAAAGGTGTGTAACACATCTAATGCTTAAACTACCAAGACAGCACCACTTACATCACAGCTTTAGGGCAAAGGTATCCAACAGGCATGTTCTGTGGGCTAAAAAAATTAAAAATATAACCAAGCTCTCCACAGCATGCTGAGTTACAGGGCAGACAGCTTCAGCTGTGCCAAGGAGCCTCTCTGAGCTGCTCAGGATTAAAGCTCAGGCTGCTCTATCCAACAGTGCAGATGACAACAGCAACAGAGAATGGCCTGGAAAGAACATCTGAGAAGAATCTCTCTGCTTTTTATTAGGTATTCGTATGTAAATTGGCTTTTGAAAAGTTGCTCCTGTCAGCTTCTACACTCGTGGGACACAGATGTTGCCACCTGACTCCAAGTAGGGACAGTAGGGTTAATGAATTAAGCTTTTAATTAAGTTTTCTTACAGATTGCACCATCCTATTTTCCTCTTTGTCTTCCTCCAGAAAAACAGAACAAAAACCATAAGGCAAATCAATTTGTTCCTGTCATTAATGTGGTGGCAACCAGCCTTTGGAAAAGGTTATTTGTCATCACATCCTCTCCTGCGAGCTCCTTAATACTGCTGGAGCCATGGGATGTCAAGGAAAGGCACCAGGAAAACTTCTCCCATGCAGGGATTGGAACCAGTTAAAGTGTCTGGAGAAAATCCCCTGTGTGAAAGTCGATAATTCTGTGAAGAAAGGCACAGGATAGGCAGGAGACTTTCCATTATGTGCCTATTTGTTTGCACTGAGGTTGGCATCCAATTGTGCTATTGGCTTTTGCTGCTGCTGGGGGTGGGAGATGAGGCAATGAATGCAGCAGGAAAAGTTTCCACTGTCGTGTCCTAAAGTTCCCAAATACATGGAGGCAATGGATCATGTTTTCCACCACACCAAGTTTATAATTTTTACATAGCACCACAGTGTCTCAGGTTATTTATGTCTCCAGAGTATAAAACTAAGTTACCACTGTATTATCAATCCCATCCCATTTAAAAGGGTGGGAACATTTTACATTTGAAATTAAACAACTAATTAATCCCACATATTTTCCTGACTGAACAATCCACTGTCCCATCTTGAATTAATCAATTCCCTCACTTCAGTTAAAAAGTAGATAAAAAATTATAATTTCTGAAGGCTTACCTTAGCTTTAAGTTTTTAAAAAATAAAGAATTTTTTTTAATTCGAACATCCATTCTATGCCTTAGCAATACATTCTGTTCTTAAACTGGAATTCAACCTTGATGAATTAACTCATTTACACCCTACAAATAATTGCATTTAAATTAACTGCTGAATAATCCAGGGAAGACAGAAAACTTCAGAGATGTGGCAGAGCAGTCTTGCATTATCTCCTTGCAATTTTAGTGGTGTAACTGCTCTTTAGGACAAGGAGTGGGGATTTAAACTGAAAGAAGATAGACATAAAGAAGAAATCCTTCCCTGTTGAGGGCATGTCATCAGCATTTAAAGCAGATAATACATCAGACCTGGTAGTTTCAAATATTGTATTATATTAGAATGATATTCAGTGACTATTTGCACGGGCAAGCAAGTCTCAGTGCCTTTCTCCACATTAGTAAGCATCCTCCCCATTTTCCTGAAGTTAATGTATGGATAACTGATCTCTTATGCAAAGCTGAAATAGGATTTAATGAACCTCCATTACTCAAGCTGCACATTTTCCTCAAGATGAAAAATGCCATGTACAATGTATTTTCCTGCATGTGAATAAGCCCATTAATATAGATTTCTGAACAGAGTGTTTCTACTCAGCAATTTTTGCCCTTTGGGAGGGAGAAGGAAAGAGAGAAAGGAGCAGACACTTCCCCTCACTCCCCCACATCTCTCCAGAAAGGAACTGGATCAGCTTTGTTAATACTTTGGATTCAGAGCTGTTCTTAGCACAGAGGCACAATTGCCTTCTGACAAATGTTTATGAAACCTTTGCTGCCAGCATTAAATCTGTTCTAATGTATTCTTCCCCAACTTTGATACGAAACGATAACAGAGAAAGTAATCAAAGCAGTACAAACCTGGCAATATCAAAAATTGCTCTCACTTTCACACCTTGTTTGCCTCTTTGAATAATTCCCCCCCTGAAGAAGCCCTTGTGAGGAATCAAATCTGGATGCACCACCAAGAGACATTAATCTCCAGACAGGTTCTGAAATGCAAATTCCTTTTGCTTTAGCAGCAATATGCAAGCACCAGTGAAATCACTGCTCAGAGGTACAAAAAGCTCATTTGCAGCCTCAGTCAAGTACCTGAAACACAACTTGGTGTGTTACTGTCTTTTTTAGTTTTCCTGGTGTTACTTCACAAAAATTCTAGATTTACCATACTTTGATGAAAAAGCGTGGTAAGCAAGTCTACCTTTCCACTGTATTTCTTGGAATTTCACATTAATTCTGCCTCCTCCTCCCTTTTCCTCTCAATTCCCACTATTACCCCTCCAAATGGATCCACTGGGCCTCGGATTCTCAGTGGAAACTCAAGGAGAGTTTTCTTCCAAACCTTGCCAGGAGAACCCTGTTGCTTTCCCTCTCTCTACTCAGATAATTAATAGATATCAACTGCAGACACACTTCATAACTAATTTATATAAGGTTGTACAGAAGTTCATTTCTTCCTGATTATCTCTCCTGCTCAGTTCTGAATCAGGCAAAGTTATATTTTTTGAGAGCTTTACTCTTGCACTGCACAAACCCAATACCTTTATGAAAAAGCCTCAAATCAACAGAGAAATAAACCAACTACTTTTAAAAAGAAAAAAAAAGGTGGAAAGGAAGGCTTTGATGGAATTGACATTTTCTAATGAAAAAATCTGTTGTTAGAAGGTAGCAGGAGGTTTCCAAGTGGAATTATTTGATATCTCTGAGGCAACATGCAGCAGACACAGCTTCTCCCTTTTGCAGAAACAACCCATCCATCCACACTGAAATATAGAGACAGGGATATGGATTTTGTAGACTAATGATCACTGAAAGAACCTTGCAAAAGGCCAACTCTTCTCACTGCAAATGTCCCCAGTAACCAGTGAGTCTGCTCTGCAGAGCTTGTCTCAGAGTATGGGCTCACAACTTTACCATCATCAGACCCCCCAGTCAATCACATCATGTCCAGCTGGGAAATTCCTCCCCAGATTGTTCAAGTCACATAGAAACTATGCCTGAACCTCAGAACAAAGTCTAAGATAGTTACCACAATTTTCCTTTTTTTTTTTTTTTTTAGTATTGTTCTACATGAAGCATTGCCATTGCTTTACAGATTTCAGAGTTTTTCTTTTTCTCCTACAATAAATGTGGTTTCCTTGAAAAACAAAACAAAGCAAACAAACCCCCCCCCCCCCAAAAACAAACCCAAGCTGTAATTGGATACTCAGGAGAAAAGCATAATAATTCCAGTATGCCACCAAAGTTTCCTCAAGAAGACACCAAAAGCTAACTGAGGTTCTGTGTTTTAAAGGTCATCCCTTCTACCAGCAGTCAGCTGTATGTTCAACCTATATCCATGGGGGAGAAGAAGCTGCTTAAAAACTGGGAATTCTCCACAAATAAATAATCTAATGTCTCAATTCCAGCAGCATCAGTTCTACTCGGGTTCCAAAGTTACTGTTCAGAACAACAAATCTCTTTCACCACTCCCAAAACAAAACAGTGAAACTCATGTCTTCAGTGCTCCTGAATTTTCTATCCCATCCCATACAAAGTAAACTGCAATGAAAACGAATTGAGAAGTTAAATGGTACCCTCAGAAACTCTGTTTAATGATCTGCTTCCCTCTTCCCCTCCACAGCCTCAACCAAAAGTAACAATTAAATAAAACCTGGGAAGGTTTTGTAAACAGATTGCAACCAAAAGGAAAAATTCTTACCTTGAAGCATCAAAGCTGTCATAGGATCCAACCGTGTAGTGTCTGAACAGCTTCTTTGTTCTATCTGTTCGTGTTTCTGCACAGAGAAAAAAGAATTTTCAGTACTTCAGTATTTCTTAATCAAGTGCTGCAGTATTTGTTTATATTCCCTTGCAGTGAATGAATGTAGTTTCAAGGCATTTAGGAAAAAAATGTTGGCTTTGGAGATATTCTTTTATCACATCAGACACATCAAGTGAATAAGGAGAACTTCTTGGAGACCATGAATCACATCATTCACAAGTTTTAAAGCTCCACTCACATTCTCAGTAGCAAAAACTTTTGCATCCAATATTTGGTTCTTTTACAGCTAAGAGGCAAAATAGAAGAAGAAAGAAAGAAGAAAAATCTGCAACAGATGTCAGAAAGGTTGGGAAAATAGCCAGAATATGCAAATCAATTTTTTTTGCCTAACTACAGGTTGGTCCTCCAATGAAATCACCTTTGGTTTGGCTAAGAGACATCAAAAATCAGAGGGAAAAGTTTCTGGTTTAGATTACGAGCATGAAGGTCTCATCTGCACAGCTGAGGGAATCTCCACGGAAGGACAGCCTGACACAATTCCAACAGATTTTATTAATTCTCCAAGCCAGACAGAGCCCTCTGTGGCACAGCTTTTAAGGATGGTGCAAATGACTGAGAGATTGGTGCTGTCAAATGACCAAGGGCAAGACTGCAGAGAGAAAAAGAACATCAGAGCAGGATGGAAGGGCTTTGAACACAGCCAAGGAGCAGGAGAAAGTCCTGGGAGGCAGACTTTGGGAAGAAGGGTGGGAAAAATGCATATTTCCTTGCTTTAACCACTGCAGCTGACACATAACTGGATCATGCCCCCAGCTGGAGGCATAAATCCAAATACATCCATAATACAGAGAAATTCCAGCTGGAAATGTACATGTAGGTTGCAGCTGCTAAAAGAGTAAGAAAGTTATTTCTTCAGAGTTGTGCACCAATTGGCAAAGTCCAAGAAAAGCAGTACTAAGAAAAAGTAAAATGTAAATAGAAATAATTACATTTTTATATATTTTGTGGAGACCAGCCAGCCTCCATCCTACAGGATGGCCAGAGAAGGAGAAAATCCCTATAATATGAACTCTACTTGACAGTTTAGTTTATTTTGTCCCTTTGTCATTCACCTACAACCTGTATTTTTTGCCTAAACGTCCTTTCCTTTATCCAAAATTCCTGATCCTACTGCAAAAATTGCAGTCTGTTCCCCACCAGGCAACATTCTTTTTTTATGCCATTCTAAAAATCATGTGCACTCCAAGAGACATAAACAGAAGAAACAGAGAAAATAATAAACCTGGAGTCCACTGTGAGTTTCCCCTCGGCCTGTTCTCAGAAGTCCCTCAGAAATTATTACAAGAAATAAATTATGATGAAGAATATTTTGAAATCTTAAAGCAACTGCTTGAGCCCTTAAGGAGCCAGATGTTCCCCCTGCAGAATCTGTTTTCTACAGAGTGATATTTCAGTGCTGTAAGGAATACAAAGTGGGTGGGAGGGATGGGAAGGCACAGCAAGACAGAGAGCTTTGTTCAGCTCCTCAGGATTGCAGAGCCAGCACTCCTCAGCTGCAGCTTGGATCTGCTCCCCAGCTCTGCCTCCCCTCTGCTTCCCCCCACCCCTCTGTGTGCAGCCAGGGATTCTTTGGGGAAACAGGAGCCTTGCAAGGCACTGAGCTCCAGGCTAACGGCAGCTTCCCAGGCTGCTGAGTGAAGTTCTCTAATTGCCTTCTTTCCCTCAGCTCCAGCTCAGATTCCAGGCTGCCCCATCACACACCCAGGAGCAGGGGGTTCGTTCTGCCATCAGAATGAACTGGGGACTAAAAAAGGAAAAGGGTTCCATTCTCTGACTTGACAAAAGAACACAAAGAACCCATAGGCAAATGTCTAACAAATGCTGTTCTGAATGCAAGCCAAATATAGCATAGTAACACTCTTATAGGTATAATAGCACCAAGGGGTTAGCTCCAGGTTTCCCTGGATTTGTATCCATTCTTATGTCCCAGGTTTTCTTAAGACCAGCATTCTTTTTCAAAATGCTTTGCAGCAAGATAGGACCACCCAAGACTAACAACCCCATCATGATTTAAGAAGCTTTTACTCACAGAATCTTTTGAGGATTTCTTCTCAAACTTGGTTGCAGACAGATTAGAAAGACCAGCAAGAAAAGATGGACAAGAAGGTCTAGAAAAACATTATTTAGCCATTTTGTTTTAATAAAGATAATTATTTTAACAATACTGCTTTCTCACTGAGTGGAACATCTGTCACCACAGATGAAAAGTCACTACATCAAGTTGGATCAGTTCAAAAAGCTTTTCTAAGAGGTAGAACAAAACATCAGGGTTTGCAAACATGGTCCTGTTTCCTTTACGCTGACAGAAGAGAGAAACATTGGGATATCACTTGAAGCTTCTATATCTCTTGAGAAGCCCATATTTTACCAGAGTAAATATCATAAGAACACAACAATTTTTCCTGGTCCATTTTCCACTGAAGCCAGTGGAGCTGCAGCAGAAATAAGCTGTGTGCCCCGGGCAATAGTGGCAATCCAAATAATAAAGCCCCAGCTGTTTCTTTATTAGGATCATTTATTGTTGCAGACATCTCAGCGAGCAACAGGCTCAAAGCCTGCCCTTCCAAAATGTAATTTATAGGGTTAGAAGAGGGGTGAGCACTGAGAAAGTGTAGCTGGAAAACATTTCCTCCTTTCTCCACCTCAGGAGCGGTGAGGACTTTCTTCCAAATAAACACAGGACTTCCTGTAGATCCCCTGTCTCAGTCTTGTAAGTGACCACAGGGCTCCACCACGTCTTGCAGACATTATCAAAAGCTTAAAAATCACTGCCATGAAAAGCAAGGAATAAATTTTGGATACTAAACCACACAGATTAGGCCACTCGTGCCCTGTTTCAGCCCACGGAACAATTGTGGGCTTGTTCCAGCAGCCAGCCCGACTCCCACCCTGACACTCCTGCTTGGAGCACGTTGCTCACATGTTTGATATTGCTTTGGAAGGGTAAAGAACCGGGAGGGGGGAAAAAAATCCCCAAGCAGCATTGCTTGTCTCCTCCCTGCTGCTCCTGGCAGGGCATTTGTGCGCCGTGTTTCCAAGGAAACTGCGCGGGGATGCTGTGCCGGCAGGGATGCTGTCAGAGCCTGCCAGCACTCGAGGAAAGGTTCAGAGTCATGTCCACGCCATGAACAGAGGAAACAGCAGTGGAACTGCAGGATTTGTGCTGTGACACTGGCAGGCAGCTGAGAGCAGCAGGCTCTCCCCAGATAGCACTGGTGGGTAAAGGAGGGTTTTATCCCTGCCCCAAAACACGCAGCTTCTTGCCCTGGGAGATGTTCCACTCCCAACAGACACCTACAGATGTTCTCTGTCACAGCAGCCCAGGTACAGCTCTCTGCAGGTGCAACACCCAAAACAGTGGCAGAGGTTAAGGCCTTCCCTCTGCACCTTCCCCTTCCTGGGGGAAAAAAACCTTTCCCCAACATTTATGTTGAGGGTTAGACCAGAAGTTTAAAAAAAATGCTGATTCAAAGCTGAGGAAAGCAGACTAATAATAAAGTCAGCAGAAATTCACAATTCAAGGATACTTGTGCTGGTTTGCAACAAGACTGGCCTCCTATCTTAGGAGTTTTCCCTTAAATTGATCCAAATTTGTCCATAAGAAAAAGTGGAGAAAAAGTCCACAGAATTTGAAAACATCACTAAGAGCACGCATTTTTCTATCCCAAGTATATCCAAAACACCTGCCTTACCAAATGATGCTCCAGAAAATAATCACATTAAAAGATAAAAATATTCTTCATACCACAAACTGTGAAGTCTCAGTAACTTATTTTACTTATTCCTTTTTCCCCTTAGAAAATGGAGATTCACCAGAATAGAAACTGGATTGTCTATTAAATATGGTACATTAAAATGGCGATAAGTGAGAAGTTTTTTCAGGCCTATGATACAATTGTTTAACATGACATTTCTTATTGCTTTTTTTGAGCATTTCATTTGAGCCATAGGAAAGACGAAGTTCAGGGATCCTCCTCCAAATCACTTGGTGTAGGATTATGGATTCTAAAAAATGTACAAAAAATGGGATGAGGAAATAGAAATTTTCTCTATTAACTGTTTGATCGTTGATTCTGATAAAGGGTTATAAAAACTCATGAAAGCCAAATCTGCAGGTATGGACCACCCAGGAATTCAGAAGAAACTACAACTATCTTTTTCAAATCTTTGCAAATCTGAGGTAAAAACATTGATGCTTCATTTGAAGGGATAAACTGTGAGGATCAAGAGAAAACAAACATATGATGAAGGCATTATAAATGGCAAATTAATGAAAACCTTTAATTCATGGTTCACTTTCTTCTGTTTGGATGATCCCGGTGTTTAGTTGCTGTGATGCTCTCAAACAATTTTTCTTTCAGTTAAAGCTGAGAAATAGCAAATCTTATGTGGTTTTTAAAGTTTTTCAGATTTGAGAATAAGCATAAAAATGTCTCAAGGACAACTTGCTGGAAAAGCAAATCTTTGGATGTCCTCCTGCATTGCCTTTCTTTTTTCTTTTTTTTTTTTTTTCTTCCCTACTAAATCTTACTTTCAGAGAAAGAAAGGAAGACTGAGTGTTGATTCCCTCCTTCATCCTTAGAGGAAGATTAGCTGGAATGCAGTGAATTCGTTTACCCACAAAGGATGCTGAAATGGCTGATCAATGGAGTGAATCAGCAAGTTTGTTTGCAAGAAAAACCTTAATAACTGAAATATGCAACTTGGACCTGCTGGAGAGGCAGTTATGGAAGAACAGTGTTTCCCATGTCATCAGTTTTCCCTTTAATTTAACAAAAAGCTTACTTAAACCTGAAAAATAAAACCCCAGCAAGTGTTGTGGAAGCATTTGCTTCTTACTGTCCTAGAAATTTCACCAGCTCTTTGTACAGTTCTGGAATTCTGCAGCTCTTCCCTCATTTGCAGAATATTTTCAAAATGTGGTAATGGTTGCTTGATCTTTTCCTAAGTTCTTCTGTTGGGTTTCTGAGGGTCTCCATTCCCTTTGCTCCCCATTTCCAATCCACCCGTGGCAGCTCTGTGTCCGTGGCTCAGCTGCTGCAGAGGATTCAACCACTCAGTGCCTGGGACAGGCACAGACACGGCTCTGGGTGATCTCATCGAAGGAAATTAATTGGGAAAGGTTTCCTTCCCCTCTTTGCCTTACAGAGTAAAATGCCTCTTAAAGAAAAAAGTGAAGAGCTTGTACAAAGCTGGATGTTGGTCTGAGAGTTTCTAGCAGCTGAACACGGCTTTGGTCCACGTGCACCTCGTTTGATCTTTGCTGAAATACCCAGTTTTTACAAAGTCAGGCCAAAGCAAAGCGACTTCAGTGCACTTGGCCCAACCTTTAATTGTGGCCTGACAATATGTACATGTGGCTCTTAAAAACCAGCTCTCCATGTCAATCCCAAAGTGCTCCTGCACACATAAATGAAGGCATCTTCTTTTTCAAATTCAGGGAGAACAAAGAAGTCTTGATGAGCTGCCTGCTGGCACTATCATCTGTTGCAAATGTTATTTATCCTGAAGGTCAGGATGGTTTGTTCACTCACAAAGCTCAGGTGGTGTAATGTTCCAGCTCTTTAGAACTGACTCAGGGTACGAATGTTTTTAATCATAACACCTTATTTCACATTTTTCATCCTCCCAGCAAATAGTTCAAATATTTCCTGCAAATATCAGTGTTCTCACTGATGGCAGCAGCATAACCCAAAATGATGGCCTGTAGCAAAGGGCAGGTGCCAGGTGAAACCTGGCTTAATGACTTTGCCTTGATGCAGTGACTTTGCATTAAATTTAGGGAAATTCCATTAGAAGATTGTGAAGGAACTCTGCATTTGCTTGTGTGTCAGGAGCTGTGGTCTGCTCAGCATGGCAGGGATTGTTCCTACCTGAGACATGTTTACAGCCCCATAAAGGCAACCAACTGCCTGGGAGAAGGTCATTGAGCACTCTGAGTTGGAAAGAACAGATGGGAAATTATTTTGGGCTGAGTAAGGAAAAACAGGCCCTGGAAAGCCATTCTTCTATTCAATTTCAAAAATCATTAATTTTCATGTACAGCAAGTTTCAACAAGAGTTATTATGGACTTTTATCATCAATGGTGATACAAATGTTTCCCCTCAATTTCCTCCCTTACAAGAAGCTTCATTCAAGTCTAAATCTTCACCAGCTGTACTCAGGATCAATGATCTGTCAAATTTTCTGCCTTCAATAATAGATAAAATTTTGAATACATAAGAAGCTGCTGAGCATGGGAGATACGTGGGAAGTTCCTAGAACCTCATGATCTTTTTCACCACAGTATTCCGTTTGGTTTTTTTTTTCCTCTGCCTTGATTGTGCACGTGGACTTCTCAGTCTGATTTTCACTGTGGAAAAAACATGACTGAAACCCAACAAACAGAGGAACGTTTTGCAACTTCCACCATAAGGGCCTCAGAAAAACTTCCAATTTAGTGTTATAACTCCAGTCAGAGCAAGTAAATAGCTCAGAGCAGGATGTTGCTACACAATATGTTACCCAGGTTTACACAGGACCAGGGAGGGGAAGATGAGGGTGGAACAAGAGCTGTGGATGTGGATGTGTCTGTGGAAGTTCCCTGCTCACCAGGAAGAACTCCTGCCTTGCCATGCTGTTGCATGTGTCTAAAATACAACATTCAACTACAAATTCAAAAATACAAAGGAAAAATTACTTACAAACACCACATCACTTTTAACAGGAGTACCAGACTTTAGCAATTGAACTTGTGGTGCTGTATCAGAATATATAGATATGGTTATGTATAGATAGAATAAAATAAATAACATATATTAAGTATCAAAATATCTTATAGATATGGTTAGAGATACTTTGCATTGATGACTGCTAAGTAACACAGGATTCAGAGCCAGGCCACAGGATAATTAATTTTCTAATAGGAGTAACTATCACCATTGGTTTGAGAGCTTACTCCTAGAGAACCCACACGAGTATTTCAAATAATTAGGATGATTGCAGCAGGAAAGGAGCCAAATCCAAAAATATTTCTACTTTTTAAATGTATGGAAGGTACTTGTCCTTACAGCATTGTTTAGATACATAAGGGCAATTAACTTTAAATGAACACATTTGAAAATCCATGTTGCAACCTTAAACCCTCCTGGAAATTAGAACAAATTGTTGAGAATGCTGAGAATTTAGTTTTCTACAAAGCACTAAAAATCAGATATTATATGTTAGGCAATGCATATAAAGATTGTACCAGATATTGAAAAAAGCAGCAGTACTGTTCAAAGTTTTTAGAAGTAATTCTATTTTCCAGGCATTTAGTGATGGAAGCCATATAAAATCCTTCCATTCCTGCCACTAGCACTTCAAAACTCTAACTTCATTTGAGCTCCACACACCACCTCCAAAACGAATTCCATTCTTGGACCTTGACTTTGCAGCCAGATTCTCACCAGCTTACCTGGGGTTTGGGTGCTTCTGCATCCTCACAGAGAAAAACACCCCAGACATTTCATTTCAAAATGTACTCCTTCAACTACACTCAAGAAGTTGAAGCTTATCAAGGAATGTAGGATTGCTACACAACATGCTGCTGGCAACTCCTCTTCCTTTGCAGAGGGCAGCTACAACAAAAACCCCAAACCAAGCTGACCACAACTGAGAAGCCTCATTTCACACGAGGCTCAAAACCCACATCCCTTCAGTTCCAGGCTGTACCAAGAGGGTTTTTTTTCCCCTGCAGCAGGTTTCCATGGAAATGCATCAGTCACTAATCTAAATAAGTGCGGCTGAAGGACGCCTGAAAACCTGGAGCAATTACGCATGCCATTAGAGGAACAGAATATGATTCAGCCCAGCTATTAGAAATGTGCTACAGCTATCACTTCTATATTTTGTTGCAGTGTTCTAAAAACAATACTGCTTTCTATTTTTTTTTTAAACCCACTCTTTTGCTGCTTATAAGAGGGAGAAAAAAAAGGAAAATGCAATAAAATTACTTCTCACGTAATTAGCTCACAATGAAGTCAGACAGTAACTGTTGCAAAACACAAATGCAGCTGATGCCACACATTTGTTTTGCCATGAAAATCTACAGGACCTGAAAACTTCTCTCTGGTCAAAGAGACTTCACTTGAGTCATTTCGATGAGTAATAAGACAGTGAAAGCTTAGATCTGCATTAAAGGGCTAATGAGCCTTAAAACAATTGATGTAAATATAATTTCTGATCAATGCAATACTAAACATCCATGTACAACGACAGCACACAGCTCAGGCACAGCTGGGTCTCTACAGACCACAGAGCTACAGGATCATGGAATCATTAAGGTTGGAAAAGCCCTCTGAGACCACAGAGTCCAAATGTTCTCCCAGCCCTGCTGAGGTCACCACGAACCCATGTCCCCAAGTGCCACATCCACACGGCTTTTAAACATCTCGGGTTCCAGTACCAATGTTCCAATGCCTGGCAATTCTTTCCATGAGGAAATTCTCCCTAATAGCCGACCCGAACCTCCCCTGGCAGAGCTGAGGCTGTTTCCTCTCATCCTGTCCCTGTTCCCTGGGAGCAGAGCCTGGTCCCACCTGGCTGTCCCCCCTGTCAGGGAGTTGTGCAGAGCCAGAGGATTCCCCTGGAGCCTTCTCTTCCCCAGATTGAACCAACCCCCCCCAGCTCCCTCTGACCCTTCCCAAGCCCCATTCCCACTGCTTTGGACTCAACCTGTTCCTACTTCATGTACCACAGGAAATTTTCAGAAGCTATGAAACAGGGAATGTGCTGGTGATTCTGAACAAATGTTTTGAGAGTTATTTCAGACTATCTCAACTTAGTGTTACTACCCTGTTATTTTTCCAATTCCCCTTACTCTTGAAGAATGAGCTGATAAAACACTGAAAAAAAAATACAGCTTTCAAATTCTAATGTCAATTTTGTCAAGTTCTGCTTGTCTGTGTCACATTTTGCAGAAAATGTCTCCCAAGTGGTTGTCATTCTATATAAAAAGTGAGGTGACTGAATAAACAGTGCTGCTCCAAAGTCTGGAGCACAGATTGGAGATGGGCTGTGCTACCTGTGTGTACACCAGCCATGTGCAGTCCCCAAGCCAAATCTACTCGAAATTAATGCAATTTCTGCCAATAAACATTGCAATTAGACCTCAAACAGGAGGAACGGAGGAGGAGGAAACACACTTGTGCAGGAAAAGGCCTCTCAAGTGATTAATGTGGTGTTTCTAGAACTCAGCTGAGCCCTCTCCATCTCTACTGGGAACATCTGCTGAAGGAAGCACTCAGGAGACAGAACTGGGGTTTTACCTGCTTGGGATTCTCCTGGCTGACATCAAGCCACCACTGGGAATAAAGTCAATTAATTAGAAATGTATTCATGGGATGTAAAAGCCAGAATGAGGGGGGGAAAAGGGGAGGGGGCATAAGTATACATTAAGAACATGAAAAGATGATACTAAAAATTAGCCTCAAATATATATATTATCCTTTCTATTAGCTTTTGGTTCTTTAGTTCTTACAATTTCACTTAATGCCTTTTCTTCATCTGCTGAAGTCTTCACAAAAAGGAGCAGAAAGTAGGTCTTCCTTTTCAAATCTGACAATCTTTTATCTACACCTCAAGCCAGACCCTTTCAAGTTTCATTTTTCACCACTTAGTTGAATGTAGATTAAGAATTCATTTAAAATGTGACAGTAAAATTGTTTTCAAAGTTAAGATTTTTGAGTTCTTCTTTGACAGAAACTGAAGAAGTTTTATTTATAACACACTTTGAAACTCTCATGAATGGATCACTAGAAAATTAGATGGCTTTTAATTGTGCACTGGTTAAATTGAAGAGCAGTTTGTTCAGTTTTCCCCAAAATCCAGTGAAGGTTTAAAGAAAGTGTATGATTTTATACAAATTCAGAATAATATCTGAATATGCAATTGTAGGATAAATACTTGTAATACAAATATTACAAAAATTAAACGTAACATAATTCAAATAACACAATTAGGATGAAATTGCCAAAATAGAAGTGAAAATCATCCTTGAAATGGATCACATAAAAGACCAGCTTATTGCTGTGGGTCAACATTCATGAAGTTTCTCCTGAGAAAAGCTCTGCAATTTAGAGAACGAGGTATGTGAGGCACAGGGAGTGCAAGCAGCATCCCAGAGACCACAGCAAGCACCAAAGGCAGCCAATAAACCTGCTTTAAAGTTGTGCAGCTGAAAAAGCACCCGAGCTTAAAGCCTGTAAATTTAATGATAGAAATATATATTTGTTTGATTGTTACAATGTCAAAACCCATTTCCAAGGTACCCAAAGGTTACAAAAGCAGGAATGGCAAAATAAACTTGTAATTTCTAGATGTTTTCTGCAAGCTTAAATTACTAGTTCTTGGAAGAAAATTGTGATATAGAAATGAATTCTCCTAAGGCTGACATACTCCTGAAACTGTATTATACATCCTGCTAAATGCCTATAAACTATTAAGATAAAAAGGAATCATGCTGCATCTTTGTACTTATGAGATTTTTAGTTAGGAGATTTGTAAAACGTTATAACTGAAGAAATCAAATAATCTGGATATTTCTTAAAGAGAAATTATGTAAAAAGCTTGAACCTCTCAACTGACATACAAAACCTCCCAAAACCACTCCTAAACTTGCAGTGTGAAAAAATGAAAATACAGCCTTTACCTCTTAGAAGCTTTTATATTGTGGACTTTGTGACCTCCCAAATTTGAATGGAAAAAGGCAAATGAAGACAAGTGGGACAGATTGTCAATTTTTGTATTGTAGTGGTGTTTCAAAGATAGGATGCACTTAATTGAGATCTCTACTTAGTAGGTTTATTCCTTTGTTAAAATGTAATTGAGTGTATTAAGCCCACCTGGATTAGCCATCTCTCTGTGCTTGATAATCACACTCCCACTTTCTCCCCCTGCTCCCTCTCCTTTATCTCCTTCTCACATATAAATTGCATCTCAGCATATCCAAACCTAATCCAGGGAGAGGCCGTGCAAATCTAATCCTCCAAATATATCATTAAAAAAATCCCATCTCATTATTTACCTTAATCCTGCACACAGACAGCAGGATATAATCACCTCACAGTGATAACGATTTGCACAGCTTGAAGAGTTCTTCTGACACTCAGAAAGATCCAACTGGTTAAACAATCACTCTTTCATGCATCACTGTCTAATTACTCTTCCCAGGACTGCTAGAGCACCTCAACTCACTGACACCACCAGCATTTCACGAGAAAATGGACAAATAAATGCTTTTAGATAATCTCCTTCCTCATCACATAACCTGAAGTTGACAACTTGCCACTTCAAGGACATTATGATGTCAAAATTTTAAGACAATATTGTTTAAAAGAAGCAGCCTCATCTAGAAATGGGTAATGGGAATGAGGCAGATAAAGGTAGATTTGCTATTCACAGTGTGAGATTTAGAGTTAATTGCAGTTCTGCTAGCTTTAAATGTATTTTGAATTGTTTTATTGGCCTGTAATAAAAAAAAATCAATTGCAATGTTGTGTGTTGACAGCAGCAGCCCAGCTCCACTGAGGCGTTTTCAGGACTGGGAATCAGGATGCCCCTCCCAGAACCAAAGCAGGAATAACACTGATTTTTACAAGATTTTTCTCCTCAAAATGTCATAAACTAAAATACTGCTGGCACGTATCAATTTCTACTCCTGTCTCTAGATACAAACCACTCAAAATAGGCAGGAACTAAAACAACCTGCCTTCCATCCAGGGATATTCTAGGTAAAGCCAGCAATCCATCATTTCATTTTAACAGTGTTTACTTTACTAAAAACACTTCAAAGATCTGAGGAGTTTTTTTTTCCCCAGATGTTGTGCTGAATGCCATCTGCTTTAATCCTGAAGGAATAAAACCCATCATACATTTTGCTTGGAGATAAAGTGAAGCATAGTGGTCATTAGCCAAAAATACAGAGAAATGAGGAGTTTCCTGAATACATAATTAGAGATCTAATGAAATGGACTTCTTTACCCAAAACATCAGGAGATTAGAAATCAGAGGAAGAAAAGGCCTCATCAGCTTTGTAGAAAGTACAAAATACAGAGGGGAGAAAAACATGGTCTAAATTTTATAAGTTGAGTGTAATTTAAATGTATATTTTTGATTGATGAAAAATCCCAGAGGACATTTCCCAGGCCAAAGCCTCTCTTATTTTATATTGGTTCTATTTTAGAAACTATACTTATGGATCTATTTTCTTCCTCTCCATTATCAGAGCTAATAAATACATTTCCAAACTAAACTTTTGATTGAAATTTTGCTCACTGGAATTTTTGCTCCACTGCACAAATCAACATTTCAAGCTGCCCTCCTCTGTAAGAGGCACTTACTAAAGACATTTTAGAAAACTACCAAGCAGACCTAACTTGCTTTTGGCATTTTCAGCATCCCGAAGCAGCAAGAGCCACTTGGAATAAGCAACAGCAATTAGAGATGATGAGATCTCCTGTCAAATCCACACATCAATCTGGAAACAGAATTTAGCTCAAGATTTATTCAGCTCTGCAGTTTGCAGCTGCAGCCACGGACACAATCTCAGAATGTGATTCCTCCCTATCACAAGGGAGTTACAGACACTGGGAAGCCCCAAACGATGCCTTTGATCACCAGAGATCTCACAGACATTCCCAAGATAATAGAAGGTGATTTTGTGTTATTTCTGCCAGGTCAAGCACAGCAGTGATATATCCCATTCCAATCTGTTTCCTAGTTTCACCCAGTCAAAGCTTCTTCCATGCTTTTTTTTCAGGATTTCTGCAGCAGTTCTTCATTTGCAGTGTTATTTGCCCACTGCACAACATCCTGCATGGCCATTAAGTAGCTATTAGGGTTGTGTACTTTACTTTGGCATTTATGTTGCACATAAAAAGATTAAAGGACCATCAACCACTCTCTTTTCATTTAATTATTTCTACTCCACTGACTGTATTTCCAGTACATTATGCCAAGTGATGGAATCTTACTACGTTTAAAAACATATTTATTCCTAGTGGACAAGAGTATAAAAAATAACACACAACTGTTTATTTTAGACCACTACAATGCAGATTTGCTCTGAGTGCTTCCCAGGACACAACGTTTTTTTTCTGATTATCCCTTGCATGATTTATCACACACATCAAGCTACACCTGTGTAAAAGCCACAGAAGTCATCCACTCACACCTGCACACACAGAAGATGTTGGAAACAAAGCAGCAGCAAAGTTCATGTGAATTTTCATTTTCATGTGACTTTTACACCATCCCCCTGGTATAAGACATTTACTCAACATTTATTCATTTCTCTCAGACATCAGCCTCAGCCTCAGTGACCTCCTTGGCAATATTTGTATTTTTGCCACATTTTCTCCCCACACTCTACATCTAGCCAAACACGTGGAAGGACAAGCCACAGTCACTGTCAAAAATTCCGGAATGTTATCAAAATCTCCCTTCCACCTGCTCATACCTGAGCCCCCTGTGTCCACCAACACTGTTGGAGCAGCTTAGCAGGTTATCAGAGCTTTCTGCCTCTGACACCCACACCTTCTGCGTTTCAGGAAAACAAGCAACTCCCCTGGCTTTATTTTAAAGTATCTCTGAGTACACTCCTTTCACACAAGGGGGAGTGACTGTAGGCTCCTTGAAAGAAGCTGGGAGTGAAGCAAACACACAGAGAGATGAAGGCAACAGGAGTTATATTTAACAGGTTTAGAACTCACACTGTTCTACACCACTAAAGCTCTGGCTTATTTTATTTTAAATGAATGTATTTTTGTGCTATTACTTTTCAAGTAGTTTGCATACTGCTGGGGTAACAAATCTGTCGTGTAGGTAAGATAAAAAAACAGCATCTGTTCCCTGCCATGGCAACCAAGAGGACTGAATCAAAGAAAGGTCCCTCATGGTGCTGCCAGCGATGAAACAATTTGGGTGATGGATCCTACAGCATCATGGATACAAATCCAATCCATGGCAGACCAGCTTTGCCACGGGGGGAAAGGGAAACAGGCAGCTGACACCATTCCCAAAGGATTCAACTTCTCTGCAAAGAGTGCAAGAGGAGATTTTTAACAGCACAGGCCATTTATTGAGTGAGAACAGTGATTCCTGTTCTAAGGATCATCCTACAAGAAATTCAGATGAAAACACTGGGTAATCTGTGAGTGACAGATCCTTGTTGTGTGAGAAAAAAAAAAAAAAAAGAAAAAAGAAATCAAAACAAGCTCTAGACACACAGACAAGCATTTGGGAGAAGAAGTCTGCAAGAAGAACTTTTCTCAAATACACTTAGAGGGTTATTATCACAATTTTACAGAACAGCTCCAGATAGGAAAAAGGAAGTGTCAATAGCTTGGAGGAGTCTAAATAAAAGATACAAGCCATACTGACTTTGGGTGACGTGGAAATGTTTAATAAACACTTTATTGCACTCAAATCCCACTCTCTGATAGTCACACAGTTTCTTCTTTGGTTTAAGAGGACTGCCACCTACTGAGTTACCCTCACCTTCGGCTGGTTTTAAGAAAGAGATCAACATTGCCTTCAACTCAAGAGAATTTGAACAGCAGTTTTTATGTATTTCTATATAAAAATATAATAAAGGTATCTTAATTTGTAAGGATTAGAGTGCTGGACATATTCTTCTTTGCTGCAGAAGTTGTCTTGGTATTAACCTGGAAATCCTTGCTGGTAACTGCTGACTGGTTGCTTTCAGTTTTAAGCGCTTTCAAGTTGTGATTTAATCTGGAATATTTCCTAGTGATTGACTATTGTCTGTAAGGAATGTGGAAAAAACCCCACAAACGACAGATTCCTAGATATGCAATCATACATAATCTAAAAATTTCCACAGATATTACCTAGAAAACTATTACAAAGCGTTTACACATAATTATTAGAATTCAAGATCAACCCCACTGCTCAGAAAGCACAAAAAATAGAGAAAAATGCTTCCTTCCCCCCTGCTGCCTTGGCATGTCCTTTCTTAAGTTGTTATATCCAGGCAGAAATAGGAGTGAACTGAAAGGAGGCTGAGTACAAGCGAAACGTTGGAGACGATTTTCCCCTAAATTCGGTACCCAAAGATGCCATCTAGTGACCACCGACTGAAGGCAGCTCAGAGCCCGCGTTACACATCAGCCCACAGGGGCATCTCCATCACTCCGTGCGTGAGTCTCAGAAGATGAAGGGTTAAGTCCTCAGCCAGGGTGGTTTTTCATTCAAGGACATCCCTTGGCACATCTGTCGCTCCTTCCGTGCTCCAGTCACTCCATCCGGAACGGGGCTTCTGTCTCAGGGAACATTTCTGGCAGGCTCGTGTCCATGTGAATCCACAAACAGCAGAACACTGAGGCACTCGCTGGGTCCTGTCTGCTCCTGCTGCCCACACATATTGATATTGACTTCACTCCGAAAAAAGTGATTTTTGCATGGCAGCCGACAGGATCACAGCACTGGCTCTGGTAGCACTCAGAGCACAGGCTGGGAGAGAAGGATGCTAATCCCAAATTTTGGTGAGCCAGGAATGTGGGACCAAGTCAAAGAAAAAACCTCACTAGGGATGGCTCTTTGGAAAACTTGAGTCCAGTCTGACTGGAGAAGTTTCCAGCCAAGAGAAACTCCTTCAAAGGCCTCCCACTCTTGGCTGTTAGGAAATGTAAGGAAAAGCTTTTGCACAGTATCAGGGGCACACTGGTGACCTCATCCTGAATTTAAACGAGGACCATGGAAGAGCAGTACACACACACAGAATCCAGAAGTCAAATGAGAGAGTGAAATTCAAGTCTGGATTGTATCTTTTTAAAATTCTGCTAATGTAGGGCAGGGTAATAGATTTTCTGTAAGGAAAAAGGTGCAATCAGCACGTTCAGGATGTAGGAAGGCATTTGAATATTGATATCCCAGCTAAAGATACCAGAACAGTCAGATTTATTGAGCTCCCAAACAGACGCTTCAGATTTTAGGATACTAATGAATTGATTTGTGTAATACAATATATTAACTGCAGGAAATCCTGACTTAAACGTTGTCATCAAACCATTAGATAGCTCATCAAATGCATATAATTACAATTCAGAATATGTTCTTGCTTCTGAGATGCTGGAAAGCATTAAGCACCAGGCCATGTATTATGCACATTTGGAAGATGGTCTATAGGGTAATTTTCAATTTTTTATACTTTAGAATAGCTCAGCAAGAAAATCAGGGGAAATACCAACAAAGAAGAGAAAAATCAATACAAATCATTGGTGTTTTCATAGTCACATGAAAGTCTGATCACGTAAGCAAAATGAGTATTGCAAAATCAGGTAAAACCTGATTTAGGGCATCAAAAACGAATGCTTGAAATACATACATCATGTACACACGTCACAGGAGGGAAAAACATAATGTTAAATAGTGCAAGTTTCAGAAAAAGCATTTGAAATGTATCTTTGCAAGACAAAGACTTTCCTCCAAAAAAAAACCAAAAACCCAAACTACTTTAAAAACAGTATACGTTTAAAATTAAAGCTGTAAAAGTATCTTTTATCATCAATGATGCAATTTTTAAATGTCCTAATGCTTCGTATCAGCCACATTTCAAGAAAAATGCAGTTTAGCTCCAGAAAAACAAGCAGTTTCCAGGAATTCATTTGCCTTTTACATTTATGAATAGCAATAATGTTAAATCCTAACTCCTCATATGTCTTTGGGAAAACATTAAAGCCACTTTTACATGTTTTAGGGGATGGGGTGAAATTAGTTTCTTATTTTCATGTTCTTTCCAGTGACATATTGTCCTAGGGTGACTTTATGATCCAGGACACCCATTTGCAACCTTTACCTTAAAGCTTGACTGTAAGAGAGTACATGGGCAAATTTAATTTAATCTAAAGGTATGAAGTTAGAATGGATTAAAAGAAAAATTAAATCAGAATGACAGGGATTATGGCAATTTAAATTCACACCTGCAGTTCAAACTACTTTTCAAGCCACTCACAACCTTTTAGTGATGCAATGCTCTTGGTTATCCCAGTCTGTGTCTGCCAAACCTGAGCAGATGATAGGCTGGGTGTGGGCATGCCACTGGGAATTAAGTAATATTCAGGCAATAATCACTTCAAACGGACTGATTTCCATTCAAAACTATCTGTTGTCGTGGTTAGTGTGGTTTCTTTGTGCTTTGAAATGAGAGCTGAAAGTCAGACCCTAAATCTGCCACTTAGTGACAGGTTGCATCCTCCAGAGCCTGGCCTATAAAAGGTTTTTTCAGAGTTAAGCTGCAAGTTCTGGTTTAAAACCCAAAACAGCCACTGTTCTCCCAAATGCTCCCCAGAAGAAGATCCCAGCAATCAGGGATAAGTGGCATTTTCAGCCTACCCATTCCAGTGCCCAAGTAATCTGTCGGAGCTATCTGAAACAGGAGGATTAGTAAGGGAAAATCCTTGTCAGGGTGAGTCCTGTTAGAAAGCCCAGATCCTGTTTCCTGTGTGCATGACAGCACCTGGGATCCTGCTGCCAACTATTTTCCCTCTAGTCTACCAACATCTTGGAATACTGGATGCTTTTTCAAGCTCATCCCTCATAAATAGCACAACTTGAAACTTATCCCTGTTTATAGTTGTACTGGAAAACACTGGGAGAATCCCAAAATTGCATGTGCTTAATGACACATGAAACACTTCATCAATATTGGTTCCTTGTAGTACAACCAAAGAAAGGGATATTGTTTGTCAAGGAAAATTCTTAATATCTTTTGATTCTAAGTAGATCTGATGGCAGATTTTACATGCTGCCTTATTTGTCACTCAGGTCAATCCAGAGGAAGGATAATCAACTATTTACTATACTTTTAAAAAATTCAGTAATACATCTTAAATTGGATCAAAAGAGCCTTGCAAGAATTTCTGAAGTGCTTGGCTGATTAACTTAAGTATTTCCACTTAACTTTTAAATGTGATGAGTTGCAGCATCCTCCAAAGTAAGGTCAAGATTTAAAAAAATTCTAAAGGTTCACTTTTGAATACGAATATTTATGATGCATTTCAGTCTTCCAGCTCTATCAACAGGGTGAAATCTCACTGAATCTCCAAATCCAGAGACTATGGTGTGTGGCTCATTATAGTTCAACTTCAGTATTTTTTATTTTCAGGACTGAACGCTAAAACATCTATCAAAATGAATACTTAAAAACATCTTGGTAGAGGTGAAGCTTCTCATTAAATAATCAGTATCACCTGCATTTATTAGACAGCTAATAGGATATATGCTAATAAACTCAACACCTGTTTAATGAGGAAAAGTTCAGTAATATTTAACAGTTCTCTTCCCAGACACAGCATGATTAAAAACAAGTTTGGGTTCAAGGTTACTTGGACTTTAGACACAGCAGTCAGTATTTTAGGAACAGAGAGTTTTACAGACAAACTAACATAAATATATATATATATATATATTCCCCAGGTTAGGGCAGCATTAAAAGCACGCATGGAGAGAAGCTGGAGGCAGTGGCACACCCAAGCCCATGGCTCTAGCATCACCTGCAGCCACAGCCCAGGTGAGTGTCCTTCCCTGCTTCTCAGTGTCACAAACTGTCCTGGGGTACAATGCAACATTTGTGTATTCTATCACCATCTGTTCAAATGTGGGAGGGGTGGTGATCCTTATCTCTGTGGGAGATATCCTCTGCTGATGTGCCATCTGATAAGATCGGGGGATGATCATCGTTATCTATTCACAACCCATCCTTCCTCCGGGAGATATATTCCGTTAATGGGCCATTATGTCCTATTGTGTGACTGATAAGATTACATCATCCCATTGGGAGATGCCCCAGCCAGGGGCAGGAGCCAAGCCTTTCCTACCTAGATAAAAAACTGGGGTTTGGGACGAGAAGGCAGACCTTTCTACTGGATCCCAGGGGAAAGTCGGATCATTTCCACATCATCGCTGGATCTTCGGAGGAAAACTGCACCTTCTACAGGAGCACTGCTTCAACGGAACCACATCTGTCATCCAGGAGGACTGCAGCCACCATTTATACGGACTGCTACCAACACCCTGACTGACAGGGTGTCAGGTTGTATTTCTGACTGTGTTGGTGGTTGTTTCTTTTATATTATTGCATGTATTTTATTTTTTCTCTTTTCTTCTATTAAATTGTATTACTGACTTGGAGTCTCGCACTGGTTTTACTTTCAAACCAATACACAAACCCTCCCCGAGCTGCTCAGGGGCACGGAGCCCTGCTGGGCAGGGCTGGGGCTGTGTGTGTGTGCCAAGAAGGCTCTGTCCTTCCTGCAGCCTGCTCTGGGGGACTGGGGACCTGAGGACCTGCAGCAGGGAGGGGAGCAGCAGCAGGAATGGCACCATCCCACTGCTGGGCTGCCCAGGAGACACAGCAATGGGGTTATCCACCAGGGCACTGATGTATCACCCCTCTGACAATCGTTTCCACCTCCCTGTTTTCCTACAGACTCTGCCCTTGCCCCCAGTAAACAACACATTTGCAGGAAAATAAGAATTTTCTTTTTTAATCTGTCCACCTGCCTCCCAGAATACAGGTAATACCCCATCAGCTCACCCTAAAAATGGTAATTCGTTTATAATCAAAACATAAAAACAAATGAGGAAGAGTAATATAAGGAGTTCAAGAATCCATTTGAAAACAAACTACACCCTTAAGATATGTTTTCTAAAAATTAAACAAGAATCTTTAATTTGCCTTTCTCTGGGGCAAGCTCTTAGCAAATATCTGTACATTAGAAACATCCTCTGGTTTTTAAAGCAATTCTGGCATTATTTCTTCTGACAGTCTTTTGTTTGCTGCATGTAGCTGTGTCTTGTCGTTGGTTGATAAAATCTTAGCATGAAAACTTGGGGATTTTGGGAAAGTCTCTTGGATTTTCCAATCTATATTTGCATTTATCTCTCAGACAGTGGCCTAGGGCCTCAAAGTCTCCTACGAGTTCAACCCAAAAGGAGATTTTGCTTGATCCCAGCAAAATGAAAGAAAAAGTACAATCCATAAGGGTTAACAGTCAGGAATGTAACTATTTTCCTTATTTTTAAAGTCTTGACTAAGAAATGTTAATTTAACATTTAAAAAAAGCTTTATAACTTAGCTGACAGACAAAATATGAGACAAAGATATGTTATATTTCATTTCCTTCAAATACTAATGTGTTGTACAGAGTATCCAATATAATTACTTTTATTATTTTCAGGAGAGCAGACAAAATATAGAACTATTTTCAATGTCTCTCTAGATAGCTCTAAACTAATTCTTGATGTGTGCAAAACATAACTGCAGGCATGGAGTAAAGATTGTTGTATAATTAGAGTTGAATTAGAGTTGAACCCTTGGCTACAAAAAAAAAAAAAGGCCCAAAACAGCACATGGAAGTGCTTTTCGCTTGTAAATCATCCACAAAATCAGCTTGACTTTCACAGCCATGTTTTATATTTGTGAATTGTGGACTGACTGGAGGGTTGAGAAAGTTGATGGACATCTTCCATTTCAGTTCAGGAAGCAAAGCCCAAGTTTTGAACTCAGCTACAAACACAAAAGCACTTTTGTGTGTAAATAACATAACCAAGTCACACTACCATTTAAAATTCAATCCATTTTGCCAGTTCACAATTGGGAACATTCACTCAGGTCTGTCTGTTTTACCTGAAGACCAAAAATCTATTTCTGACCCCAGAGTGTCCCTTTAGTGCTGATCTATAATAAAAAGAGCTGATCTCTCTAGCAAGGGAGGGAAGCAAAAAGCAGTGCCATGATTTCAGAACAGAGCATGGATTATCTGACAGCTGCTCTCTTTAGGCATCACTTTCCTGGTCACCTCCAGAACTGCCATTACTTTAAGCAGCTGCTCCATCATCTTCCTTAAATTAAGAAGAGTTTTATCTCAACTGGGGAGTGTTTCAAAGAGTTTCCAGCCTCTCTTGTCAAGCCTTTTATCTGAGCCATTAAAAATCAGAAGGGAAAAAACAGCCCAAATGTGTCTTTTAGTAGAGCAGAAAAAGATGACTTACCAACACTTTTGGAATATGCACAGATCTAAGGCTTGCCTTGCTTTTTTCTTTTTTTTTTTTAATTGCTTTTAAAAGTGTTAGGTCATGCTAAATGTAGTGAGTTAGATGAATTACAGCATTTTATTTAATCCTGATAGATAGCCAGAATTAATCCAACAGAAGTCATATTTACACAGGTGCATCAGAGAATACTAGTTAAACAGAATTGCAGGGGGAAAAATGGATGTTAAATCAAAGTAAAAGCTGTTTCTACTGTCATTTAAGAGAAAGCAAAAAGATCAACTGTAGTGGATCATAGGTTCATAAGATATTACAAAGTAGCAGTAATTAAAAAAAAAGGAAAAGAAAACAATTAGCATAGAGATATTAGCATTAAATTATTTATTCTTTATGAAATTTGAAAAGCTCCAGAATTCCAGGAGATGAAAGCTACAGAATTTTATCTACTAACAGTCATTAAGATCTGCCAGGTTTTAAAATTCGAGTAGCTCAAAACGGATTTTCATGGGTTGATAGGAGTAGTTTCCACAAGAACAAATGGGAATCAAAAAATTAGATATTATTGCTAGGTTTTTAGCATGTTGCAGAACAGTGCTGCTCAAATTCTGCCACAAGCTGAAGTATTCTCTCTTAAACCAATAATTGGGCTTAAATTCCCCAGGAGGCTCCATCACTTCATAAATCATTCACTTCCTAGCTTTAACTTTTTTGGTGTTTCTACAGTAATTTGTAATATTAGACATGTCTGATGTCTCTATCTGCTCTCAGACTTGAAAATATTCCATGGGCTGTGATTTTGAACAGAAAATGGGAATGCATCACTGAAAGCAAAAGGAATAAACCACGGTGGTAAAGCCTTTCTTGAGACACCCCTCAGAGTCTGCACCTCTTTGATCCTCTGTGGTGTGACAGATGATCTCTTGAGGGAAAAAAGAATGCAGAAAGAACCAGAAGAGAAAAAACTCCCTCCCCACCTGCATGTCCGATTTCACACAGCAGCAATCCCAGATGCACTGGAAATGTTGAGTTTGCTACCACGTAACTCTCATTTTATATTGCCATGCAATTTATTTTTAGCCAATTTCAATGCTTTGGAGAGTTGTGCTGCTCCTTTCCAGCTGATTAGAGTTATTCCTAAGTGGCTCTTAGCAGGCATGGAAATGGGAGTGAAAGGGATGAAGTACATGTCAGCTGAGCAGCCCAGACAGTAAAATATTATGAATTAAAAATTACTTATACAGAGATAAGCATGCAGACAGGCTTACATTCTCTACAAGCTCTAGACACAGACGTGCCTTTTTTTTTCCTAATCTGAATTTTTAAAATATATATTTGCTCTATGCTGCCCTCAAAACCTGGACAAATTATGAAATTATTATCCTTTATTCTACAGAATTCTTTATTCTACTCGTCCTTCAAACTAAACCTGTCTCATTATCTGAGAAAGGGTTTGGTAGACTCAGTCTTCCCAAGGATTTCTAACAAACACTCCTGTTAGAGTAAGAAATGTCTATTGCATGTTGCTCAGAAGGTCAGGACTGAAAGAAGGAAAGGCCTTTGGAGGACCTTGGCCAGAGAGGATGCCTGCAGGCTGTGTGGGAAGCCCATGCCTCCCTCCCATAGCCAGCCTGCAGATACAAACAGCTCTCCAGTTACCTCTGCCTCCCAGTTCCCATTATTATTGAGTGATGATTCATTTCAGAGCCTTTTCCCAAACTGCTGTTTATCATTACTGGGAACACAAATGCCTCACTCAGCAAAGCTGGAGTGCAGAAACTTGCTGAGGTTCATTCTTTGAATTTCCATTACTTGAGACAAAAAAGTGGGGTTGATTTACATCCTCAGCTACAGAGAGTTGTCAGAATTAGTTGATTATTACTGCACCAAGCTCCTGTGTCAGCTGGGCTTTGTGGACTGGCTTGCCAGAACCTCACATCTAGTTCTTTGCATTGATTTTTTTTTTTTCCTAGTACAGTTTTCCCACTGATTGATGGAGGAGAATGCAGTTTAAGCAAAAATATGGTATATGGCATAATCCTGATCTTTCTAAAGCATAACTCAGACACAGAATATCTTTGTGGATGATCACTGTGTTGAGTGTTGTCATCCATTCCCATTTTTTTAATGACAGATTTGTCCATGGGAAACATTATGTGGCAGGAAATCACTCCTCAAAAGATGAAATTGTTCAGAATCCTGTGAGCCAGGTGGTTGGTTGTGCAAAAAAGCAAGAAGCAAGGCAGGAAAGAATATTTCAGTGGTCAGAGCTTTGGACAAGATCCTTCAAGGCAGGGGGACTGACTGAGCAGTGTCTGAGCTGCCAGCCTGGGCTCTGGGCACCAGGGTTACAGAGATCCCACGTTCAGGAGCCTGACTGGGATTACAAAGAGATCATATAATGAAGGTGTAATAGTCATCCCTCCAGTTTTCAACCCATTTGAAATGGCTGCCTTTGTGTCTGCATCACAGCACACTTTTTCAACTACATGTGAAGCAATTGTGCCTTTTAAATTCGATTCTAATTTGGGTTTATATTCTCTTGGCCATATTGAGTCCAGCCTGTGCTGTCAAGTCAGAACACATTTCCCAGCTCTCAGAACTTCTTAGCTCCTTACACTGCTGCCATGACAATGTTTGTGATTAACTTTCCCAACAAAAATCTTTCCCTCACGTATATAAATTTATTTTATACTTTCTCCATTTAGTCCGTCAAGCTGCAGCAATGTTTTGTCCTTAACTGCTGCTGCTCATGCCAAAGAGTTTAAGCTGCACAATAATTCTGTCACAGATACACAGGTACCTTCTACTCAAGGTGAAATCTTGTGGAAGGAGAATTTATCAAAATTTATTATCAAAACCCTTGAGGTGCTCATTTGGAGAGATAACATCTCTTCTGTCTCATCAAAACTCACTTCCTTCTAGTGGTTTCCAAAGTTATTTGTGCATAGAATTTTTCAGAGTTCTAATAATCACCACAATATTTCTATTTATTCTTCAGTTGCCTGTCTAGCTAAAAATTAGCCAGAACTGATTGTAACAAATCAGGAATAATTTGTTAAAAAGGATTTTGTTAATCTGGGGCGTTTACAAAAGGTGGATCATTTAGGCTGGATGAAAAGGGTTTTTTTTTTCTGTTTTTCTTCCCCTTCACTGCTGTGTTTAACACAGAATGACAGAATCAATTATATGGGATAAGGCACTGGATTTATGTATGGATATCTATGATGTCCAGACAGCAAATCTGGGAAACTAAGACTCCAGTCCTTCTGGAAGGCCAGTACAGATGTCAGCTCCTCAATCCACAGTAAAGCATCCTTCCTTCTTGCAGGAAGGCAAATCCATTTTCTAGCAGCCTGGCTGGCTCGATTGCCTGGGAAGCTGTTGTGCTAATTATAAAAAGGGGTGGTGGAAATGGGGAACAAATCTGGTTTTATTGAATGCACAGGACATTAAAAGCTAAGAACGTGGAAACCAGAAAATTCTGCTCTTCATCTTGGACGTGTTTGGTAACTTCTGGGATTGAGAGGGAATGCTGGATAAGGATTCCTGCAGTTTCTGCTTTTAACACCTGTGTACAGTTACATAGGTAAAAAAGAAATTGCAAGAGAACTCTGCTATTCCTGGATAATCTGCCACTACATTTTCAAGTTGCTGGAAAGTCAGGAATAAGGGATAGCACAAAACAAACAAACAAAAGCACAGGCTCTGTGCTCAGGAAAGGACTGGAGGTGGCACTCAGTCGGCTCACAGGGTGATCCCTGAGGTCTTTCCTGATGCAAATATTCCGTGCCTCTGTGCCACTCTGGACAGGAAATGCCAGTCTGGAGGCCTGGCAGAGTCTGCTGTGACACTGGGAATGTGCCCTGCTGCCTCCCCTGCCTGTGTGCCACAGCCCCCAGCACTGGCACACATCAGATCCTTTCCTGGAAAAACGAGCTCTTGGGAACTGCTCACGGTCCCTGCAGCACACATCAGATCTAGCCTGAAAAAATCTCACAGCACTCCCACAGCTACTAATAGGGTGTATCCCAAAGCCATAGGATAGAAAAAGGCAGAAAGGAGGCTATGGAATGAAAACTCATCCTAAGACAATATTAAAAACAAGGCTGGAACTCAAGGAAAGGTGCACTGAGGGGGCCAAGAGTTGAAAGACAGCAAGAATCACCCAGACACGCTGAGTCTGCTCTCATTTCAGTATCATTTGGAAAATCTAGGAGCTTTCCAGGCACTTTAGGGAGGGAGGAATAATAAATGATAAAGTTGGAGTGAAGTTAAGATAGCTTCCAGCCTGAAAATGAATACATCACCTCAGTTATGGGCAGTCAGCTCTGAATTCTGAAAGATGTGGAGCATAAAATCACAAGTGTAATAGAAAGCATTTTTGTAGTAAGTCCCTCAAGTTCAATACCTTATGATGGAAGATGAGCAAACAGAAACATCTAAATTTAAGCAGGAGAAACTTTTTTCCAACTCATCCAGAACATTTAAGCAAAAAAAAAAAAAAAAAAAATTAACATAGCTTGTAATATAAAGACCTGGAATTGTCTCATTACTGAATAGCACAAGAAAATTGTCAGTGCAGAAGGAGTAAATATGTGACATTTGTATTGTGTTTGAACAGGTGAAATGCAAGATGATATGACAACCTTATCTGATGGAACACTTTCACTCTCAGAATAATCCTGGAAAATGTTAAAAACTGGCTACAAAGGCTATGCTCTTAGAAATTAGGTAGGACGAAGATTTTGTTTGTAAGAATTTTTCAAAAGCAGCAAAAGAATTTAGCAGGCCATGATAATGATTTTCTTTTTTGTTGTTCTTTTTCCATTGGATCTCAAAATGTCAGGGGAACTTCTTTAGACTGGAAAAGCAGCAGGTCCAATGCTGTTGCTATTAAAGGGCAAATGAGACAACCTGGATAATTAGAAGCCCATAGGCCTGGCATCAACCCTAGCAAAATAATGGAGCAATTCCTACAAGTCTCAATTAATGAAGGATTAAAGCAGGGATGCAGAATTAATGCCAGTCAATAGGATTTTTTTTTTTTTTTTTTTGAAAACAGAACCTGCCAAGCTGCATGGAATCTTTGAAGAGAGCACAGGAACCAGGTGCTGTTCTGTCCTGCCCACTTCCAGAGAACAGCTGGGATGGCAATAAAGTTCCCTAAAATTTGAACTTTCCTTAGAAGGGAGATTATACATCAGCCTGACATGAAACACCTGCCCAGCAGTTTTACTGGGCCTGGAGTGTTTAATTGGAGTTTGTTCCTTCCAAGAACTATTCCTCTTTCCTTCACTCACGGCATGCAAATGACAAGCCTCTATTAAACACAATTGTTCCAACTTAATAGCAAAGGGAAGCTGCTGGAAGAAATGTTCCTAAATCTTGTTGAGGGGAAAGAACTGTTGCTGTGGTGCTGGTGTGGAAAAGGCTGAGTCTGAGCTTAATTTCCTTCACATTGAAATGATCTACTTTCTAAATCATTATCATAAGAAGTTCTGCTGCTCTGCAAAGACCACGATGCAAATTCTTGCAAGTGGCACAAGTTTGTGATGTTTCTCAGCTGATGTTCTTTCAGCAATCCCAGCAGACCTAATTTAATTTCTAATCATTTCACCATGCCTAACACATTTTTCTAAATTACTTCTGCATTTGTACTCAGAGGGAATACTGGCTGATTTTTGCTTATAAAGCTTTCCCCTTTCATTCCCATTGTTTCCTATGCAGAAGGAATGCATAGAGCAATTCTGTGATCAGCTGCTTTCACTCCATGCCATATTTCAATAATAATATGGCACATACTGTGCATTCCATATATTTCATTTTCCTCCCAGCTCCAACCTCTATCACGTTGCTCACAGAAGCACTGAACCTCATTGTGGGTGTGGGACATTTTTTGAGACAGACCAGAAAAATATGGGAGTGCATAAGTTCACTGCCAGAGAAGATGTGTCCCTTTTGTTCCTATTTAATCACATTTTCATCCTTTTTAGAGTAGAAGAATGGCATATTTAAAGCCTTAAGCTATGTTAACATTATTATTATTCCCACTGTACCATAAGCAAATAGGAAAACAATCAGAAAGAAGGCAATAGCTATAAATCACAGTAAATGCCTGTGCCAGACACATGGCATAAGTCTTCATAATTTCATGTCAGAAAATTTGTAACATGCTTCTGTTTATATTCTTTCCTTGCTTCATAATCCTTTTGTTCCTCTTGTGACAATTCTTTTCTTAATTTTTGTGTTCCTTTCAAAGATCAAAGAAATTCTTGCTCAAAAAACAATCATCATCTATTAAGACAATTCTGTCACAATTCTGAATTTACCCCCTGAAGTACAAACAGGTTTGGTTACTCTCTCTTCAGAATCACTAAAAAGATGCAAAACTTCTTTCTTGTCTTAGAACTTCACTTCATGCCCTCCTCAGAATTCTCTTCAGATTTGGAGACAAAGGGACAGCTGAGATTTAAAGCAGAATTACCATTCCTACACTGGGCAATTCCAGCCTCAATCTTCCTCTTGTTCAATACACCTCTGTCTCTAAATTCTGACTTTCCTCGAGCCCTGTGAAGAGCTACACAACTGTTCTCCCTCTGTTCTCAGAGCCTGGATCCATTCTCCCTAGATCTGGTTTTGCCTCCTCCTCTTTTCCCCTCTAAAAAGGGGAATAGAAAAGGAAGCACAAACTTTCCACACAGTGGAAAAAAAAACCGTATACCATGGAGTTTATAATGACATGCATAAAAGAAAAACCTCTTAAATGAATGATACAATGTATAAATTTTAGTGTATCATCTGTGCAATGCCAGAAGTTCTTAATCAATACAACAGAGATCTAAAAACACATCAATAGCTGATTTCAAACTGCATACACTCCTGGAGAACATTAATTATATTCTCAGAGCTCATTTATAATGAGCTTTTAATTAGAGAGGATGTCCTCACATCTCAATTCTTAAAAGCAGAGAAATTATGAGATGGTAGGTAATTCTTAAAATAACCTGCTTTAATGTAGATTTAGTTTTCTTTTATTGTACCAGGACTATAAAGGCTCCTTGCTTAAAGTCACGTGTGGCAATACACGTGTCTGATAAAGGAGGATTCCATCCCCTTTGTCATCAGTCAGGATGGGTATGGGATGTCCCACTAAAGGACGCCTCCTCTAGCATTCAGGCAAAAATCAACAGGGCTGTGAACAAAAGCTAAATGCACTGTATGACTCCCTTAGATTGAAGATGACTGGCCAGTTTTTCTTCCCTTATTTAATTGTCTCATTAGACATTCTCCCACACTTTAGAAAATAAAAAACAACATAATCCTATACAAAGTGTCTGCATACAGCTCTGTGTAAAAGCTTTGGTACTTCCCAGCATAGTTCCTCAGGAGAAAGTCTGTTTGCTTGGACAGCAAAATCCAATCAATAAACCCACCCGTATTTTTAATTCAGCAGCTCAGCTTTATCCAATTCTCCCATTTCTAGCAGTGCACAAAGGCCCTGATGTGTCTATTGGGACAGACACGTGGCATTGGTCACATTAGGGTTCGGCAGGAGCTTGATGCGATTACCTGGTTTGCTTTCACTCGGTTTGCACTGAACTTCTTCCACGCACTCTGCAGGAAACCAGCCGATGTGTCCCCGGGCGCTGCCTTCCCAGAATCCGCCTTCCCCGATGCTCAGCACTAAACAGGGCACACACAGGCAGTTACTCTTTGCCTCCTCACGCGAACACACAATTATTGCACCACGCATTCGGTAAGCACTGAAAACAGCAAACGTTGTGCAGTAACTAATGCAGGCACCCCCAAAATGTGCACGAGTAACCTTTCAGCAGGACCCTCCCTACTCAGACTTTGTAACCATTCCCCAGGGTTTTTTTTTACCACAAGTTTCCTTGGTCTTCACACAAATGTTTCCATTTTCAGTGTTCTCACTGCTTGATTAATGAAGGATAAACACATAGTAATAGCACTACCAAAAAAACCAGTCTTGTCTGCTCAAACGAAGTGCTGAACCCATTGTAAAACTGCACCCACACTGAAATGGATTTTAATAATACATATTTTGATATCTCCTGCTTTTCCTGCCTCCTAAGGAAACGTGTTTTTTGATTTAGTGGGTAGCTCCAGGGCTTTGCAATGCAGGTTGAGTGATATGATTTAAGGGTTTGAATACACAGCAAACACTTGACCTCCCATAGGTGAGATCCACAGTGGAGATGCCTTTTGAAACATTTCAGTGATTTTTTTTCTCAATAGAAAAAAAACCCAACAATATGGAGGAGAATTATTTGTCCATAGGAGAAAAGGCTTTTATCTGGCACTTCTAATTATCTTGATATTAATTCTAGGACTCAGCAAGGATTGTGACAAAAGCCTTCAGAGCAACAATTTTATTAGTAATCATCTGAAGGTGAATTATGGTGATGGAAGGACCCTAAATTCTTGCTATGGTTTTGAAATTAGTATTACAGAAGCTCCTACAAACCACTGTATGTTTACTATATATTAGAAGACTGTAAATGTACTATTAGAAAGATGATGTACATTAATAATGAAACAAAGGTGATATATCAAGAAAACCAGGCTGATTGGGAATATGGATCAGACACACAGCAGAGGTGCTCAGAGCTCCCCAAAATCAGCCCAGCTCCATCTGCTGAGTGCCAGCTCAGCCTCAACTGCCCCTGCTGAAAATCAAGGCTAATTAGCTCCAATCCATCCCTGTGCTGAGGGATTCCAGTGCCTGGGATACTGCCTCTGCAGGGTGTTTCAGTGCAGGAGGGACATAAAGGAGAGCTGCTTTGATGGTCTCCACGTTTGGCACTGTTAAATCCTTGCCAGGCTTTAAAACCCTGGACCCTGCCTGGCTGCAACAGAACTCAGGCAGCTGCTGTGACTCAGGGGCACTGAAACTGAACTTGATTTGCACTAGTACAGAGTAGGGTGAAAATTATATCAGTCAGAGACCAAAAGAAAATGAAAAAAAAAAAAAATCAAAATTCTTGGTAATGTGAAAGCAGTCTGGTTTGAGACACCAGGATCTGTAAAACTGCATTTGAAAGTAAAGCTTTATGAGGGTTTTTATTAATACAACCCTAAGTTATTTGTGGTATCACTTACAGAGCATGGCCATCTATTAACAGAGACATTTGACAGCAAAATGTTTATAAATACATCACTTTTATGCCTTTTAACGTAGTATATTCCAAGAGACAGATTCCATGAACTGCTCATTCACACACCATTGCAGTAAGAAGTACATATTAAGTCCCAGGAAACATCCATTAAGGAAAAATCCTACACCTGGATGGGTCCCAAATGCACAATTTGTCAAGCACCTTTCTGACATATATGAGGAAACCTATAACTCCTATAAACCTAGTGCGTTATGGGATACTGGGGAAGGGCACTGACCTTGGATGACACCAACAACTCTGCACTGAAAACTGAGCTGAATAAAAAAAGTTAGCATGTCTTTTTTAAAAAAACATGAGCATGGGGTATAATAAATGAAAAAATAGGTTGCTGTATTCCAGGTGTTGAAAATGTTTGAAGCCTGTGTGCATGAACTGACACACATTGTCCATCTGATAACTCAGTGTTACATAAAACATTCCCTGATCATCCATCCCGTATAAATGGGGAATTCAGCAGCTTCCAATGCATTTTTAACAATGTAATCTCTGCTCATATATGAATGCATTTCTTAGATATGAGATAAGGAACCACAAAAACTTAATAACCTATATGTGTATCTTAGAATTATTGTACAATCCTGCTGTACATTGGATAACTTCAGTCATAAAGGAGAGTGTAGGACTCCAGCCAAAAGAAATTTCCAAATGTGAGACAGTGAAAGAGTCCTATTGCCAGTAATTGGCTGGGGTTTTTTTGTTTTTTTAATTTGAGGGGAGTTTTCAGCACTGAATCTCGGTCCTGATTTCACTTCACAAACTGGCAAGATGTTCAGAACAAAAACTACTTAGATATTGAGACTATTAGATACTGAGATTTCCCTAATTTGGTATTTTATTAATCTGTCAGATCTGCTGACACTCCAAATTGCACAGATATTTCCAGCCCTAGAAAGAGAGAGGCACTGTAAGGAGGAAGTTGAGTATTTCAAACCCATGGAGTGATTTCATATGTTCGTGGCAGTAGCAGCTGATGCAAATCAACACTTTTGGGAGAAGAAATTTGCCTTGGAAGTCTGTCTGTGAGTGCAGGGTGAAAAGGGATTCCTCCAGAGCAGAACTGGAGCCACTTTAGCCCATTATTACATGAATTATTGAGTCTCAGCCATTACTAATAGCCAGAGCAAAGGAAAAACATGTGTAGTCCTGCCTGAAGATATAACATCCATGGAAAAGAGGTGGAAGGGTGAAATGAGTGCTGCTGGAATGAGGCAGCCTTCAGCATTCTGGGAAAAACCTCGTGCTGCTGGCCAAGAGAGGAAGGAAAAGGCTGCTGGGGCTGCTGGAGACACAGAGATGGCACAAGGGGCAAATGAGGGACAGCCCTGGCTTGAGCAGAGACAGACAAATTGCTGGGGATACGGGGGACAAGCTCATATTCCAGCACAGAAGTTGAGCTCGAGATGGATCTGCATCCCCTAAAACCTTGAAATGATCTTCATCTTCACGTGGTGCCATTAATAAGAAATTCTGCAGCAAGGCCATAATAAACTACAGATCTATAAAAACTGGCAACACTTTACTCACTCCAATGTGGAGAACCTAAAGGATAAATAGAAAAATGTAATTTATCTATTGTACCCATGAATGCTTTTTTTAGAATGCAGCTTTAATATCTATTTTTCCTCCCCCAATAGTGTTTAAGAGACTCACTGTAACATAACTTGTTACTAGCAAGAGATGTTCTGATCAATGTTTTTCCTGCTGAAGGACAAAACAATGGTAAATCAAAGTTAAATTAATAATAAGGCTTTCTAATTTCCAGTAGTTTTCCCTTTTCTTTTGGTAAAATCAAAAGGTGTGGTTGCTATGGCAAAAGCAGGTCAGAGGCTCTTCACACACAACCTGAATTACAAAAAGAATCTGTTGTTGTAGGAGTGAAATAAAGGTTCTTGTAACATCAGGAATCCTGGGACATCTTTTCACAACAAAAGTCTTGTTTAAAAGAGGAGTTGTGTCCAATTACATGAACAAAACTACAAAGCAAAATTGGATAAGCACCAAACAAGTGAGCAACATGAAAACATGGCTAGGCAGGTGCCCGTCAGGAGCTTGAATTTTAATGTCTTTAAAGCATTATACTTGAAATCAGCAAGATTCTGCGAGAAAATTATGTATAGCAAATATTTTACAATATTATATGTTATAAAGCTAATAAAATAGAGCATAGAATGATTTATGTCTTGCAAATTTAAGTCTATTGGCAGTGTATATATTGTAATTGATATTAATAGAACATACTAATCTCAGATTAATTACTCAATATACCATAAAAATAATTTTAATCAAAAGAACGTAGAATTTGTATCCTCCCACATTATAGCTCCTTCTGTGCCCCAACAAGAAATGAAAGTATTTTTTCCCAACAAATTATGGTGACTACTATTTCTAAATTCCTTGTGATATCGAAATGCCCAGGAGTGAATTTTCCCAGGCAGCCTTATTTGCAAAAATGTCAAGGAAATTTAAAGCCAGATTCAGGCCAATGTCTTTATAGCTGTTACAGGATGTACCTAAAATGTCTTTGTAATATCTAAATCAATTTTTAGTGCTTGGATAAACTGCATTTTTCTTTATTGGGAAAATAAATAATCATATGGATTGGGAATGAGAGACCATGTTCTGGGAAAAAAAGAACATTTCTGCAACCAACAGGAAAAAAAAGAAAAATCAACAGAATGAGAGTAGAGTATAAAGTTGGAAATCTGTTGGGGAAAAAATTAACAGCTGAACCAGCCTGTGCTGATGGAAGAACTCTGGGTTTGCATCCTGAGGTAAAAATAGTCTAGATTGTCTTCTTTGAAATACAGGAGATTTTTTATTTCTAATTGATAGAAACCTAACGAAATAATTAACATTGTAATTGAGGCTTTTCCCTTGCTGAAATGTCTGATGTAAATTTTCAGAATTATTTGTCTTTGGCAGGAGAGGTTCCACATGACAGACAATTATGCAGGAATATTTATTGGAGGCTGTGGTGTCTCATCCCTGGATGTGTCCAAAGCCAAGGATTGGAACTGGATGACCCTTAAGGTCCCTCCCAACCCCTATGATTCCATGACTCTTTGATGAAAACAAACTTTACATACAACATGAATTAAAGCCAGCATGAGTTACAACTTAATCATGCTCTCTGTTAAAGACAGGGATTTTTCTGGCTGTTTCTCTGCCCCTCCTGGCTGCTGAGAGCAATCCCTCCCTCCCTCCCTCCCTGGGAGGGATGCTGAGCAGGGTCTGGCTGCTCTGTCTTCTGGGCTGGTTCTGCCTCCCAGAGGAGCCACCAAAGGGGCTGACAGCAGCTCAGGTGAGAGCAGCAGGAGTGGGGAGGAACTGAGTGCCCCTCACCTGCAGCCAGGCACAGGAGCACCCCAGCACACACAGCGTGGCTGCCCCACTGCCACCCTGCAGACATTCCTGTGCACTCCACACACAGCCTGGAAGGGAAGCCTCCTGTACCTGCAGCTAATGAGTCTGGCTAATTGACCTGAGCAATCAGACTGGGCTGTGGCCATACAGACATTTCTTGTGGTGGAGAAGGAAATGCAGCAGTTCTTTCCCAGCTTGAGCTATGGGAGCTGATCAAATCAGGGAGATAAGGCAGAGATCCTGACTTAAAACACTTCTTCACCTTTTCTCACCTCTGCTTTCTCAGGAAAGGAACAGTGCAAACAATCACTTCAGGAAAAGAACCTCGGGGTGAGAAGATGACTGGGGCTACTAACAGAGCAACCACTCCCTACGTCAAACCTACAAACACAATAAGCTGCACGTAATCCTCTCAATCTGAGGAAATATGGCTCAGCTGAAATAGAACTGAGTGAGCTGTGCTGTTCAACATTGGCCCTCTCTGGGAGCTTTTTCCCCTTGCCATGAAATTTCTATGAAGATCACTTTTTCCCCGTTATTTACGTGTCTATGAAACAGTTTTGAGAAAGTGATGAAGAGATGAAAACAGTGGTAGAAATCAATCTGCACTGATTTGAGTTTTGGTCAGAAATCAAACATTGCAGAAATCCACCTGCTGATCCCCAGCTCTGTTGAGGAAGGTGCAGTCAGAGTCAAGTTTGCTCTTCTCCACAGTGATGCCCGAACTTGGAATCAGGGGAATTCAGGGAGAATTAATGGAGAAGGGGCCCCAAGCAGAGCCTGTAGTGTTGTGCTGCACTCACTGCTCCTCTCTGACTGCCGGTGCTCCCTGTCCCCTCAATATCCCAGGCCAGCTGCTGACTCTTAAAACAGGATGTGTTAAAGTAGCCAAGCACAATGACAGTGGGGATTTGTGGGTGCTTTTACATCCTGATCCCTTCCCACGGCCTCTTACAGCAAAGGGAACTCTCCAGCTGGGGCAGGAGCAAGTCTGGGTCTTTGTCACATTTTGATAGCACCACTCTATCCTGCTCTTCAGGCACAAGCAGCTTGAAGGAATGAGTTAGGATAGGACCTGTGATGAGCCATAATTTATCATGTTAAGAACTGAAATGAAACCATTCAAGTCAGGAGAAAGGATGCAAAACAGAGCACTGAACTGGGTAAGATTAATATTCTATTTCACATTCATTTCATCCTTCATGGGAAAGAGCAGCTGAACAATACCTTGCAAACCTCTTAGGTTCAATTTTGCTGCCACACTTACCCACACAAGGTACAAAATGCTCTTGAAGAAATAGAACACCCTTTCTGAGGCTCTTCCCTGCCCAGTATTTTGTTTACTAATCTAACAAGTGCAAAAGCCCGGGAGACCAACTTTCCTCCTGCCCACAAGCACTGTCTGTTGGCAATATCTTTGAGCACAGCAGGGGTTTAATAATCTTTCTTTTTCAAAATGACTTACAAGTGGATTTCACAAGAAATGAAAATGTTAGTGATATATTTGGATTGCCCTGCTGGCTGAGATCACGCTGAAATAAAAGCAGAGTCACAAGGGTCAATATTTCTCATGCACAGAACTTCCTGCCCAGAGCAGATGCTTGAGCTGCTGCTACTGAGTTACTCCTGCTCCTCTGACCCCGAGGAACGGAGCTGAGAGCTGCATTTGGGTTCACCACAACCCTTCTGGGATGTGCACACTGTGCCTGCACCAGAGGCACCTCGGAGGGCTCCTGGAGGAGCATCTTTGAGATACTGAAATAACTCCTTGTTTTTCCAGACACTGGGCACTAGAAAAGGCTGAGAGAGCTGGGGGGGGGCTGGATCTGGGGAGCAGAAGGATCTGAGGAGACCATGAAAAACAAAGCTGTGAGCAGGCTGAGACTTCAAAAGCTCTCAAAGTATTTGAATCAGGAGTTTTTTCTTTCTAAGTCAGTGAAGGATAGTTCATGTGCATTTTACGTATGTTTTAATATAACCCAGATTCTGAAAACAATTCTGATTGTTTAGTTTTCAAGTGACCAGAGCCTGTCTGCACCTGGAACTCATACCTGTCACCTTCCCAAAAACCTTCTCTATTCCTTTATCTTCATGGCCAAGAAAACTCCTAAGTTGCTCACAAAGAATTTTTTGAGCATTGAATTCTCCGAGTTTTGCTATCAAAGAGACCACTTAATTTCCAGTGCAATAATTAAATTTAGGAACACAAAAGCTGATTCAAATACATTTTACAGATATTTTATACGTTTGTGTGCATTTGGATTGTGGCAGATTTATTGCTATGGACTTTTAGATAAAGAAGGAAGAAATAAACAAAATATATAAAACCAAAATATTAGAAGTGTTTCTTCTAGCTCTTCTTCATTTATGTGAAAACATACGATTAGGGCAGTTCTGATATAAATAAAGATATGAGATTTATTTTTGCAAGCAGCCATGGCTCTTCTCATGAGTGGCAGACACACAAGTGATGTCAGTGTGTATGACTAACAACTAAAAATACAGCAGGTATTTTTGTACAGGCTACGTAATATCCTATTAATACAAGACCATTTTGTTTAGTTTACATTTTCTTTGAACCTTGCCCATTCACAGATTTCTCTGAGCGGTTTCCTTGTATCACACAGTGTGAACTATTGTCACTCATACACTTCTACCAGTTTTAGAAAGAAAAAAAAAAACAAACCCTGCTTCCTCTCCATCTGATGAAAACACTTCTCATCAAGAGTTGAGGAATTCATCCCTCTCCCTGACCCTTCTAATTCTGTCAAGTTAAAAAAGAAAATCCATAAAAACATTTCCCAAGTAATCCCTTTCTCTAATATGTTGTTCTGGGTTTTTATCCCTGCAATAAATGCCTTGCTACATCTTTGCTGTGATTAGTCTCATGGGATGTACTCGTGATGTGCATCTCCCTGGGGTCAGGCTGAACACGGGGCACAATCCCACAGCCACTGCCAGGCCACGTTTGGACTCCCCAGAGCAATCCAAAGCCAAGACCTGGGCATCAGTGTCTTACACAGAACAGTGCAGTCACCAAGCTGGCAGAGGAGAGGGCCAAGACAAAGCTTTTCCATTTCTCAGTGAGGCTAAGATGTTTCCAGAGTGAAGGAAAAATAGGATTCCATGGGGTTTAATATTCTCCCATTTCCTCCAAACACTGCACAGAGCAAATTGCTAAACCCCAAACAGCCTGACTGGGCCATGGTCTTGCTAAGTCCGTAAAAGACAGAAAATACATCCAGTACCAAGAATCCCTGCTCAGAAAGAGGAAAAAAGCAGGATCTCCTTATAGTCAGCAGTTCTGGCACTCCCACAGCACTGAGGACTCTGAGTTCTACTGCCTGTGCTTTTGGAGGATGGAGAGGGAGCCCATCCTGCTCACATGAAGTAATTTTTTTAAACATCACAGAATCCTGGAATAGTTTAGGTTGGAAGGGACCTTCAAGATCATCTTGTTCCAGCCTTCTCTCAATGAAAGGGACATCTTCCACTGTCCCAGATTGCTCCAAGCTCTGTCCACCCAGGACTTGGACACTTTTAGGGATGGGGCAGCCACAGCTTCTCTGGGTCATCTGTGCCAGGACTTCACCCCCTCCAAGGGAAGACTTTCTTCCTCAAATCTAGTCTAAATCTACCATCTTTCAGTTCAAAGCCATTGCTCCTTGTCCTATCACTACACTTATTCTCTAGCAATAATTACATTTTGACTGAAACAGGGACGAGAGTCCAGATTTAATTGGACCTGGATTTTTGGCACAAAAAGTTTGAGCAGCTCCTTCAATACTGTTATACAACAGAGACCTCTTTAAAGCACCACTGTCTTTTCCCCTGCATTCTTTGTTCTCTCTATGACCTTGCTGTGTTCATTCTGACATATTTTTTGCTGCAGCTGAGGAACCATTGACATGGTAACACAAAATAGGATTTGATCTTTTTCTGGAAGTTTTCCCTTTGATAGCTCTGGGAGCCTGTCACACACTGTTCCAGCCCTGCCATACAAACAGCCTTAAATTACATTTCACAGGGTTTCATCCTTGGGAGTAACACTGACAATCCCTATGTACACTTGTTCTTTTCCCAAACCCTCTCCAAAAGCAGGCTGACATGTATAGAAACCTCACCAGACCTTGCTGCAGCAAAGTTCTCTAAAATACTTTAAAACCAATGGACCTGGAAAAATTCTGCCAGATTTCAATTCAACATGCAAATCAGATTCTTGAAGCTGAAAAAATAATCCCTGAAGGAATTATTTGATGTGGGATGGGCACATCCCCCTTTTAATGACAGTAATAATTAATGTGTTAATTACAATAAACTTATATTTTCCCCACAAAGAAAAAACCCCAACCATAATTCCATTTTTTATTTCAGCATTTAGAGTGTCCCGCCTAAAATCTCTGGTCTCACATTTAGACTACACCATTATATGAAAATATGAAAAATGGACTAATTCCTTCCTGCAATGTTTTCCAGTGACTGTTATAAAAACTTAGAACCAAGGGCTCCTGAAATAATTTTTCAACAACATTAAATACTTCATTGAAATTTAAATTCTTTATTCTGAGATTATTTTTGCATATAATAGTCTCAAAATCTAAGGTAAACCACCTGCCAGATAGTGAAAGCCTCTAAAATATTCAGTATTCCAGGCAACCTGTTGCAGTGTCTCCTCTTTTGCCAGGAAACACAATTTCTGTCTTGTCTTTTCCCAGAACTGCCCAGACTTGTCTTATTCTGGTGAGAAGAACCTGTGTTGTTGATATTCCATCCTCTAAATGAATATTCCTGCATCCTTAAATCCAACAGGACAATCAAACATCTGTGTCCAACACCTGCCATGGGACAGCCACTCCCTCCTTGTCCACTGACACCTGCCAGACGTCTGTGAACACCGGGTGGAGAAAGTTATTTATTTCATCCTAGTTCTTGTGCACCATGAGATCATAGTCACTGCTTCCTACCTGATCAGGGAACAACCTTGAGAAGTGCAAAATTATCTTTTCAGCCCTACAGACTCTAAGTTTAACCTTCTTCCTTCGTCCTTGCATTTAAAATTAACTTTGCATGTTTTACCTTTAAGCGCAGCACCCTTCAGATTTCTGTCCTACACCTTCTGAGGGCTGGAGTTAACAAAAATTATTATTAAATAACTGAAATTATTATTAAACCCACAAACGCTTCAGAATCAGTACATCCAAAAATAAAAATGCAAAAATACCTTCTAATGGCTCCCTATTTTTTTCCCAGCTACTGTTTGCAGGCTCAAGGGAGGAGGCATTTGAAGTCTTCCTTTGTGAGATAAGTAGTTCCCTTCCACAGAAAATTTGCAGCTGCTTAACACTTTTATTTAGGACACTGAATTTATTCCCTTTTGTTTGATTTCCATAACTGTTGTTTGATTTGTATGGGTCCAACACAAAGTGTCTTTTATTCTTTTATATCTGGATGTGCAAAACCACAGCCTCACACCTCACTCTGTGGAAGGTGAGTCCTGTACACCCTATCTCCCATTTTTTCAGCTGTATCTGGATGTATTTACTGCCTTAGAGGCAATAACAAAGCTTGGCCTTGATTTAAACCTGGTCTTAGCAGGGAAGTGCAGCAGTGAACAGAAATTTCACATGCACCACCACGCTTCCTCCAAAATTATATTTACAGAAGGTTCTCCCTACCCACTTATCCCAAGTCCCATGAAGGGACATTTTCTACTTAACCAAGTCAATGTTCCTTGAGGAAAGGGTCGGAATCAGAGCTGACCTTACCCCCGTCCCCTTCCTGAGCTGTTGAGATAGATGACATATTTACACCCCTGAAAGCCCTGAGTGGTGCCTCTGGAATGGCTCCAGCAGCAAATTCTGAGTAAGAGACAATGGTGCTATTACTGCACAGAGTTGTGAGTTGTGGCAGCACTTTGAAGTCAGTTAAAGTGGCAGCTAAATATGCATTGGTTACAAAACAGAGCCAGGAGCAAAATACCCTGCAAAGCAACAAGTGCATAAAAGGACTTCACCATACAGATTATTTTAACATAAAATTCCCACCTAGCAGGAGAAGAGGTTTATTCCAAATGAATTAGGTGCTCACCTTTGACTCTATCTCCCTTGTGCAGGTGAATTTCCCCTTCCCCTTGAGGTTGATATGGCTTTACTACGATAAAAAGTCTCCCAGGGACAGCACTGTAGAGCTTCCTTTTGGGACCCTGATAATCCAAGGCAGACAGAGTATCCTTGTTGGCACTGGGACTGTAAATGGCACTGGAAATTGAAATGAAAAATCATTAACAGCTTATTCAAAAGGAGAAAGTTAATAATTTACCATCACATTAGCAGAATTAAATTAAGCAGTGAATAACAAAACTGTCTTCCAGTAAGACATCTAACCCTGCAGGAAAAATACCAAACAGGAGCTTGTAAGGGTTGAAATCTTTCAGTTTGAAACTTGATCAATATTCACCTGCCCATAATGGCCTAGAACAGAAAACACACAACATTAAAGCTTTTAGTGTTCTGCAAATTAAACTTGCACATTCCCAGGCCCTGATTAAGCTCAAAATTTATATGGCCATCATACATTCTCAGCATGTCAATTTGTCAGAGGGCCTTGAAAATGTCTGTATTTACAATTCTTGGGAATGGATATCTTTGTAACATGGAGTGAACAAGTGAGATCATTGAATTATTAAGTAAATGGACTGAATAATCAAGTTACTTCATCACTCCAAGGTTAAATTTAGATCTGCACAAAGCACGGCGCTTGTGGTTAACATTTTCCAAATGATCATTTCTTCTGGATGGCAATCACCAGCTCACTCAGTGACTCCAGAATGTGCCCAGGGAGCCACGGGTCACCACCAACTCACAGTCTACTCATGGTGTATAAAAAAAGGAATTGTTGAAAGGTGGTGAACAATGCGTAAGATTGCTCTTAAACCTGTGGGAAAATGAGTGAACTGTCAAAAAGAGATGAAAAGCAAAAGAGGCAAATGTTAAAGAAGGTGGGAAACCTACAGGATATATAATAACAGACTTGTAATACACTAGCAGTCAACTGTAAAAAAAACCCGAAGTATAAAAAACTTGCAGGCTTAACCAAAGCCTAGAAAAGGGAAATATTCATGAGAAGGAATAATATTAAAGAGATTGATAGGGAAAAGTTAGGCTACCAAAGGAAGAAAGGTGATTTAGTGGTGGTTTAGCATTGTAATACTCTGCTTGCCTTTGTGTAAGAAAGTCTCTCAAACTGCTTTAAGCAAAATTAAATGCAAGGGGTAGGGTCTGCTGGGTTTTCACTTTTTTCTTTTTTTAGCCAGTCTCCTACAAAAATGGGACCCAGCAAGTCAATAGGTACAGAAGTCTGGTAAAAACCCACACCTAGTGGATCTTTCCTATCGGGAACAATCCCATTTTCCTGCAGTAACTTCTTCACAATTTGGAATTGCATGCCCCTTTCACCTTGTTCTGGTCTATTACTGTGAAGGGTGCTGCTAATGCTAAGCCACACTCAGGAGTTTAAAGGCAAGCTCTGGTTGCATGTCTGTGATGGAGTTTGCACCAGAAATCTCAGCCAACTCTCAGTTGTTTAAAGAAAGCCTGGAAAAAATGACATTCAGATTTTAGTTCTTTTGCTCCATTCCTTTTTCCTTGTAAGTGAAGGAACAGTCATCACCATAAAAAAAAAAAGAAAAATCCAGATCTATAAACTATAGCTACACATCTGATTTCCACTTGTATCAAGCTGTGTTTCTGCCTAGTCTGGTGGCAACTATTCCCAGTGTTATCTCCCAGCATCTACTTTAACTGCAGCACAGAAGCTACATTCATTTTCTCTCTCACTGAAAGAGAAAAGGGAAATGGCACATTAAACCCACACAAGGAATGCAGAACTTCTCAGGCAACAGGCTCACTAATGGAAATCAGGGCTGCTACGTGGGGTGCAGGACTTCTTAAAAAGAGATCTTTCCTCTCCCTTGCTTGTGCCCAGCGTGGGCTCCAAGCCCAGCAAGTGCCATGCCAGGAAGGAGCAGCAGGAGGATGTGGAGACTTCGAGAGAGGTGTGGATATGTTTCCCTCTCAGCCAGAAGAAGCTGGCCATCCTTGGCAGCTCAGCCCTGGCTGAGGCTGTGTTGGCACCTCATTCCCTCATTTCTGTGGGGTAAGTTCCACATGAAGGCTGTCCCTTCCCTTTCATTCCCAGCTCCATCCCCCAAACACTTTGCTGTGGAAAGCAACAGCCTCATGAGAATCAAGAACAGTTTGGCTTGGAGGGAACCTTTAGGACCATCCAGATCCTGTCGGGGCAGGGACACCTTCCACTGGACCAGGGACACCTTCCACTGGACCAGGCTCTTCCAGCCTGGCCTTGGGCACTTCCAGGGATGGGGCAGCCACAGCTTCTCTGGGAAGTCTGTTCCAGTGACTTGCCACCCTCTCAGGAAAGAATTTCTTCCTAATATCCAATCTAAATCTCTCCTCTTTCAGTTTGGGAAGACAGAACACCTGAGCCACACGGGCTGCAAAGGTCACACGAACCCCTTCCAGCATCGCTTTCCAGCACCTCTCCCCAACACAAATCCCACAAACTTCATTAACCCTTTGTCACAGTCTGACCTGCTCCATCACCCTGCCCCTTCTGGCTGCTTCTGCTCCACAATCCAACCTCCTGCTCTTTCAAAAAGAGCTTTTCCATCTCAGGGAGCAACAGCTTCATGGTGACTCTTATTATTTGCAAATAATAAGTAGAGACAGCAACAATTCCCACATTTAGCTGACAGTAAGTAGGTGGTCACGTAGTTAAACAAAATCTGTGAGAAAAGTGTCATATAAGGTGTCATTCCTGATTGCAAAATGGGCCTGTGGCAAGAAAAGGCATTAATTGCAGGAAAGATTATGTATAAAATCCTTTTAGTTGTCTTTAAATTTAGAGAGCCTCCAGCTCTCTTCTCAGTCCTTGCACATACTCTGGACTTCTCTGAAACAAGTCTTGGTGGCACACAGGGAACTCTGCAGCTGGGTAGCAGTTTCAGTAGCTGTAATGCTGACGCACTAAGACCAAAATTTCATATCCACTCTCAGGCATTAAATTGGTTCCCACTATCACCCGAGCGACTTTTCAGAAAGGGAAGAGGAAAGCGGCTGAGCAAAGTCAAAGCAAGTAAATGTTTGCTCAGTCCAAAAAAAAAGTTTTTAATTGTTACCCCCAGCTCAAAGCATTGTTTATACTTCTAGAATGTGAAGTGTGTTATCCCAGGAACATTGATGAAAAGGCACGTTTTATCCCATTCAGCTAAAATAATCACTGACTAAGAACCTCCCTCTCTGGTGGCATCAGAAGAATACAGTGGAACACTGAACACTCGTTCTCTGGAAAGAACCTTACAGCCTCTTCACTTCAACTCCTCATCCAGGTGAAGCCTCATTATAGACTGATCTTAAGCTGATACTGGGCTCTATGAGGAAATGCCACCCAAATTATACCCAAATGAGCTTTTGCCAATATTGTAGCATACAACAAAGCAAGATGAGCTTCCACTGGCATATGGAATCTGTATCCCTTTCCTTCCTTCCTTTTAATTTCTCTCCTTCTTATATTCCAGACAACTTTGTCTCACAATTCACCAGATCTCCCCTGTCTAGAAGTATTGCTTCCATCACAAACAGTGCCTGGCAGTTTGGGTGCCTAGGGCAAGGGAGAGCAGAGGAACAAGCAAGGTAACAGAGGAAGTGTCAGCTACATGACATTTTGTTTTACTGACTTGAAACTCCACTGAACATCCCTTAAACCTACAAACAGCAAAAAACCAATTGCTGCATTTCTTGACAATGCCCAGGTCCTCTTCTACTCTGAACAGCAGATATATATGTATATATACACACACACATACATTAGGAAACAGGACAGATGACTGATTTTCAAATGAGTAGTGAGTTAAATGTGTTTTGGCTCTTGTTCTCTCCAGCAGCTCTCAGCTCTGATGCCTCCCAGCCTTTTTGTAGCACTTTGACTCCTTGTCCTGGTGTAGCTCCATCTCCTTCACATTTTGCAGGAGTTCCAGAGCAGTGGCTTCTCAAAGCTGCAGCCCCCATATGTGCTGAAAACTTAGCCCCAGCCCTCCACTTTATTCCATGGCTTACAATACCTACATGACTCTGATTAGTCAGGATTTGCTCTCCAGTGGGACAGAGCTGCAGGATATTTGCCCAGAATGCCTGCTAGATCACATTGCTCCCTCTATTTCACTCTTTGGCTCAGCACACACCTACAGAAGAGAGAACTTAAACAGCCCCTGCTCCATCACCCACGAGCAGCCCCAGCACAGGTTCCAGGCATGACCAATGGTTCCATGAAGGGACCAGGTATCCCAGAAACAGTTTGCTTTGCTATTAAATACAATCCTTATTTCAACTATGGGAAGATGTGCAGAGCCAGCACCTTGAGCTGGAGGTGCAAACTCTGTGTTAAGTCACTGCTGAACTTGAAAGCCTTGAAAGGCTGCTGGAGCTGTGTGAGGGAACAGCTGGCTTTGGTGCTTCCAATTAAAATATTCACACTTGGGCATGGTCCACTGTGCTGAGAATGAATAACTATACATTCTAGAGAGTGCAAATAACATAAAGGAATGTGGCAGGCCAGCATGGTGCCTTTAGGGGTACCTCGTGCTGTGAAACAGCCCAAACTCACCTGATGTGCCTGTGCTGCTGCCTCTTGGCATCCTCTCCCAGCCTGTTGAGGGACGGCGAGCGGCTCCGGGAGGACGGAGTGTAACTCCCCACAGTTTTTACAGTTCCATTGGGATTATTCTGCATCTGTTGGAGCAGGTGAGGGGAAAGGCTGCGGTGTGAAGAGGCAGAGGACGAGGCTGACCACTCGGGGAGGTTGTTGATGTTCAGGTTGTTGTCGCTGTTGGAGCGGAGCAGGATCCGGGGGGCTGCCAAGGTGCTGGGAGGTCTCCTCCTCCTGTTGGAGTAGGTGGGAGCCTCCCTAAAGGGCACTGTGAAAGAGAGACGTGGAGGGTGAGCTCAGATGATTTCACATTCATGTTTACCACCACATACAACATATGGCATTGTTTCTTCTGCAGAGACAGAAACTCTACCTTGCCAGCAGAGCTGATCAAATTATCTTCAGAACATCATTAACATTAAATCAAAAACAACAGAGCAACATGAACCTGTTTGCTGGCTTGAATACACAGTGAAGCAACACCAATGCCATGAGCCTGCTCAACACTTTGAACTGTGCTCTAGGAAATGGGGAACACTTCATTATTGCCAGGTTTGAGGCTCAGAAAGTTCATTTTCCTGCTGTGTTGTCACATTCAGTCAGAAAGGCACAGAACAGAATTCCTGATGCATGGACTTGCAGTTTCCATCCCCCAGCCGGCATGGAAACTGGTCCACCTCAAGTTGATGCCTAACCTGAAATCCGTGAACAGTCACCTTATCCCCACCTTGCAGGTTAAAAATCGAGGACACAGCTTCCTGTCCTGGCAGAACTCTATTACACTGCTGCAATCCCCAGGCATTCCCCTCTTTCTAATCCTGGCCTTGCTACCACATCCATCACTGTGCTATGTGGAGCACATTACCCCAGGGTAATACCTTGGCTCCATCACGTGCCACAGGAGCACCATGAGGGAACACCATGGTATCCAAAGGCTCCAACAAACTCCTTAATGAAACGGCCACAGCACAAAACAAAGCAAGGGCAACACAAATCGAACTCAGAGCAGAGGGTCCAGCCCTTCAAATGAATTCTGGGTACACACCAGCATTCACACAATTTTCCAGATCTCCTTTTCCCACTCTAGTGGGTCAGTTTGTCCCGAGTGCAACTTAGAAGGCAAACTCCCTAATAAAAAAGCACCCAGTTATCACCAGACGAGTGGAATTTCCTGCCCTGTCATAAAGGAATTGACCCCAAAACCTCAGGCTGGCCTTGATCCCCATTATTGCAACTGCCCTCATTAATTTCTCTCGGTGGAGCTCGTGGGGGTCACAGGAGCTGAGCCAAAGTGCACGGATTTACATCCGAAAAGTCACAATGGCATAACTAACAAAAGGCAGCCAGGCATTATTCTGAGGGCTTCACTGAGCTGGTGTAGCTCTCAAAGAAAAAAAATCATATTTAAATTGGGAAAGAAGCCCCACAAAATATCATCCTACATGTCTAAAGTGCCAGTAAGTGCCATTTATAAAGAGCCAGAAATGTCTACTCATTCAATACCCTTCAAAACCACTCAAAAAACAGAATAAGAATGTCTGTCATACTGTGCAAGTAAATAAATTCACATAAATATGAATATAGTCAGGAATCAATCTGTCCTGCCTTGAAATAGAGCCTTTAATTGAGAGAACAAAGCAAAATTTAAGGTTTCTATGCAAAACTGAGAGCATATTTATAGCATAAAATAGAGATGGAACTGCGAGTAAAAGAATGGTTTGTATCATTTTCACCAGAGTCAGTTTATGATTAGCTACAATTCTGAATATTTTACAATAATATCCTTTGTATTTCCAGTGAGCTGAAACTTTCTCTAGTAAACAACTCGACAACATCAGAACAACCAAACATGGGAACAGCGTGCACAGAAAGGGCTTCAACTCATTTCCATGTTTCCTTTGAAATAAGGGAAATAGCCTTTAAAAGCTGTTAAAGGGGAGAAAGCACAAAAGTCCAGTGCTTATGCTAGAAACTGGCAGAAACTCGGGATAATCCTCCTGACATTTCAAGTTTTCTCCCATTCCATATTTCTTTAAGGTTTCAAAGCAGCCGAGGGTGTCATGAGAGCACCTTGGTGCTTCAGATGTCACAGTGAAAGCCCCAGTTAGTGCTAACTTACAGCAAACTCACAGCATTTATCTCCAAAACTGGCACACACAGACCTTTAGGTCGATGTGTGGGGCAGAGATGCAACATCTCTGCATTCCTTTATTTTTGACATTTGGAATACAGTTCCAGAAATTACTTCATTGAAGATGGGGATCTTTCCCAGGTACAACAAAGCAGAAATCAGTCAAGGAGAAAACACACAAACTGAATACGGGGGATGTTTGGCACACTCAGGTTTGCTGCCTGAAAGTCTAACACTGTTCCCCCAGGTCACCAAAGTTCGCCTTGCATTCAGGAAAAATTGGGTCTGACTCTCAGATTTTAATTTCTCGTGAACCTGGAAGCAGCCTGCCCAGCCCTTCCAGCCACAGGCTGAGAAAAAGAAATCTTGCCATCGTTTCGGGGATGTTTACTGGGACTCTGGAGAGGCTGGTGGGATCTCTGCTGGTGGGAGGGAGGACAGGGACAGGGTGCCAGGGCACGGTGACAGCACGGACAGAGAGCTGCAGGGCACATCTGGACTGACAGATTGGAGAAACCACCCTCCAGGCACCAGAGGAAAGGAATTTTTTTCCCCTTATGCACCTCAGGAGCATTTTACAAGCCCATTTAAGAGTTTAGCTTTTGTTTTCCTATTAATGTTCTATTCTTGAGGAGAGAACTACGAGCAAAATTTGCCTTTACTACAGGAAATAAACAGGGAAAGGGACAACTAATGACACCAATTGATGCATGTCTAACACAAATCTTTTATAGAAAGAGTTAAAAATAAGCATTTCTGTGCCTGAAGTGATTAATATTCCACCCAACTGTTTCTTTTCCCCAGCAATCTGCAAACTGTAAGTGGGTGGATATTTTTTTAGCTACTTATTATCAGCATTATTTATATTATTTTCACAATTAAAAAACAGAACTACAACACGAAATTATGAAATGCAAATGTCCACGCTTTAGTCCCGGTTAGACTCTGCTTTTCCCTAATATTTCACCACATTTCAGAACTGCAAGAATAACTGTGGCAAAACTTGTTTGGAGACAAACACTTGATATAAAATGACACGAAAATGCCTGAACTAATTCCATGCCCCAAAAGTTTAAATTTACCATCCCTAAAAGCATACTTGAAAGTACCACATAATCCTTCCTCCAGCTCTCTGAATTCTATTCCTGGCACATCATACATCTGAAGGGGCAATTCAGCACCATTCACTGACAAAATTCACCTAGGAAAATCCTTCCCTGTCTCCAAATGCATTTCTCAGGGAACAAAAACATTTTTACAACTACTTGATTCTTCAGAGAAAATCCTGAAAGGAATAAAGTCACATCCAGCTTTAATAACCACTTGCCTAAATGGACTGTCTAACATCAAATGATTTTGAAAAAGAAATTGCAGGAATTGATTAATTATAGAGTCACTAAGCCCATCATATTAAATGTACACAAGAAAACACCAGTCTGAAACATCAAAGTGTTCTGCTTTCATCGCTTACCTTCTTTCTTTGTGAAGGCATTTAACAAAGACTTCATTTTCCCTTTTTACTTTAGCAGCAATCCCCTCATTATATAACCTTTGCAGGGAAGAAAGAGGCAAAAAAGATAAAAAGAAATAAAAAATAATAATAATATTTAAAAAAAAAAATACCCAAACAATCAAGCTACCCAATTTCTATGTGTTCAGGCTGGCTGCACCCTGACATAAGCAGCAGGTTTCTGGGCACTGTGGAATTGCGAGCATAACTGGGCATGCAGTACCCAGCGTTCTGGTGACAAAGCCCACCCCACATTCTGTCTGTCAGCTGGGAGCCAACTGTGCACAGACTGGAGCTGCTCAAAAAAAAAAAAAAAAAAAAAAAAAGGAAGAAGGGGAAAAAAAAAAAAAAAAAAAAAGGCGCTCCGCTCCTGCTATCTCTCCCAGCATTAGTCATGTGAACCTGCCGCCGCCACAGCCCCGCAGAGCAGGCGCTGCTCCGCTCCCCAGCCCGGGTGCGGGGCTCCGGGAGCTGCGGGAACTGCGGGGAGCTGCGGGAGATGGGGAGCTGCGGGGAGCCCCGGGGAGCTGCAGGAGCTGGGGAGCCCCGGGAGCTGCGGGGAGCTTCGAGGCTCCGGGAGCTGGGGGAGATGGGGAGCTGCGGGGAGCCCCGGGGAGCCGGGGAGCTGCGGGGTTCCGGGAATTGCGGGGAGCCCCGGGGAGCTGCAGGAGCTGCGGGGAGCCCCGGGGAGCTGGGGGAGCTGGGGGAGCTGCGAGGCTCCGGGAATTGCGGGGAGCCCCGGGGAGCTGCAGGAAACTGCGGGGTTCCGGGAGCCCCGGGGAGCTGCGGGGCTCCGGGGCCAGAATTCCCATTTGCCGGGCGGGAGAGGCTCCGGAGCAGCTGCGGCTCGCAGGGAGAGCCCGGCCGGGGCTGGCAGCTGCCGGGGACCTGCCCTGGGCTCTCCTCTTGCACAGCTGCCTCTCGCTGCGCACAGCACCCCGCTGTTTATTCGCTTGTTGCTGTTTATTTGCTTGTTGCTGTTTACTCACTTTTTGCTATTTATCTCCTTTCCCCCATTTATTTCATTTTATCTATTTCTTCCCCATTGATTTCCCATTCTGCTCTTCACTTCTTGCTATTTATTCCCTTTTCCCTTTTTATTTGTTTATTTATTCCAAAGGACCAATCTGAGGAGAAGCACAAATCGCCCCAAGCTTCACACAATGACCACGTTAAGGATGGAGCCGAACCTGCCACTTCTCAGAATCTCTCACCTATATTCCTATATTCCAGTTTGAACCAGAGGGGATGATACAAGCACGATTATTCTCCCTTCCCCTTCCATCGCACTGGAATAAAAGAGAATTTCTTTTTGTACAGAGGAAGAATACAAAAAAAAAACCTGACCAAGCTCGTTTGGTAAATTCGATACAGGTACCAGGAAATACAAGATGTAACCAAAGAAGTTTGGAAAGTCCTAATTCTGAATAAAACAGAAATCCAGGGATAACTATGCTTGGCAGTGCAAACATGCTTCCAGAGGAAGAGCAAATAACAGAAACAGGCACATAGGAAGGAGGGGGAGGTGCTAAAAACCACAAAAAAATTAAGCAGATCTACTTAAATCTAAGATACAAAGATTCCAAAGGATAGGAAATTCACAGTCTAATAAAAAATGAGTAAACTACATTAAAAATTTGCCTTCTAATCATATAAACTATATAACAGGTAATAAATATTTATTCTATTTCAGGCTTCTCCACTGATCACTAATGCATCTAATTTGGAAAATCAAGGAGTTTCTTACTGAGAAAACTGCTTCATGAAAGACAGAAAATAAATTACTTAAATGGGTTTAATGTCTGTGTGCACAGTGATCTCACAGTTACATGGCACTGAAAAGAATTAGTAAGCATAAATACATTTAACAGTTTAAACTGAAGTTAACATCCCAGTGTTTAATTTACAAAGAAAAGAATATTTACCTAATATAATTTAATGTTTTGGTTCAATTTATTTTTGAAAGCAACCATCCTTAGCAGGTAGAACTTTTACCAGAGGAAATGGTCATGGCACATGTGCAGCATTAAAAATCTTTATTTGACAGGAAAAAGCCTTCTTCTTCACTTCTAATAGATGCAAGGCTTCCTAAAGAAAAACTTTGAACTTTTATTCATTAATTTATAAATATGTGCATTAATTAGCTCCACTGAAGAATCAATATAATTTCCAGAACAAGAACTGCTCCACCAGGGCTGTGCCACTAATTTGAATTATAACCCTGTGTGGGTTCAATTTTCTAATACCTTCATCCAATCCCTCAATTATATTTGGAGCTACAAAACACAAAGGAACTATGAGTGTTAATGGAACCCTTAAACTGCTTTTACCTTTCTCTGGGTGTCAGTGGTGGAAAGCAGTGGCAGCCCAGGCCCCCAAGGAGAGGAATTAGGCCAGGGAAGGGTTAACTCAATCCTGCTCATTCCTGTCTGTTCATATATAGTAAAATAAAAACAGACAGGCAACTGTAGTCAATCAAAATCAGTCCCTGGGGGGATTTTTATTAGATTCTTGCCAGAGCTGTAACATTTCATCATCTGGAGGTTTCTAATCAGTGTTACAAAAACATCCAAAATATGAAAGTCACTTGAAATTATTAAGTTTTGTGGAAATGTGGGAACTCTTTCAGACCTACACCATCGGAGAGATAACCTGATGAGTGATCATTTTATTCCATTGAACTGTCTGTCTTTCCCCCAACACAGGATATATAATTTCTTCCCACATGGCAGAGCCTCCTGCAATAACCACTATTGTACAATGGGAAAATGTGACAATCAAGGAAGTCAGAGAACACTTGCAGCTGCAGTTTTTGAGCTTCTCTCATTTTCACTAATAGCTTATTAGAATTCGTTTATTTTATCAGAAGTCCCAAATTCCCCGGTGCGGTGAAATTAAAAAAAGAAAATATTCCAGCAGCTTCCACTCCTTCCTGAAAGATTTTCTGCCTCACAACTGTAGCCTCGGTATTATCACCTCAGGACAAAAACTTAATAATTTGACTGTGCCTATACCCAAGGATAATATAACCCACAAGCCATTAGCATCCTTAATCAAGAAATCATGAGGAACCTTCCAGGTGAGGTAAACCCTCATTTCCCTGCTCCTTTGGTAGGTGCTCAGGAAAACGTGTGAGAGCTCTACATGGGGATGTCTCTGAGAGGAAAAGGCCACCTCGAACAGAAACCAAAACAGGGGTTCTCAGGTTAATTTTGGTGAGTGTTTCTTGTGCATTTGTAACACTAATTTTTATTTGTGTATAAATCCATAACCCCCATTAGAAATCTATGGAAAATCAGTGACTTACCCACTCTTGAGGATCTATTTTTTTGGCACTTAGAGCCCAATGTTCTAATTTAATCATCCCTCCAACACACCTTGAAGGTCCAAGGCTTCTTAGATAATGGTCAACCACAGCTACGATTGCCATGATTTATTCTTTCTTGATTTTATCCATTTTGGAGCTCCTGTCAGAAAAATTCCTCTAGCTGTTTCTTGTTAAAAATTCAGTCCTTAGCATGTAGAAATGCATTTCTCTGCACTATAAAACAGGCTTCCCGTATGCTAAGCCACCAAATGGAGAGTTAGACAAGAAAAGAGAGATTCAAATATAGACTGGAAAGAACATAAAGGCTCTTGAGGAAAAAAAAAAAACACCAACCTAGGCTGCTACAGCGCTTCTAGATTACTGACTCATTCCAGAAAGCCAGAAGACGGTCATGAACCCAGGCAGGGTGACAGATTCAGAAGGACTCCATCTCAGAGCAACAACTGAACCGATTTTATAAAGCAAAGGTTTGGGGTTCGGTTTTTTTTTTTTTTCCCTGAATAAAAAAATCCGTGGAGTTTGCTCAAGGAACTGCAGCTTAAGCAGCACAGAGAGAGAAGCATCTGAGCCCCTGAAATGCTGCTGGGAGAGCCCAGCCTGGGCTGACCCGACGTTTTATCTGTGCCAGCAGCATCTTAGCACCCAGCTACCCCTGGTATCAACCAGCCCTTGGCAGCAGCCTTGGGGCACTCAGCCTGAGCTCAGGGGTGGAACAGGGGCAGGAGACTGTGTGGGAAAGGACAGCAGAGAGATGGCTCGGGAACAGATGGCAGGAGTTATCAATTAGAAAAGAAAGCAAAAAATAGCAGTGGGAGTCGCACAGCCGTGTGCCAGACACCCGTCACCCAGCACCGCCGTGCCCAGGCTGTGCTCGCTGTGACACGGGCCAAGGCACCCGGAACCTGCCCAGAGCTTCCTGCAAAACCAACAACAAGGACCTGGAAAGGCTCTGGGCTCAGCCATACTTCTGGGGATGGCTTAACCTGAGGCAGTTTCTTGCCTGGTAGAGAGATCTGGCCACAGAGTTCTGCAGAAAACACTCGTTTTAATAACAAAGCATAAAAGGTAAAGGTGTTTGATGGCTCATCCCAAAGGAATTTAAAAAAATTTAAAAGTTGATGAATCCACAGTTGCCACACAAATGAAATCAAAATCATGGGAAGTGAAAATCAATCCCTTTTTCTTTTTTTTTGGCCATATTCACATGATTATAAATTAGCCCTCATTAATATTACAGCAGCAATGCAAGGAAAGCATTCAAAGAGCTGCATGTGCCTGAGAAGGGAGACCAGTTCACCTCAGGGCTTTACTTTCAGATGCTCAACATCAAGGAGAGACAGAGGATCTTTTGCTTAGATTACATTTAAAAATTTCTAAGGATTCCTTCAAAACTTGCAAACTTTCAGGGCAAATGTCTGACATCTCTCTGAGAGGTTGGAATGTACTCAGTGGAGAAATTATGATCCAGAAGAGCCTGAATAAAATTCAAAAAGAAAAATTACCAGTCTCAATATGGCAATACCTGCAAATATCTGAGGCTCTGCCTGCAGCAATACAGATAGATAGATCAGAATTTACCTGAGAACAGAAATAAAATCTCTGTCCCCAAGGATGAGAGGTGGCTTTGTGTGAGGAATCTGGGTCAAGGGTACAGAGAGAAGTGAACAATAGAAGGTTAAAAGGTGGGGAATCGAAACCCTCCAATTCTCTGTGAAAGGCTGGAATCGGGGAGGAAACAATGGCCAATAATGCATCTTGCAAGTAGCAGCTTGAAGAGAGAGTAAAGCAAAAGCTATGAGAGAAATCTCCAGTAGCTGAAGGGGAATTTAAAAACATGATTGAAATCTATCAGCAGTGTGGAAGCAAGCAGCCAATCTGAATAAAATATGGCCGGCTGGCTTTCATTCTAACAGGTACACTGCTATAAAAGAAGCAACATATCCAAATAAAACTGTCTATTTTCTTAGTTCTGGTTCAGGAGAACATTCTCCCTGGAATGGGAAGGCCAACTCTGACAAGGCTTTCTCAAGGTTTTATACTCCATGAGCACTCACAGCCTCTCATTTCTATTATTTGTGTTTGGGTTGAAAGTACCATCCACTCTTACTCTGAATAATACAGATAACTACAATAAATATTTGTGCCTATCCTCCATACATTTCTGCACTCTGATAACAAAGATTTTTCTCTGCTGGCCATGAAGACAGGGAAAAATAGAATATTTTAAAAAGTAAATAGTTCCTGTGAACTCTTTCAGAAAAAGGTAATGAGTGATTTGCAGTCAATAAAACACAAAACTACTCATCGTAATTGGTTTTGTTAAATATGAACTGGGCTTATTTCAAGGTGTGTTTTCATCAGCAAGTACAACTCCTCCAGAGTGGTTCATCTTTACACAGCAGCAAACTCGGAGTAACCAGCTCCTTAACTGTGTCATTGAAGCACAAGATTAACAACTCGTACAGTATTTGGACAGAAGGATCCATTTAGCTCAGACTATCAGCTTGAACTGAAAGCAGTCAAGTGTGAACCCCTGAAGCTGCATTCTTTTACTTCCAACAACAAGAGAGAAAATAGGAATCAAATATAATTATATCCCACTACAAATTCTTCTGCTCTCTAAACAAGCTGGTGAAAGGACGGTGCAATTTTCCCCACTAATAACACACTGGGAAATCTTGTCCTGATGCAGCACCACTCAGAAGGACTGAAGTACACAACACATTAGTCTCATTCCTGGCATTATGTGTACATTGAGTTGGGAAAAAATATCGCTGAACATCAGGGGGCTGTGCATATCCCAACCCACATAGTTTGTGCTGGAAAAAAAAATAATAACAAAGCCGTGTCATTCAGAGAGAGAATTTCATGGCTGGTGGCTCCTGTAACAAAGATTCTTCTGCTAAATCCGACACTGATGGGCCTCAGATGCAACATTTGAATTTGTGGTTGCAGCCTGATGCTGCAGAGGAGAACAAGGGCAAATGAAAGCACAGCAGAACAACTGCACCAATATTGGGTTGCATGGTGTATCCGTGTCCTGGTGTTGTACAGAAAACAATCTGATTTTCCCTTGGTGTAACTTTCCTCCTACCAGAAGCTCTTCATGAATTCCTTAAATCATTATGTTGTTCCAGGCTTTATTCAGTGATTTGATTTCACTGCTTCAATCTAAGTGTGAACCTCTTTAGTAAATAGTGGGACAAAGCATCTGTGCTTCCAAAAGTGTTGGTGGATCGTGTCAGTTTTATTTAGAATAACACCATTTTCATAACTGAAAAGTGTATATTGCTCTCAATGGGGGAAAAAAATTGGACTCTTGTAGAAGTTTCAAAATATATACTGCTCAGGTGTTAAAGTTCATGCATGAGTGTGAGGTAGCCAAGGCAGGTAGGGTAAGAAAACAGCCAAGAAAGAAATTAATAATATTTTCTTTTAGCTCCAGCTCCTCCTTCTTCTCCAACTCTTAAATCCTGGCGTCCTTCACTGCCATTTTTCAATCTCATTTTCCCTTCTTCTCATTGCTACAATTGCCTTTCACTGCTTCCCTCACCAATTCCCTAAGGATAAACTTCCTGCCACCCAGATCCAACAGGAAATAAATGGCATGTAAGAGTAGGCCAGGAAAGAAAATTTCTAGAAGATACCATGCCATGGCAAAGTTACATAAAATTGGCAACCAAGACAAATGGATGGGGATAGAAGAGGACACAAGAAAACAGCATCTAGAAGAGGAAGATTCATGGAAGGTTGCAATATTTAAATGCATTATAGTAGAAATAACCCATAGTTTAATTGTGAAGAGAGGAGGGAACAATCAAGCAGTAAATACAACATTACTGTAAATTTTTACCAGCTTATTGCACTTTGAGGGGAATCCTTTTGGAGTAAAGAATACAGCATTTTACTGAGGAGACAGAGCTGGGCTTGAGATGTCAGCAAAGGAACTGAAACTCTGGGAGCTTTTCCCCTCTGCTGGCTGGCTTCTTACAGGTACTGCCACTTTATGATGTATTTGATAATGATAAAAAACCTGCATTGCCACTTTCCTTCTCATTTTACAGCAGAGCCCATTTTTATCCTGGCAGAAGCATTGGTAAGCCAGAAACTAAGCACCAAGAGAACTGAATTATTGACTCTGCAGCCTCCCTGAAGCCCAGGAATCTGCAAGGAGTGAGAAGAGAACTTAGGGAAAGAATCCTGGTGATGGTTGTGAGTGAAGAAAGCAAAAAGCATTTCTGTGATTGTAGATTTTGCTTCTCAAACGTGGAGCTAGTGAGACCCATCATTATGGCACCCCACATTATCCTCAGCACAGTTATTCCCATCTAACCTAAGTGATTTTCAAGAATTCTTCCTCTGCTCGTATTCTCATCATCTCAATTCCAAAATGGACCTAAGAATCAAATAATTCACACTGACACTTCTGAGAAAAGGCACACTTGGGTTCCCTGAGCAGTCTCCCACTGCAAACTTCCAGTTGTCTTTTCTGCTAAAGATGGGAGATACACAACCATTCACCCCCCAAAATATCTTCTCTCCTAAATAGGGGATTGCAAGCTCTAGCCGAAGTCATGTTATTAAGCAGGATCTTTAAAAGATAAAACCCAATAATTTAAGCTGATAATTGTCTCGCTATCCTTAGCTCCATTTAGACATTTGGTGTTAAATAGAAACTAAAACATTGCTGACTTATTCATTAAAATAACAGTATTTTAAATTGTATTAGTAGCCTACATTTCTTCATCTCAAAAATAACTGCTAATGAATCATGCTGGTATAACTAAGAAAGGATATAAAAAGCCTGTATCCGCTGAAGCAGGGGGTTATCTCTGTACAAATATGTAGGTGTTTGCAGCATTTATAATGTTCTCAGTGCTGAATCCCATTGAGAAAGGAATCTTGCTCACTGAAGGGGTTTTGAGGTGGATTAATGATTTAAGTGATGTCACAATACTATCCCTACTTCTGCTTCAAGAAATCATCACGTGTGTTTTATAATATTTGAAAATGTTGAGGAAAGACTTCTTTTCCCATCCTGTTTCTTAATGCTTCCAGCAGACAAAGTTTTGTGCTGACAGCTGGGTTTAGCTTTTATGTAACAAGAATATAAAACAAGGACTGTTGTTAAATAGGTTAGTAAGTCAGAGCAGGTAAATAAGATCAATTGAAAGAATAAAGATGGTGCAGGCTTTAAAACCCATCATGGAAAAGTAATTTTATGTACAAACTATTTCAGAAGCAGTGCCATCTATTCTTACGTTCCTGGCATAGATCTGATGTTCATTAATTCAGTGGAAAAATGCATGGCTGACATCCAAGACATTACTATGAAAAGAGAAGAGTTCTGGATATTATTTGGCAGTGCCACCCCCGGACATCATGACTACTACAATGAAATTTGACTTCCGTGTTCAAGTTTCAAAATAACTCTGTTTTCTTCCGGACAAGAAGAAGTGATGCAAATAGTGCTAATGCATACTAAAAAAGAATGGGATCAGAGAAAGGAGAGGAATTGTATGAATATGGGAACTGCATTATGTTGCTCTCTACTAAGTCACAGCATCTCAGATGCAGATTCTTGATGTTTCTGAGTAGCTGCAGGATTTGTGTTTAGGAGAGGAATCATTCTTACTTTGGTGTCACCTGTACACTGGTGACATGTGTATGATTATTCCATGTGTCCATCAGCACTTTCAATGGAGGAAGGATCATTTGGCACCAGCCACCTAGGATCCAGTCTGAGGCCATCTACAGAAGCAGATCTAAATTAAGATGATCATGGCACTCACAAATTCAAGGGCACAATTCTGACATGAAACGTTTCAGGAATAAACCACACATCTTTATAAACAAAAATAAGTGCAGGAAGAATACACTGTGTATCCAGAGAAAAAAGTGGATAGGACAGAAAACATAAAACAGGGTGACATCAAATATGCATTTCAGATATTACATTAGGAAGATTCAGAAGTGAATCCAAATCACTTGCAATATTTTTTGTTTGCTAGAGACCTAAACCAAAGGAAATATCCAGCCCTCAGCTTCAGTGGACACCAAAGAGTTTCACTGGGAACAATCCTGCAGGCATTCCCAGCAGCTCTGGCTTCTGAGGAGCCACTGCTATAAACAACAGAGAGGTGACCACAGTCCCCAGGACACCTCTGTTTCAAAAGGGGACAGAAACACAGTCAGAGATTATTCTCATCCCCTGTGTCAAGTTCCCAATGGGGGTCAAGAAAAGCCTAAAGTCATTCCCTCAGCTGGGTAATGACTGGTGGAGGGTGGTAAAACAGAATATATGGAAATTTAAAAGCTAAGGAAAAATTCTATAGAATCTCCGCAAGTAAATTTTCCATAAGTTTTAACATATCTTTCCTGGCCAAGAATTTGGCAAGAAATTTAGAGATGACTCACCCTAGGTCCCCCTGGCTAGGACCATGCTTCACTTCATGTTGGGAAGGAACATCAAAGGAATTATTAGCAGAAAAGGAGAAGAAATAAATGGGGCTCACAGGACACATCTGAGATCAAGAAATAAGGTGTAAGTGGAGGTGGAAGGACTGAAAGACAGGAAGAAAACACACCAGAACTCCAGTGGTTCCCAGCAAATCTGGGAGATACAAACTGGAGGAGTTTCCAGAGGAGCAAATGAAGATGGGTTACTGCTGTCAGCTGCTCTGGAGTGCCAGGGCTCCGTGACCCAGTGGCACACAGTGTCACTGTGCTGAACCAGGGAGGGAAGTGCAAGCCCTGAAATCTGGCTCAGGGTCTCAACACCAGGCACCAGCTTAAGGATTAATCAAACCATTCAGCAGCCAAAGGCAATGCAGGAAATAGTGAAGATGCAGGAGTAAGCAGTGATTTACATTTATGTAGGAGAGACTATGAAAAGGAAAGGCTCTGAGGATCCAGTAAGAGAGTCACAGAGTTGTGACACTGGGATAGAAACACCTCTTATTCTATGGGTTGTTAAGTAATTAATAAAAAAAATGGAAAAAAATGAATTAAAAAAAAAGGAAAGACATAGCTGTTAAAATCCTAGGCTCAGTTAAAGGTGATTTTTTTTTTTTTATCTGAACTCTAAAGGGAATGGAATTTCAGTCAGGAAATAAAGAAGCTTATGAATGATGCAAGCCAGGACTGCTCCAGAACCAGAGAAATGAACCTTTGTAGGATAGCTAGAAGAGACTACAGGAGATTTTCTGATTTAACTGCCAGAAGTGGACATCCTTATCTGCAAATATGTATTGCTGAGTGGTAAATAACATCAGAAACAAACCACAGATTCTCTCCTTTTACCAACACCTTACTCTGCCTCAGTGTGGATTTGGGTTTCAAATCTCACTAACTGATCCTCCCTGACCGATTTTAACCTTCATCTGTGTTCCTCAAAGGGTGAACTGTCAGGGATTTTGTTGCTATGCACTATTACGGCTGGGAAAACCTTTGTAATTCCAATTGATCTTTCTTATCTCTTCTGCCACTGTCCATTACAGGAAAAAGAAGAGGGGGAAGCAGCTGTCTCCTAACTACAGTAATTTTCTTGGCTTTTATGCCTTGATATCTCTCAGTATTCTGCATTTTCAGTACGTACCCGGAGCAGGAGACCCTAAAGTCAAGGACAGAACAAACCTCCCAACACAGCACTTGTGCCAGGTGAGAAACACATCTTCACTAACAGGGAGCTCTGCAAAGAATGGACATGCAGACAGAGACAAGCAGAAAAGCAAAAGGAGAAAAGCAGAGGAGAAAAGAAGCCTCAAGGTCTAGGGACTGTATTAGCAGTGATGAATAATAGCCCCCATAAGCATTTAACAAAGGTAGTGTAAGGGCAGAAAGTTCAGGGAACTGGCTGGTAGAAAATGGCACCATTGCTCCAGAAATGAAGGAAAGGCATTGTGAGGGAGGGCTGAAGTAGTTAAACAGGAATCTAAGGCTTACTTTTGAGACAAAATTGAGGGAACAGTTTTAAGCAACATGAAAATAAATGGAAAAGGAGATAGGAAATCAAAACAAGGCAGCAATTTAATACTGATGGTGATAATCAGAGATGGGTATTTCTGAGCAAACAGGCACAGGCACACATCAGGGACAGAAATCACCACTGTGCCCAACAGCACATGGTCCCTGTCCCAGGTCTGTGGGCTTCAGGAGCTTTTCAAAACACAGCACAGTGAGGAAAAGCTCTTAACTAGCACAGGGAGGATTTACCTAGCTTGACACTACATGCCAGGAACTCCCAGGGAAATAGGGAGGATCCCAGCAGGCTGATCACACTGCCAGACGACATCCTCAGCTATTCATGCCACAAGCAGGATGATCTAAAGCAGCAATTTTTGCATGCAGTCATGCAAGGCACACACAGATAGTGGGACTTTCAAGCATGACCACAGCAGAAATTTCTTGGGATAATAAAGACCTCCAAGGTTCTCAAGCTAGTATGGGGAATAAAGTGATGAAAGGAATGAGAACAAGTATTATAAAACAACTTTAGGTTTTCTTTCCTTCAAGAACAGAGCAAATTTTTTTAGGAAGGCACTTACTCATTACTAATCTACAGGCATTAAAAATTAGTGTCCTTAATAAGATGGGAAGGACATTCAAATATTTAGAAGAGTACAAGTGCTAAGTAATTCATGTAAGTAACAAAAGCACTTTAGTGCTAGAGCAAAATCCAGAAAGCACTGTTGTGTGTATTCCCAGACCAAGGAGCAAAAGAGAACATGGCTCATGTGTGATTTCTGGATTCACCACTGAAGGAGTTTTCTAAGTCCATTTAATTGAATTCTGAAAGATAAACTTAACTGGAGCACAGGCCTAAAACCAATTTTAAAACCCCCAAACATTCTAAAATGTACCTTTTACTGCATCAGGCACTAACTATTGGTACAGATCTGGCATTTCTATGCCCCTAATCACATGGTACTTAATTGTAGTTAAATTCATTAGTTTTATTCATTGCTTAGATTTATCATTATATTGCTACACAGGCAAAACTCCTCACATTTTTTGTATTTGGTGACCCCTCAAAACATCATCATTCAGCACTCAAGAGGACTGGGATTCTCTCCATATGTATTTAAAAGCAGTTTGACTAAATAAATATGTTTCATTTGCAGAATATTGTAGGAGGACTGGAAAGAAAGAAAGAAAAAAAGAATTAAATTGCACCCTATGGAAAAATACCCACTTCTTCATTTTCCTTGAAAATATCCAGATCTACACTAAGAAAAATCTTCCACAAATAGATCCTGGAAAAACCATCATGTTTGCCCACTGTGGTTTGAATATTCTAATTCTGTCCAGTTTCATGTCTCTGTGAAAGCCATCATTAGATCGTTTTCTGTCCCATAGCAACCACTTTGTTTTCCCAGGGAAATAAAATATTTTTGCCTCCTCAGGCAATACCTTTCTCTGCGTGGTTCCCTAAATGAAGCTGTTTGTAATCCAAAGCTAACATCCCAATTTACACTGGTCTTCTCAGGGATTTATACCTATGGATGTGGAAAATAAAATGCCAGCCAGAGGCTTTTCTAACTCTATATATGTGTGCATGTCCACAGCAAGAGTGAAAATTCCACATCTTATATAGAAATAACAACATTTAATAACATTTCCTTATTTAAAATTACAGATTCAAGTTACTAATTTACATCATTAAACAATTATCTGGAAGAGAGCAATGGAGAGAAGAAAGAGGTATTGTTTTAACTGTCTGAAGGTGTAATGATAATTTATGTCTGAATTTACTGAGTGATAAGAAAGTAAATAAGCCACCAGAGACTTTCAAGACATTTGAGAGGATCTTCCTGAAGCTGTCAGAGGCAGCAATTTCATGGTCATCCATAAAGTTCAGGGCTCCTGGCCACAGCCACAGTTCTCCAATAAAGGTTCTCAGTTCTTTACCCCAGCTCTCCGTGGAGCTTTGTCTTTAAAAGGGTTTTTTAATTATTAAATCACACTAAAGTGACTATACCTATTTTAAATTATTCACTGTTTCACTGTGCAAGTCACTGCTGAAATTCCCCACAGGCATTACACAGAAGCAAACATGGAGAGAAACACAGAGTGGAGTAAAAGCCACCACAGCAGTTGCAAAAACCCCACAGAAGCAGAATTTGTACCACCCTGTGACTTGCTGTGATCACCTGGGAACTTGGGAGCTGTCCTGAACATTGTCTCTATAAAAGGATTACCATGAAAAAAGACTGCAAATTTTATTTTTTCTTTAATTTGGTAATCCTATTACGTCTTTCCATGGCATCAAAATGCTGCTGATTTAAAGTTTAAGCAATGAGGGGCACTGGAACATGCAAAAAGTCTCCCAGGGAAAATTGAAATGAGAGATGGAAGGCTAAACAGGATGCAAACACCCACACAAAAACTCTGTAGGAAGGGAGTAAAAAAGAAAAATAAGATTCAACTGGCTGTTGTACTACTCCAGTTCTTTAGGAAATCATATTTCTCCACCTAAATTCTGAAAAATAAACACTGAGGTTAAAAAGGTAAAAAAAAGCCAAGATGAAATGTTCCCAGCTCTATTTAGCCAAGCTTTCTGAACCAGTACAGAAGGAAGGCTGGTAGGAATCAGTTTGTTCTCGTGGTACAATTCCAAATTTTTTGTCATTAAGCTTTAATGCAAGGCAAATACATGATCTGAACAGCATTTCAGTGATGATGCAACGTGATGGGTGCATTGCATAATGTCACAGGATATCAAAAGATGTGTCCTGGTGTAACCTCCCAACCTCCCTCCCAGGGAAAAGCTCCTGAAGGTGCAGGAGGCTCTTCACAGCCTGGGAGCCCTTACTGGAAGGTTGTCACTTGATTTCAATAACTGAGCAGGATTTGTGAGCACCCAGCCTCAGTGGGGTCCAAATGCTTCGTTATGAAACTTGGCTTCTGCCAGGCTCATCCTTCTCCTTCCTTTTCTTACAATTCCTGGCACATGAGCACGGGAAAGAAGGGGACAAAATTCCCTTCAGGCAAGTGCTGTGCTCCTTGCTCTGGGGGCTGGCCCCAAGCTGTGCTAATTAAAGCAGAGTCCCCCAGGAGGGTCTCACATTCCATCAGTCAGGGATGCCTGGCACAGGGGGACAGTTCAGCCGCTGTGTGTCCTGACACAGGGAGGGCTGATCTAAGAGCTCGCTGGGCTCACCAGCTAAGTCAAGCCTAGAGCAGCTCAAAGCTGGCAAGCAAATATAAATTAGTGGAAGCAGGGCAAGTAGTTTTGCAGATTGGTTTTCTGACCTGTTTTGCGTTTTTCAATATTTTCTATGAATTCCTCTGCACATTCATCCTTTTAAGAATTTGATCAGCTCTCAATGTCTTTTTTTAATAGATGAAAGGTGATGCCACGTACTGTGTGTTTATGAACAATTTATCAGTTAAAGATGGAGCAGAATTAGGAACCCCTGAGATTTTAATTTCTTGTTAAGTAATTGTCGTGGCAGCTTCTGACAAGAACAGAAAAATGTCATAAAACTAAGCAGAGCTAAGCAGTCCTCAAGATAATTTCCAGCTTCTAATAAAACCAGAGCAGGTACACCTATACATTCCTTTACAAAGCCTGTAACCATGGTAGGAAAAGCAGCACAATTTGATTCTGACAACCTGTAATTCCTCATTATGCCACAGTTTGAATTAAAATTTTAAAAAATCTCCAAGGCCACTGCATTATAACTTTAAACCAAGAAATACAAAACCTAATCAAACAGCACTGAAAACTTCCTTCACCTTAGCTGGGGCTCGGGGGCAAGGCTTCAAACATTCCCGTTCCAGCACAGCACCACTTTGGCTGAAATAACATTAAATGCATTGCAAATACATTGGGGAAGACTGGAGGAAGAAGTTCTAAGGGGAACTATGAGCACACAATGGCAGGAGATTGGGGATTGACTGCCAGGTCTCCAGGATGGAGAACACCTTCCCACCTTGGGCAAAGAGCAGAGGACACTGCACGGGAATTCAGAGGATTGGCAAACTGAAATATTTTCATTAAAACACTGACTTCACCGAACCCTTCCCCAGACTGCCCTCATCTTCTCCAAAATCAAGAAAGGTGCTATTTGAAACATCTAAACAGCTCGGAGTGGTGCAGGGCTGCAGAGGCAAATTAAAAGCTGTCAGCCCTATCAATACTGGAGTTTCCAGGCACTGTCACTCCTCATGAACACCAGTCCAAAGGAATCTACATCCTGACAATTTCCTATAGCAACGTGGAACTACACACTGAGAAATTATTTCTTCCTTTCAGGCATAACACTGACAAGAGATAATAATTCATTTTTTTCTAACTGAATATCTCTCCCTAGTTTAAGTGACTGATCTCCAAACAATAGAGAAGCAAATTATAATACACAGCAGTTATCCCGTATGATTTATTCCTCTAAAATGTACTGTACAAGCATCAGGGAAAACAAGGAATCTGAATCATGTCTTACACTCATGATGGAAAACATACTGGCTAATCCATCCCTGTTGATTTTAAAAGTTTATTTGGGTTTTAAGAGAACTCTGAGTGGGGCTTTTGATGCTCCAACATGCATTTAAATTCTGGAAATAATTCCTTTGATCCAGAATCAAACACTCAGTTCCACTCACTTCTGGAACTCAGATCCACAAAGTGATAAATTAGATTTAAAGTGTCAGAAGAGCAAATACCTCTAAAACAATACCAAGTATATTTAACATTCCCTTTATGCTTTTGATAATACTCAGCATGCTGAAAAATCTCCGATTTCCTGTTCTTTTCTAAAGAATTGGAAGGATTCTCTTTCAAGTTTTGAGAATTTAATTACTCTAAAATGGCTTCTGTCACTCACTGCACCATGAAAAATGGATATGCACATTCCCAGATGTCTGGACACATGTCCATGGAAAAGTGGGCTTGCTGTAGGCATACCACAGGAATTCTTTATGTAAGCTTTCCTCGTCTAAACTGTTCTCAACAAACATTTTACAGGAATAAATTTGAGCCTGTATGTTCTACAGCCATCCTCCCTGGAATTCTGCATGGCTCATGCAGACACCTTGCAAAAGCCAGAGCAGCATCAATACCATTGGCTCAATTAAATTCCAAAGCTGGGATGATCACAATGATATCAATGCCCAAATTCCGTAGACTTTGAGGAAAAAATAAGGACGGTTATTTTAAATAATTTTTTAAAAGTCCAGCCTACAGTGTTCAATGAAATTTGGAGTTGTTGCAAATCACAAAACATCAATACAGCAAAATACATCAAAAAAACATCAATAAAGCAAAGTAAAATAAATCTGTATATTAAACAATAACTTTTTTCATTAAAAGACACTGGGAAAAAAATCCTATCTGTATTCATGGAAATAAAACATTCCCTTTTTTATGCAGAAGTTTTCCAACCACAGCTGGCCTTTTTCTGCTGCACATTTACTGGTTTTCCCAGATAAAAAGGAAGGTAGGACTATATGGAGCAGCCTACCTGCACACAGAATCCTTGCTGAAGTGTCATCTGCAAGAAAACTGGGAGACAAGGTGCTCACCTGCATTATTTTTCCTTGACAATCTAAATATCCAGTACTCCTCACAGTAACACCACTTTTAAAATAAGAGAGTGTTTACTCTCAAACATTTCAAGAAATCACTGCCCCTTTGGCACAGGGACTGTGCCAAAGTCATACAGCATTTAATCACTTCTTGAAATAAGTTAATTTGTATGTATTGGTGCAGTATAAAACTTTTTGGGAAGATTATTCTATTAATCACAATGAATATACTTAACTCACATTATTCCATCCACCTTGTCAAGGTTCTCAAGGAATGTGGAGTTTGGAGTCATTCTGAGCCCAACATTTTTAACAGAACCATAGAATGGTTTGGGTTGGAAGGAATCTTCAAGATCATCTTGTTCCATGCCCCTGCCATGGGCAGGGACACCTTCAACAAGCCCAGGTTGCTCAGAGCCCCCTCCAACCTGGAACACTGCCAGGGATGGGGCAGCCACAGCTTCTCTGGGCACCCTGTGCCAGGGCCTCCCCACCTCACAGGGAGGAATTTTCTTCTACAAATTCTCTTTACTTACCACCAAGTTTAGCTCAAGTCAACAGATCATGGGTTTGTGAAGTGTTTCCTTTTGGGAAAGCTGTGCTCCTGAAGAATTCCATGTTTCATTGATTTCTCTTTACCAGCAGCAAGAGCACCAAAATCAGACCTTTCTACTACTGCCCCCAAAGAGAGAAACGACTGTGGTTGAGCCCTTACCTGACAGCAATGGATTCCAGGGACTTCTACTTGGATATAGGAAGCTGGATCCTTTAAGAAGGGCAAAGGAATGAAGGCAACATCAAAAAGAAGTTAGGTGTCAGAATTCCATGAAAGGGGAGAATTTGAAAGCAGAAACCCATAAAAGCAAAGCTCTTCTGATGGTATGATTTGAAAATGGAGGAATGGACAGAACAAACATTTAGAGGAGATGAGGAAGAAACTTTGCTTCCTCTTAGTTCCTCCTGCTCTTCTGTCCCTGTCACTCTGAGCATGAAATGAGGAAATGATAATGAGAGACTGGAAGGTCGGGAGGAGCATTGAATGGAATCAAGGCTGGCACAAGAAGGTGGCACAGGACTTGGAAGCCTGGAATATTTTAGTGACATAGCTGGAGCAAAGAAACGCTGCTTTGAGTGACAAACGTGCAGGTCAGGGACCAACATCTGCAGAGGGGGACAAGGCACCAGCACAACCCCCTGCCCTGGAAGAGCAGCAGCACCAGCACAAAAAGAGCTCGCAAAGCACATGCTGGAATTATTTCAAACTTAAATCACAACCTCAACATGATTTCCCTCTGTTTCCTCTCTGTTATTCTTTGGTTGGGTTTTGAGAATTCGTATTTTACAACCAGAAAACAGCCCGAGATTTTCTCTGCAATTTTCAGCATTAAATACCATAAGAAGTTCACAAAATACTTGTTGGGCTGGTTTTAAATATTTATTGCATTCTGTTATTGTAGCTATTAATCTGTATCTGCTTTTTAAGCAGCTGCACAACTCAGTGCCTTGTTTACTACGCAGCCCTTACAGTTTCACACTCCTTCAATCTTTTATCTTATAAAACATCAGGCTAAGCTGAGTTTGAAAACATTATTTTGCAAAATACTTTGCTACAGTTCATGTCTGTAATTCCAAGGAATATTGTTACAGTTGGAGAGTTTGGAAGAGTTCTGGTTTAGAAGACTGTTTTGTTCAGTGGCATGATTCCATATTTTAGGAAGCTCTTTTTAACCACACTCCCACAGGACTCTCATACTGAACACCATTACCTAAAGTACTTATTATGTTTAAAGCAGCCCTGGAAAGTTTCACATTTCACTGTTCCAATTAAATATTTTGTTTAAAACGGCCCATAAGTTTCAGAGTTTTGATATTTTAGGGATCCAATTATGATCTTGAATAAATGCCCTATAAATACAAGACTAACCACAAGCAAACAAGAACAACTGTTGTGTTTTAATTTTCTAGAAATCTGGAGCATCAAAGGGTATTTCTCCAATAAGCTGAAAAAGAAGAAAATATCTGCATAGTCCAGGACTGAAACAAGCGTACTGTAAGATACTTAAATGCTCCTTAATAAATTAATAAAGGAAAAAAATTGAAGAGGTTTTTCTAATAAGTGGATCATGGTGAGCTAAAGTGTTATTTCAATTATTACAGCATTTAATGTGTTTAGCTCTACCTCCGTGAAACATTCCACACAGTACACACAAAAAGTGCCTCTCTGTGTGCCCCAAGGCTGCTAGAGAAGGAAAGGATACTCCAAATTATTCCTCTGGGACATATTAAAGAGCAAGAAGGAGGAGTGAAAAGGAATCAGTGCTCTGAGCTGACAGGAGCAACAGAGAAATAAATAAAAATAAACCCTGTTCCTGATAATTTCCAGGAAGCTCAAGCAGCAGGTACAACAATGTGGCATTGAAATCTTGAGGGGGAGTCCCGAGGAAAATAAGCTTGTGCTGGGAAATTGGCAACTGGCTTTTTCATTCAAATAACAGGTAGTCAAGAGAAAAGAAGAGAAAAAGCAAACATTGCCAATATTTTGGCACTTGTAGGAGTTCTCCTAAAAAAGCATATCTAGGTTCTCTCCAGCTTTAACCTGAGAAAGAAATGCACATTAATGCTGCAAAGGAGCTGACACTTTTAATCTGCAGCCCACTCAGCCAAGGAACATCCACTTATATACCCTCATGCATTATTCAGCAGGAAAATTGAAATAATCTACCCGTGGTTAAGCAGCTCGGAAGCAAATGCAAATCAAGGGAAAGCAGTTGAGAACGAGGATCATTCACAACTCCTGACACTCCTCCACAAGACTGGAGCCTCCCGTGGGAGCAGCCGAATCATTACAGAGCCCGGGGCTGTGCCTGGGAATTGGCCCCTTACAAACACTGGCCTGTGCCCATGCTTGGAAAAGGAACTGGCTCAGCTTTTATTCAAGTAGATTCTTCCTTGTCAGTGAAGGTGGGTGCTTGGGCACACACCTGAGAAAGTCTGAAGAATTATTATTATTATTATTATTATTATTATTATCATCATCATCATCGTCATCATTATCACTATTATCATTATTATCATTATTATTATTATCATCATCATCATCGTCATCATTATCATCATTATCATTATTATTATCCCATGATCATAATAGCACTGGCTACAATCCTCTTTGTTCTTCATCTGACTTGTGAACATTTGGGCGTGCAAAATAAAATTATATACAAAATCTTCAGTAAGGGAAGAAGTTATTGCTGTCACCACCTTCCTTTTCAGTACTGAGATTTTATGGGAAATATCTTAGGCCTTGATTTACAGCAATTATTTTATTATCTTTAGGAATATACATGAAGATCAGAAAGAATAAATTAATTTTTTTGCCTCCATCCCAGTCAGCTGTTTAGAAGTTATCCACCATTACTTACAGGCTAATGTGAACAGGAGAGGGATGCATAATTCTTGCAAGCTTATACAAATTACTCTGCATAAATTCTCCATGAAATCTACATAAATCTTATATCGTGAAGTATTTCCACATGCCTAAATTTATTTTCATCGAGGTGGTTGTAAACACTCAGGTGGTTGTAAACTCCATGCATTAATGTTTTCTTTATCAGAATTTAATAGTTTTAACCCCTGTGGTTTTAAGGAAAACCATTACTGCTTTGTTTGTGTTTCATTTTTCCCCCACAGATCTCCCACAGCAGAGAAGTTTTCAATTCAATGGAATTGGATGGAATTGGCTACTCTAGACCTGATTTCATGAAATTATGAAATTACAAAATGACAGAAAGCAGAAAACATTCCTGTCATAACCATAAAACTATGAAGTGTAAAATAATGAATAAAAAAGTAAAATAGGCCTCACCCCAGGTAACAAAAAAATCCATTAGGGTTATATATCTTTGCAGTCCTTTCAGAAATATACTTTACTATCAGATAGCCTAAAGAAAAAAAAATCCCAAATTTCAGACATTCCAGGTGCAATGAGAAAAAAATGTGTTCCTACACGCAGAATTTGTGATGAAAAATTGCTTCAGAAAGAATTTGGTGAGTTCAATCATTATTTCCCATCATGGATTTTGAGTTAAATTCCCTGTGCTGTAGTGATTCTGCAGCAGCAGACACCACTCAGCCCAGGGAGCCCAGGACAGAGAGAACAGGGCTGGAAAGTAAAGTTTTATGGAAAGTAACCAAGACATTTTGAATGTTCATATAATCCACACCAGAACTGCCATGGGGCCTTTTGGAAGATTTCCACAGAGATCTCCACTTTTCCCCAGGAAGCCCAAGCACATCCCCACAGAATGTTATCTCTGATTTGGTCCTTCAGAGGTGATGCTTCACTACAGAGTTAGAATAAATATTCCACACACTGGAGGTATTTCCTTGCCAAAAAATTACCCCTAAATTCCAGATCAACTGAAAGCTAAAAAGATACCTTGCAATAAGCTATTTATGTCACTGGCACATTATAAACACGTCCTTAAAATTAAACTGATTATTCATTTAGGTTGAATAATTAAAAATCTCCTCTGCTTCAGTTGCTGACCCAGGATACAAAGCAATGGCATCCCAGAAATAAAGGAGATGAAATATGTAATTTTGCAAATACTTGAGAACTCTCTTTGCATTTAAACTAAAATGACCTTATCCTGAATTTTATGCAGTAAAAGAGAAAAACTTGAGTATCAGTCGACAGAGATCTGACTTTAATTTCAAATGTCACGTGGGTCAGTGCTAATTACACTGATCCTTTTCAAAATGTCTGCAGGGAAAACAAAACAGCACAAAAAAGTAGCCCTAATGGCTTTATTTTATACACAAGTAAATCTTGACTCTATGTGTTCCATTTTACACGATTAAAAGATATTCAGCTTTACAGAAAATATCCTTTATCTAATGAGAGAAGACTGATCTGGATTTGATCACCGTAAAAGTCACCCATTCCCATCTTGCCACATCAAGAGTAAGTAACTCTAAAATGTTATTTAACAACATACCAAAGCTATTTGAAAAGGACATCCAGCAGAGGTGACCTTGCATTCTCAAAGTCAAATTTTAGGAGTACTGACCAAAGAAACCAAAAAAATAAAAAACTTGCAAGAATTCTGAGACTTCTTTACCATGACATGATACTTGCCTGAACTTCCCTTATTGCCTGGGAGGAATTCAACCATAATGGGGAATTCAAGCCTCCACATTCATGTATTTTAATACTCATTATTTTCCTATTTCTTTTTAGTTCCTGCAAAGCTTAATGGACTTGAGCATGATTATTAAAATGCTGTAAATAAAAAAAAAATAAAAACAAAACTTGAAATATTTTTAAAAAATCAAAAAGTGGAGATGCAGTAAAGGACATTCTAAAATTGGAGCCTGTTTTGTTGGGGATGGGAGCAAAGTGTCTGAGCCATATGCTGGTGTAACACAGGCACACTGGATATGAAGCTTATGTCATTGCAGCTTGCTCCTTCAGAAAGCAGCTATGGCAGAAATAACCCCCAAGTTTTACATTTCAATTTACATTCAGTTCCAGATCAGCACCAACATTTGGATATCAGAAGCCCATTCGAGTTCATCTTCCTGTGTCAAGAGCGTGCTGTTACCAAATAATAAATATAAATAAATAGGTTTTAAACAACTCCTTACACCCAGCTTACTCCCTTTTTTTCATTTGGGCAGAAGACCAGAAGAGAAGCAGATTTTTTAAATCTGCACAGTTATCTTTGAGATGGCATAGGACACAGTCCAGCCACTGCCAGAAAAAAAAAAGAAAAGATTTTGTGTTTTTTTCTTCTCCAACAGGAAACCCAAACACACCCTAAGATAAGGCCCTAGCCTAAATCCGCAATAATTTCTGTGGCTTTTATCCAGATTTACACTTCTTTAATGCAGAACTCGATTTGTCACTTGCATAACAGAGTTTAGACACCAGGAAAACTCCCCCTGTCATTTGAACTTTCTCCCTCTTCAGCCAGCACAGAACAAACTGCAACTGCTGATTTGGACACAGCCATGGGTGGACAAAAACACAAACTGTACTTGGATAATCCCACACTGAGGGTTTTTTTCAGAAATAAGCAAATAAAAGTAAAACAATGAACAAATCTGAAATTCTTTTAAGCCTACCATCTTACAAAAATGTTTCCCAAGCACTCCTCTCTAAATCTCTGGACACACCAAAAATTATGTTTACTTGCATAAAATTTCTGCCAGTACATAACTTTGAAATGCACTTTCTAAGATAAGAGCCTGGACTCCACAGAAGGATGAGAAATGATGTCAGTCCACAGGATTTTGACTCTTACTTAAAAGAAAAACCCCACAAAAAATCCTGCAGTGCAGGCATGTGGAGAGAAAGTTCCACCAGCTTTGGAGGTAGAGTGGCTTCAAGCTTCAGTTTTTGTCAGGAAAGATGATGGAAGGGAAAACCTTCTCCATCCCACCATCATGAGAAAATGTCTGTCCTCCCACTGTGCACAGCCAAAGCAGCAACGAAACCCCACCCCACACACACAGAAAGGTGACAAAAAGGAAAACACAGTCCTGCATAAAAAACCTAAAGCATGTCCTATATTAGCAACCTAGCTAATGAAATTTGCTTTTGTTTATTTGAAATAAACAATATCAGACTAGTTCCTATTTTTTTTTTTTGTCTCGTGGTTAATTTCACATGGAAGAATGTTCCTCTGTTGCTTATGAAGATGTCTGAATAAACATTGCTATGCTAATGGATCAAAAGATCAAAAGTATTCCATCCTAAGTACAGAGTAGAAAGGAATAAAGTCACCAGACTCTTGGGATCACTTTTAACTTTTTTTTTAATTTCTAAACTCCAATCTCAATGTCACAGACCTTGCAAAATGTGGAATTCCATCAAAGAAGTGTTTGCAAAAGGAAAAGAGTTTTAGCTTTGGATCGAGCTCTGAAAAGGTGGCAAAGACCACCCTGCACATGGCTGGAATTGAGCCTTGCTCTCTTTTACAATGAGGGAATGATTTTCCTTATCCCAGTTATCTTACAGTTTTGTACAGAATTGCTTGAGGGAAGCAAAAATCAATACATGCAGAAATTGTTGCAGCTTCTTCAGAGAGAAGAAAAGGATGTATGTTAGAGGGGAACAGAAGCTGAATTACCCAGCAAAGAGCTGGGAGAGCACAGAGGTACAATACAGAACAGAGCTGGCACTGGCAGAAGTGAAAGAAAAATGAGGAAAGGTGACAAGAAAAGAAAGAAACAGGGAAAAAACCCATGATTACATGGCAAAGGGATCCAAAACAGGCAAGATGCAACCAGCTGAACAAATGATAATATCTTTATCTGGGGTGAAATTAGTAGTTAGACAAATCCAATCAGGATTTGAGTGCTAGGTGCTGAATAAAAGGCTCTGGATGTGGCAGCTGCTGGGGCAGAACACTGACCTCATTCCAAGCATTCCTCAAGCCACGTTGATGCTGCCAGGCTGCACCAACAACCTCCTGTGGCAAAGCTTTTGGAATGAAACACAGTCCAAATCTCAGCTCAGGGCTCCCAGTCTGTGGCCTCCCAGGTACTGCCTCTCAGAGTAAAAAACTTCTGGTATTGCCCTCAAATTTTTTCTTGGTCCCAGCTCAAGGAACTTTTTCTTGCCTTTTTGCTACATTGCAGGTCATTGCAAGTGGTTCTTTGTTGGTTTTTGGGGGTTTTTTTGGGTTTCCACGCCAGGAAAATCAACTGTGCCATGGAGCAGGACCCAAGTGCTTGTCCCTGCAGCCAGGTCAGTGCCAGAGTCCCTGTGTGGGTCACAAAGGACCAGAGCATCTCCTTCCCTCCCTCCAGGATCCCGACCTCCTGCTCGTTTTTAAGCCAGGGGATCACAGCACAACCCCTTGGAGTAGATGAGGGAGAAAGAGGCATCAGGCTTCTCAGCATCTCACATTCTTCAGGTGACTGCTTCATACTGAATGCTAAATTAAATTGCCCTGGAACACCTGCAGATAAGGGGGGACAATTCTGAGCCACCAGTACTTGAGAATTCTTTATTCAAAGGCATTTTTCATGGAATTATCTGGAAATAGTCAATTGACTGCTGAAATACAGCTAACAAAATATACCATTCCACTTGTTATTTTATTTGTTTATATATGCATCATTTCCTGCTTTTAATTTTAACTCCATGCCCTCTAAGAAATGCAATCTCACAGACAGATCTTCCCCTTTATTTTCCTGTAATAATGTCATAGCAGTTTTCTCTAGCTATTTACAATCTCTTCGTTTCCTTCACAGCTTTTCCAAGCCATGGAATGAAGAATTATGTAAAAATAGGCCACAAAAAACCAGACACACTTGATCTGCACAGCAAAAATAGAGCTCTTTAGCACCTGGCATTCTCAAGAGTGGTAATGAAGCTGGCAAGATAAGCCAGGCTTTGACCCAAAATAAAAAGCTTAGCCCTCAAAAAAAGGATAAATCTCAACTAACACAAAAATTCTGTCTTTTGGTTTCTTGCAAGGTGTGACCCCAGACATCTGGACAAGCAGAGGGCTTGGGCTTCCCCTAGGTGGGAAATGCAGGAAGAGGACAAGCAACACACATGGAAACATTAATTTTAGCCTGTCATAATCCCTGAGGGCAAATTACAAATACACCCTGGTGCCTGCAATCCCAGGAGTGCTCATGGCTAAGGGGAAGCCAAAAGAAAGGAAAGGGACTCAAAGGACAAACCAGCAAGCCTGCACTTGGGAGGTTTTTTTTCAGGAGCAACAAATAAATTCTTCAGGATAAATAACTGATCTGTGTTGAATTACAGATTTGATGAGGCACATTTAAAACTGAAAATGCATCACAGAAGTTATGTTAAATTTTGCTACCTCAGATGTTCCAAAGAGATGTAAGAGGCTGTTTCCCAAGATGAAAATGCTATAATGTGAAAGATTATGCAGAGAGAATGGAAGTTTATCAAGTAATAGGGTTTTTGGTAAGAGAACACATAGGAGGAGGAACAAAATCTGGACTTCTGCAGTCAGCAGAAATATATAACAGAAACCAGAGATATCTCCACATATACACAGAAAATACAATCTTAATGTTGTAAATCTTCAATTCAATAAATCTTTTGTTGTTTTCATTCAGCAGGGATTTCACCCAGTTAGAGCCACTTGGATGGATAATATTTAGTCTGCAACATTTTCTGAATCAAGGTGGCATCATAATTTTGTCTTTTATGAACCATTCTGAACAATTAGTTCAGCAACACTACCTAGAAAATGGAAGAGAAAAGAGGCTTTTGGCTTCAAAATCTGAAATTATCAAGATGCATAGAATGGAAAAGTTAAAAAAATCAAAGCAGAAATGAGATTTCCTAAGGAAACAATCTTGTTGGACACCACGAGGTCTCCCAGGCCATGCAGGGCAATGAAAATAAAATTGGAGAAATAAAAATCTCCAAACACCAGCTCATTCATAGGGAGAGGGAACGATAGAAAAGATTCAAGTAGCATCATTAGGTTTGGATTCCCTGGAATCTCTCTTCAAGATCCTAAGGAGACGTGATTTAAATACTCAAAGTGTTTACTCTGAACATGTCTTCCACAGTGTGACAAGACCTTGACTTCAAAAGCTGCATCTTACCCTGAACTCCATGGGAAAGACTCAGAGCCAGCCCAGGAGATTGAGATATAAATGGAGTGACAGCAGCAGCGTGAAATATTGTGAGCAGTGTGAAATACAGTGTGAAATATTACACTCATTACAAAGCTCTGCGCTCCAAAGCCTGTCCCTCTATCAAGCCTCATCTATAATTTGACAACAAACAGGCTTCTGGGATGATACTATTTCCTTTTAAAGAGCCTGAATATTACCAGATCAATTTTCACGAAGTTCTGACAGTAGTACCTTGTTATTAAAATCAGAGTATTCATGAGGCATTAAAACAAATTTCTTCAGTGAAACTTCGCTTCTTAAATTGTCAAACCATTGTATATTGAATGGAAAACATAACATCATTTCTATAAATAATGGAGTTTGACTGAAAACTGCTATGTTGAGCTGTTAAAAATTATGTCAATATAAATTCAGCATAATAGAAAGAGGAGTTGCAAGTAAGGAAGTCAATGTAATGTAATGTAAATAAATATAAACAGAGATTAGCAGTTATATAGTCCAGTATTAGCAATTGAATAGTCCAACTTAACCCTTTTCAAGTTTATTTGAACCAATCTAAAAGTGAGATAGTAGCCTTAAAATCATGCAAATATTTAGTTTTCTATTCATAGGAAGTTTTTTTAAAAATACAAATACTTGTTTCATACAATTGCAAAATTAATAAAATTACATCTGTATTTGGAAGGCTTTCCTCATCCACATCCAATTATTCCATGCATGCTTCTCTCTTCCCCAAATAGGAGTTCTATTCCTTTCCATAAAGCAATGATGGCACATAAAAATCCACATACAAGTTACAAACCTAACCCTGTGCCATCAGTCTTAACTTTGTGGTCTACTTTTAACCTAATCACAGAAAGGAAATTATTGGGTGCATAAAGAGGTTTGTGATGAAGTGCTCAGCATAAGGACATACATTACACTCAGAGTTTCATGAGGTTTTGTTTTATCTTCTCTTCCCTTTTTCCTTTTTGGGTTTTTGGTTTTTTGGGGCAGGGGGTTGGAGAGGGATTTGACGGTTTTTTGGTGAGGAGTTTGTTTGCTAGGTATTTTTAATTCATCTCTGCATTTACTTTGGGAAACACAGGAATTTTCTTCAGTAATCATTCCTGACTATTTTTAACCATCTCTATTTTGCCTTTTTTTTTTTTTTTAATCTAGCATTTATTTCATGTGCTTTCATCTCCTTTTCCTGTGTTCTCACCATTGTAAATGGAAGGAATAGAGAGCCCTGGGAGCCCGCACACATCTCTTTCCCCACTTGTCCTACCTCTATTTTTGACCTGGCTCCACTGTTTCTCTGTTAGAAATCCCACGTGGCATTTGACACAGTCTTAGAGAGCTCTTGAGGCTCGTGTGGAAAAAATGATTTAAAGAAAACACATTAACTTTTGAGGAATACAAGAACTCTCTGGAAAGCTCTTCAAACAGCTTTCCTTCTTTAGCATCCTTTACTGGGCAGCCTGATATCTCAGATCTGAATTGACACATCCCTTATCTCAGCAACCGTTTGTCTCCTAATAGCCTAATATTGGTGTGGCCATGCAAACCCTCCTGTTTTGTTACACTGAGACCTAGATATAGAGATAGATAGAGATAATATCATGATTGAAATGCACAGATCACATACTTCAGTGGGCACAGCCTCTTAGAAAAGGCACAATTACAGTAAATTGAGGGATACCGATTTTAGTGGAGCCTGAGAAAAGTTAGCAGAGAGTGCCTCAGATAATGCTGACCAAACTGCAGCAGAAATAAACCCCATCATAAACGTGGTGGTTTCTTATATCTGATTTAAGCCTCAGAGATTTTCCCTCTCCAACATTTCAGCTCTGAGTTGCTCAGGAAGGAAAATGTGGCACTGACACAGCACAGCTGAGGAGTCTCAGCCACACTCAGGGCCCAGCTGCAGCAGGCAGAGTGGTTCAGGAAACAATACACGCCTGTTCAAAGAAGGGGTGATCAACTCCAGAACAACTAAAACAAAAGGATCCAGCCCCATCAGATCACAAGACCAGGACACAGTTTTCCAAATCTCATTGACAGTATTGCAGGTCTTTAACAAGGCAAAATGTTTTTCCTGGTTCTAATCCAGTTCAAACAGGAATTAGTTAATATAAAAGATGTAATCTGCACCATGAGAAGGTCAGACAGCATGATCACATAAACCTCTTCCAGTTAAGCGACCTATGACCTATAAAACCGAATCAGAGATGACTGAACAAATTTCAGGTCACAGATAAACTCAAAAGTACTTTTTTTTTTACATCCCCTCAGCCCAATTCCAGTCAGTTAAAGACATCCTGGTGTAGGATCATCCTGGTGTAGGATCAGGCACCAGGCTGAATCACAAAGCAGATTCCTGAGGGATGGGTCATCTGCTGACCATTCCCAGTGACTCCAAGGGGAGATACAGGGGTCAGAAGGATCCAGCTACCACTGAACAACACTGGGAGTTTCACTCACAGGGTGTAACTGAGAATCATGATTGGAAGCTCCAGTTTGCCTGAAATATTAGTTCAGAATTGCAGGCTTTGGGGCACTTGCACTGCTGTCTGCTCCCAACTTGCCCCTTGTCCTGCATAGTGAGCTCAATGGCATTACCCTTTTATGGAATCCACCAGAATTCTGAGGACAGCACAACCCACTAAATTCGTTTCTGTAGAGCAAGAAATTAACTTTTTCATTTGCTAACCTGTTTGATATACAAGAGTACATTCCATTTTTGTCCCTGTAGGAGCCACTGTCCCTGGCAACCTCTAATCACTTTTTTCTACCTGTGTTTTATGGCTTTATTTCTTTTTTTAATTCTGTCACTTGCACTAGGTTCTGTATACGGCCTTTGATTTAACTTCCCGATACAGTGGGTCAAGACAGTGAAAACTACTAAAAAAAAAATCAAAGGCAAAAAAAGCCACTACTAGTGAAAGAATTGTGTCTTGAAGGGCTTGGGAAAGGTTTCTGAGCCGACTCTGATGGAAGAGCTCCCACGACAGGAATGTTGCCAAAAACAGCACAGTTGCAACCGCTGGGTACAATGGTCCCAGCCTGGAAGGTGCAGAGAAGGTGAGAGACACTTGTGCTGCTGGGAGCCAGTGGACTGGCAGCTGGCTGGAAGCCAGCCTGGGGGAGGCAGGAGCTAAACTGGAAACGCTTCCAGCCATTTGGATCTGGGTGTCAAGAGCGGGGCAAGGCTCAAACCCAGAGCAATTCCCCCCTTCCTTTCCCCTGCCACCTTCCCAGGCATCTCCAGGGGTGTGCCAGCGTGACCTGCAGCCACTGCTCAGCCCAGAGCTCTGCCTGACACCAAAACTAGCTCAAGGGCACTGGAAGCAGCCTGGGATCCCTCCAGTGGGTTATTTTTGGCTCAGGCACCAGGCTCTCCTGGTTCAGTCTGTGAAATAAACGCTGGCAGGAGTAGCAGTGGCAGGCGTTGCCTACCTGGCAGGTGGCAGGGACACACTGCAGGCTAGTTCCCCAAAGCAGGCCAGAGCATCCTGCAATCAGCTGCACTTACACATGGCACCTGATCTCTCCTCTCCTTCCTGCTCAGAATTTCAAGTAAGCCTCAGAAATGGCCACACACTCCACAGAATTTGCACCCCTCAGCCTGCAGTCCTTGTTACATGCACAGAATACACCCAAGTTCAAAGGCCAAGACCAGCTTCTGAAAATGAAGTTTAAACTCTGAAATAAAGCAAATTACTGTACGATCTTGCACCAATGCACACACTGAAATAACTAACTTGTGATCAAAGGGAAAGGGAAAACCATGGTAAGTTTTTCAAGCTCTGCCCTACATTTCAGTATGTAATTACATTAACACACAATTCCCAGTTTTCCAATTTGTTTGCTGACACGTAGCAAGACCGAGCACAGGAAATTCTATTTCTTGCAACCATTTGGAGGAAAACAGAGAAATAATAGCAACAGATTTATTTCATACCAACCAGTATTTGTTTGCTTGCAACCCAGCCTAAACATCATTAATGCAAAGGGGTCTTTTTCTATGGACACAGGAAATAATGATTAGTTTGGCACAGATATTTGAAAGAAATTGCCAAAGAAACACAGAATTATGATATCCTACCACACAATATGCATTTGAAAGGTGGGAAATTCACATCTCGGTGGTTTTGCCATCCAGATTACACAGATATCATCCTTCCTCCACGTTAAATGCTCACTACCATTTGAAACAGGTAGGGTTGCTCACAAATGACAACTGCACAGGGCTACAATAGATGTTTCTGTCCCTTTTGCTTCTATTAAATAACAAGTGATAAAAATAGAACAAGTCACTGCACATTGCCGACAGTTTTGTAGATTTTCCTTTTGCTTTGCTGCCTTTTCCTCTTTCTGCTGTTATCTGTCTCAATCTGATTTCCCCCAGCTTGAGGAGTATTCTCCAGGCATTTGATTGATGAAAATCAAAATTACTGAACAGTTCCCCAAATCCAAATAAATAAGTAAACAAACAGAATATTCCTTGGGCTGGCCAGCGTTTAATAGCAGCATTTGCAGCTGAAAAACCAAGATTGCTGACCTCAATCACTCTCATCTAATTAAAGAAAATGAGTTAGAAAAGCAATTCTACCACAAACCAGCTAATATTCTCGTGTTCTGAAATACCTGTTCTGCTTATTCTACAATAAAATACACATTCCTTATGTTTACAGTCACAATGTCAGTTAAAAACCCCAAATTTTTACTCATACCTGAAAAATGTTTAATTTCAAAGCAATTTCTCTATGTGGAATACATCTACAGACTCTATTAGCAGATTTTCAAAATTATCAAAATAAAAACACCCATGTGAAAGCACAGACAAACCATCACACACACACATCTCTCTGCATAATTATAGAGGAATACAGGAACTCTGACTTGAAGCCTAGCAACAGTATCCAAGTATTAGTTAGTCTGCTAATCAACTACCAAAAACTCGCACACCAGCTCAGTGTGCTTCATCTTCCTAAAGCAAACAAAAAGCCAGACAAAAGAATCCTATCATTCCTAGCTCCTGAGCTGCTGAAGGACAAGATGCACAATAGAAAACAAACCTTGTTCACTTGAGGAAGAACAACCCATGTCATTTAGTCCGTCTGAAAATTCATCCCATCACAAAGAACCAAGGCAAAAGAGAGATTTAAAAATAGGTTATCCAAGCCAAAGGATTATCAGCTTGCAACATACTTAATATCTGCATATCTGTATCTAATGAAAGCTTCAAAATTCTTACATATATGATTGGGTTTTGTACCTCCATCCTATAGAAGCCATAGTAAATTCTGTACAGCAAATGCTTCCTAAATCTGCTGTGCTCATTTACTCACAGACAGCTGCAGGCTGGATGAAAACAATCAGGGATTAACTTTTCTATTCATCACATCTTTTAATCCATTACTTTCTCTTAGTTTGCAATAAATAAATGCATAAAGTGAAATAAATTATAAACGTGCTATGGCTAGTTAAAAAAAGAAGAAGTTTAAAAGGGACACTATTACTATTAAAATTATCATGAATTATTATTTTTAATGGTGTGCAACTGTTTACATCAGGCATATGTGTAAGTTCTTCCTAGAAGGAAAAAAGAAGATGCAACAATAGTAACTGAGCTGGGACGCACTTCTTGGTCCCCAAGACTTCCAAAATAATCAATAATTAAAATAAGCTACTCTGGTGCTGTTATTATTCCTCAAAAAAAACTAATTTGGGAGCATGATGAATTGAAATAATCTGGGAAGCCACACTAAGCATTTCATACTGCTTGTAAAACAAGTTTCTAAGTACCTTATGGTAATAGGGTTTCTTGCTTTATGAAAAATACTAGTATAATTTGTTTCAAATAGGATTACTTTTAAATAATACAGCAATTTCCATCCACCTTTCAAACATCTGCCAAGAAAACAAAAGGGATTCCCTCATAAAAGACATAAATACAATGAAATCTAGATCTTGTTTTTAATCCTTTATGGGTATCCTTTTTTCCTGTCCTTGGATTCCTTTATCTTTTCTGTTTGGTTCAGTCTTACAGAACTGCCTCATCCCAGTCTGCAGTAAGAACTTTCCTGGTAGAATCAGCCAGGTGGGTTTTATTGGACTAAAGCCAAAGGAATCCCTTGCAAGGCTCTTTCTTTATAGGTTTGTTCACATTACTCCATGGGACATTATTCTCATCTTTTTTGGCTCTAAACTAAATATTTTTTATATTTTTCTTCTTCTTCCAGAACAGCTGGAAGTCTTACAATTATTGTGAAGAAGCTTATTTTATATGTGCCTAATTTTCACCTCTGTCTGATATAAGTGCTTTACAATTAAATTAAAAGAAGAAGGAAGAACAATCTCAGTGGGATTTAATCTCTGCTGTAAATCAGAATTTTCTACTTCTAAAGTAGAGTCTAAAATAATTATAAAGTGCAGAGAGATTGGGATTATTAAACGAACTTAAAATAATAACAAGGTTTAGTGAACTTGTTTGGTATCAAAATTCAGGATGTAACCAAAACCACACTTTCAGAGAGATGAGTGATCAAAAGTTTCTCAGGAGACTTGACAGTATGAATTGTCCTCATCTTCCTGAGGATATTTCCCAAGCTCTTCACTCTTCCTTCCCCCTCTGCTGACTCTAAGAAGGTGCATTACTCAAGTGATGTAAGTTGGAACACATCCAGACTACAGAGCACAGTGGATAACCATACAAGCACGAGAAGCAAAAGCCAACTTTGCTGAAGCTGAAATGCTGACATCACTCTGCACATTCATCATCACAGCAGCTCTCAGCTTTTCTGCTCAGGATTCAGTTCTTTGATTTACTCTTCTTTTTTCTTTTTTTTTTTTTCCCCACTGGGAGATGCTCCAAAAATGGACATTTCAACAGCTGCATTTTTCATAAGTAATAAAACTTAAAGGACAAATGTCCAGCTCAATTAAATTAGGTGGGAGGAAATAATATAACCTGATGTTTACACTTTAAGAAAAATTTATTAATTTAAATAGTCATGCTCAATCCACCATCTTGCAAAATCTGCAAGTGAATAATGGAAGTACCAATATATCTATTTTTCAGTGGCAAAAATGAAGGCATCAGAAAAATTTGGAGAATCTTCCCGTGGAAAGTATTTTCTAAGCATTTTTCTAGAAATCACCAAATTCTACAAGTTAGCAAAAGAAAAGCATTACCCACATGTAAATATAAACAGCAATAAGATGCTCAACCTAGTAAGAATAGCATGTTCATTTTAAATTAATGTTTTACAGATTATTAATAAATATAGAAGGATGAAGAATTCTTACATGGAAAGGGAAAATAAACCCTTCCATGCTGTCTCTGAACTTTTATGCAGAAGTTATGACTTTGGTGCATTTTGCTCTCAGTTTTCTCAGTGCACTCTGCAAGAGCTGAAAGCACTACAAGAACTCACATTACCACAGAACTTTCAACCATATCCCTGTAGATCACATGCAGCCAGGAAGGGAAAGTAGTCTTTAATTCACATCCTTAGTTTTATATTTCATGTGAGCTGGCCTAATTTCCCATATTAATGAAATACTCGAGCCAGAGATTTGCCTCGCTGAGTTAAATCAGTGCAGGCGACTACACAGAGCCTCCTGCTGCAAAAGAAATGCCTTTTTTTATTCGACTTCAGGCTGTTTCTGTGGAACTTTAATTAATTTGAATTAAAGCATTTTAACCCATTTTATTAAACTGTACCAGGCACTTGTATCAAACTGGCTTTTATTTTAGTGGCAAATCTCTCTGTGTATAAAGATCTTGAAAGAGCCTCCAGTTTTTTTGTCAAGGGCCCATAAGGTTTGTCACTACCCTTAATCTCACCAAACTCAGTGACAGGGAATGCTTTCATGGATATGGGGATTTGGCTCCTGCCATATAGGAATTTTAGAGAAGCATCTTTATCCATTTTCATTTTCTGATCAATTATTCCTATTAGAGAGCTGCTTTAGGCGAGGCCAAAATAACCTGAAAGCACCAGTCTGGCTCTTCCAGGTAAGTGGATGTGTATTTAGTCTGCTACAAACTGACTGATTTATACTTAGAAAGCACTTACCACTCATCAGATTTTCCTTTTCAGAGTGTATTTTTGGAAACATTTCAGCTTTTTCTGTGTCTACATTTTTTTAAAAAGAGTTACTTTTCAAACCTCTTTGAAATGTCACCAGCGCTGTGGTTGTATCTCACACAGAATCAGTCTTAATGTCTTTGCAAAATCCTGGCACAAACAAGCAAAACTTATTTCAGAGTCTACAAATATTTTGCTTACCAATATCAGCTTCCCTGTGATTCTTGATGTATTCAGCAAGCTCAAAGTTTCCTGCTATTATAGCCACCTAAAGGATTGTAAAAGAGGCACAATTAATACATTGGCATCACTTGCTAAGAAGGAGATGTTACATGACTGACAAACATCAGGCAAACGTATTTTCATTTCACCAAGTGGAGTAATTCTATTACTTTCGTTCTGCAATATATATATCTGAAACACCAGTGAGAAATGAGATGTTAATCTGTTTGTAAGAGCACTGCCAGTCCCCCAGCTGCCCATTTCCCGGGAATTCTGTGGTGGCAGTCTCAGGAGGCTGCTGGAAGAGCTGCTGCAGCAGTGAACATGAAGCATCCCCAAAGCTCTGGGGGCTACACAGGTGTGTGGGGAATGCTGCAGGAGAGACACTGCAGATGTTATGTCCCTTGAATTGCTCCTGCCTCGCTCCTTACCTGAGCAATAAAAGCAGGAGCTGAAATGCAAAGTACATGAGAGAACCAAGAGCTACCAGTATTCAGGTACCACTAAGGCACCAAAAAACACACTGAGAGACTGGTTAAGTTTATGCATATGTATAGAGTTTAAAACATCTAAATACATCGAGTTCTAAAATAACATTTTTTCATTTATTTCCTGGTTGTTGAACACAGATCTGAATTCTTATTTAAATGGACTTAAAAAGAAAAACATCTCTGACAGATGCGAGGGAAGCAATTCAGTTTTGCCATTGCTGACCTCTCCCTTTTTCTCCCTTTTTCTTCTCTTTTTGCCCTGAATATCAAGGAATTGCCTTTTCTGGCCCCATTTTGCAGCTCTGACAAATCCTGTTCTCTAATGGCACTGTGGCTTTCCTGATGTATGTGCAAGGCATAAGCTGGGCTCATCATCCTCTCTCTTTAACTTCCAATTCTCAGCCTGGCTGGCTCCAGGTTCCTAACAGCAACATTTGTGTGCAGCTCCGAGGTTTTCTCTGCATTGTAAGGAAGTGATAATACTTCTCTCTGATATTGCCCCTAATTAGCAGTAAAATTCCAACAAGGGGGGGAATTCAGCAGTGACAGGCAGCTTGCTAGACAGCAGCCATGGTACTAAATGAAAGAATTTTTGATACTGAGCAGATTTTACACCTCAAGTACAAACATGCTCTTCAAGTGATAAACACACTTTATTACTTGGGGGGAAAAAAAAAGATATTTCCAGATAACTAAGAGACAGCTTGACAGGGAATTGTTCCCATATTTGCTTCTGAACCAAGCAGGAGATTCAGCAAGCTCAAGGAACCATTTTTCTCAATTTAATTCACTTCGATGTGCTAAAAACAGTATGTAAAATCCTTACAGCAAAATGAAGGAAAGATATGTTAAGATCTAAGGAAAGCAAGGAGAAGTTAAAAAGTACAAATATTTCTTGGCATAACATCAATGCACTTCACTTAAGTTTGATGGGTAAAATGTGTGGGAGAAAGTGAAGTCAGAGCAAAATCGGAAAGACACAAAATTATACTCATTCAGTTTGTACAGTTGCAAACCACAAAGCACGGCAACCTCAGCCCTTCTCCCATCCAAATGTGTCTTAAACCAAAATTATACTGAGTTCACATGAAAATGTAAATGTGAATACATTAGGACCAGTGAATAGTCTTCACAAGATCCAGAGCTGCAACCAAATGAAGGTGGTGGAAATTCTCTCCTTGATCAAGTACCCAAATCAGACTAACTGAAGTTCTATATTTGTACTAAATTTCTTTGTACTTTAATAAAAAATAGTAATGTAGTGCCTTGGCAGAAAATACTAGAGTTTGATTCTCTCCATGCTTCATAATTCACATGGTTTTAAATAGCCATAGTTTGCTTTTCAGGATGTTCTGTAGACAAGTGCTAGATTTAAAATTAAGAGGTTATGGCAGGAAAGAAGGTTTTGTTTGAGATTTCTTTTGATCACAAGACATCTCCTCTTGGCAGTGAAAAAGTAGCACAGCCAGCAAAACTGCAGTGAGAATTTGCTTCCAATTCCAGTAGGAACTGGATTCCAGTCATCAAAATGCATCACGTGCATGTTTACAGACATGAAATATCTCCATGAAAGGCTGGAGGTAGCACTTTACAACTAGGGGCTATCTACTGACTCTGTTATGCTGAAGCTTCAAAAATTGCAGCTTTCCTAAAACTGCATATGCAGCAGTCTTGCCATAATTCAGGTTCCTTCATTCCTGCAGCAAACGTTCTTTCACGTCGTCCTTTTGACATTTGTCTCACATCAAAGTCTGCATGTCCTCAGTCACGTTATTCTGCAAAGCTGATAAATCCTGGTTCTGCATCTTGTACGAAATGAAAACATCGCTCACACACAATTTCCAATAAAACCTGCTTTGTGTTTTGCCCTGTTTTTAAAGGATGTCTTTACTTTGCATCCAGAATCAGAAAGAGTTCACCTGCAGGGTCCCAGCACGGTGTCAATCAAAGCCCAGCAGAAAAGCCTGACTCAGTAATTTGGTGCTTTTAATCCCAAACCAGAATCTTTGTCTGCTGCAGACATTTGGTTGGGAGTCCTGCCACATTCTACAGTACGGAGAGTAGAAATTATCTTGTTGGGTTTATTTTAATCAGCATTAGAGGCAATTTTATATGAATGATAGTAACCAAAGTGAATCACTTATCAGCTCCCTCCCAAGCTTAATTGACCCCACTAAGGCTGTTAACACTGGCACCTAATTATTAACAAATTACCTTTGATAACACACATGTCTGGCCTGGGTAAGTCTGCCACAGGGAAGCGAGCAGAGAGTAAAGCTAAGCAGGAAGATGGATCTTGGTAGGAGACAATTCACATAAAATCAAAAGAGAGGATAAAACCATGCAGCTGGACAGTGACACCTCCTCCTGTGCCCACAGTGATCTGTCTCCAGCGTGACAAAACTTAGTGGAGTGCCCGAAATGGGTCCCAGCTGGGCCACCCTGAAGCACAGAGCCAGGGGCTGGCTGTCACTCAGGGCGTGTTACAGGCAGCGTGACCAGAAAGGTTGTGTTTACACAGATATTTCCTCTGCCTCGGGACAAGCAGAGCTGTCACACACACCCCATGTCTCGCTCGCTGTCTCACAGACAGATGTTTCTTTCAAATGATGCCACTGCTTCCAGGGCCTCGCAGTTTGCCGTGGCAGGCAGTGCCAGATGCTGTGCTGCCACGCCAAGGCAGGAAGGGAAGGAGTTTAATCGGCACTTGGCGAGTTGTTACGGGTGGTAACCAAGGGACAGCTCAGCCGAGTGGAAACCTGAATGAATGAATGAATGAATGAGTGAAGCAGCTGCGAGGCAGGGACTGGGAGGGAGCAGCAGGAGGTGGGAGCATCCCAGCACCGGCACCTTCACAAGCTGGTCTCGTTCTCACCCCTGGCTTTCTGATATTCGCAGTCAGAAATGTTCCCTCTGGATAAAGGCAGTCTAAGTTGCCTTCTTTCAGGAGTCAATTCAGAAATTAAATATTTGAGGCATCAGGTTAGTTCTGTTTTTTTCTGAATCATGTTCCCCAAAGAAACTTAGTTTAAATAATAGCAAATAAAAGTACTTTTGTGTAAACAGTGAAACTGGTGAGATGTCCTGTTACAGGTTTCAGTGTGACAGAGTTTCACAATGTTTTCAGACTCTGAATCAGACAGAAGTAGCACTGACTCACCACCAGCTCTGTTTAGCCTCATAAATGCAGTTCTAAAGATATCAATTTACTTACATTCAAGTATTTACATTTTTTAATGGGGATTAAATGCAGTTTTTTGTTCCTTTTGGGAAACTAGAAGTTGTATCTACACTTTACCTGGCACTAACCTTTCACAATTGACTTTTTCCTGCTCTTGAAATGTATCACAGGTAGAGATTATATTAAATTAGAGCATGATTTTGTAGCCTGTTAACAAATACAATTTTAGAGCTTTATAGGCTAGTCCCTGAAAGGCAAACACCACGGCTAAATTACATTACCACTCTTGGGAACAAACTGTTCCACCCAAGGAGAAACAACAGAAAAAAGACAGAAACTGAAGCTGTCCCCTCTTAAATCAAGACAATGAACTTTGACAAACTTTCTCTGTGGGACTGAAGAGAGCCTCTTAGTACATTTATGTTCCACTCAGTCCAGGCTTCTGCATTTCTGCTGCACATGCTTAGATTTGAGATACCCAGAGCTCTGAAATGCAGAGCCTTTGGAGGGAGCAGAGGGAGCTGCAGGGCTGTAGCTGCTATTCACAGTGAGCACATAAAACAGCACCACTCCCCTCCTGCTCTTCTCTTCCAATTTCCCTTTCCTAAGGAAAGTGCATTTCATTATCCCTTCCTTCAGGGCTGATGTTTCACCTTTCTCTTGTCTCTGCCAGCCAGCAGTGCTTATTGAATGACAGCTTTTCCAGAAAGCTTGGGCTGGCAGAAAGTTCAGGCATGGTGCTGTACATTAAAGGAGGTAACTCCAGCCCAGCACAAAATGTGAATTACATCAGTGCAAATGCAGCTGGACACACAGGACACTGAGGTAAATCTTCCCCTCAGGTTCCCATCGTCAGTGGGAACTACAAGAAAGAGGTCACACAACCCTGTGAACGAGACTGCAACCATCAGACTCCAGAAAATGCCTTCCACTTAAACCACAGGCTCACAAAATCATAAATTATTTCTCATTCCAAGCACTACATTATTTTAACAATGAAAAAATACCACTCAAGCAGTCACAGCTATCACACAACAGGCTTCACTATGAGCAAAGGCATGTGAGACATTAACTCAAGGGAATTTAGACGGAAGGGTTGGGATCACTTCCTTAATTAAAAGATTTTCAGAAATACTCTTCCACATATCATAATCAGGATGTGTTTGCTTAGTATTAAAAATACACAACCACATTTCAATAAGCACAGCTTTTGGAGATTGACACCTCTTTAATTTGATAGAAAAATCCAATGGTGTTTACTGTGGGCAATGAAAATGTAACATAGCTAAACTTCAACATATTTATTTTCTACCATGTCCTCTGGAAAGAAAAGCTCTCCCTAATAAAACAAAGAGATACTCGGAGTCTAAAGCCACTTTGAATTTAGTCCCAACACACCATCAAGCCCACAGCAGTCATCCCCAAGGATATCAGGAAGTTAAATTTAGGTTAAGTGCCAAAACCCTGTTCCCACGTGTGCCCGTGTAGGACACAGCAGCGGGAGGCTCCATCCCCGATAAATGGTGACACAAAATGACCCAGCACGCTCAGCAGACTCAAACAAATCCCATCCTAAATGGATCTGCATTAGCTGCTCTCATGTAGCGTGTGGATTTTATAACTCCTCAGCGGGACAGATGGAGTTCAGTTTGGAAAAGCAGGAAGCAATCTGTGTTCCGAATTTCTTTTCCATAGGTGTGGGATGGAAATGTATCGATCACCCGCTGTTGGCTCCAGGAGCCTGAACTTGGAGAGATGTTTATTGATTCAAAGAGCACCACAAGAACCTGGAACTCCGATTCCTCAGCAAAAGCATTCTCCTGTAATGCCTGAACAAAACGTGACAATGTGGCAAATATTGCCCTGAGCTCAAATCACAAGGCAGACCTCAGGTGTTTTCCAGCAGAATGTTAAGAATTCCAAATGGGTCTTTGTCTGAACCAGCTGGAAAATCCGATACAACCACCACAGCCAAATAATCTAATGCAGAACTGCTGGACAATCGTGAATTCCTTATTTCACTTTGCAAAAATCAAAGGGCAAAGTTCCACCCCACATTTTGTAGTTCCATGGATTGCAGTTGATTTTTGACTTTGGTGCTAACGACACAGCAAAATAAAAGTAGCGGAAGCTTCTTGGTTCACCTCATTAAAAAATAAAACCAAATGCTTGATTAATATTCTATTAATATCACCAATTCCCTATCTTTATCTAACAGTGCTGCTGAATACATAGAATATGGATGACATAAAACATGACCTCAAGGAGATATATATGCTTGCATTATAGAGACACATTTACACTAAAAAACTTCACTATAAAATAATAAATTCTGAAGTTGAGATGTAATACATCTATTTAGAAATACATCAGAAGCAAATCACTACTTTAGGAAGTTTATGGTTGTGCAGTATTTTGTATACTTAAAAAGTAATGATTTTGTTGAAAATAGATCAGATCTGAATGGCTTTATTTTATAAAATAAAATTAATTTTATCCACTTGAAGTCTCCTTTCAGGTGTAACATTTTCAAGTTTTGTCAAAACTCAATGAAATAAGGTAAGAGAGAATAAAGAAAAACAGTGAAATTGAATTTATTTTCTTTAAATAATAGCCAGCAAAGGTTTATATTAATTGCAGAAATAACCCACAATCTCTACCAGGTCAATAAAATGCTGACAATTTTCCTAAATTACTTTATAGTAATGTTATGAAGAAATACAAGTAAAAAAATCATATTCAGCATTTTCCTGCATGCTTCTCTCCTGGACAGAAGAGAACTCTTAACATTTTTTAATTATATAATGTAATACAAGCTCAATATTATGCATTTTGAAAGGAACTAACTGTGTATATTAATATATCTGATGTCCAGTAGATGGCAAAGTATCAGCAACCACCACCTTTAATCTTGGCTCTTGATTTATTCAAACCCCAAAGTAATTTTTTTTCTTTTTGTTTCCAATATCCACTTTCTATTTCATTGGAGAGCAGGATTAGCTTTACCTTTTGGATGTTTTCTGTCTATTATCTGCTTGAAAGCCAATTTCATCTTCGTCAGGTCTCGATACAACAAAGCACAATAATGTTACTATCCTTTAAATAGTCCTTTGAAGACAGTTTCTTCACCACTGATTTTTTTTTTCCTCCAAGAGCATTCTGCTGCTACTGTTCCCAAATTTGCCAGCACATGTTAGCATACTGTGTACTAAAATCTCTTAGCAACAATATCTTAGTGTCTAACATTTCCCTTCTTCCAACTATGATTCACGGAGCCATCTGTAGTCAGATATTGACATGCAGCATCCTAAAATAGGCACCTTGCATTTGCTCAACAACTAGTTTTAGCATCTGAAAATATAAATTATGGGGAGAGGGCCAATATTTCTGTGAGGCTCCTCAGCATTCCCTGGAACATTTCAGCACTGTTTAAACAAAGGCTCGCCACGAGCGTTTCGCCTCGGCATTGGGGGCAGAGCATTCCCGCTTTTCCCAACGCCAGCCCCGCTCACGTAACCCTCCGAGCAATCCCAGGCTTCCCTGACCACCTCACACTGCTACTCAGCCTGTTTTTAATAGCAATCTAAGACTGGGTTTGCAGGCTCCAAGATCCCAGCGTTCTTCACACCCTGGGAAGCATCCCACGACGGGTGTGACAAGGCCAGAGTCCCAGCTGGATGAAGACAAAGGGGCTTCTGCTGTAGGAAATGCAACGATATCCCACACTCAGCAAGAAAATTTACAACCACAGCCTCCCAAGCACTGCTTTTGCCTCCTGAAACTCTTACCAAGATTGCCCTCAGAAAACACGGCGTCTTCCTTTCAGCTGCAGCAAATTAACTCTTAGCAGCAAAGACTTTGCATAACCCAAGTTATTCGTGGCAATGCGTTGTGCAATTTTGTACAGCTTAAAAGAATAGCGCTGTACTAAAAATGTTAATTAAACGGGAACAGGAAATGTTAATTAAAAATAATCATATTCAGCAGAATATGTCATATAGGAAGAGTTGATAGCATGGCTTTGGAAGTGTCTCAAGTGTGAGGAACACACTTCCACCCCAGCAAAATCAGCGGGATTTCATCCACTTCAAAGGAACTGAGATTTTATCCTAAATACTTTTCAGCAATTAATATTTTAAAAACAGCCAAACACACAACGCAGTGCAGCCAAATACAGCTGGACTTTATAAAAAAAAAAGTATGCTGCAAGCTGCTGGCACATTTTCCTTGCAAAAATGCTGGGTTTGCTTGCAAGAGATTTGACAGCCCCCATGGGTCTTCTGGATTACACTCAGTAGCCATGAAGCTGTGCCAGGGCTGAGCGAATTCCAGTCAGAATATGGGGAAGGCAATCACTCTGAATGACCTCTTTTCTTTCAGGTGCTGCAGCGCTGTCTTAGCAAGACTGGACAACGCCTAAAATGCCTGCAGGCACCTTTGTTCATTTTCCAGTCTTCCTTACTAAGGTTTAAAAGGCAGAACCTGTGTTTTATTCTCCACTGTCCTTTCGCGAACACACACAACTGAGCTCTTAAAATCTAACCACTCTTATTCATGAATTAGCCATGACTGAATACCTCCAGATTAAGCTAAGCCTGTGTGGACACCAAGATAAAAAATATAAGTCCTTTCCTCACAACATGGGAGCAAATCACTTCTAAATCATCTCCTCCCTAGGCTTTGAAATGCAAACTTAACTCCTAGGACAAAAGGAGTCGTTGTTACGCAAGAACCAGCTTGACAGGAAGTGTTGAACTGAATACACCAGCAAGTCGAGCACAGTTACAAGGAAACATGTCAGGAAGCCTAAAAAGGAACATGCAGGCAAATCCATCCCAGGCACAACTTCGCTGCTTCACGACGTTCTTTTATTTCCTCCCGTTTCTTGCAAGGAGAAGTAACTCAGATTTTTTAGTTATCCTACTTTGTACAGGCTGTATTGAGCCTCCTCCACGGTCACTGCATCTATTGGGAAATTTTATGTTTCTATCTATTTTAAAAAGGAAAAAAATCTTCCATCTTCTTCCTGCTTCTCTGCTGAAATGCCACCCAGCAAGTTATCCTCAAGCAAGATGCGTTTTTCTGCACTAGTGTTTTAATAATTAAAACAAAGCAGAAAAAGGCAAGTGTGATACACACACACATTTACAATTACAGACTCATTCCTCAGGAAAATCTAGCTCAAGCTGGAAAGAGCCATCAAAAGCCAGTTATTACATAATCCTTATTACTGCTACATGGGCGAGCAGCGGTTCCAAAGGAGTATTTACTGAAAGCAGATAAAGCCAGGTTGCAGCATCAGATGAATCAGATAAGACACAGCCAGCAACAAAATTGACTTAATTTTCTCCATCCCCTCCAATAATATGCTAAATCAAAAAGCCATGAAACGCAATCTTCTCCAGCTGAACTCTCTTAGAAAAAGGCTGAGAATGTGTGCTTTTTGCTAGGTTGTTTTCCTTGGCACTACAGGAAACGTTGGGCTGTGCAGAGAATTCAGCTCAAGGGTTTACGGGTCCGTGCTGCTGCAAAGGTGAAATCTTCCACCTCTCCAGGCAGCCTTACCTCGTGGAAGAGCCAAAACCCACCACGTTAGCAGCTTCTTCCCCTAACACTTTCAGAAAAAAAGTCATCCTACTCACAGCAGACAGACACTTCCCACTATTTCACAGCAGAAACTTTTGGGAATTCAGTTTTGCAAACACTTAATAATATAGTGTTGCTTCAACTGCTAAACCAAATGGCTGGAAATCCTTTTGGAAAGCCCTTAGGATAAAATGCATCGGTGAATAAGACACTGTGATTATTTTACCTAATACATTTGGTGGCTCCATTCCAAACTCTGTGGGTTAACTACAATAAAACCTTTGGAAACAGCAGTCTAGCAATAGTCCATGCCAATAACATACTCTGGTGGGGATGGGATTGCCAACTGCATGCCAGGAATGCTCCCTCCAAATGGCAGTGGAAGAAGATGCTAAGTCTGTCCTACAGGCACAGATCCTACATTTTTGTAAGGAGCAAGAAATTGTATGTAGCCAGAAGATAATGCTGAGTAGTCTGTTTTGAAATGCAAAAGCAAGAGGTGATGCCACACAGCACCCAACCATCATAACTCCAAGCAGGAATCCATTCCTGCAGACCTGAAGTGCCCACGAGCCCCACTCACAGGTTATTTTATCTCCCAAACAAACGAAATGGTTTTAACATCTCAAAACTACATGGTTTAATTAGGATTATACAAATCCCCACTCCTTCGTGTAACTCCAGCCATGACAACTAATAGTGTCTGAATCACACTCAAGCCTTTGTTACTTTAGGGCAAGACTTGGTGGTGACCCTTACAATTTACTTTGCCTAATTTGTTCCCTTTTATAACTTCTGAGCTTTTGTCCTGGTGGAAGAACAAACAGATTGGTTTCTAACTACCTCAGAGAGTCCACTTTTCCCAGAGAAATTGGACTGCCTGTGGCAACACCTGAGGCATGTCAGCTGGACAGCCCTGTCTGAGCATGGAGAGAATGGGGAAAAGGGGAAAAAAGGGGTCTTGGATCATTTACATAGAACAACATTTACAACACAACAGATGGTCACATGGAGACTCCTCCATAAGTTTGCTTTTGGTAAAAAAAATGAAGACACATCCTGCAGTTAAGTATTTTTAGCATCTCCAAGCATGGCAATATTTTGCCTTTCTCAATAAAAGGTAATCATATAATTTCATTCTTTTATGCCTTACTGCTTTACTTCCATTTGGCTGCTTTTCTGAAAAATGACAGGATTAAAACAAAGGTCAGGAGGAACCAGCCAGCACTAAGAAAACCATCCCTGAGTCAGGAGGAATCAATTTAACTCCATTCTGTATCCATATGTATTTCTCTGCTCCTGTATCTCCTAATATTCTCAGGAATATTTCATTTGCCACCATTTTCCCCAATATCAATTCCCCTCCCTTTTAGTTATTCCCCTTCCTTTTAATTATTATTATTATTTTAATTATGTCCTTTTAAGAAATTGTGCTGACTGTGCCTACATGTATACAGACTCACATACATTTTTGATTTGTAAAGGAAAAATCCATAGTTTGTTCTGGAATGGTCACTTGTATAGATTTTTTTTAAAGTATGAATAAGTTCCATTATTTGACTGAAATCAAGAGAAAAGCTGGAAAAAGCTTGCAGTATGACTAAAGGCAGAAGGCATCATGAGCTCATAGCTGTATTTTTTGCCAACTATACCCAATATTCTGTGATTCATTATTCACACAGGTGCTTCAGAAAAGAAATTAGGATGGAAATAAATACATGGAAAAAGCAAAGTCTTTGTCTTCCTGTAATTCATATGCTTCATGAACACAATGGTTCCATATTTTAACATCATGATAGGAGGCATTATTTTATATTTGTGAAGATGCCCTTTTGAGGCACCTGATAGAGATTTTGGGTAATTAGCTTTCACACCCTTTCCAATTAAAAAAAAAAATAAAGAAAAGAAAATACAAAAAGAGAAGTCATTCTAGTGAGGTGCTGGATATGCCCAGTTGTGTCTGTTTTCCCCCCAGCCAGCTCAGCTTCCAAATCCATGGGTTTAGTTCCTACTCCTGGTTTTGGAGCCCCTGTGTCTGAGTCAGTCTGGAAACTGTTCCCACTGCCAGGTTATTAACATGGAGATCAGCACACGGGGCAATTAAAGAAAATAAAACTAAGCACCACAACACAACACAACGGGGGAGAGAGGACAAGGAGGGGTGGGTCAGCAGAGTTTTTCAGTGTGAGGAAAACAACACATGTTTTCCCTCACCCAGACTCCAAAAGAGCTGAATCATTTTGTTTTTCTAAACAACAGAGATGCCAGGAATGGAAAATTATAGTTCAAATGATTCAAATCTGGCAAAAAAAAAATAAAAAATGTGAGCAATTGAAAACAGAGGCAGGGCCAACACACTGAAAGGAGCAATTCTACCTGCAGTGGAGCTGGAAGATTGCTGCTGCTCCTGCAATCCATGGGGTGTAGGCACATGGATCACCCAGGCTGCTCTGGGACAGCAAAGGCCAATCATTTGGGATGCCTGAGACAAAAACCATTCTCAGGTACAACTCTGGCATTAAAAGGTGGCACTAAATGGCACCTCAGAATAGCTGTTCAAACACATTTGTTCTAAAAACACTGACTAATTATTAGCACTGTTAGCTAAAATAGTGCTTTATTGCCCGTTTGAATTATTTATATGGTGCTGCTGATCACTAAAAGAGAAAGACTTGATAAACAAGGTGTATGTTCATTTTAACTTACACTTAATTTCAACAGCTTGTAAAGACTGCAAAACATATTTCTTAGCTATTGGATTAATATTTGCTAGATAAGCAATTAATTATTTTACATTAATCTACAAGTGCAAGAAATGCATGGAAAACCAAGTAGCTGTGGACAGTGATGTGATACCATGGCCTTTCTGAAAGGATATTCCTGAGGTTTTACTAATAAAATAAAAGTTAATAAATAGCATGTAAGGTATTTAGATGGCCCAGTCCAGATGGGCTGAGTAAGTGATTAATAAACAAAACTGGCAATATAATATAATGATGTGGCACAGGTATCATCTCACCTCGAATTGCTAAATATGAAAAACAGGAAAATTTCTGCTGACCCCAGGTTCTGCAGACTTTCAGCAATGGTGACATCAGTTGTACCCAACACTGATTGCTGACTCCATGCATCCCAGCAATGGCTCAGGATGAAGCACATCCCTGCAAAGGCAGCTAATACAGGGTTAGGTGATTAACTGGGAAATACAGCCAAGCTTTTTTGTGTCCTCAGCACCTGGCAATGCCATTCCCATGCTAACTCTGGACGCTGAAAAGGCAAAAAGGACACCCAGATCCCAGGTGGGCACGGTGTGGGATCCCTGAATTAAGTGGCACAGAATTCAGCCCAGATTAGTTTTCTTTTCTGCAATCTGGTATATCTATGCTTGCTTTAATAAGTCCTGTGACTTGGTGAGAAATGAGCATGTGCACATTTATTCTTTTGGTGGCAAAATTGCACCACATTCATGCACCGATGCCTGATACAAACTCTGCCACTCATTTTCACCAAAATAAACAAAGCCTTGAAAACAGCACACAAATTTCTTCATGTCTGGATCCCGTTGTTTTTACAGAATAGCATAGCTTTCATATCATCAAATTTCCGAGCAGCAATGCCAAAGAATCATCCTTCTAAGGCTGCTGAGAAAGGGGCATAATGGAGGTGACTCAAAGGAATAGATGCTGCAGCTCCAGCCACTCTCATTATGTACATATGAGATGCCTCGATGTTCCTGCTGCTGATTACATGAGCAAACATTTTTAGTATGCAAAATCCTATTAACTCAAGGGGATTCTGCATAATTTTATAACAGCTCCACTTGTGGTGTTTGATCGACTGGGTCAGCAACAGACAGATGGCAAAGAATTAATTCTAAGGCTGCTTTATTGCAGTGCTGGCGTCAGGGTTTCCTCTACTCACTCCACTCAGATAAAATGGAACTTTTTCTACTTTCCTTACACCTTTTTCTGTTCTAAGAGCAAGACCAAGAATGCTGAAGTTGTCAGCACAAAGAGGAAGACAAATGAAAGCTCTTCTGTGTAACATTTACCCTCCCCCGAAAAAATCCCAAACCAAAAAGGAAATTTAACCACAAAGACATAAGGTAACACAATAATCCAAGAGATTACCCTGGAACACATCCTTCCCATAATTAGGGTTTTCTCTTGCTCCATTTCGTAATTCTGAGGTGCAGAGATAAGTATTAGCCAGTACTTAGTGAATTGTGCTTACCATGTATTTAGATAGAATATTATTAGCAGTCTGAAAATGGTGCCTAAAATTAAATTATTAATGCACCGTTTCCCCAGTTTGAGGAAAATGGTCCCAAAAGTAAACAACAATCTGGCTAGGATTTGCAAGCAGAACTCTTAAGCTCTTGAGATGCACAACTTATGCCCAGAAAACCTTCAAAATATGGAGGGAATTAAACTGATACAGAAATATCTGGCGGAGGTTTTTTGTGAAAGCCCTGTAACTGCACGTAAACTTGGAGGAGTTAACTCAGAGACCCACATGGATCCAGCAAAAATTCCAACTGTTTCACTTGTCAGAGCACTGTTCCTTGAAGCTTCTGGCAGCATTATCCAAAGTGGGTCCAAAAGGTAATGGGGGAGCCACACCAAGGAAAGATAAACTGGGGTTTCTTTTAGCTGAAAAACTCCTTGATTTGGGGGAAACAGTCCCCTCCTGTTCAGTGCCTGTTCATGGCACTGTGCCATCATTCTTCCAGAAGCACAGATTTTTGTAACTTGAAAAAAACTCTTCTGGTTTGTTTTGGGGTTGTTTTTATTTTTTCAAATCTTACAGTTTCCATCTCGAGTTCTCACGTGTCACTTTGCATTAGGAATGTTTCTCTGACATTCAGGCTAATTAAGCCTGCCTCAGAAATAAGGGCTGGAGGTTGTCACCCATACCTGACAACCCTTTGGACAAACAATTCTCTTCCATTTGGATTTTTAATTAAGCTTACTGAAAGTGCTTTCATATCAGAAAATGGGGGTAAAATTTTAACTAATCCAAAGCAAGACTTCCATTTTCTTTTGGAGATAACAGATGGCAGCTCCAGCCTCTAATGCTGATGGTGCACTAAGCCAATCCTATCCCTGAAACTTAGCCCAGCATTTTGGCCTCACATGTAAGGAAGGAAGAGCTGCCTTTTGGCTAAATCAGGAAGGGCCAAGCAAACCAAAGTGCCCAGACAATCCTTGGATCACTCTTACATGATTTAGGATCTGTCTTACATGGGACTGGAGATCAGCACAGAGCAAGGCACATCTAACTGCAGAACACCAAGGATTTCACCTTTTGTCACCCACAGAATTCTCAAACTCATTAACAGTGTCATCAGAGGGTGTTTTTCTCTCATTCCTAATTATTCCAGGACATCTTCACTTAGTGAATCAGATAAAATCCGAAGTTTTCACTCACTCACTCCACACCTGTGTTCAGCCTTGTAGGGTGTGGCTTCTCCCCAAACCCAAGTTCACATGATAGTTTCTTCCCAATATTTCAGGGGGGAGAGGTATTTCCTTTTTTACCTGAAATGGAGACTGGCTGTTGTAATTCTTGATCTCCTTGTTGGCTCCCCGGAATAGCAGCACCCTTGCACAGCTCTCCTGAAAATGATGGAAAAGGAAACTTGTTCACAAGGATCCTTTGGCATTAAAGAGACTTTGACTGCTAAGAGGTTATGAGGGGTTTAGTCTGTATTTTCATGATTAAAAAAATAAACCAAATAAATGATCTGAGAACTTAAATTGTTAAAACAGCATTTTAAAAATGACAGGACTTCAGGTGCTTTGCAGTGTATTAGAACACTAGACAAGCATAAAGAAACATGCAGCAATGCAAGAAGTAAATACCTTATTAAATTTTTAAACAACTGTACTGACAAAGTTCCGTATTTGACAAATCAGATTTTGCAGAAATTTGACTCCCATATGTGCTATTTGCCTATCTTGTAGGAAAAAACAATATTGTACATAGAACTGGGATAATTATATCCTTCCATCCTGCTAAAAATTAAACAAAGCAGTTTTACCACTTATTTTGTTGGGGACTTTTTTTTACCTATCCTCAATATTAAATGTATGATATTTTCTTTAGTACAAATGAAATTATTTATCTGTCTATACACACTGCACTGACCAGCCTTGTTGCCTCTCTTTTCCCCTAAAAAATGCTAGCAGTTGCAGCACAAGGAGGAAAATCTGGCTTCAGAAACTCCAAACTGAGAAAATCTACAAAGGAAATCCCTTAAAAACAATTTATTTTGTTCAATACAGTGCACTGGTTAAATTATTGCTCTCCATGGCTGTTAAATATAACTGACCACAATCTGGTAGAAATCCCTGGAGGTTCTGAGTGGATTCTCAGAATTTTTGATGATTCCTGTATGGACTCTGTTTCTTGTCATCTTGAATGTTCATCTTGGGGTCTTATGCATATAAGCTCACATTTCAAAAGGGTTTTATATTCCCTGATCATAAATATTGTTCTTGATTTTGTTGTGCTTTCTGGGTTGTCTTGATATGTTGTGCTGTGGAGTTCTACCTAATGAGATATTTGGATGTGCTATCTTTCACTTTGAACAGTAAATTTGCAGTCAGAGAAGACAAAGTGCATAATTTAGGTATTTTAGTGACAGTAATGAAGCTTGTTTACTAGACTCTGAGTCACAGGTTAATTTACAGAAATTATGATTCAAAATCATTTCTGTCATTGTGTTTTCTAATTTCCCACACAGGATTCTTGGTCCCATTAAGTCTCCCAATCACAGGGCTACCCTAAGAGTATCTGAAAAGGAGGTTATCCTACCTTTTCCTCAACTGAAAAACAACAGAATGGATCAAGATGGTAAATTATCAATTATCTCTTGGATTAAAATTTTTAATGATATACAATTAACTGAGATAGTCTCGTTTGCTAGAACTGCAATCTGCACTTGAGTTGCATTCTCTCTATCTCTAAACAATTGATCAATGCCCAATTTTAATCAAGAACTTGAGGACGTAAATAATTATATTGAAAAACATACTGTATTTATTGGCTGATTATTCATTTGTTTATCAGAATAAATCATCCAATATTACAATACCGAAAGAATTATACACTTTAAGACTCTACAAATTTAACTGAGCTGTCTTCTGTGCAACAAAAACATGCGAAGGGATTTATTAACTAAATGGTTGTGATTAGAAAAGTTTTGCCAAAAGCTGTCAAAGAGCTGTTCAACATTTAAAAAATCCAAGAAAATGTATTTGGGTTAAGAACTGTGTTTGTTTATTTAGTTTTAGTCTTTTGAAACAAACAGAAGCATTCTTAACTTCACCTTTGCTCCTTTTTGTTTTCTCCCCATCTGTCAGATTATATTCCATTTTAATACTACAGCAGCTTTCATCTCAGATCCAGTCCTCCCAGTGAAAGAGGGAACATTTCATCCCAGCAAAAAACAGAATTACTGCATGGCCGTGGAATAACTTTCAAAACCAAGAGTTTATTCAGATCAGGACTTCGCTGACATCCAGGAAAACAAATTGACCAACTTCAGAAAATAACCCAGGAAAACTCCCCCGGGGAGACTGGGAGATCAAACGGGTAACGACTCCATCTACAGGAATCGGGAGGTAAGAAGGATCCTGCTGTCCCTGCCATCCTCTCCAGCTGGAAAAGGCAGCACCATTCCTTCCATGTGAACCAATAACAACTTTCCATTAAAAATAAAATAAAATAAAATAAACACTGGCAAAATCAGCACAGATAAAGGTTCGCAGCATCCCGAGGGAAACTTCTTATTTCCACATACACTGGATGAAGGAAAACAGAAGGATGACAGTACAGGCAGAAGATGTTAAAGTTCCATTCACCAAACCAAGCTTAGTGAGTGTGTAAATATTTGAAAATTTGTAGATGCAGTTTCAATTAGAGTCTCTCAGTCTCCTGCAGAATAACTTCTACTGAGGCCAGGAAAACACATCTCTGCATAAAAACACTGTCATTCTACAGGACTACTCTAATTCCCACCTCATACTGCACAACCTTTGCTAAAAGTGTATGGTCTTTAAAAATGTCAGATTATCCCCCAAATTTTTTTTTTTTTTTTTTTTTTTTTAAGCTGAGGGCATTTTAGACCTAATTGAGGAATCTGTCTTGACAAGACTTTAGGAAAAAAGCTAAGATGGTAATTAATTAAGAAGCAGATGCTTTGACAGATGTTTTGCTGTTTACAGTCACATCTCATGCTTTCCAAATTTAATGTAATATTTTAGGTGCTCAATTTTAACATAGTTAAAACTCATCCCCTCCCAATCCCATCCCTGCAAAGAGAATATAAAATGCTATGAAATCAAAAGGTTCTACTACACAAATTGTAAACAGCAAAGAATCCAGTATCTTCTGTATAGAGATATTTCGACAGCATTTTACAACTCTTTCTTATTTAATTCTAAATTAAATTATAGAATAACAGCAATAAATTCTGTATAGGGAACAAATACTTAGATATGAATCAAACCCAAAACAGCTGGTAAAGCATAAGGTTTAATTTCTAATATCCATACTCTTGCTACTTACAATGAGCAGCCTTATTTGTAATCAGTGAATGAAACATCAATAAAATAATTTTAATTATGTTCTTTCCAGCTTCTAAGACCACTTTTTAAAGCCTGAAGCACTTCATTGCATATAAAATAATGTAGTGATAAGATGAAGGGGAAAGGCTTCAAATTGAAAGAGAGCAGGTTTAGATCAGATATTGGGAAGTGGGGCTCTGGGGAAGTTGTGGATGGATGGTTCATCCATGGAAAGGCTGGTGAGGGCCTGGGGAAGTTGTGGATGGTTCATCCATGGAAAGGCTGGTGGGGCCCTGGGGAAGTTGTGGATGGATGGTTCATCCATGGAAAGGCTGGTGGGGCTCTGGGGAAGTTGTGGATGGATGGTTCATCCATGGAAAGGGTGGTGAGGCTCTGGGGAAGTTGTGGATGGATGGTTCATCCATGGAAAGGCTGGTGGGGCCCTGGGGAAGTTGTGGATGGATGGCTCATCCATGGAAAGGCTGGTGGGGCCCTGGGGAAGTTGTGGATGGTTCACCCCCCGAGTGTTCAAGGCTAGGTTGGACGGGGATTGGAGCAGTGAGGCGTAGCAGAAGGGGATCGGAACTGGATGATCTTCAAGCTCCCTTCCAAGCCAACCCATCCCGTGATTCTGTGAGCTCCCAGCTCCTGCTGGGGACATTTCTGTCCCTGTAGGGGCCAGCAGGCTGGTGGCAGGGCAGGGGCTCTCACCTGGTTGTAGAGGGCACAGATGTGCAGGGCCGTGTTCCCCGAGGCGTTCTGCGCGCACATGTCGGCGCCGTAGAACAGCAGGTGCTCCAGGTGTTGGACGTGCCCGTACCTGCAAGCCTGGGCAGGGATGCATCAATATTTCGGTTATTACACAGCCTAGGCAAGACTTCCAGAGAATGATTTTCAGCAGAGAAGGTGCTGTTTTTATTGAGGGTTTTAATTTTTAGGACCAGGCCTGGTTCTCTGATGGGAGCACAAGCAGCCAGATGCGCATTCCTGCACCAACCCCAGTGTGGGCACTTCAGGTACAGCAGTCCTGTGCTTGAGTTTAACCATCTGAATATTTTGGGAATGGCAGCCTAAGGGATCAAGTAAATACTGCCTTTGGAACTTTTTATCCGCTCATGTTCATGACTCAAATGTGACAAGTTTTCTGTCCTGCTGCACTCCGGAACGCTGCCCACCAGATGGCACTGAAGATGATCAGAGTGCCAGAGCTTTTTCCCAAACTGCTTACACGCCTTAGAAGGAAAATCTGGCCAAAATCCAAGCAAATCTTGGTTCTGTGATGTCAAGCAGACACACAGCATACACAGAGCACTGCTCCAAAACAGGGGCAAATCTTCAAGGGCTACTTTATCTGTCACTCAAACAAAAGGTTAGGCCCTGGATTTTTGGAAAAAAAAGCCTCTATGAAGAAGATTCATGGAAATGAGAAACTTTCCTGATTAGCAAATAAGCTTTAGAAAAATCACAGTAATTCTAGTCCTCAGCCTCTTTTACTTGACTTCCTTCTCCTCACTGACCAAGCACTTCCCAGCTTCTAAGGTTTTGAACTTTGTGGTACCTCAGATCAGCATCATTGCTACATAAATCAGAATTTAAGGTAAGAGATACGGGTATAGAAATCCATTCAGACTTTCTGAGGTACCTCATCACTCCTGAATTTAGTGGGAGGTACAGACTGACACACCTGGCTTGGATCTAAAATTTGGAGGAGAAAATTTAAGTGGACTGGTCAGTGCACAAATTAAATTCCCATCTTTTCTGATTCATTGAGGAATGTTTGAATTATTGATTAGTCAAAACAGATTGTTCCTAACCCAGATGTAAACATTGATTTATTTAGGATTACAACCAACACAGGGGGTTTGGAAAGCTCTATTTAATTATGAGAAGTAATAACCTTATGAGTATGGGGCTGGGGTTTAAAAAGAGGGACATTTTCTCTGTGTTCTCAGGGAGTCCAGATGGGGTAATACTTTGATCTAGACAATCCACTTTCTCCACATCCTCAGAAAATATGGTAATAAAATAATTCCTTTCTTTTCCTCTACTCTAGAGATGGATCCAAACAACCTTGACCTGGACCCACTTAGTGAAAAAGCTCAGATTCAAAATTGAATCTGAGGGTGGGTGCCAAAGCTACCTCCCATTTCTTTGCAAGAAAAGAAGAAAAAAAGCCGTGAACTAAAGAATTTAGTGCACAGAAAATAAATTGAGTCAAGATGACCCAGGAAGACCTGTAAGGTTGATTTCTTGTATCTTTATTTATCTCATACTACAGCAGTTCCAATTTTTGTAATTATCCAAACTCATCCATACAGAGAAATGATGAAGTAGCTGCAATGACACTGGGACTGTTAGAATCTTTAAACTTCATCTATTACTGACTTTATCACTGTGCAAAGGGAAATCAATAAAGCATTTTTACACAACTGCTGGATAACATTCAGGCGTTTGTGGAGAGGACAGTGAGAAGCTGATGGACCCAACAACAGGATCCTGAACCCAAATCTTCCTGTAGAGTTCAGCAGAGATAAGGGGAAAGCCCCCTGACAAAAACACAAGGAGCATTACCAAGGACACTGACATTGGTATCTAACCAAAGGATTGAGCTCCATTTTCCTACTGAATTGCCATGAACTGGAATCTAAACCTGCAAGAGTCCATGACATAAATATGGCCAGTGCAATTTCTGCAGCAAAATCCACAGTAATCAGAGGATTGCAAAGTTACAGAACACCACTAGAATAGTTTTCTACTTCTAAGTCACCACAGCAGGATTCAAAGTGAATAAATAAAAAGAAGTTGAAAATGCAGATAGACAAAGGGAGGAATTTCATACTTCAATGTGCAGCTACTTCAAAATAGCACTTAACCCTAGAACAACCGTGGCACATTTCCTCATGCAAGTCCCAAAAAAGCAAATCTTTCCTACCTGATGAATTTCTTGCCATCCATTTTCATCCTTGCAGCTGACTGTAGCATGTTCATGGAGTAAGAGCTCACAGCAGAAAGGGTCCCCTCCCACCACAGCTGTGTGGTACAGTGGGGTCAGGCCACAGCTGTCCTTGTAGTTGGGAGATGCTCCCAGCTCTAAAAGGGTCTGAAAGCAATCACAGACTGTGAAAAATAGATTTGGGAGGGACTTCTGCCTATTTTACCTGAAAAAATAACTGAAGAAGTATGTATAAGGCTGATACTTGACATAACATCTTCTGCTCACCTATTTATCAGCTGGAAAGAGGGGGCCACAGCACAGGCTAAGTTAAGCGAGAAATGACCTTGGAAGAATTAGGATCTAAAGGGATCTATGGGCATGGCACAGAAAGAAGGAGTGGCAATGTCCAGTTTCCATTCTCTCACTAGGTTCAGAAATGTCAGCTCTGAAAATGCTGCATCACCTTTGCAACACATTCACCTCTTCAGTTCCAAGGTGCTTTCTCAAAAATGTCATGCAATTTGAGTATCTGTCAAAAGGGAATAAGCAAAAGCCATAAACCTAAGACTTAACCTAGACCATCAGTGTGATTTAAGAATGCCTGTTAAAATACAAAAGAAAACAGAAGACACTGTGTTAAGGCATAATGTGCAATCCATGCCACTGGAAGCTGCTTTCAAAGAGGTAAGTGACAATAATGCTATTCCTATTTCCTCAGACAGATCTCAGTGTATCAATGAATAAGCTTAAATTTCACCACTTTTCCTTCCTACCAGGAAAAGATAAATCAGAAATTGAAAGTCTTTTTATCGAAAGCAAATGCTAAGATTTGAAAGCCACAAGAACACTAGAACAAGCACATCTTAAAGGATCCATGGAGGACAATACAATAATTAACTGAAAATAGTCTCCTTTATGCATTTTTTTTCATAAGATAGCACATAATTTCCTTCTGAAAGTGTTTACCTTGAGGGCTACTTGGTTCTTGGCTCTGGCTGCTTTGTGCAGAGCTGTCATTCCATCCCTGGCTCTGAAGTCTAAATGTGCTCCTCCATTTTTCAGGGCTTTTATCACTTCTACTGTATTGTCAAGCTGAGCTGCCAAAGTTAGGGGTGTTTCTAAGGAAGAGAATAGGATGCACTTGGAAAAAGGTGAGCAAAATTATAAAATAAAGTTAAGCTACTTTATAAAATTATGTTTAAAATACTGTTCAAAGAAAAGCAGAAAATTATCAATTATATCCTTTGGACAGCAAAGCCCTACAGATTGCACTGGCTCAAAGGTGTGAAGGAATGTGTGAGATTCAGCCTGTTAATCAATTTAAGTTTAAATAACTCAAGGTACTCCTTTATGCTGCTTAGTTTTACTGTTCTGACCTCCACTTTCTAAGTCATGATAGTTTGGGTCCAGTCCTCGGTCCAACATCTTGGTCATTTTTTCCACAGAGAGATGGTGGACATGATCCATAAATTTTTTCAAATTGGCCTGAAACGAAGAATAAAAAAATGAATCATCCTCTGATTTCAAAAATAAAATTTTGACTAAAAACGAAGCATTCTGTCAACTGGTGTCAACACCCATTGGAGGTAATTGCTAACTCCTGCAGGAAATTGGAGTACCTTGGTGTGAAGCTTGGCCAGCTGCTTTTCATCGAGGTTGAACTGCCTGTACACTCTTTTCTTGTAGCGAAACTGAGGGAGGAAAAAGAAGAAATTTTAAAACTTAAAGTCCATAATATCATTTTCTGACCTTACCAGGAAGCATCATCCACCATGATAGTAGATTTAGGAAAAAAATTTTAAATTTTAGAAATAGGCTCAGTATTTCATACAGTTTTACATCATTTAAGCAAAATTCATATCTTGTACAAATACACTGAGATCAGTGGACGTGTGTTGGAAATGAGATCAGCCTCTAGAATCTACAGAAATAAGCAAGAATTACACTGAAAACAGCTTTTCCCCAAGGATTTCTGTGTACTTTCATTTATAGTCTCAGACAGAAAGAGCTGGGAAGGCATGTTAAATAAAAAACTATCGATTTCAAAATTGCATCTTAGCATTTCTGAAATATAAAAACAAAACAAAAAAAAGTATACCTGAAAATCCCTTAGTTAAAGTAAGAGGAACTTGCACATGGGAATAGTTCTCCTGACTTTGAACGGGACTGGTTTTTGTGAATGAGGTTCTGAGGATTGCCTCTCTTTTTGGCTGAAACTCTCCCATTTTATCCTGAGCAGCTTGGGTACAGTAACAAGATCTGTAGCAAAAGTCATGGGGGTTTCCACAGCTATAATTTACCATTCTCTCATTGTCCCATGTAGAATTCCAGGAATGCAGCCTGTCTGTTGGACAAGGACTGCACTGAATGAGGCTTTAACACCAGCTTTCCACCAGGTCACTTTTAACACCTCAGTTGCTGCAGTCAACACTCACAAAAAACAACAGGAACAAAATAAAGTGGCTATTTAATTTGCTTACAGTTGTTGTGTGGTCATCAGTGACTGAAACTCTGAAATAAACCCTTAGAAAAGGGAAGACCTGAAGCCCTCTCAGTACCCTGGTTCTTTGCTCTTGGATTTGTGTTATCGTGGAGTGAGTCTATTAACTGCACATTATTAATGGTTGATCTGCCACCATACAGGCAATATCAAAATTAATTAAATGCTGGTTTCATGCCCCAGTTTGCTGCTATATTGCGTGATCTGGCTCTGCTCCAAGTTTGTCCAGTGCCATAAAAGTCTTGCCCAGCTCATCCCCAGCTGCAGAGAGGGAGAAATTCCAGCACACACCCTCTCCTCCCTTGCTGCTTTCCCAGGAGACAGACAGAGGCAACCCGTGCACTCTGAAGGATGGCACAGAGGGAACTAGATGGGGGTTTAAAAAGGCTTCACTGAGACAGAAAGCTCACTTTGGGAGAAGGCAAAGGCTGGTTATCCTACACTGCTATTGCAAACCTAATCACAGATCCAACAGCTTCACCTAGAGCCTTACATTTCTTTATTAAATCACTGAATAAGACACGTGTCTTGTGTCCTCAGCAAAGGAAAACTCAAAAATCCACTACCCAGTGATGCCTTGGGTTTCCAGGCATCACCAGAAGGGCTGACTCTGCAATTTTTAGGGGCTGGACCAGCTCCACAAGCAGGGATTGCCAGCACTTCTGTGAGCAAGGGTTCAAGCTCAGACTTGCATTTATTTCCCAGACGCAATTCAGGTGCATGCAGACACCACAAACACAGAGCTCTGCACAGTTTGTGTCAGAATAGAAATGCTTCAGATGTTAGGTCTAAAAATACCTCAAGTGAAGGCACTCCTTTATTGACTGGCTGTGGGTATTCCCTCAGAAGTCGCTCCTCATCCAAAAACTTCCCATCTCTCCCATTGCTTGCAGGCTGGAACAGTCCATAATTCAGGACATCTTTCAAACTCTGGTTCAAAGTGCACAAAATCCGCTGCTTTGCAACCCACACTGAAGCTTCTGGGTTAAATCTAATGCATTTCTGCAAAGAGAAAATATTTTAAGGAACTCCATTAGTGAAAAAAAAATTTAAACAGCGTCTTACATTCTAAAATTTACAAATATTGTGAGTATTTAGGAATATACACAGTAAGTATATAAATTCAATGATAAGACATTGCTCAATAAGAATTCTATCTCAGATGTGCATTGATAATACCTAATGCACAAGTACTGAGAAAACACAGGACATTTCAAGTCCTTCCACAAACACCAGGGAAATACACATATCCTTCCTCAGAGAGAGACCTCCTTCATGGAAAACCTGTTCAAAAGAGATGTTACAAGGTGTTTAATCCACTTGATTCTTGGCTGTTCTATATCAGTTAGATTCACAAGGATTTCAGCAAAAAAATTATATTCAGGCAAGAATTCCACTTCCCTTTTAGCTACATTTATCTGAGGGCAAGTTTGGCAGGAACGATACAAGGTGAAGCAAATGACTTGAAAACCTTGACAAACTTTTCCAGTTCTCTGCTTCTTACCAAGCTGGAATTCAGGGTCCTGAGGAGTTTAGGGGTTTTGCCCACACTGCAGTCACTGGTTCCAAGGTACCAGCAGATGGCAATGCCTAGAAAGCAATTTGGGGCCTCTGATGTGCATCCTGAACACACAGTGCTGTTTCTGCTTTAATCCTTTACAGTCTTCAGTGTAAAATGAGATGTTCGATTTTGTCACAAGTAAGGCTGGTTAGGAAGCAGCTTTCATTTCCTTTATTTATTTTATATTTCAAGATGTATTGTGAAAAATTTGGGGGTGGTTAGACGTTGAAGGGAAGGAGAGAGGGACACAAAGCAGATTGGAACAAGTATTTTCTTTCCCAAACATCCCAGCAGTCACAGCATTGACTTTGCAAGGCCAATCTGTCTGAAATCCCTGTGCTCCTTCTGAACCTCACTTGCCCCACGACTCCTACATGGATTCAATCTTCAATACAAGATTCAGACTCAAACATCAGCACTTTTCACAAAACTGTCAGTTACCAGGTGTGTAATGAGCTTAACTTCTAACATTATCCACACATTATCCACACCTCCTGAAAGATTACAAAGAGTGTTATTCAAATGGGAAGATAATTTTGAAATTAGAGGTATTTTTTTTCTCCCAGGAAAGTCTTTCTTACATGAGACAAACTAATTTTGGACTTGTATGACACTGTTTTGATTTTTAAAATACAAAGCAGTTACTTCTGATCGCAGTTTAATTAAGTCTGCTGGTTTATAATGCACCCGGAGAATCCAACATGTTCAATTTTGTTCAGTCTGTTATTGTGTTCTCTCTGTTCTTTATGGCAGGCAAATATTTCACAAACTAATTCAGTGAGAGTCTCACTCTTCTAGTGCTTCATAAGAAACAAAAGTGGGCTTATTGTAAAAATTGCTGAGCCCATTAGCAATTTAGACTGAAATAAAATCAGATATGTAAAAAGTAAATCGAGAACTGAAGAATTTTTTGCTACCAAAATATTTCAGACTGAGAAAAGTGAAAGTAGTGAGAAAAGCGATTATTTATGCTTTCCATGAAGCCAGGCAGGATAGAAGTGGAGCTGTTACCACTCTCTCAGAGGCAGGTGCTGACCAAGAGGATAAAAAGGGGCACTCAGATGCTGCATAAGGTGCATTTTCCATCAGCCTGTCCCTGGAACAACTCCACTGTGCTGCTTCTGTGTCGTCCTGGCAGCCCTCCAGGCAGGGAGCACCACAGCCAGCCCTCTATCCTGCAGACAAGTCATTACTTACTGCCACACTCTGTACCCTGAGGAAACATCAGCTCAGTCACAGCAGGACCCACACACAGGCTGCTCCAGTTATGAAATAAGGAACAATTCATTAGGCACACATGGCATGGTGACCACAAGGAAAGGAGACAGCAGCAGAGTCAAAAAAAAAAAAAAAAGGACAACTTTTTCTAATCTTCAACCACAAGAAATAAAAAAATAAAGAATAGGGATAGTTTGGTGACAAGGAACTACAGAAACACATGAAACAAAGATGTTTTGTGCTGACAGATAGACTCACTGTAAAAAACCACGAAGAACAACAGAAAAAAAAAGCCCTGAGTGGCTCATAGTCACTGTCAAAACCACATCAGGGCCCTGAAAATGCAAGTGTAGCAGCAAGACAGCATGTCAGCACTGGCTGCTGAGCTGCAAGGCCTGTGTGTGGGATGTGAAAGCTCCTTGCATCACGGCAGACACGGTCAATTAAAATCCTGCATTCCTGCATGCTGGTGAGAGCAACTCACTGCCTGAAGGGCAGGATGGGAAGTCGGGGAAAATACAATTCCCTCAACTGACGGGAAGATATTAATTCAGTAGGAATAATGCTCATGATACAGAATGTCTGAGGGATAATATTTATCTGCTTAAAATCAATCAGCAAACATCTCTTTCTTCTCGGCTGTCAGTCACACAAACTGTGCTGTGACTGACAGACACGACAAAATGGTTTGTACAGCTGCCTCTAAAAATATGATTGCCAGGATATCAAAATAGGAGTTATTCCTTTCAATAGGAGATGTTGTTATTAAAGATGTGACAACCAAAAAGTGGGAAACACAAATGAGAATTTGTCATCACGGAAAGAGCAGGAAAAAAGAGCCTGATTTTGGTTTGTGCTGTGTGCAGCTTGATTCTCTGCTGGAACACTGCTCTCCATCAGGAAACACAGAATCCACGGGGGGACAGTCAGCAAAACCAGGGTGGCCAGGCTGCCAGCAGATCACCTGCCCACACCAAGGGCATTGAACAGATACCAGCAGCACAATCTTCTCTTGTCAAACTGAGGATAAAACAAGGGAGAGCAAACAGAAAGCAGCAGGGGAACAATCAGGCACAAAGTGGGATACAGAAGAATACTTGGGAAAAGTTGCAAAAGAAAACCTGGAGTATCTGTGAGACAGCAAAGACTGGAAATAAATGAAAATGAGGCATCCCAAGGAAAAATGGGACTCAAGCTGCAGCTGTGACAACTGGGTTCCTACCCTTTTTAAAGTAAAAATTGCACAAAGTAAACAAAGTGTTTTATCTGAGAAGAAAAAGCACTAAAGGAAAATATTCTTAATAGTAAAAACCAACAAATAATTAAAAAAGTAAAGAAAGGATACAAAAGTATAAAAAGCAATGCAGAAACAGAACACCAAAAAGTGTCTCCAACTTAAGCTGTTGCTTTATCAAACTGCCACTTACCAAACAACATTTTGCATGGAAAGTCCAATATAATTTTTAAAACTCCAAAAACCAGGGGAGGGAGGAATCAGTAAATGCTCATTATTGCAGTGGAGCAGCAGAACAGATGGGCAGAAATCATCTCAGAGAAGTCTGCATCAGACCCAAACCCACCTCAACCTCAGAATTTAATAAAATGTATGGATCTGAGCATTTTCACTTTCAACATAACCCAGAGGGAGCACATAAGTACAGGGTAAAACAAAAGACTGGAACAAGAACCATGTGTTGATAATAAAATGATGAAAACATTCCTTAAAACAACTGGCTGACAGAACTGTTCTCAGTGTCTGTGGCAAAGAGCAATTCTAAGCACAAAACACCATCACTGTCAGAATATCAAACTAAAGGAGATTTTCTTGACAACAGCTCCTGAAGAGCCAGACTGATTTCACTTACAGGCAGCATCACTTGGGATTTGTTCCTACATGGGCTGGAAAAGCAAATGGATACAAGATGACTGGGCCTGGAAGCAAACCAAATAATATATTCCAGATAATACAGCTTTTTTACCCACTCTCCTTGTGACTATGGAGGGCTTTCCATGCTCTCCATTCCTTCAGGAGATTTACTGAGCTCAGGAAATCTTTCAGTCACTCATTTAAATATTCTCCACCCTCCTGTGAGAAGGATGACACTCATGAATACAGGTCATGCACAGAGGCAATAAGAAATTATCATTTCTACCAAGAAATGTTTCAGTTACCACCTGAACTCAGATGGAGAAAAAAAAAATTGATATAAGAACTGAAAAGCAATTGTTCTTAAGGGCTCTGTATGAACTTGTCAAGGTTCACATTGTCTTCCAAGTTTCAAATGAGAATAAAAGAGCAACAAGACAGACTTCCTGCAATGAGTGGTAATTTGTGAAGTTTTCCATGGCAGCACATCCTACTCGTGGTGCTTGGTGCTTATCTCATACCTGCAGTGAAATAAAGGCACTTTGTACCACAGCCACTGCAGGTGAGCAAACTTCATTCTATGGGATTTTGGCTAAGGTTTTAAAGCTTCCCAGTGGGCTGAATTTTATCTAAACCCCTAAACTTGTCTTCCTTAGAACAAATATAGTCTTGATCACGCTCCCTAAAAACCAAAAAAAAGCAGAAAACTAGATTATGTTTTTTTCATGCTTCTTTGATTAAACAGACTAATTTTAAACACCTTGTATGTTAAATTAATCATAATTATACAGGAAATGGGGCCTATGTATGCTCTGGTTTGTAGATGTACAACAGCTCAAACTGATTTTCTCCACAGTTTGCTCCACTAAATTTAATCCCACAATATTCCTGTTTGCTAACCTGAATCCAGGTTTTACTTTCTTGGACAAAGAGATTGTGGGCTGATAAATAAGAAATACTTGCTTTAGAACTGCTTAAAACAATTCAGTTACTTTTCATGAAGAGTTTATTGAAAAGGAAAAACAAAAAGTCAAGCAATAAAAATGAACAAATGATAAAATTAATTTTAGAAATTGTCTCGATAGTGTCAATAAATAACTTACTATTGATCTAAAAACCAGAGTAATTAAAGAAGAGCACTTCAGGAAGCTGCTATCCTGTGGTTTTAACAGCAGAGTAAACACAGCAAGTAAAGCTGGTATTTCCATTCCATTTCCATGGATCTGTTCATTGACAGGGTCACAGATAGAGCAAGCTGGTAAGATCATCAAAAAAGAGCTCCAGAACCACACCTGAGGGCACACTGTCAACACAGCTCTTCCCTGTCGGGCTGCAGCCACCCATCTCTAGCATTCTAAAAATGAACTTAATTAAGAAGAAAGGAAGAGTTTCATCTGAGAGAGATCTTCCATGGCAGCAGGGCATGATGTAGCTCTCACATGTCAGCACAGAGTGATGTACGTGGCTCACATCCATTAAATGGATGTGTTTTATAATCATCTTGGAAATTCCAAAAGGCTGGTGCTACCACTGAAAATCCCGGCAGCAGCATTCAGGGAGACCCGGGGTAATTCAGATAATTCATAACAAACTCGGACAAATTGTGGCTCTAGATGGAATCAGACTCTCCCAAGCCCCTTTCCAGCATGACACTGTTATTCCTATCACAGCACTTGTGTTGGTTTCTCTGGCTGGAAGGTTCAGAAATAACAGCCTGTAGTAAAGGCACGGCAGCAATGGAGGAAGGAAAGGTTTATTTGTGCCTCTCTTTCCTCATCTTAACACTCTAAAAGCCACAGGCTCTCTAAAAGGGATGTTTTTTGTGTGGCAGGGTGACAGAAAAGAACAAATACAGTAAAGAGAGAGAATTTGATGACCTCTTGCAGGACCCCAGTCTAGTGTCAATCAAATCTCATGAGAAGAGGAACCAGAGAAGCCATACATATATGAGACTTTCACAGAGTTAACAGGTGACTTTTTTATTCAATCTTCATCTTTTGATGAGGTTATGGGTTCCTAAGTCGCTTTCTTTCACCCAAAATCTCTGAATGCAGATCAGAAAGATATTTTTGCTTTATGAACATGGCTTTTATCAGGTTAACACACTAAATTCACTCCCTTGGGAGGGATGGTGCCTGTAGTTGAGGCAACCAGTCAGATAAACCACTGGGGTACAAAGCATAGACGTTAAAATTAAACATGAATTTCGTCTGTAATATGTCCCAAAAAAGGTAAGAAAAGGGAACAGGTATACTGCAGATTGAAGGCAGCAAGGCTAATCACTAATTTCACTTTGTTTAATTGCAGTGCACTCTGCCTTACCGTTTGCTGCAGGTCAGGTATGATAATTCGAATCACCAAAGTGTTGCTCTGGCTGTCCTCCATTCTGCTGCTTGGCTTTTCTGCAGTTGCTCTAATTGTGTCATAAATAGTTTCTTCTTTGGAGCTGTCTGATTCAGACTCAACAGAATAGTCAGAGAAGCTTTGTGCCATTTCATCTTCACTTGATGTAGGGCTACGAGGCATGTTAAAGTTTTTTATTCTGCCAATACAAAGGAGAAAAAGAAAAAAAAATAAGTTACAGTTCAAGTCTTCAAAATGAATCAGCTACAAATTTTTTTCATCTTGGAAATAACATACATTTAACAAGGAAGTTTTATGGTTTATCCTCGTTTTATTTCTTTCTGTCAATTACGTGGGTAGGCAGAGTGTAAAGGAAATAAATCTGGCTACCAATTTACTAGAGAAGAGGAAGGGCAGGAGAAGGAAAAAAGAGTCATAAAAAAGAAGATGACCTTCCTTCCCAGGCACACCCAACCTCCCAAAGGATCCAGAAAAAACAGCATTACCAGTCCTGTACTAACCAATACTGCTGTAAACTGTACTAAAAGATAGGCCTGGCTTTGAAGCCTCCTTCTCCCAGTGAAAATAAATTTCAGGGAATTAATGTAAATGCTAAACTAACGTCATCCTGTAGATCAAGAATCTGCACAGGTGAGGTTTTCACAAAAGTCAATATTCCTAAACAGTGGAACCAACCAAAAAACGACATTCTAAGGGGAGCCAGACAGGCACAGGTGCTGCTCTGTGGTTTGTGGCTCACACGACATCCTAATAAACCAACACTACCTAAATCTCTGCATTATACATACTCCGAGCTCAGAAACAGTTCTAATCTGTGATACAGCTTAGGCTAAAATGAAAGTCATGTTTATTCCAGACTAAAGACATTTGTAATAAGGGTCCCACACTAAGAACAGCAGAACATTTTCCCTCAGGGCTTTTCCACCCACAAGAGCTAAAGAATTTTTTTGTCCCTCGAACTCAAAGCTGCTTGAGGATATGAAAATTATTATTCTATGGAAAAATGAAGGAACACATTTACAGTGAAAAAAACTGAAAAGACCAACAATAAACTCTGCAGTGCTTGGACATCACATAATTTTTCAGATTTAGGCCAGAAAAATGCATTATTGTTTTTCTTATGTTCCTATGAGTAATCTTCCAAGACAATTCCTCTGCTTTTTAACTCAAAATAAAAAATTCAGTTAAAATATAAATAAATAAATTAAGAACCAAACAAGCAGTTCCACTGTCAGCTCACATTTAAAAAGAGACAGTAAAGCAAAAGTGAAGCATGGAAGGGTGAAGTGACTTGACCAAGGTCACTTGTAAACCAGGTGACTGTACTGAGGTATCCAAATACACATTTTCTATACAGATCAGCCCAAGTAAATAAAGTCAAACAACAGCAAGGGATAAACATTTTTTCCCACTATGTCTTACAGTTTAGTTTAAACCAATTTAGTTGAATTCATTCCCTCTTCCCAGCCTGGTCACTGTGCCAGCAGTGGCTCCAGGGCAGGGACCAAAGGCTGCCACTGTCATTTCCCATTTTAAGGTGCCCATGGGTTGGTTGGGCAGTGGTGAGTGAGCCTGAGGCTGGAGGTCAAGGACAAGCACTCCCACAGCACATCATATCACACCCCCACATCATCAAGCCTCATTGTTGCTTCTGATGAAGGGTAATTCCAGTGTTATTACCCTCAGCTAAAATTACTAATGAAGACAAAACCAGTGCATTCAGAAATCTGAAAGCAAGCCAGTTCACAGCAGCTTAATGCAAGGCTCTATTTACAAAGGAAAACTCTGCAGGGAGTATTTCATTTTTTTGCTGCTTCACTGAACTGTAGATTAATGCTGCTCTCCAAAGCACCTTAAGTCAATAAAAAGCATAAACATTTCTGTGGCTTCTTTATTTATCTGCCACTGCTAAAAACATGTGAACCCAAAATAAAGCAGGACAATACACAGAATTTAAGGGCATAAGAGGTACAGGCCAGTGAGTGTGAGCAGAAAGACATAAAGACCATCACACGGTTTGTCTGTCCCTAAAGCCATCTGAGAGTACAACACATTCCAGGGCAGTGGATTCGACAGGCAGCAGTAAACTGCAGTTATACAGCAGCCAAATAAGGAATTGAGCTAGGAGGAAAAAACTTCCTTTTTTTTTGTTTTGATAAGTGGATTTTCATGCAAAAACTACACAGGAATATCTCGTTCTAGAATAAGAAAGGGAAATCTCCAGCTGAAGAACCAGCTCCCAGGAATCAAGCCTTTAAGTCTAATAAATAGTGGGACAAAGAACTCCTTGGAGACTCATCAACAAGGCACAAGACACCTAATCTTCTGGAAAATGATGCACAAGTAAGCACAGAAAGGATAATGAAAGTCTGTATCCACAGTGGCAAAATGAACAGGATATGGGCCCCACCAGCACAGCAGAGAAACAGATCATTTAACACCATTTTTTAAACAGGACTATCTGAATACTGGAGAAACTGGCAATTGGTTTGGCTCAAGTTGTGTGGAGATGGAAGTTGGAACCAAAGCCACTGGCTATCACAGTTGCCACAGGGAACTTTATCTTTTAGGAACTGTTTTACGTTTGTCCCAAGGATATTTCAAAAGATTGTTGCACAACCAAACTTATTACATCAGAAAATTAAGGCAGGGTGCCTGCCTTACTAATTAATACTTGTATAAACCATGAAAATATTGCATCCCAGGTTCCTAATTCCTAGCTGGCAATTCATTGGTTCAATACAGCTGAAACATAGATTAGGTTTATCATGGTTGTCTGGAATGCCTTTTGTCCTTTTCTTAAAAAAAATAAGCCAAAAATCCAACAGATCATAGGATTCCTACAGTTAAACTGATCATGTTTTGTTTGTGGCTGCTTTGGGTGTAGGGAAGTGCTAGATGCTGACAAGATTCTCTGTAAATGAATAAAAGCAGATGTCATTATCATCTTGACAATAAACACACAATGAAAAGCGTCACACCACCTTTTGTTTGTTCCACCTCATGTCCTCTGTCCACATTTCTCTGCTCCTGGACACTGAGTGTGTCCCAGCTCCAGGCACTGCCCTGCCCTCTGCACATCCCCTGAGCAAAGCAAGCAGCTGGTTAAACACCCCTTTAGACACAAGAAGGTCACAAAAAAGCAGGAAGATGAGAGTGAAAGGATGGCTTTATGCTCCCCTTATTACTGGGCTTTTCCCCCAGCACGTTGCCCTGTAGCTCAGTGGGAGCAGCAGGATGTGCCCCCAGCCTCTGGGGCCATGGCCAGGTGATGTTTCTCAGACCAACAGTTCAGATGAAAGAAGCAGAGCTCAGACTGCTGCCTTCCCTTTACAGATGATATTTTTAGATTTGTTTTTTCTCTGTCCAGCCTGCAGCTTCCACAAAATCTGCTGGAATTTCTTATTCTGCCATTTGCTGCCACTGTGCCGTTAAGGAGAGTTTGAAAGAGTCCAAACCATCATCATCAAGCTGCTTTTTCTCTAAAAAATAAAAACCTACAAGAACATTGTAAAAGTCTGGAAGTAAACAGTGCACAGGTTATCAAATGGGAAAAAATTTAACTCTCAGAACTCACTCTCAGGGTGAAAGGTGTGCTCCAGTGAGTGTAAACAGACACAGCAGGGGAAAACCAAGAGCTACAACAGATTAATCTATTCTTTGGAGCCTTAAGGTTGTTAAACATCATACAAAAGGAATTGAATTAATATATAGGTTTATATTTATTTGTATCTTAGATATTGTAACCTTGATGTGAAAGGGTTTAAAATATCATTAATAGGGAGACACACTGGACAGGGGATCTTCACTGATTCACAGGTATTATCAGATGAACCCACTAAAAAAACCATGTTTGAAAAACTTCAGCTTAATTATGGCTCTGTGTGATTTTGTTGACCTTGCAAAGTACCAAACCCTCCTGGTTTTGTTTGTCCCTAAAACACAGCTGAGGCACGAGCACCAAATGTCTTGTCCAAGGCCACCAAGGCCAGGTCTCAGAGCAAGGTTTTGAATTCAGGGGTCACTGGCTTCTAGTCAAGATAAGACCAATCTGTTTTTATATAAACACTCATTTGCACAATAGCAGCCCTGTTGCCTGCAGGGAGAACCCCTGAGACTGCTGCTGCCAGGCCATTACAAACCTACCTGTGGGAATATCTGGGATACAGAGTGGGCTTTGTCACGGGCTGAGTAATGCCATGAACCAGACTGTGAGAAAACTTTGCTGGGAGAGGAACAGTCACTGCTAGAAAGAGGTATTTAGTAATTAACTCTGAAAGAAAACTATTCAGGAAAGGGATTTCTGTGTAAAATCTGCCAGAGCTCCCAACACTTGGATTCTGTGGCTTTATTCAGGATTATACATATCAGCTCAAGAACCTTGATGAGCTGGACGAGGAACTAAATTAAAATGCTGGAGAAGATCAAGCATTTTCTAATTATAATAATATTGAAATAAAAATGCAATTCAGACAGAGCTGAAGGTGGAAGGTTGACTTCCAGCACACCATGCATTTCACACCTCCCCATGGTTGGGCAGAAAAGGTCATGCAGAGGAAAATTTTAATTGAAGGCCAACTCTAAATGGCCATTTGCAATTTGATGTATTGAGTCCCTCTGCACTCCAACTTTAAAGCTGACAGAAACCAGCATTGCCTCCCAAAAATCAAGCTCACCCTCCTTCTCACCCCAGAACACTCCAGCCTTGTCCCCACACTGCTCTAACATGAACAGTGAAGCAAAACAAAGCACTGATCCAGGTCAAACTCCAGCTTTTTTTTTTTCTTTTTTTTCTTTGTTCGAGAGGTTAGTTTCAACATCCATCATGCCTCTGAACTGGATCACTATGCAAATGTTTGCAGAAACAGCAGGAGAAGGATGGCACAGGGCCAGAAGTGAACTGCCAGGGCTTGAAAAGGGCAGAACCACTTCATCCAAAGGCAGAACCAATGTTTGCCAGCACAGAGTGGATCCGAGACACCACTGACAGCAGGAGATCTCCCTGCACAGAGCCAGATGATTTACCCCGATGGAAATGTTACCAGCACCCAAATTCCACAGCTCCAAGCAGGGCAGGGCTGAAAGCCACAGACACAAAATTCAGACAGGCAAACGCAAAACCTAAAAGAAAATATCCACAAGAAGAAAGCTGGAACATGCACAAGGAGTGCTAAATAATCCACAGCAGAACCTCTGGGGAGATGAGGCACTTGGAGATCCCCTGTTCTCCCAGCTCCACCAGACAGGGACAACAACCTGATTGCAGCTTTAGTCCCCATTCAGCAGCCCCTCACTTAAATTCACTTTCTGGTGATGTATTTTTGATCTTTCTGTTAAATAACTGAAACACCCAGATAAATATTTTAGAAGAAGAGTGCTGACACAAATACTACAGTACCAGAGTGATGAGCAAAAATTCCTCCTGTACTTTTCTCTGAAGCTGTTGTTCCTCAGTGTGATATCTCGTGCTTCCAAACTGAATTATTGATTGGAAATCAATGGTCATATCCATGGTTCTCATCAGCACCATCAGGAGATTGTTTTTACTGTTGTGTTAGACCAGATTTATGCAGCCCTTGATTTCTTTGCTGGGTGATCAGCACAAGTATCAAATTATTTTGCAAAAGGGCCCAAGAGAGAGACTTCACCCCACCTTCTTTTAAGAAAACAAATAAGAAAATTGTGTGAAGAAACTGTTGCACCTGTCACTTATTTCTGAGTTCTCTTGTTCATGTAGATTTGCACAGACTTGCCAAGAGGTGGCTAAGCCCCATTAACTTTTGGTATTTAGAGTCTTAAATGCCAACATCATATGATTAAAGTGGGTCTGTAAGCAGGCCATTTTTTTTATTTTAGTAATTTTAAACATAGGTACTTCACCATTATCACTGCTGCACACACACAAAATCTACACAAGCAGCCTATTTCTGCAAACACAGGATAGTTTTTTGAGTTTCTTTCGTTAACAAGCAGCTTTGGATGCCAAATCTCTTCTTTGTTCTCTGTCTTTTCTATTTAGCATTTATTTTCCCTGTAAACTATTCAGCAGGTCATGGTATCTCCATGGAAAGGCTGAGGTTCAGCCAGGCAGATGTAAAGAGATATTTTGGAAGGAAGGACAGGCACAACGAATACAGGAGACAAGCAACTTCTTTGCTGAATGAGGAAGGCTGGAAGGCAGAGAAGCAGATGTAGGAAAAGATTTTGAATGTCTGAAGTGGAATTTCAACATGAAAAACATTTGAAGCAGGATTTCAACATGAGAAAACAGAACCTGCTGGCAGGAAGAGGAATGAGGTGTAAAGATTTAGCACAGGGTGGAGCAGTAAAATTGGTTAGAATGGTTAAAAAAATGATTAAATATATTAATAGGGGAAACGCAGCAAGTATTTATAAATGTTGACCAGCACAGGGAAGCTTGCAGTAAAGGCCAACTCCCAGTGGCAATACAAGTTCTTAAGTGGCTTCTTTTAAGCCCCTGCAAGGTTTCCAGAGCAATTCTGGCTGACCTTTATTTAAAGGTCCTTCTTCCAGACAGGGAATCAGGCCCAGCCCTGTGAGCCCCACAGAGGCTCTGCTCATTTCTAGGGCTGCTTTTAGCATGGCCTCGAGTTTTCACATTTATTAGAACTTCTGCTTTCCAGCAGATAGACAACAGTGCTCCTGAGGCATTCTTTAAAGACTCCTTGCAGTGGAAACTGTTTTTTACTTATGGTAAAATAATAATCACTTTGAAGTATTAAATAAGATCCTTACAGGAATTGCATGCACTTAGTTGTAATAGCAATATTCAATTTGAAAATTGACCTGTTTAGCATGTATTGATCCAGAATTCTAAACCACTTTAAACAGATGGTAAACCAAAAAAAAAAATTTGAATAAGTAGCAGGGTGGAAAACAGTAAAACGTTTTAGGAAATGCACCAAGCACATTGTCCCAGATACATCCAAAAATTGAGATGTCTTCTTGGACTCAACATTGTATCCATGAGCAAATCAACAGCCAAGGTATGAAAAGCCAACATGAAACATGGAAAAGTTTATCCAGTTTAATCCAGTATCTGGAAAAAGGCATTTCTATGACAGCTTTTACATAAAATATTACAGAGAAATTCTTTACTGTGAAGGTGGGGAGGCCCTGGTTGCCCAGAACAGCTCTGAGTGCCCCATCCTAGAAGTTTGCTATGATAATAAATAAGCTGCAGATGCACTGACTGAAAGAAAATATTCCCCTTCAGTTATCCAAACCAAGAATGCTACAGTGTGAGTAGTTAGGACCTGTTCTTGAAGTAATACTGAAGTACTACACTAATTTTTAATAGTCACTATCTGTTCCTAAAAATACAGATTAAATGGTCATTTTGGGGTGCCCACCAAATTTCCTTACCAAACAGAAGCATGTAGGGCAAGGTATTTTATCTTCCAGCCTTTTTGCTCCCAGCCTCTGCTTGCACTTAGCTTCGTAAATATCAAAAAGATTATGATATGTTGGAAGGGAAAGGACACGAGAGAATTTAAAAAGATTTACAACAGAAGCCTGAAAAAAAAGCAAAGCTTGTTGAACATATTTACATCAGTTTCACATCCCTGATGGACAAAGCAACAAAGTTGCTCGTTAATTTGCATTTGATGCTTACCTTCTTTACCTTTTTTACTGATAATTCAAATACAAACAGAATTAAATGTTAACAGAGAAGCACTGCTGGTGTCTTGTTATGTAGATTAGATCAGACTCTGAGAGTAAATGAAGCAGATTCCCTCTCCTCCTTGCACACAGGTTAATATTTAGAGTTTGCTATGAAGTTCAACCTGAATTTTCCTCAGATGTGATCCTAGTGGGGGCTACTATATCATTTGATTGCTGTGTTGGCAGGAATAGTCTCATTGCTTGCTTTAGTTTAATCAATAGAATAATATGCCAGTTAAAAACAAAGCAAAGCTTCAAACAGATGCTCTGTTTTTCTTATAAAAGGATGAGTTATCTTTGCTTGAGAGCTGGTACAACAAATAAAATCAATTACCCTTTCTCCTTGTCTATGTTGGGGTTTTTTTCTCGTTTGGTTTCAATGAATTCATTTCTATTTCAACTCAGCAGGAAACGTCCCTCGAGGTTTCCAGAGGACACCAAGTGTCCACAGGTGGGGTTTGGGGACACAGAGCTCAGGTGCTCCAGGTCTGCAATTCTGGGCCAGTCTCCTGCCAAAGAGCCTGCAGGGAGAGATTTTCCCTGGCCTTCACAACAACTTCATTTCTTTCCTTAATCCAGGGGGAAGCAACAAACAAATGGTGACCCAGAAAGGATGGAGGAGAAGCAGGGCAGGTGAGCAGCCCTTGGATTAGCCAAACTCCAGTGCAAACACAGCCATGTGCTCTGTCCTCACCATCCTCTGCCCATCTGTGTCTGTCTGCAGAAACAGGAATATTCCTGTTTCCCAGGGACAGATGGTCTCCAGGCTTCTCTTAATTGCAGAAAAACTTCCCTGGCTTTTTTTATTTATCAGAGGTAATTTTGTAAAAGGAACTCTTCTGACCTTACCTGCATCTCCCCAGCTATTTTCCAACCCCAGCTAACCATATCTTGGGCTTTAATTTATACTCCAGCCTGAGCTCATGACACAACCAAGGACGTTCTTTAGGTTTTTGTAGGTGAAGGATGGTGACGACAGACTGGAGAAAATATCTGCAGGCTTAGAAAGGTTAAGTGATCTGCAAAACTGACCCAGGCAGCACAGGGACTCTGTAGAAAAACTGAGAAATTATTTTCTTGACCTTTGAGATTTTTGATTCAATTAATTATACAGATAAGAAACTCATTTTTACCAAATTATAGCCAGACAAAAATTAGGCAATCAACCCAATTAAGCTAATTAAAAGAGTCAGTTTCCTCATTGACTACCAAGGTTTAATTATTACTTCAGTAAACAGCTCGAGAAATAAAATATCACTTCTTAGGCAAGAGGCAAACAGAATGAGATCCATGTTTGTGACCATTAGGCAAAAGAAAGGAAACAAAAAATAGAAAGAATGTTCTTGTGTGAAAATACAGACCCATAAACTCTTCCAGCTTTTGCTATTTAAATGCCAGGTTTAGCTTGGAATTTAATATTTAAAATAAATAGCATGCTAAATCACCCTGGGTTATCTGCTCACAATACCTTTAATTTAGAGATAGTTTAGGATACCAACAAGGCTGTTTTTCTAAAGTATCCCTCTCTCAATGCAGAATCAAGAAAAAATCAGCCCCTGAACATAAGGACTTGGATTCTTTGCTGTGCCTTAGACAATCACCAAGTCATTGGGGTCACAGGGGTCTCTGGAGATCTTTATTTCAGCCCCTTGCTCAGAGCAGGTCCAGCAATGGGATCTGCTTGGGATGCCCATGCTTTTATCCAGGTCTGCCTGGACAATCTCCCTGAATCCAGCTCTTTTCCAGCCTTATCTCACCCTCTCCTTGCAGGGCAATACTCCAGCTCCCTTCTTCTTGGTGGCCCTCCACAGAATCCTTATCTTTCTTGTACTGTGGTGGGTCCAAAACTGGACACAAGGTGCAAGATGTGATCTGCAGAGCACCAAGTCACAGCTGGTACCACAAATTTTCTCCAGCTGGTGGCTGTGCAACTTCGTATATAATGGAAATTCAGGCAAATTTCAGCATCACCTAAATTTCTGGATTCATTTATACCCCTTTACAGTGATTTTTTACAAAGTGTATTTTCTACCTGTCTGTGTAGGTCTCTAATTCAGTCTCAGGTAACATAAGGTCTCAAATGAGACTGTTGGAGAACCAGAAATACTTTAAAGAGATTTATTTCTAATTGACTAGATTTCACGTTGATTGTACTCCTGGAAGTCCTGATTAAGTGAATTCATTACCATTTATAATTTCTTGACAGCACACTTTGGAGATTTCAGCCATGGAAATTATCACAGCCTAATCAAGATATGCAAACTGAATATAAAAGCACTTACCAAAAAAAAAAAAAAAAAAACAAAAAAAAACTTGATTGAATCAGGATAGAAAATAATCCTAATAAGAAAACCAGCATCACTTGCACTCCAGGCATACTACTATCAGTTTCTGCCATGGAGAAAGTATTTAGGATAAGATTTTATTAAATGTTCCAAAGGAGCAGCTGCTGATTGAGGATTTGACAGAACCTTTGTGAAGGACACCCACGTGTGACCGTGACTGCCTAGGAATGACAAGCAGTGGTGCCCAGGGTGCCTGGAAGGGCTCCTGGCTTTCTGTCAAACTGGGGGCTGGGCAGGAGGCACCCCTCACTTTGCTGCTCCAGGGCCTCCAGGTGGGAACAATTGTGATGCAAAGCTCATTTCCTGCCAGAGCTACCTGTGCCTGCACCTGGTCAGAGGGAGGAGCAGCAGGCAGGCAGCTCTGCTTTCCCTCTAATGCAGCTGAGCAGGGAAGGCAATAATTAAGCTTATCATGTGAACCAAACCCTTCAGGACATACCCATTAATGAGATTTACAAAACCCTCTCTCTGCTTTGCTGTTTGCAGGAAAAAAGGAGGCAGAGCCAGCACGAGAAAAGCCTTTTTCAGCATGAACATAAAACTAGAAATACTTTTTTTCACACTTCTAAAGAAAGGGAGCATTAAAAAGATATTTACTGTTAGGTTTTATGTCTGCTTAATGTTCTCCCACAGCTTTTAGGTAGCCCCCCTCACAGTGGGTTTAGGGGTTTTTTCCACACTTGCCATCAGTACCTGCCTCACCTCAAAAGTTTTCTGTGATTCTTAATAAATCCAAATTTCTCAACTTAGTTCTTCAGGCACACATGGAGAGTGGCCACTTTTGCATATCACCTGAGATTTCTTACCTGCTTCTTAAAGTGGGCTTATATAAAAGGAGGACAGTGACTTTTTCCACTGGCAGATAATGACAGGACAAGGGGGAATAATTTTAAACTGAAAGAGAGGAGATTTAGATTAGGAAGAATTTTTTTACTCAGGAGCTGGTAAGGCCCTGGCACCAGCCCAGGTGAGAGGGGCTGTGGCTGCTCCTGGATCCCTGGAATGTCCAAGGCCAGGTTGGACAGGGCTCAGAGCACCCTGGGATAGTGGAATGTGTCCCTGCAAACTTAAACATTTCAGCCAATAGAACACAGTTATTCACATCAACTCAACTCATTGTGAAACACAATACTTAAAATCCAAATTTCACACATGTTTCTATACCTCTCTCTTTAGATTGGTGTGCTTATCTTTGATAGTGGCCCTACCACAGAAGGAAGCAGTCAATTATTAAATGCCCTGATAAGCTAGAAATTCGTTGGGCTGAGCTTTGAAGCACACACATTTTTTAAATCTTCTTCTCCTTTTCCCATCCTTACAGACTACTGATCCAAATTATACTGCTTCATGTCACCACGCACTTTACAGCAATCCAGCTGACACATTCTACATAATTTTTGTATTTTCCCTCTCCTTCCAGTGCTCATCCAAAGGCACTGTTAGGACTCACTATCTAATCCTTGATCTGTGTTCATAAATGCACATTGACACAGACACCTGCAGTGGCCAGGCCAAGAAAAGGCACCTTCAGTTCCTCTTATCCCAGAGAAAATGAGTTTTTTAGTTTTCAGATCATACAGCAGCATCATGCTTCACCAAAGGAAACCTAAGTGTCAATCAGTGTCCTTTTTCTTTTTGTTTTCTGATTTCTGAGTTTCATGTTTCAATTTATTTTGTAATTACTAAACTGAAAGCCAAGAAAGTGATGTTACTTCAAGAAATTGTTCTGCATAAGAAGTTCTAAGTCATCTCCAGAGTGTTGCCAAAACTTATTGGACTGTGTTTTGAAAGAATCAGAGAAAAGCAAAGATAAAGACATTTATAATAAATATAGGGACTAGAAGTCTTTATTAATAGGAAACACTGAAAATGCAGCATTTAGGTAAGGTAAGAGAGATGAAAGAAATATGATTGTGCTGTATCACAAAAGGCTCAAGTCCATCAGTTCTCACCTAACTGTACAAAATCCAATAAATTCTTCATCCAGTCCTAACATCAGCTGAAAATTTGCAGGGACCTCATTGATAAAATGCTCCTAGATAAAACCAGGAGGGGTTAAAACGTCTAACACAAGAAATATGATAACTTGATTCTACCTGCTAGTTCTTATTTCAGGTGCTTTGTGGAGGAGGAGGATAAAAGTCAACGAGATCTTCCAGCCATCTTCACTCCAGGCTGCAGTTCAACTGCAAATTCCTCTGCTCTGAGATCATTTTTGTAACCACCCACCACCACAAAGCAGAAAGAGGAACAGTTTCTTTTCTGGAGATCAAGAAGGTTTTGGAAGCATTTTTGACCACTTGTTTGTTAAAAAACTCACCTCTGCAGTCCCAGCATAACCCAGCTGAGGTCCTGGGCTGTAACTGTAGCTTTGCCCACCTGACACAAATAATTCAAATATTTTCCCTCCAAAACCAGCTTGGCACACTTACCTGTCAACACAGGTGACAGCAATAGTGTCAAGATGATCATCAGACTCTAGTTCTCTTTCATCGCAGATTCCTGAACAAAACACAGAAAGAAATAAAAATTTAGAGCTGAAGAAAGAAATTAAATGACCCAATGGTCACCTTATTTAAATGCTATAAATCAGAAACACTCAAGGAGACTTTTTTTTTCCACAAAGGAGATTTTGATAGGAGAAGGAGAGAGGAATTTTACTACATTGCAAATTCCCAAAGTATTCCTCATAGTGTAACATAAATATTATGTATAGCTTTGCAAGGGCAGAGCCTGCCATGGCTTCATTGACTCCAGAGTGCTTCTGGCAGCAAGAAGTCAGCACTGAGACAAAAACAGGCTCTTCTGGTTATCAAGAAAATCATCACTCCAGGCCAGATCTGACAGAAGGTGAAAGATGCTGCTCTGCTGTTACCCACAAACATCTTCCTTGATTTAAGTCTTTCCAAAGCTCTGAGTGTCCCAGTGTCTTAGGTTTTTGTGACCAAAAGTCTGTATTCTATCACCATCTGTTGAAACCAGCTGGGGCAGTGATCCTCATCTCTGTGGGAGATATTCTCTGCTAATGGGCCATCTGTTAAAACCCGGTGTTGCAGTGTTCTTTATCTTTTCCACAACCCATCCTTCCTCCAGGAGATATCTCCTGTTAATGGGCCACTGTGTCCCACTGCATGACTGATAAAATTCCATCATCCCATTGGGAGATGCTCCACCCAGGGGGAGGAGCCAAGCCTTTCCTACCTAGATAAAAACTGAGATTTGGAATGTCAGAGCAGCCTTTTTCCACTGGATTCCAGAGGAAAAGCCAGACCTTTCCACATCAACACTGCACCTTTGGAGGAAACCTGCACCTTCTACAGGAGCACTGCTGCCCAGAACCACATCTGTCACTGCAGGATTGGCAGCCAGCATTTAATGGGACTGCACCAACACCCTGACTGACTGATGGGGTGTCAGGTTGTATTCTGACTCTGTCAGTGGTTTTGGGTTTGTTCTCTGTAGTACTGTATTTCTATTTTAATTTTCCTAGTAAAGAACTGTCATACTTATTCCCATATCTTTGTCTGAGTGCCCCCTTAATTTCAAAACTATGATAATTTGGAGGGAAGGGGTTTACATTCTCCATTTTAAAAAGAGTCTCTGCTTGGCAGACACTGGTCTCTCAAACCAAGACACCCAGGGATGTGCATTGGCTGAACAGCCCAAGTATGAGCAGCAAAATTCTTGGTTTTGCCTCCCCAAGTCCACCTGACATCCTGAAATCAGGCTGTCTGCAGGCCCCCAAAGGGATTCTCCAAATCAGCAAATGTGCTGAGCATCCCAGTCCAGCTCAGGGCATTGCATGCATCCAGGTGTCCATCTCCAGCTGTGCTCCCAAATGTGCATGACTGGATTCAAATTCCACGGACTTCACTGATGGTAACAAGCTCATGCTGAACTAAATTCTTTCCTGTTACATATTTTTCTCTTTTTACAGATATAAATTGAAGGGAAAATCCAGGTATTTCCATTGCAACAGCAAGTTTGACTAACTCTACTTTTTGTTATACTCTGCTCTATGGTTCTCCATCAGAAAACACTGATGAATTATTATACTTTCAGTGTATTCCTATCCAAAATGTTCTGAGTTGGAAGAAAACACTTGCATATCTGTCTCCAGCACCTGTGTGATTCTGCTCTTTCAGCAGCAACAAAAGAAACTATTGAAGGATATTTCCCACACTGAACTACTGTATTTTGTACCAGTGTCGGCTGCATTTGAGATTAAGTCCGGTAGGTTTTACATTTTTACAATGGGAGATAAAAATGTGATCTCCATGATCACTGGGGCTACAGGAAAGGTAGATAAAAAGTTCAGCAGCTCTTTCTCACAAGGCAAAAACCAGAATCTGTGCAAGGAAAGAAGTCAGCAGGTTGAAAGTAAAACAAAATAAACTGACCTAACAGGTTTCTTCATCTCTGAGATGGGATAAACTGCTTCTACTTTGAACTCTCTCTTTTATGCACATTAGCTTTCAGTTTCTAAATGGATCCAGAGAGAGGAAGAAGAACCTGGGACTGGATATATCAGAGAGAAAACTTTCCAAAATTGCTCTCAAATGCTGACACATCAGCTCAGTATATTCCAAGGCCAGGCTTTATTGCCTTTAGGAAAGATTTACAACTTGGTCAGACTGAATAAAGGTAAGACCATAGCAACAGCTTGCGCTTGATTGTGAAAGAGAGGGGAAGGCCAGAAGCTGGTTCTATGTGGAGGCCAAACTCCTTTATTTACAAAAACTACCTAGTAACACAATTCCACTTTACATTTTGGATGTTGACTTATTTTCCTCTGTGCTGTCCAGAGCTAACACTAAGGAATCAACTTGGAAACCTGTGGCTTGCCAAGAGATGGGAAAAGCTCTTTCAATGACAGTATTTATATACTGCAAATTCATAGGAAAAGAAAATAATTCTGTCAATCCTGACTTCTTAATGAGACTGGGTATGTTACAGAGTGGAAAGACCCTGGAGGAGTGAGCAACTGCCCTCTCTCCTGTTTCTGCAAAATAATTCCCTTAACACTCACTGGCAGATAAAAACCAAGTCCCTTCCCAAATCCTGCTTTTCCTTCTCCTCAAGAACAGGATCAGTGGAGCAGAAGCTCCTCTTTGTCCCACAGCCTCTGATGCATCCCTAAATAAATCTCTGTGCTGCTAATCCTGGGTTACTGCACACCCCCAGCACCTCCTCCTGCAGGTTTCCCTTCCAGACATCACTTCCATGTGTGGCCAGGCAAGACAGCAAGGCCATGGACAGGCTCATCCCTCTGGAAAAACACCAGTCATGACAGGCAAGGTGCTTTTTCCTCTATGGGAGCTCCAGTGGGGGTCTCTCCTGCACCCAACCACCCATTTCCAACATGTTTGTAGGAATATAACCCCTTCAGGGATTTCTGAGCCTTTAAAAATTTTGGCTGAAGTTGAGCAGTAAGTTCCAGAGCCATTGGAAAGTAGAAGGAGATGGATAAGGAAGGGAGGAAAAGGTGACAGCACAGTCACACAAGCCAATTTCCTGATCAAATCCATCTCTAAAATGCCAGGGTGACTCCAAGCCAACCCAAACAAGCAGTTGGTGATTTCCACCCGACTCAGTGCTGAGCAGTGAAGGGATGTGACATTTTTGCAGAGTGCACTGTAGCAGTGGTAACTCGGTTCAGGGAGCAGCAGAGCTGCAGCCATGCAGTATTTATTGGCCTCTCTCCTCTGCTCCTTCTCCCTGCTCTTTTCCCCCCTGGTGACTCAGCTGGGATGCTGCCACTGCTGGAGGAAATCCCTTGCTGTACCACTGAGCTGCAGAGGGAACATTCCCAAAAGATGTGGCACAGGGCAAACCTTCCCCAGATCTGGCAAAATGAGGAAACGTTCCAACTCTGTGAATTTTAGCAAATGGAAAGAAAATGTCAAGATTTTCCCGTTACTTTCTTCACAGTTTATGGAATTTTCCAGGCAGGAAGGTAACATTGTTTGGGGGTGCTTCTCTAGGCTCAGGTACACACTTAGGAAAGTAAAAGTTACCAACCAAAAATAAATTCAACTACAAGCATGCATTACTTGTGACTCACACAAACAAGTCAACAAAAATCATACAACCCCATCAGCAATCTCAAGAGGAATATTTCTACCTAACTTCTTAATTCTCTCACAATGCCAGAGAATTCCCAGGTTCTGTTTCTGAGCTGGCTCCCAGCTGACCAGCCAGCTTATCTGCACAGATGCCTGCACAGCCACAGAGAAACATCCATCTCTGTTAATTTATGAGGATGGCACAGAAAAGGGATACACTGAAACACTCAAAAATGAAGCACTTGGGAGCATTCAGTGACAGGATGAGCATGCCTAAATTGACACAACTTCAAATTACACATTTCATTAACTTAGCCCTGACTTTTCTGAACACAAACACTGTCACAGCATCCTGTTTTCTCTATGGTCAGGTACATAAAAATGTCATCTGCCTCAAAGACCCTTTTAGTGGCACATAGGCTTCATGTTTTCCCTAGAAGCCTCTGAAATCAAAGGTAATTTATAAATGATGTCTACGAACCTGAATACCAGCAGAGTTCATTTGACTACAGAACACTTGACACAACCCATTTTAGTTAAAAACCTGCTAAAGCAGGCCAGTTATGCTGCATGCAAGTCCTGACTGCTGCTTTAACTCAAAACTCTTGTAATTTACAGGGAGCTGAAGGCACTTTTCACCGTCAGGCTGCAGGCAGACCATTAGTTTAGCAATTCTCAAAGACTCCCAAATGTCTTTAGCACCCCAAACACACACACACTGAAGTCTCCACTTTTCCTCAAGTTAAATTGAGAGCTCAAATACTGAGGGAAGCACTAAAACCAAGGCTTGTGTCTCCAGCACATGATGGAGTCAAATCCTACCCAGGAGAGATGTAATAACCAAACCTGATTTGACTCCAGCTCAGCAAAGAACGAGGCAACGAGCTGAAAAATGAGTGTAGCAAGGGAAGAGCTACCTGAAATTTTGGGAGGCTACTCTCAGCTAATCCTGCCATTATGTAAAGCCAGAGCAAACAAAGCCTGGTCACGAGGTGGAAATGCAAACAGAATCAGGAAAACTGCTCAAGAAAGTGGAAAAATAGTTATTTTCTTCATCAGGAGACACCATATTTGGGCACATATTTAAAATTCTGAATAGAATTCCACATGGACCTTTTCAGAACTAAATATGAAGTCTACAGCTGCTCAAACACTTGCTGGAATGAACTCACATATTTGTGTCTCTCTTTGGTGTTTTTTTTCTATGCTCCACTACTCTAATCTTTTTTTCCTCAGCAGCCTAAACATAATGGCCTAAATGCTTGTATATTGTGTGGCAGAAAAGAACGATGTTCAGAAATGCCAGATGCTTCATGCCTTCAGATTATTCACTGCTTATGGCAGCAAGTTCATGCTAGCAGCAAAAATGTAAATACCAAAATGTAATTCCTGTCCAAATCCCAGCAATAGAAATATGCACTGCTAATTTCATATATATTAACGACAAAGAACCTCCCACAAATTGATTCTTTGAAGACACTTAAAGCCACAACATATAAAGAATAATATATTTCTAGATAGGTCTAGCATCAGATCCTGCATTTTGGCTGCCTGATCATGGTAGGTTAAAAAAAACCCTCCTTCCTATGCTTATCTAAACATAAAATGGCAATATATTTAAAGTAGTATGGACTACAGCAAATTATCAGCAATCAGTGATGGAAGAAAAATGCGCCCTCAGTTCATGGCTCATAATTATTTCACTTCCCAAATACAGCAAAAATCTCTGATAACTTCTAAATAATAAAAGCTCTCCAAAGTACCAGAAGGTGCTCCCCTTGGATGTAATTTTTCATGTAACTGCACAGTTCTGTCCAACTCAATGAATTCAATCTTAAATTCTGCAGTGAACATTTTTCTGATCTTTTGTTCTATAAGAAGGTGGAGAACTTCAAAACTCAGATTCACAGGAAAACTTGTACCCATTTCCCACCTATCCTGCACCCAGATGTTGAGCCTTAACTCAAAGGAAAACCTGTTGATTGTATGTATCAAAAAAAGGTGAGCTGGTGGATTTTTAGACTTCAGCACTTTCCAAGGATTGTAAATGTTACTGACCAAAAAAGAAAAAAAATGCTTCCAAGAAGTGAATGAAACCCACAGATTCTGATTACCTAAAAGGGAGAAACAGCCTGAATTCACTCCCAGTAGCAGAATTCTGTGTTTGCTGTGTTTTTAGCAGTCCAGATGGCTCTGTTTTATTTACATGTTGCATCTAAACAATCGCTGCTGCATTGTGGCAACACTTGTCACTGTTGTGACAACAGGAGGGAGATCTCTCCCCTCAGTAATAAATCACAAATCACCGAGGGCAGCTGCAGCCTCTGCTTCTTTATCATCCCCTTCAAGACAGGGATTTCAGCGAAAGATGGGAATCTATTAACTTTGCTGGCTGAGCTTTGCTAAGTGAAGGGGGATGAAAGATGGAGTAATGAAAGGGAGAGAGCCCAGCATCGTGACTGACCTGTGCAAGGACAGCCCTGGTGACCTGCTCACAAATGAATTATTCAGCTGCCAGGTCTTGCCTGAAACTCCACTGGAATACACAGGTCAACCCAGCCCCATCCTGCTCGGCTCCTTGGCAACACATTCAGATTGGTGAATGGGTGTAAAAACAATTTCTATCACTAGCAGTATTTAAATGAAAGAGAAATGCAGGCTAAAGTGTATTAAACTCTTCTTCCTAAAACTACTATGGCAGTCTTCTCAATAATAAAGAAAACATCTGTGCTAATCTAAAATTTGGTGAAGGTCTAGCAAGGAAACCACTACACACATAACAAACCACAAAGGTTGAGAGATGCAGCAGTGTGATCTCAAGAAATTCATCAGGCCCAATTAAACTGATGGTGCATGGGCTCTCTATGGAGAAAATTACAAGCAAAAGAAATTTTTTTAAAAAAGAAAACCACCCACAGCTTACAAATTGCGTAGGCTGCTTGTCAAAATAGAGGTTGTTCAGCTTCTCCCAGATCAACAAGATCTGGACATGGACCCCCTAATCCAGTGCAAGCTGAGATAGAATTCTCTTCTTTCCCTCAGGAGCACAGATAGCAACATCCAAGGTTCAAGGAAAATGGAAGCACAACAAATGGAAAAATATAAAGGTTTTCACAACTTAGAAATTCATAAGCATTTTGGACAGCCACATGCAAGCAGTGCATTAAGATAACAATCTTGGTTTAAAACAACCAGGTATGAATTTTGAGTCTCCTTAACAACCCACCACCCCCAGGGAAGCCACTGCTCCCAGGCAAATGTGTCCCTGATAAAGGGATGGGAGAAAAGAGAATAAAACTGACAGATGTGCCCAAACCTCAGTGGAGAGCTCAAGCCAGACCAATAAAACCCACGCTAATCAAGCAAATTATGCAACACTTACTTACTTTTGCTGAAAACACAGTGAAATGCTCATTATCTCAGAATTACAGCTGGAAAAGAAAGCCCCAAGAAGGCAGCTCCTGACATTTCCCGTCAAGGACCCTTGACTCCAGCTGCCTGCAGGCACGGCTGTGTCACACTGGCTGCCCCTCACCGAGCACATCATCACCCTGAGAGTGTCACCCGTGCTGCTGTGCCATCCCAGTGCTGGGAGATGAGCCTGGCACCGGTGTGCCAGCCCTGCCCTGCCTTCCCTCTGGGTGTTGTACTGGCCCTGGGTGCTGAATCCAGGCTCTGCTGCCTTGAGCTCCGGGGAGGAGTGAAGAACACTGTCCCTTCTGCAAATCACCACAGACTGAAAGTTCATTTACTAATACCAACAGAGCCACAGATACAAACTCCTTGCTCACGTAGCATATTGCAGCAGAGTTCTGCCAGGCATCAATTCATGTGTTTGGATTTTCCAGTGAGGCTCTACTGCCCAGAACAGCACCTGTTCTTTCCACAGGTGTTTATTTAGCACTGCGTCCCCACTCATTGTATCAAAGTAATTTAAGGTCTTCCATTTGCACAAACTTGGCACTGCCTAGAGTACACAAAGTGTAAGCACAATTAAAGCACACACATTTTTCTCTCTTTCACATACGGGTTGCTCTGTCCTTAGTCATGTGTTTCTTCTATTCAGTTTGTTCCCTTCCCTGGTACAGGTTAGTCTGTCTTGCCCTTGTGACTTAGTTTTGTTATCCACAAAGTAGTTTGTTTAACCTCATAAATACAGTGAAATAATACAATACTAAGAAAATTTATGCCCCAAAATTAAGGTATTGAAGAAGTCATACACACCTATAAAAAGACATTCAGCTATTACAGAGCAGTTATTCAAACACAGAGATTGCTATATGGAAAACTGACCTTCCATGCTGAAAATATAAATGTTAATATACCCCTAAGCAGTATGTGTCTATGTAGCCTGCTAAGTGAATTCAAATATTCAATATAAACAGGGTAGCTGCAGTCTCTGAGTGATCATTACCTTGAGAAACAGCGTGTTTTTATTCAAACACAACCTCAGAGAGAAACAGCCCTTCCCTCCCTCACTCTGAAGAGACGAGGTGTGTGTCTGTCAGGAACAAAGCAAAACTAATGTGCACCATGGCACCCTGACCTGAGACACAATTACAAGGTGCACCACAGAAAAAAAAAAATAAAAGAGAGAAAGTCCCTGCAACTTCAAAGAGCACATTTGTGTGTGTGAAATACAAAAACACATTTGCTGAAAGATGTCTAAGGCTCCCATTAAGCAATTATTTAATCTCCAGGTGACAGAGAATGTTTTCCTGGTTATATGAAAGAAAGAAAGAAAGGACAGCAGGGAGCACAGAATAGCTGCAAAAGCCATTACTGGCAATAATCCAGAGTAAGATCTGAGCAGCCCGAGCATCCTGAGCTATCCTGGGGATTCCCACAGTGCTCTTCCTCCAAAGAACAGCTCTGGGTCCGATTTCCTACAGGGAAGGAACCAGGACTTGTCTGTGGAGCTGCAGCAAATAGCAAAACTTACATCACTCTCTGAGCATTTCCAGCTTCACTTTCAACAAAGTTAGGGAGAAATCTGAAGGGAGGAGAGAAGTTGGCAACAGGGAGCAACAGGAAAGAGATGACTGGGCAAGGAAAAGGCAATTTGAGTAGGAAGTTGATTAACATGAAGTGACACATGAAGTGAATTGGGCAAAACCAATTCCAAACACACAGCCCAGGAAGTGGAGCTGATTATTCCCAACGCAGGAAGACAGTGCTGTGCAAATGTCAGTTTTCCATGCTGCATTCACAGGAATAACTAGGATATTGGGGAAGAAATAAAAAAACAAAGTCAAAGATATTAAATCATGGTATAAATATGTGAAACTCAGGCCCTGGCCCTACTCTTTTCCTGGACAGCAGCGTGGTGTGAGTGGCTGCATCTCCAGAGCACCTCAGAGCTCCATCCAGCCATATCCTTCTATTTTTCCTATCAGCATCACAAACACAATGGCATTACCAATCCCAGAAAAACTGGGAGATCCTTCAGAGGACAAATCACATGAGCACCTCGTGTGCCTCATTAATACTGCTAACACAATAGGAAGCAACCTGAAACAAGCATCAACACTCAGTGCAAACACTATCAGCTGTTAATAACCTATTAGCAGCACAATTAGCAAATTGGATATTCCTGCTCATTATTGTTCCATTTGCAAACAATATTTTGAACAGATTAGAACATCACCTTATCAGTAGAAGTCCCATCTGAGATGTAATATTTTCAATCAAGAACTTACCAAATTTCCCCATAATGCACTGAGGTTAATTTTTGAATTTCCTAGAAGCTCTGAAAACCTGGCATCCATCGTGACATCATTTCATAAAGAGGAAATTTTTTTTAAAAAAACTCATTTCTCTTTTCCCCAAATAAAGACCAATTCCTAGGAGCCTACCAACACCCATTGTGCTTTGTTGCCAGCTTTGCTGAGTTTTTTTCTCTTGGTCTGGGCTCAGACCAGAAGTGGGAATCTCCTGGCATTGTTCCAAGAAGAATCTTACCCCTGTTAAAAGCTTTGTCTTTGTAGTCACATTCTGCAAAGCCCACACAGTACAACCTCCACTGTGCAAAAATGTCCTTTATCCATTCTTAGCCAAACTTCAAACCCAAATTTCAACTTCAAATTCCAGCTTGCATCTCTTATGGTGCAGAGCTCAATGAACAATGGTTCCCAACTTAATCCACCACCTTCATGATACTGCAGCATATTTTTCCTATTGGGAAAGTCTTTCCTTGAGCATCAGGTACTCATCAAATACAGACTTTAAAAAATAAAAAAGAGAAAAATTTTCACTCATATGGACTGCACTTTATAAACTGCTTTATAAACAGCAGTTAAAGTGGGTTGGGTTTTTTCCTTGGGAAAAAGTGCATGTCAATGCTGTGGCTATGACAAACTAAAACCTAACTTAAAGATTTTTTTTGCCATAATAAAATTTATCATAAATAGTTGCTTATTGAGAGATTACAATAGAATAAACGGTTTACAAAAAAAAAAAAAAGTTAAAAAATTCAGATTTCAAACTGGAAAGCTAAAACTACCGTGTAGGTGTCAAGCAAGTTTTTAATTTTAAAAAGAGACAAAGTAATTTTCAAAGCAGAAGTTGACAGACTGGAGAGAAGCTGAAATACTGAACAGCAATTTCATAAACAAGTCAGTTGAAGCCAAGTGCTAAGAGGGCTAGGAAGGAAACAAATAAAAACAGCAATTGCACCAGCATTGTGGAGCAAGGCTTGGGTTAATGATTACACTGATATGGAGTATAAATTATGGGAAGCTTTTATTTAGATTACACTTCACAGGACCATGTCACACTTCCAGCTGATCAGTAAGGAAATGTTGGTATCTGAAGATCTCAGTAGGATATTATATTCAGTGTAGGTTAAAAATTATAGACTCTTAGTGTCAACAAATATCAATTAAATGAATATACTACTGCACATGTCATTTTGTACTATACAATAGCCTCCCACTCTGAATAAAAGTCACAAGCATGAGCAAGCAAAAAAAATTCAATATGCATTTTCTCCTAAAAAGGTATTACTGAGAGCCAAACTGCTGCACTCAGTATGATATGCACTGTATTTTGTCCCCTCTAGTTTGGCAAGTAAGGGAGCTTTGCAAAAAAAGGGAGCAACACATAATTTGATGAGTTTAATTTGATGAAGTTTAATACCTTCTTTGTCAATCTGAAGTCTCATGGGAGGAAAGTTTCAGAGTAAGCCTCAAAGTTTTAGCCCAGCTTTGTTGACAAAAGAGAAAGTCATATCAAACAGGTGGATTACCACAGGAGAGAAAATTTCAAGGAAATGTTTAAGTTTTCAGTTGAACTTTGAAAAAGGTTCCTTTTTCTTTTTTGTGCTTTAAAACATAAGAAGGTGTTTATTTCAGAAACTCATTAAAAATGAAGATCACATCCTCTATAGAAGGGGAAGTTGAAAAGCCACCAGCACTGTGATATACAGACATGTGGGATTAAAAATATAATCCCCTGGAAAACAAAGAGACAGAGCCCCATGATCCAGCTCCATGGGATATCAGGCACTGCACTGACATCACACAGATGTGTGGGAAATATCCCTCTCCTCAGGAGGAGAACAGGGAATACAGTGTTATTAGGATGTCATAGGGAGGGAACAGAAAAAAGAAGAAAAAAGCAAAACACTGCCTTGGACAGTGTTTGTGTATTAGTCTTTTAGAGACCTTGACATATTTTCTTCCATGTGGCATTTAAGGGCAGCTCTCTGCATTAACATTTGCAGTTTTGAAGTCTGAACATTGGCATAAATAACCAACTTCAGCAGAGCTGCTGACAGCAGCTGAGGACCTCCAAGTAGGGAAAATAAACCCTTTGGTTCCTCAAATGTTTTCCCTGGGTTCTAAAGTGTAAAAATTTCACTTGGCTTTATCCTGCACGTTCAGTTTCCTTGACTGACAGGCAAAGTGACATTCACAGTGACACACTTTTCAGACCTGACTGCACAAGTGCAAAGGCCAGAGGAAAAGAAGCAGAATTTGCCAGAAGTTAAGCTGCTCCATGATAACATTTTCAAATATTCATTTAAGGTGATCTTTACTATGAGGCAAATATTATCCTGATGGCAAAGTGGTGTACATTACAACACATAAAAAATGGTGAACTCATTTAGTTTTGCAGAAAACAGAGAAAAACCAGCATCCACAGGTTTGAGACCAGTCCTGTGGGGTGAAAGGCCAGGATTAATATGCAATGCTGACCCTGAAATGGCTTTTTCCCCTGTGACCTCACCTCTGTGCCCATGAGCAGAGCAGCTCCAAAGGCATTCCACAGGGACAGCCCTGCTCCTCTGTCCTGGTGGGACGGTGCCTTCCAATGGGGAGAGAATGGATCCAAGGGGATGGAACAGGGCTGGAAGCAAAAAGCAAGGAAAGCATTATATGTCTGTGAACTGCTGACTTCCCAAGTAGCTTCCAGGCCCATTTCAGAGAGGTGATGATGGCAAGAACAGCTCCATTCCTTCCCTCAGGAACCCACAGCTGGAACATCCTGCTAGTCCTAATAGGAATTACATCCTTAAAGCCTACAACAGACAGGGAGACAACCCTATCTACCAAAAAACTGCCTTTCTACTTGAAACTTTTCATCTTTGCCAGGTCTGCCCCAAAGAGGGTAACAGAGGGGAGGTGAGCAGCAGCAGGAAGGGATATCATCTGGCTTATGTTTTTCAGGCTGTAGCACGCTTCAGAAAACCCTATCCCAGTATTTCCTGGAGAAGACAGAAATTGTCCAGTCCACTGCACTGATGGCAGCATCATTAAAGTAATGCATAGAAACAAAACTCATAGCAATGGCTACACTCAGTCCTGTCCTAGGAGGATGGTGTCTCTTTGGATAGAGATCATCTCAGAAGCCAGGATGTGTTCCCACAGCCAGGGTCCTTTAGAGTGTGCTTCAGACTCTGCTGTCAGCAGCAATGGCCACAGACATCAACACATGCCAGGCTAAATTCAGGGGCCAAACTGCTGAGCTTGCTCCAGCAGTGCCATGCTCTGGGGAGCTCTGAGAGCAAAGCAGCTGCTCTGAAAGACCTGCTGGAAGATTTCCACTGGCCACTCACCTGCCTGGTTAAAATTTACTCTTTCTGGAAAGCTCTAAGCTGAAAGGATGTGCCCTGGGAGTAATCCAGAGGCTGGAAAGTGGCACAGGTTTTAATACACTCCATTTTTAATCAGATGCAGAGAGGGGATGACAGTAGGGGCAGGTGTCCCCATTCTTCCCCACCTGCAGCATGGCAGAGGGAAAGACTCAGGTGGGAATGTTCTGTGGTTGAGGAACCCAGTGCACTGGATTTTGATAATTGAAAAACATCTCCATGTGTGACAGTAGAACATTTGAAAACAGCAAGGAGATGGAAAAGTGTTGGTACACATCAATTTTAATCAAAACGTGACTTAACCAAAAGTCAGCATGGTTCCCAGTGACACACCCTATTCACATCACTCTCTTTCCCTGGAAAAGCTGCTTTCAAAAAATATAAGGAACATCAACATAATTCATTACCAGGCCACTGCACATCACAGCTTCTGCCATCAGCCCTCATTTAATATTGGCTTCATGGGATCTGTGCTCAGCCTTTTCTCATCACTAAGGCTTCTTCTTGTACCCAGAAGAGTCTTATTTCAAATTATTTCATTGCATGCCTTGTTTAATTGAAGATTTTGGTTAAAAATGACGTTGGATCTAGTGTATAAACACACCATAAGTGACACCACAGGCTACCAAGATGTAGGTCCAGCTTCCTTAGTAAAAAATACTGAGACAAAACTTTAAAATATTCCCCAAGAGGGGAGAATCTTTTACACCTAAGGCAACAGCAGAGATTTTAAGGGGCAAAATTGACTGACTTTTACAGCTTAATGAAGAAAGAGTAGCAGTTCAATCAGAAATGCAGGAAGCCAAAAGGTAGCATTTGGAGTAGAGCTAAATTTGGGAGAGCATTTTATATTTGTTACATGGCTGGGAAACACAGACATCACTAGCTTTCCACTAGAAATGGAGATTCTTCTACCAGCAGGATTAAATATGTGGCATTTTAAGGACTTTTTCACTGCAAACACTTTCTCCCTGTTTATGAATAACTCTTGGTCATTTCTCCATCTCTACTTCTCCTTTTCTTTAATATCTGCCCTCTTTCTTTCTTTACTTCCCCTACAGTTTTCCCTCAGTACTCTGGTTGGGCTTCTTTCCAGCTGCTATCACCAGCTATGAGAAATTACCCAGGAACAGATCTCCCTACCAGGCACAGCAACACGAAAGTATCATCTGCAGAATTCAAGCTATTCAAGAGTTGCACAGTCTCTTCTCACATCCCCAGGTAAAACTCATTACAGTGGAATGGCTGGATGATTTGAAATATTTATATTGACACAATAATGCAAATTAAAGGAAGAATATCTTGATAAGACATCAGATTAAGCACTATTGAATGTATTCTCTGTTACACTCTGGTGATTGAACTTTAAATTCAAAGCTTAAGATGTTGGTTTCACAGCTTCAGAGTTTAACTAACTGGTTTTCTGAGGTTCACTTTCAAAATTTACTTAGAGTAAGCATCATCTCTTTGTAATTGACAGGATGTTAGTCCCAGAAGGGTATTTCCAACTGCACTCTAAAATTACAATTTTCGCCTGTTGTCACTGCTGATATTTTGTCAGTAAAGTTTAATTAAACAAAAGCACTCATGCACTGTGAGTCTGAAATTGCAGTGATGAGCCGGTGCATGAGGTGAAGTGTAATGGTGCTACCAAAACCCAGATCAGCAATACTCAGAATCCAAACACAGGAATGTAAGGGCTCCATTTCTGACAGCCAGCCTGCTCAGTCCCGCTCTGTTTTGGAGAGGAGGGAGCTCAGCACGTGGGAGGGAGCTGTGCCTTTTGGCCCTGGGGATGGAGCAGAGCCACTGGCCTATTTTCCTGAGCTGTGGAGGCAGTCACAGTCCCTGGTGCCTGTAGAGTGGTGCTGGCACAAGGCTGGCTGCACAGCTCAGCCCATTGCCCAGCCATGCACAGCTACCAAAACCCTCCTGGTGCTCCCGGTGTCCCGAGCACAGTGCACGTTCCTCACACGCTACAGCAGGAGAACCCGTGCTCAGAGGGCTGCACTGCCCTCTCCTGCTCCTCCTCTCCACCGTGTCTCATGGCAGACACGACTGACACAAGCACCAGCCCCTTATTGTCTTAAAAACCTCCATACCTGTTTCTCTGTGAGCTTCCCACGGGCAGCTCCACACAGCACTGACTCTTTCTCTCTTCCTTCTACAGGGCTAGCTAACTCCTTCCTCCCCCTAGCACAAACACCTGACCCATCCTCCTCACAGCAGGACCAGCAGACTCCAACCCTTGCCTATCTAACCCACTCTTTTACAATATCCATCATCACTGTGACCTACTAAGGGGCAAGGCTGCTCCCACTCTTTGGTAATTAGTACAGCTGCAATTTATCAGGGGCAAGATCGCCTTCAGCACTATCTCTATTCTCTTACAATCCATCCTCCCACGAGTGTCCTAACTGGTTTCTAAAAAAATTGCTTATTTGGGGTTTTTTTATCTAAGTGGGAGATCATACACCTTTGACTTTTAACACAAAAATTCATTAGAAGCAGTGTAGAGTGTGAAATATATTTCAGGCATGAGACAGCTGCTTGTGTCCTAGCATAGAAACCAAAATGCTTTTTCAAATATCACTGGATCTTCAAGCTGATCCACAGTTTGCCATACGTTTTATCTTGCTATTTAGATCTTTCATTTGTATCAACAGAACTGCTGCACACTGTTCTTCCCTCCTTGAATGAAGGGACATGTTAAAGCTGCTACACTGAATAGCAGTGGCACTTTCTCTTTGCTCCCAAGGGATTTTGTGTTTGTAACCACAGCGTAACTAATCCAGCAGCACACGGGGTTTGCAGCACTGCTGTTAATCCTGCTTCCAAAGCTTTCCCAGGCAGGAGAGCCCTTACACAGTCTGGCATGTGATCCAGGGTTACCCCGTGCTGGCTCCCGGACTCGCTGACTTGAAGGCAGCCTATTAAAACAAGCCCCGAGTTCTGGGCAAGCCATGCATAGCAAAGGCGCATTCCAGGCCCTGGGTTTTGGGTTTTTTTTGCTCATCCTTAAACGCGCAGCGACTTCTCCGCCAAACAGAGGGCAGTGACAGTGACCCCCGCAGCAGGGAAACCGAAATCCAGGAGCAGCTACAGAGCTCTGTGCCGGGGAAACCGAAATCCAGGAGCAGCTACAGAGCTCTGTGCCGGGGAAACCGAAATCCAGGAGCAGCTACAGAGCTCTGTGCCGGGGAAACCGAAATCCAGGAGCAGCTACAGAGCTCTGTGCCGGGGAAACCGAAATCCAGGAGCAGCTACAGAGCTCTGTGCCGGGGAAACCGAAATCCAGGAGCAGCTACAGAGCTCTGTGCCAGGGGAAACCGAAATCCAGGAGCTACACTGCCAGCCTAGCTCAAAGGGACGCTGTTTTCTCCCGGTTTCCCTGTATTCCTCGAAATCTGCAAGCTCCCATCCACACTTCCCTGGAATTTCTGGAATGTGTTACATGCTCTGTTCATAAATGATCACGGTGAGTTCAGTGGTGGCAAAATGAGTGTATAGTGAGAATACACCAACTTTGTTCATTTTTAATTTTGAAGCTTTCTGTCGAAGCATGAAGACTGAAGAAAGAAACTGATTAGAAAAATCACTATCAACATATTTTTTTAATTTATTTTTCTTCCCTGGACGGAATGGAAAACAAAAAATAAAGCAGCAAGCAAGCAGCAGTGCTGAAAGCAGTTTATGTTCTCAGAATTCGTGGTTGCCGAATTCCAGGTGTAACTTCTCAGGCAGGCAGGAAAATTGGGTTTCAAAAAACATTGATTTTAGCATGAGGGTGTTTTTTGGAAGTTAATGACATGCAAATCATTATGCATGTATTTACATTTTTGATTAGGACAAGATTGAGAAGCTAGAAAATAGAGCAGTGATCCTCCTGTAGGTCTCAGAAAGCTGTTTCAGGTCTGCCAGAGACGTGAATAACTAACACAGATGAAATAATCAAAGGTCACCAAAAGGAAAGGATTAAAGGGCTGAAGATAAATAACTTTTCTCCATTATCCTCACCAAGGAGTTCACGCTATCTAGGGTGCCTACTTTTTTAATTAATGGAAAACTAGTTTGATGGAAGACCTACGTCACGCTGGGGCTCTGAGGGGCTTCTCTGGAAACTCAGAGTTCTCTTACACTGAGAACACTCCTCCAGCCCCCAGCAGAACAAGCCGACCTCGGGAGCCATGAAACTCAAGCCTGACAACGAAACTGAAGACAGAAATTTGATCGATCCAGCGGAGTCTCTTGCATAATTCAGTTTCTTTGGAGCACTCCTGGCTGGGCTGGGGAAGGAGCACCACAATTCCCACAAGTGCCTCTGACAGACACTTCCCAAAGCTGCAGGATCCCTCTCTCAGATCTATTTCCTCAAGCTTTTGATTCTAGTTTACAGCAGGACACCTAGAAAAGGCGAGCAGGAGTACCAATTGTTTTGGCCAGCGTTCAAACCTCCCCCTACCTGAATTCAGCTGCTACTTTTTGCAACTTTAATCTTTCTATGCCAACGCACTGTCGCTAGAGAAGAAACACCAAAGCTGCTGGGTAGTTTGGAGTTTCTGTACCTGCCTGCACAAAACTTTTGCAAATACCGGATATATATAAGTGCTTATACCTGATAGATATAAGATCATATGGGCCATCAAATTTGGGACTGGGAGCAAGTGCTGGCATCCAGCAACAAATCCAAACATTTACCAGCAGGTACTCCAGCTCCCTGAGTGTAGCTGCAACTTTTAAACAACACAGGAACTTGAAAAGGGTGGATCCATATTTCACCCTTTTCTTTCACCCACATCTAAACCTGTGCATCAGAGAATTATAGAGTGGTCTCCGTTGAAAAGGACTTTAAAGATCATAGCCACAGGTCTCAGGAAGAAAGTGGGAGAGATTAAAAATACTATCAATTACTACCTCTACCCTGAAGAATTTCTTCAAATAACACACAAAAAGAAAAGTCCCACCACTAATTACCTATTTATTCCCCAGAGATCTGAGGCACTGTAAAACCTGCATTAAGGTCTCACTTTGCTGAATTGCATTTCAGCCCAGTTACCTCCCCAGACTCGGATTGTTTTGATGTGTTATTGTGTTTTTAACATAAGCAAGGGAGAGTCATTCTCTTTCGCAGTTAAGTCACAACCTTGATCCACAAATAGCTTTAAACAAAGATAGCGTTTGTTTTCAAAGACTTTTTTTCCCCTCCCCTGACAGAGAGTCCCTTCATCAAGGCAGGTTTTTCTGAGAGGACTTAAACAGAGCCAAGGCCACAGGATGAAGGGAAGGTGGGAAAAAGGCACGTATGTAAAAACTTTCAGGAGAAGAATCCATTCAGCAGTGCATTCAGTCACTTGCAGGGAGGTTGTGTGACTTCTCCTGTGTAAAAGAGCAATGCCTGATTCAATTTCACACTGCTTTTACCACTGTGGGAAGCCCTTAGGAAGCACTTTCCTGCTATCCACACTGATATTCCCCTCTCCTACCTCACCTTGCCACTCGCAGTCCTACAAACAGCGTGAGGGGAGCTCGCTCTGCGTTTGAGCGAGGATTGATCCTTCCTCACATCCTCGCTCATTTCCTGCCCTCTCCCCAAGAAGCCGGGATGTCCTCCTGCCCCGCTCAGCCTTCCCCACCCTGAGCGTCAGGTCCACCTGCACCGGCCCGTCCGGCCTCACCACGCCCTGCTGCCCTCACTGCCTCCTTCCCATCCCCATCCCCATCCCCATCCCCATCCCCATCCCCTCACTGTCCCCTTCCCATCCCCATCTCACTGCCTCCTTCCCATCTCCATCCCCATCCCCATCTCCATCCCCATCCCCTCACTGTCCCCTTCCTATCCCCATCTCACTGCCTCCTTCCCATCTCCATCCCCATCCCCATCTCCATCCCCATCCCTATCTCCATCCCCTCACCGCCCCATCCCCATCCCCATCCCCATCTCCATCCCCATCCCTATCTCCATCCCCTCACCGCCCCATCCCCATCCCCATCCCCATCCCCATCCCCACCCGGTAGCCGGGGCAGGAGGTGCCGCTTGCCTGGCAGCAGCAGCCGGACCTCTCTCTTCAGCTGCAGGCTGGGGATGCGCCTCCCAAACTCCGCCGCCGAGCTCAGGGGAGCCCTCCAGGGGTCCCGCGGCCGCCGCCCCTCCCCGGTTCACCTGTGCAAAGGGGGCACAGCGCCGGTCCCTCGGACGGGGCAGCGCCGCGATGCCCCCGGCACCGGCTGCCGCCGCCGCCTCCGCCTCCTCCTCCGGCTCGCCCGGGCTCGCCGGGGCCGCGTTTCCCGGGGGGCCGGTCCGGGGAGCCGCCCCCCGGCTCGCCCTGGCAGCGGCAGCGCCCGCCTCGCCGCCCGGGCCGCCCCCCGCGTCCCCGCCCCGGCCGTGCCCGCTCAGCGCCGCGGGCCGGGGGTACCTGCGCCGGCCGCCGGCCGCCGTGCCAGCTCGGCGCTCAGCCGGAGCCGATCCCCGCGCACTGCATGGCTTGGGGTTTGTTTTTCTCAATCCTGCTGCCCCGGGAGCGGCCCGAGCGCGCTCAGCTGGACCGGAGCATCCCGCGCATCCCGGCTCGGGGGGCCGGCTGTCCGCAGGCTCCGCTGCCGCTGGGGATGAGCGGCTCCGTCACAAACTTCTCCCGACACGCCGGTTTCCCGAGGAATGGAAGGCGCCAGGCTCAACACGAGCGTGCGGGGGGCGCGGATGTGGAGCCGGGGGCAATCCCGGCTGGCGATGTGGGCAGGGATGTGCTGATCCCCCACGCTCCGACTGCTTCGCTGCTGCTGCTGCCGCTGCCGCCGCCTCCCCACATCTTCCCAGTCCCGCACCTGCTGCCACCTGCTCGGCTGGGCAGCCCAAAAGCACCGCAGGCTGGCACGGCACGGGCAGGATCTCACACACCCGTTCCGATCTCTGCCCCGGCACTGGAGGGACTGGGAGACGTGGGAACCACGGTCCGAGTCTTTGGTGGATGCAACAAAGTTAGGACCTCAGCAAAATGTCATCCTCAAAATGTCTTGGACTCTTTTTATCCTCAAAGGACTCGAACTTTGAATCAGTAATACCATTTAGAGCAAATCTCAAGTTACTCCACACAGGAATATGGATTTCAGCCTACTTGAAGGTGTCAACCCATAGGCACAATGACCCTCACTACGTTTGTTTCCATATAAGCCACTTCAAACTGCACAGAACAGAAAATGGCCTTAAATATCACTTTTGGACTTCCTGAACTGCTTTGTACAGCAACCAAACTTTTTTACTATGGTAACTCTTTTTCAGATAAAAAATGTCCTTGAAAAGGGGAATATTCTTTAATATATACAGAGCAACTATGTTACCTCATGAATATTAATGAACATTCAGCCATGAAAATAATTTTCATGCAAGAAGACCTGTGCACATAGGTGCATTCACTGGCAAAGTTCACACATCATTCTCCCTTCTGGTTGCAAGTCTCTGGTGAAACATGGAGATTTTAGATACTGTGAAGGACATTGAAAATACTGAGCTCTCAAAATGCAACATCCTTATGGAAAATTAACAGCAAACAAAATCGAGGAGAATTAAGCAAGTAAACAAGCCAAAAGAAGACTATTTGGCTTGAATGGGAGTTTCCTACCTCTTCTGAGCTAATTTACCCATGCCTACATTTTGCTCTTTAAATTTTAAAGCATCTGAACATTTGCTCTGTCAGTCGAGAAAAAATGGACTTACTTAAACTCATGTTAGATCCCCCGGGGATATCACAGGGAAAATAGGACAGCAGTGCTAAGGAGGAAAATTTCATCTACGGCATCTTTTACAATTAAAAACTTGCAAACAGTGAACAGCAACAAAAGAGGGGGGAAAAAAAACATACAAAACAACAGTTTTTCATTAATTTTCGTGCTCTAATTCAAAACTCAATATTGTAGCCAATGACCAGTGTACAAAAAGTGGAAACAAAAAATATTTTTACTGACATCTAATTCAGAAAATTCCACATCAATAGCCTCAAAGTATGACCAAACTAAACAACAAAATTTTTGCAATGCCTGAAATGCAAGAGAAACTCAGCATCCTTCAAGTACAACCTAAATACTTCTGGAAGCACAAATCTACATCCCTTAAACTTTGACTGTTATATCTAAAACTTTTCCTTGTTAAGTACTGCCAAAGTTCCATCTATTATTAAATAAAATTTCAGCTTCAGAATTTTAGGTTTAGCCCTTTTAAAAAACATTATGGTGACCCTCAGGAGCTTCTTGAGCCAAGAAAACCAGGGCCAAGCAGCCACCCCCAACTACAACCATCTGCCTGAAAAACTGGAAAGTTTGGACATGGTGTTAGGAAATTTCATCTATGACATTTCATCCTTTAGAAAAAGGAGGTGGAGCAAGAGCAAACCTCCATATTTCATAGGAATTACACAATTGTGCAGCTCCAGAGAACTTCCTGCCATGGGTACAGTTGATTATTAATTATGCCAGCCTGGAGAATGAACACTTTGTAGGCTGAGAAGGGCAGGTGGGATGAAACCCATGGTTCTTATTCATAGCAAAGGAAGTCTCAAGGACTTTTTAACCTCTCATTGTTACAGATTAATGACCTGGTTTCAGTACATTCTGGTAATTTTGAATGCAAGTCCAGCATTAGGCTTATTACAAGATTTCTTAAAACTGTCAAACAGACCCTGCATCAGCTGAATGACAAGAAACTGAGGTAGGACTAAAGCAATAATGTGCCTGACTCCAAATTCAGATTTCTTGTGCGAGAGCTAAAAAGTTAAATATTTTGTTAAAAAGAAAATACCACCTACGTATTTCTTGGCATTCCATAAGTTTCCAAACTTATGAAATCTTACACAAGATCTAGATGTATAAAATAGCTGAGAATTTTACTTAGCTTTTTTTGCACCTTTTTTGAACCCCATTAAAATTACTCTCATGGCTAAATTAAATCTTTCAAACAATGTTGAAGAATGCTTTTGCTTACAAGACAAGGTCTCAACCCTCTCACTCTTACAGCCCATAAGACCTTCACTACTGAATTCCCAATCCTTTTTTATGCTCTGTTCAATACTTTCTGACTTCCTAAACTCTTTTTAGGAGGGATTATTTGATATCTTTATCCCATTATTGTGCTTTGCTCCCATACTTAATCAGTAATTATTTTCCCCTTCTATTCAGACATGGTTTATCTGTTGGCCTTAATAAACCAGTTTATTAAGCTCAAACCAATATAAAGTTAAATTAAAGCAGACATTTTTTCCCTGTGTCTGTGACTAGATTCCTCCAGCAGTTCTTTATGTTCTTCAAGAATAATAGAAGTCATTAAAAGCACTAGTGAGACACAGATCTGGAAGAGGTGTTAAATACATGAATGTCTCCTGATGTAAGATTATTGTGCCCTTTAAGATAATAAGGCATTTAAATATAAAAAAACTTCATGTCAATTTTTACTAGGTTCCTGCTCTCCAAGATAAAATACTTTTTTAAAATTAATGATTGACAAGGAAAGAAATCTGGTCCTTTTCCATTACAGATAAAATACCGTGGAGTCATTCGTTGTAAGTGTCTTGCTATTTAAAAAAGAAAATGAAAGGCTTCCCTAACTTCCCCTCCTTACCTCATTCACGTTGAAGAAGAAAAGAATTCTTCTGCAAATTATTATAAAAGCAAAAATTGTTACTATAATGCAGCAAAAATTAAACAATAAATCATCTCAATTTCCTGTACCAAAAGTTTTGTGATTTGGCTCTTCTGATTGCCATGGTTAATTCATTTCCTTCTCAGGTTGCAAACACGATGACACGGTGACACAAAGGTTTATTTTAAGAGCTTGGCCTGTCCTGCTGGACATCACCACGACTCCCCAGACCAGTGATGCCTCTCCAGTGCCCACAGTGCTTTGGGACAACAAGCCACAGAAACAGGACTGGCTTTGCAGTGTGTGTAAAGCTGAGAATTTCACACATCAGTATCAAAGGCACCTGGCTGAATCTGCAGCCCTGGAGGAGGAGTGTAGTTTAATCCAGAGCTGGTCCTCTCTCCTCCTCCTCCTCCTCCTCCTCCTCCTCCTCCTGAGCCTGGGCCAGAGCTGCACCCCAGCCATCCCAACCAGCCCTCCACAGCATCCTCCAGCTATAAATGCAGTTTTTAAATAATCTCCTCACTTTTATTGTTGTGTGCAGCAGATGTTGTGCTCCTGTGCTTCTGCTTCACTCGGAGCTCACATCCCCTGAAAGCCTCTAATCAATGGGATTTCCTGTCTGAACTAATTGAAATCAATGAGAACAATAAAACAGAACAAAGCAGAGGAAAACTGGGATTTAAATATGGTACCTCTGGCTTTTGCTGAATGTTCCCCAACTTACTTCTGTTCTTTACTGTGTCTGGGTAGTAATGAAACTGGAAGACAGAAATAATCAGAGAAGCAGCTCATTTACCACACTTTTGGCCAAGGACAAAGCTGAGGGAGTGCAGAGGACCAAAGAAGATTCATCTCAGGTGTGTGTCAGTCACAAATACAATGGAAAACGAGTGTTACCTTGTTCAAATGCATAGAGGTTCTCTGCCTATAAAAATAGGTATCGTTTTTAAAAATATTCTTCTCAAGGGAATTTAGCATTTAACTCTCACAGGAGCATCTTACACAAAATATAAATTACAGTCTCAGACTGCAGGGAGCTGAGGAAAAAGGCGAAACATACTGGAGATTATTCCTGTTTCCACACATTAGCAGGCCTGTCTTAGGAATTAACATAACAGACATGCAAGGTTAATTATGTTGGCACCCACAATTGCCTCACCCTTACACCAAAGCCAGCTGCAGATATCTGAGATTCAAAGGTGCTGGAATGGACAGATCCCTTTTGAATCTGAGAGATTCAAGATGAGTTAAGGAAAAAAAGCAGGGTAGGTGTTTGGAGCCTGTGGTCCCAAATTCAGCCTGACTCTGCTGCTCTCAAGACCAGATACACAATAAAAGCCTAAAAGAATGCAAATTCCATATTCTGGCTGATGTCAGTGTTGCCTCAGCATATGTGGGGAAATCTGTGTTTAAACAGGAGTTTGGGAGATGTGCTCAGTGCTTTGCATGTGCTTATGTGCAAATTTCTGGGTAGGAATGGACAAGTGCTTACTGAAATGCTCTAATGAAAACCGGATCAAATCAGGACATTTCATGCACAGAGGTTTCAGCAGGGGTCTGCACTCATAGCTAAGCAGTCATTGCAGCAATTGCTAAAGATACCAAGGAAAGAATTTAAAAGGAAAGTCAAGTGTCATGATTTAATGCTTTTAGAGGGATTTCAAGCAACTTCAGATGACAAACATTTCTATCCACTGTACTCCTGTTCTCTTATCAAGCCATAGCTAATTAGCTGTAGGCTGCCCTGCTGCTAACTCAGGCAACAAACCACTAGTGACTTGAGCAGATGTTCTCTTTTTCCTGCCAATAGGAATAGTTACTAGCATGTTTTCTTTTCATATTAAGGTTTTCTGTCTCAAAGTTTACTCCTCAGGATCAAGATCAGGAATATGTCACATTTAACCACTCACAGCCATAAATACCCATTTGCCAAGGCTGGTGTTTGCTTGAAAGGCACACAAAAAGATTTTGACAGAGCTGAATTATATAAAGTGGGGATTGCATAGACTCCACATATTTTAAAATTAGAGTTTATTGAAGTTTGCTGTTTAAAGATGGAGTTCATCAAACCCATGAGGGCTCTCTGCTGTCAATCTGAACATGATCTTTATGGAGCTTGTTTCTCCCAAAAGAGGAGGCTGCTCAACAAGGGGAAGAGATGCTCCCTGCTAAAGCCAGCTTTTATTATGCAGGAATATCATCTCCACTTTGTAAACAAACCAAAGCACTACCCTCTTCTAGTCAGCATTCACCAACCAGCACTTCGGGGACATCTCAGCAGCCTTTGGTAAACAAGAGCAGATAAATTATTTTTTTTAAGGTTAAATGTATTTACCAATCATTGACTGCTTGGGTTTATTTACATAGAATTTCCAAAGTTCATAAATACCCTCAGTGCCAAGTTCATTTTCCATACGGATCCAGTAAAATAGAGATGGAGAAACTTTCCCAAGGGCATGAGCTAGTCACAGTGAATGAAGAATTCATAAATCTTGCTTCTTGCTAAATCCAAATTATGTTCCCTCTTATATTAGTTGGAAGTTTCTGAACTGTAGTTAATGCTACCAGGTGTTAGGAAAGCTTAGACTTTATTGCTTCTCAGCTCCTTGCAAACTGCAAATCAATTTCAAAAAATGAAATATACGTGACTACTGTCTGATGGCTGCCACGTCACAGAGACACAGGGCAAAAAGAAAGGACACCAAAAAGACTTTTTTTTTCTGTCTTGATTTTTCTTTTGTCCTTCATTTGAACAACCCGGGCCACAGAGGCTGATAGCAAATCACTGAGCAAGAGTGGATTACAAGGATTAGAAGATCACTTTTTTCAACTCTCACTGCAGTGGTGGAGGAACTCACGTATGCTTACACACCTCACTAAAGGGACAGGTAAACTCATTAATTTAAATATCCATGTACAAAGTATACAATTAGAACTTTCTGGCTAATCTGTTTTATTTGTTGCTGGGGAAGGCTGGCTGTGTGTAACCATTAATGGGCAGCAAGTCCCCCAGATTTGCTGATTTGTTGCTTTGACTATCTGACTACAGACTGTTGCAAGGATAAAAGTGCTAAACAGTGACACATTCAACAGCTGGGGATAAAAACACTCCACCTGTAGTCTCACATCTCTCAGAAGGCAAGCAGAGCACTCATTTCCAAGCCTTGCAATATTTAGAAAGTCAGAAACAGCATCAGTACATCAGGCTGTCATCCAGTTCATGTAAATTTTACTGAAATCAAGGGGATTTTGTGTAGAAAGACGTGCTTGGTGCCGTGACCTGATTTTGAAAGGCAGTGAGCACCCAGACCTGCCGTTGGCTGCACAAACAGCTGTGGATGTTCCTCATGTCAGACAGGGAAGCCATGAGCCTTTCAGCATCCTGGTATTCCACATCGTTTAGATAGATTTACCCAGAAGAAATTACTGTAGCTGTTAATTTATGTTCACTTCCTCACAGGTAGGGGGAACATGTGAAAGTCAGGTCGTCTCTGCTGCTGACAATAACAGCCAAGCATTCAAAGATCAAGTACTTGGTGGTCTTGCTGGCCCAAGCCCTTCATGCCTTGTCAGCTCCCTGTCCTCAGTGGGAGACCCCCAGTTAATGGATTTAACCTTTCCATCAGGGAGAAATAACAGATCAGCTTGTCAAAGATAAGTTACACTGAGCCCATGGGCGTCCCCTTTCTCCTTCACTTCTTTTTACAGTGGTTACATCTAATTCCCTCCACCACTGCTTGCCTTGGTTTCATCAAACCCACAGTTATTCAAGCAAGTAAAAGGCAGCTTAAAAGAGCAAAGTTGCAGCTGCTCACAGGGCTCTGTGCCCTCTGAAACTCAGCTCCCACATGTGCCAGCTTCAAAATGTCACCAACCATCTCCTGGAGACACCGTGACAACCTCTGCCAGCTCCTGGCTCCAGCAGCAGCTTAAGCCAAATGATCATTTAATACTTACTTTTCCAAGGTAACATAAAGAAAGAACAAAATCACTCGGTGTCAAAATAAATTTCTGGGTGTGAAATGACTGAAAGCAAAAAAAATTGGTTATTTCTCTACATTCTATGCGTTTCCTGCAAATGCAAGTGTTTGTATATAACACAAATAGTCCTATACTGGCAGGAAATATGAGGGTGTCAAAAGAGAATCAGAGGTCTGCACTGAAAAATTCCAGGAGCAGCAGCCCCACAATTTCAGCTTGGCTCATATTTCCAGGAAAACACCCAAGACAGCACAGCAAGAAAACAAAACCCCAACTGTAGGCACTGAGAAAATAAAATATTTAGGAAATTAAGAAGTCAGGACAAGAAACTGCTAAAAACTTTCTTTTCTGTGACAGTCAGGCTCCTTGGACTATCCCAAATGGATGAGATTGGGAAATCTGAAATACAGGCAGGGCCAACTCAGTGATTTTTGTAGTTTCAACAGTGGAAACACTGAAGGGAAATGAATTCTTTTATTTATTATTTACAAATTAGTTTCCCCTGGAAGCAGCAGAGCTGAAGTACAAGTTTTCAGGCCCACATACAGCATTCTGCTCTTGGTAATGTCAGCTGGGTTTCAGAATGAAACTATGAAACAGAAACCCAGACATCACAGGCTCCAGGGCTGCTCTGGGAATGGAACCATTCTCCAAGTTCATCAGAAATTGAAGATATTTGCCATAGCAGGCAAATTTTGATGCCACAACTGGCTGTAGAGGGGATTTCTATCCACCCCTCCATGGACCCAAAGATTTTGTTTAGTTGTCTACAGAGAATATCTCTCTTTTTCAGGAAAAAGAAAGTCCCAGAGGAGGCTGGAAGGACAAACAATGCTAAAACCAAGGTTATGATGGGGAATGCTAAGGATCTTATTCCATAATACATTGAAGTAATGGACCCGTGTAAGAGTATTTCCAAAAGGGCAAACTGTAAATGAACTGACCTCTTAATGTTTATTTTACAGCCCTAAAGAGTGATTTACCACTGCTTTAAAAACCACATAGGAGCAGAGCCAGCACAGGATGAGCCTGAAACTATCAAAGCATCAGAACACCAATCCAATACTGCACGTAGTCAAAGTATTCCAGAACAGAACAGAATAACAGAGTGGTTTGGGTGTCATTGAACTCCTTGGAATGAGTAAAGTGTTTTATGGGTTTATTTTTTACCTAGTTTTGTCACAGATGTTCATCCACTGCAGAGTCTCCATTTTCCATAGTATTCAACACTTACTTGCAGGAACCCACTATGTTTTAACCTCTTTGATGGAAAATGCCAATATTAATTAGTACTTTGATGCTAATTAGCATTTAAACTGAACTGCAACTATTAGGATATTGAAGGCAAGGTAAATTATTAGTGTTTGTTTCAGGGATAGGGAATGGCCTCAAATTTAGTTTGGCTTTTAATTTTCCATACCAGGTGACTTTAGTGATAGGAAAAACATTCCTTCTGTCAGAGGCCATCTGAGGACAAACCAATGTGAGCAGAGTAACATTTACAGCTTCCCATGGGGATTTATTTACATGACATCAATCCTTTGAGGCAAGGGTGCAGCCAATTCTTTTTGGGGTTTTGTTTTCACCAAAAATCTCATTATTTAGTTTGGGGTGAGGGGGGAGGAAGCAGTTGATTCGCCCTTAACTTTTATATGTTTTGTATAATCACACATTTCATTCCTGCCTCTTCTCAAATTTAAAATGGGGTTTTTTCCTATTACTTTCAAAGGCAATAAAATTGACCTTATCTTTAGGGAGGACAGGAGTCAATCCAAGCTTCAGGAAACAGAGGAGAAGCAGTTCACAGAAGATTTCTCAGCACCAGAAGTCTACCAGTCTTCCAGCAGAATTGGGAACTGAAAAACTCCCTGCTATTAAGTTTTGACTTGGCTGCACTTATCAGCAACACCTTGAATTTTCTAATCTGAGAGATCCACAACATCTACTTACAGATAAAAACATGCACGAAGCATGGGCAGCCCCAGCATTTTACAATCATTTCACTATTCCTTGAAAAATACATATGTCAGCTCTCCCTAGCAATGTTTCCAGCAAGAAGCTAAACAAAACACACAACCAACACATTCAGTGGGATTAAACTTATTTTGCTTTTCCACCACTCATCCATAATGGCAGTGACATGGAACTTGCATAACTCCATCTGATTCACTTGGTGCCATCTCTGGGCTTGTCACTGAGCATTTTCAGAGTGTAATTTTACATTTCATGGCAGTGCTGGGTTAGCAGTTGGACTTGTTGATCTTAGAGGTCTTTTCCAATCTGAACTGTTCTATGATTGCTGAAAATCCCGTTGTCCTGGAAATAAGATGGAGTGAGTGAGCTCTGGAACCCACCCAGGGAAACCTGGCAAACACCAGCCTTTGACTTTAGTGAATCCCACCAGATATTTTACACCTGGAGTTTCCTGCTAGATTAGGGGATATGTCTGGGAAACATTCTGCATTAACATACCTAAGCTCCTATTTGTTTGATTTATAACATTTACAACCTGCTTAATGCCACTGCATAAATACACAACATTACTGCTATTTTTTCCCTGAGTCATGTTGTGAAGCTGAAGAACCTCCTGCCTGACTTCACAGCAATGCAGTCTGAAAGCAGAAAGGGAGCATGAAAGAGGAAAACAATGTAGTTTTGCTCCAATGGTTGCTCCTGCTATAAAACATACATAAACCTTTTGCAATCTCATGCAGTTTTTATTGCCCCCAGAAAAAAACCCCATCCTGTTAGACATATTGGCTATGCTAGAACTGACAGTGCATGGAGCAGACTGATTTCCCTTTCCCTTTAGGAATGCACTTGGTCACTAGGAAAAGAAGGAAAGCTGAGGAAGAAAACTTGAATTCGAGCATGGGATCATTTTACATCACACTGAGAGCAACTGGCTTGTAACAAACTGCAGAAGCCATGAATATTCTGTGATGCTGAGCATTCATCAGGATTTTTGGGGATCCTCAGCCCCTTGCTAGGCCCATGGGAGCAGAACAGCCAAGGGATTGCTGCAGAGACACATTCCCTGGAGTGCAGAGATCCACAGCTGGATCTCCCCAGTGTGAGCTGAGCACAGGGATGGACAAACGCAGCCTGTGCACCTACTCTGCCCTCCAGGACCAAGGGGACAGCTCCAAAGAGATTTTGGGGGACAGCAGAAACCCCACAAGGCCTCTCCCCACTGCTGGAGACAAGGACACTTACGGGAAGGAACAGGATCTTGCCTGGAGAAAGGATGGGAAATTCCAGTGGCACTGGCAGGAATTAATCCAAGCGTGACTGATGAAGTGACAGGTGATTTCCAGGGCCATTTCACCTCGTGGGCCCCTGAATTTCCCCTTCTCAGCTCATCCAAGCTGAAATTGCAGCCTTGTCCCTAACTGAGGAGCCACAAACAGGCTGTCACACTCTGTGTGTTCCTGCCCTCGGCACCAAACCCCATGGACTGGGAGCAAGACATGTGTTACCAAAATATCCAGGGAAGAAGAAAATGAAGCCTCAAAACAGCTACTGAAATAAAAAGCTGCCCCAAATCCTCAATATTAAAGAAGGAAAAAATTAAAGAAGAGTAGGACCCACCTCTGCAAGGCCAGCACTGCACACTTACACAGAAATAGGAGCTTCATTTTTTAGGGGATTTCTTATTTTACCTTGGGAGTCCTGGCGTGGGCAGAACTTCTTTGCCATATTCTCCATAGGCACTGATCCTATTTCTGCTTTCCCCTTTCATGCTTCCAGGAATTCCTTGGTCAAGAGGATTGTCCAGCCCTGGCACAGCTGCCCAGGGCAGTGGTGGAGTTGCCATTCCTGGGGGAAATTAAAATCCCTGTGGATGTGGCCCTTGGGGACCTGCCTTTGGCAGTGCTGGGTTGGTGGAAGGATTTGATAATCTTAGAGGTCTTTTCCAACCTAAATGATTCCATGAATGATGAGTTCAATGAATTCAATGAATTATGTCTTACACTTAAAACACAAAGCAGACACTGCAGCTCATCACCCATGTTTGTGCCACTTATAAAATCTGCTCTCCAAGTTCAACACTCAAATTATCCTTCCAGGGAATTTTATTCCTGACTGAGTATCAGGCTATGTCACGACCACTTTAAATTCAAATGTATAACTATTGTTTAAAAACAAATGGAAAATGTGTGGATGCAAATATTTGAACAAAGAATTGCTCTGTTCCTCCCCAATCAAGAAGCAGGCATTACATACAAAGTATCTGGCCAACTGTATTCAAATAATAGCTCAAATCTTGAATATTGATGGCTAATGAATAATCATCATGTTGGAAAAAAATTACAGAATCCGTTTCAGAGCAGTTCTGTAAAATAAAAGCAAGAAAATTCAGCAGGGAGAAATTATATGTAACTTCAGAGTTTCCTACACTGCAGAATTTCTCTGATTTGCTATTTGCAATCCAATTTAACAACTAAGTATCTTTCCCTCACTTCAGGCTCCCAAGCAGTGGAATTTCCCTCTTTCCCTGTCCCTTCCCTAGGGATCACTACCTTAATTAAAAGTAACTTGCAGTATCTTCCCAGTAAAGGACAGTAATAGGGCAGTAAATAAAAGTATAGAGTTATGCATAAGTATATACACAGTTTTTAAAGATTTCCCCTTTTTAGGGGTTGCCTAAAATTGAGTAGAAATTCTCAGGGATTCCATTTCCATTACAAAATTATAAACAATAATTTAAAAATACCAGGGTTTGTGTTTCAAATCACAAACCTTGCACTATGCTTCCTTCAGAACAGAGTTTTAGATTAGAAATATTCTTGTTTTATTTAATTCTGTTTTTCACTCTTAATCAGGTTTTTTTTGTGTCATTGCCCATTGCAGATTGTTGTGAACAGCTTGAAAATGTGCTTTGACTTATTCCAGGGATATAGAAGACAAAACTAAGTTAACCATTAAAAACTAATTATAATAATTTGATGTTGCTTTTGATCTTAAAGATTTTAACTGACTGACTGACTCGTGAAATCTCCAACTGAAATCTGTAAGGGAGGCAGTGAAGAAAGGAAATCTGGTGACCAAACAAATATCTCAGCATCAACAGGCAGCTAAATCAACCAGAAATCAACTCTGCTAAAGCTAATGAAGCAGCTCCCTTGCACCCTTTAAGGGTCTAAAATCAGATTTTAAAGACAACTTGGAGTTCACATTCAAATTGTCCTGTAGGTAATAAACTGAAAAACATCCTGAAATCCCAGCCAGGAGTATTTCTATGTCTCACCAGATGTTTATTTGCCTGAGTACTTGCCCAGGTAAAATATGGTGATGTTCAGGCTTGTAAAAATATTCCATTAGTCAATTTAATCCAGCTGTCTTACAAATTTTCCTTAGTAACAAATTCTCTTAGTTATTTTCCTTTATAAATCATGTTGGCATCATCTTGAACACCTATTTCATCCCGACTGGCAAATATAGCACTTAATTGAGATAATTTATGGGATGGTCAATGCTGGGTCTCACATGTAGGCAGCAGCAAAGCAGGGCATTTTTGTCTTAATCCTAAGTTTTTTTCTTGCAGATCTTCACACAAAATCTCAGGATAAAAGTGGAACAATTGTTCACAAGAAGAAATTAAATGCAATTTCATTTACTATGGTGTTAATTTTGTGCATGCTGGCAGGTCCTTGAAGGGTCTGGGAGAGTTTGATTCATACCAGCTGGGGTTTTCAGGACACATCCATCCTCCTCCATCACCAAAGTTACTCAAGCTTCAGATCTAAAGCCTCATCTTAGTTATGATCTCATCTCAGAGTTTTCCTTCATCAGCAGCACAGCAGAGTCCAGTTTTCTGTCTGTTTTAAAGTAATCATTTATTTTTTAAATGGTGCTGTAAAGACAACTTAGGCCTGCATGGGATGTATTGTTTGCATGCTGCTCATTAGGTTTTATATTTGGTAAAAGTTAATAACAGCAAAGTGGATTAAAAGCAAAAGCAGCAGAAAAAATAATTCCGTAAGAGTGGTGTTTGGTTCTATAATTCACAATTTGTTGTACAGGGCATCAAGTCACTTATTAGGTCAAACTGAATTGGATCTGTTCATTAATTTTACAACTGTTAGATCCAACAGTGATTTCAAGTTCTGTAGTTAAATTTGTGTTATAAGACTGGGATGTGTGATACCATTAAAACTGACACTAAATTCCTGCCAGCATGATAGAAAATTTTAAATCTCGTCTAATTTTCATCAACATTGTCCTTGCAGTAAATTATAGTGACGAGGGAAATGTAATCATATGGCTTGATTGCTAGAAGGCTCAGAGTACCTTTTTTCAATTTGTTGGTTTTTTTAATAGCTGCATTTACTGCTAAAAACGTCAATAAATTGCCTTTTTGCTTAAAAAAAAAATCACAGTTAAAAACCTTAGAATTTTTTTCCCTACTGAAAAATTCTTACTGGCTGTCACAAAGAAATTTTGAAGGCAGGCAGCCAACAAGACTGTTCTAATTCTTTTGTCCCCGTTTCTCAAAATATCAAAACGATGTTACGTGCCTTGTTGTCCCAGATTGTCTGTCTGTGCATTGCAGGGCAGAACAGCTCATCTGATGATAACCCAGAAATAAGAAGCCAAACACTCCCCTTGGCTCCATCCCCACACTCCTGACAGCAGCTGGGCTGTGCTACAGTGGCAGGGTCTGGGCTGGATGAGCTCTGCAGGAAATACAGCAAATATTTGCTGCTCCTTTGATACTCACAGTGCCCCAAGAGTGCTGAGTATCACCCAGCAGCATTAAAGTGAGTTTATGAGCAGTGGCACAGAAGTCTCTGGGAGGGCTGTACCAGGTTGGGTTTCCTCAGGGTCTGACACAGCTCCAGCCATGTACATCATCATCATCATCATCATCATCATCATCATCATCATGTGTTATTTGTGCTCACCACTGCCTTCACTGCACTTACTCCTTCTGTCCTGATGCTGGGATTTTAAACCAGGTGTTTCAAGTGTCTTCTGCACCACAGCACACTCCCCAGCCACCTGCAGTTACTGAAATGCCATATGTATATTATATATATATACATTTAAATGTCTGGATAGCCAGGCATTGGAACAGGCTGCCCGGGGCACTGGTGGAGTCCCCATGCCTGGAGGGATTTAAAATCCATGTGGATGTGGCACCTGGGGACATGGGTTAGTGGTGGGCTTGGCAGTGCTGGGGGAATGCCTGGACTGGCTGGTTTTAAAGGGTTTTCCCAAATTAAATGGTTCTGTGGATATATCTGTCATATATATTATATTGTCTTACACTTTCCTATATATTACACCCATTTGCAAACAAACAAAGAAAGGCTTTGTACTGCCAGGTTGGATCCCTGGAACGCTTCACACCCTTAAATAATTCAGGGTCTCCACTTTCACATCCTCAGAGACAGGGTTGGGATGTGGGTATCAGTTGCTTCATCGTGCTGTGAACAGTGGCAAGGGTGGAGTTCTGACTCTGCCACCCCTCATGGGGTAAGGATTGAGCAATTTGGGCAATCAACCCCAAAACAAAAGCCTGCTCCATGCAAATCATGAACTTGAAGCCTGGTGACCCAGCACTTCTGACTTCAAGTTGAGTTTTCCAGCATAACACAGTTATTTCCCTCAATGCCCTGAGTCAAAGTGCTGCAAATGCCAACATCTGCTAAGCTGGTGACACTTGTGGAGCATGACCACGCTTTATGTGCTTGGAGGCTTCTAAAGGGAACAAAAATTGAAGTGAAAGTGCCTTAAAAGTGTCATCAGGACTCCTACATTGCCCACCCCTCCCAGAAGGAAACCCATAAACAAGGATCAATGAACAGGCTCATTTTAGAGCAGATTAAGTCACTGCAAAGTATTTTTCAACCAAATTACCAACCGTGTTTTTAAAGATTTCAGAGGGCTCAGTTAATTATTTCCTATCTTCTATTGTCCCTTCTCCCATCAAGTGTCCTTTTAAGTGAGACATCCCTCCATTTGGCCACAGGGTCTTGGAAGTGGCTCTGGAGATCCCTTTCCCATCTGTCCAAATAATTTTTATGTTCCTGAGCTGAAAGTGTAGCTTGTTCTACTCTGATTTCTTCCACCGCTCATCTGAATGCTAAATTTGCCTGCTGTGAGGAAGCCTGCTGATTCCAGTGTTCCTTATTCCAGGGACACAGATGCATTTCCCCATCTCTGCACTGCTGTTGCCCATGGATGTGAAGGGGGTGTCACTTTTCTCACTTCCTAAGTATTGGAGAACAAATTCCCACGTGGCAGTGGGCTGCTGGAGCACCACAATGATGGCACAAGTGCTGCAGCTCACTTGATTCCCCGTTATTAATGTGCCAAAGGATCAGTTCATCAGGGAGCATGCAGTCAGAAGAATGGAAATCAGGCACCTCCTGTGGCTTTTTAAACTGAAACATGAATGTAACACACAGGAAAGAATCCTTCTTAAAGTGCCTCTCTCTGGCTGGCACAGACAACGAGAGAGGGGATGCAAATGGGCTGAAATAACTTCATCTAAAGCCAGAGCTGCTTTGATGCAGTTGAAACAAGCCAGTATTTCAAAGACCACTCACACATTTAGTGGCAGGTGTGTGTTGCTGCTGCTTATTAGAAAAGCCCCCAGCTGCTTTCTGTGAATTCAGCTTGGGGAGCCGGCGTGTTCCAGTTCCAATCTGCATTCTGGGACAGGTAGCAGAGACCAATTAATCATGAGAACTGCCTCGGATGGTCTCACCTTCTTTTGTCTTTGAGCAGCACGAGGGAAAACAAAAATGGGTCATCAGTGCCTTAGCAAGGGGCTACAACATCCTTTCCTTGAAGAGATGTTACACTCTGAGCACAGATGAGAGGGGCAGGGAACAGCAGGAGCTGCTCAGTGCCAGAGCACTTCATCCCTGGGTGGGCACTGTTTGTCTGCACAGGCTGCACTGGAACACTGGTTTAGAGAAAGGAATTTGGAGACAAGGGGGTTTGGGAAATCAAGGTGAAGGCCAAATGTCACACAGGATGTGCTTCCAGGCAAGGAGCATCAGGTAGATGAGAAAAGCAGGTTTGTGGATAAATAAACCGGACAAAAAAGAGGTAGAAATGGAAGAAAATTGTCCTAGAAGGCATAAAACTTCATTATCCTTCACTCGGTTTGCACAGAGAGTGAGGAGGGGCTGCACACAAAACCAAGGGGGAGGAGAGGCAAAGAAATGACAACTCAAGTTCTGACTCGGCAGAAATGAGCCAAAGCTGTGCAGCTGGAACAGCAGGAAGAGATTCCTTGGGATTGACAGCACAGTAGGATGAAACCTGCGTTACATTTATTAGAGAGAGCAAGAAGAATAGGAAAAGGAAAAAAAAAAAGAAAGCAGACAGCCCTACAAGCATGATTTGAATAATAAAAATAGCTGGAGATGACTGGCATGGAACACTTAGCAAATGATACCTAAATTGCAGCATGGATTTACCCACAGAGAGCTGGCCTAACAAATCTCTCACTGCTTCACTGAGGAAGCAGCAATAACAGGGGAGGTTTGAGAAAATCTGCAGGTATAATTACATGGCCTGCAGGAAACGTTATTTGCATACATATTTATATCTATGTATATATGTATATAAAACCAGCTGGAAATGAAACATCAACAGGGGAGAGACCACCACAATCAAGCTCCAGTGCAATAGCAAAGAACAGGAATAAACTTTAAAAGATTTTACATTACAGGGCATGAGTAAAGGGGCTTGAATCACAAGGCATATTCTGCAGTATTCCCAGGAAAACAGCTGGGAATGTGTGTGGGCAAGAACCCCAAGAGAAGAGAGGTTTTGTGTTTACCTCCAAACTCTTAGAAAGGAAAAAATAAAATAAAATTAGGTTTTGAGCAGATGACATTGGGAGCCTTAAATTTCAAGGCTGAAAGAATCTGTGATAAATTATCCTGACTTCATACAGCAGGAAGTGCCAAGGAATCTCACCCAGGAATTCCTGGCTGAACAACCACATATCTAGGAAAAATACTTAGTCTCGATTTAAATACTTCCACAAATTCACTATGTCCATAGGTTAATTGCTCTCATGGTTAATTACTCTCAGCCAGTCTGAAATGTACCCTGGACTGCTCTGTCTGCAGTTCCCAAATTCTGGGGTTTGTTGCATTTTGCTTGATTTTAGAGCTGTCTAGCCAATGCCTAATCACACACAGTGATAAATCTTATTAAAAATAAACACAAATCAAAGCAATTGCATCTTAATATGAACCAGAAGTCAGGTCGGAATTCTACAATCTGACTTCGAGTAGAGTTAACCCTGATTCAGGTTTTTATCCTGACTTTTTACACTTTGAAGAGAATCTGGGACAGCTACACAGCTCTGGTTAGAGCAAGGGAAAAAAAATGGACAACACAGGAGGTTCAAGAGAGGATAACTAAGATAATAATGGCTCTAAATGACAGCAAAAGAAGGTTAAACATGCTGTGGAAAAGAGAAAATTAACAGAAGACCTCGCTGAAATACCAAATACCCTTAGGGAACAGAAAGGATGAATTTTAGTAGACTGGCAATTTAATAGAGAACTATGCAAGCATGATTAATTAATTAACATCTGTATTAGTTAATGACGACCAAAAGTTCTGTGTTAATGCTGAGCTGTAGTAGGAGGAAAAACAAAAACAGCAGAGAACTTTTTATGTTTTAATGCAGAAGTTTAACAAGTGAGATTGATTTTTATTATAATAAAAGAGCTCTTTGTTTGGAGAGATATAAAGTTTAGTCCGAGTAAATCCAGGAATTAATTAATATAACCATGACACCATTATGACTGATAAATTATGTATAATTGAGTAGATTTTAGCAGGATACCTCTGTAGGAAAGAAAGGTTGCTACCAACTGTTTTTATTTCAGTTCTACTGACCAAGACAAATCCCAGGGCTTTAAATATGATGCCAATCTAATTTTAGCTTCTGAGAATCAGTTTCCAAGTGAGTATCTTGGACAGCAAAGTCAACAGAAATCATTTAGCCACTAATTCTTTTGTGCTTGGGTTTTTTTGTTTGTTTTGGTTTTTTTTGTTTGTTTGTTTGTTTGTTTGGTTTTTTTTAATCCATGAGATTTCAGCAATGAAATGAAAAGAAAATTAAGAAAGAAAAATGGTTCAGTTTTCCTGGCAGCAGCCCAGGGTTCTCACAATGAACTCCTGCAGTTTTTGGTTAAGCCTCTTATGTTTGCTGTATCTTGGGGCACGGCAATAATCTCTCCAGCACTCAGAAGTGTCTTTGGAAGCTGCTTTTGGACACTTCACTTTTTTCAGCGAGTACCATTTGAAGCAGTGCTCATTTTGAAATGCTTCCCAAGTTAAATACAACGCCCACAATAACCTTGACACCACCTCTGCCAGGCACAGATGCCCAGGAGCAGCAGCACCTCACTGCCTTGCTGGGACAGAGCACAGAAAGTCACAATGAAAAGAATTAGAAGCAAATGCCAAGAGTGCATTGCTCTGATAATAAATTAATGATGAAACTATTACTGTGACACCCATTTTTAGCTCTATTTACAACAGAATTCCCTTGCATGGATACTGTTCACTAATAAAACCAGGGAGAAAGCTTTTCTCACTGAGATTTGACAAATCCTCCCAGTACAATGTCTCACATCTGTTAGGAAGCCTTCAGTCCAGGTTCTTAAAGCACAAAATAAATCCTCATTGAATACACAGTCTAGGCTGAATTTTGTTCCCTTTCTCAGGCTACCCTCCTGCTCTAGTCAAAGCTTTCTTGGAGGAGACTGTAGAGATTTAATGCAAGAACACTTTTTTGTGGAAGAAGTAGAAATTTGGCTCATTTATTGCACCATTTTTGTATAAGTGTGACATCCTCTGGCAGGTAGTGGAGAGGAAAATTGATCCAGCAAGCAGCTCAATAAACTGCAGTGTCCCAGAGCTCTGGATTTATATAAGCTCTTATTCCAACAAACTTTACCAACATATTTGCCCAACATGAGCCTCAGAGTGATGTTTGCCTAAGAAATAGTTTTGAGAGAGAAAAATATGTAATTCAAAGTAAGCAATAAAGTCAGAGGTGTTTATTGCTATTCCTCCTTTTTCTAATAAACAGAACTGAAAGCAGCACTGGTCAAAGTTACTTTACATTTGTAAAAGAAGCAAAGCAATGACAGATGAGGAAAAAAATTAGACTGGAAGACACCTTTGGAGTTTGTGTTCCTCATGTACCACTAAAGAGTTTTCATGAGGAGCTGCTCCATAATCTTCCTAAAGGCTGAGACAAGGCTGACTGACCTGTGGGTCCCATCCTCCTGTTTCCTGACATATTAGTTAATTCATGAGAAGTTGTTGTAAAAGGTTATAAAATCCTCAGGTGAATGATGCAAGAGTCCTGGTCCAAGACTACAGAAAGAGGTGTCACTGAATTTTGGCCACAGATGAGAACTCCTGTTCCACACCAGATTCCTTCCCCTCTGCTGCAGCTCCGTGAAACAGGAGGGCAATGCAATAAAATCCTGCCAATGGAAGGGGCAGCCAACACCCCCCTGCTCTCCCACTTTGCTTGCCCTGATGGTTGCCAGGACCATCCATGAGACAATTGCACTCACTGACCCATCTGGAAGCTAATTAGTCATGTTGGAACAAAAGCAGACCTTTTGTTTGGCCGGAGCAGGCAAAGGAATGGCAGAACTGCTGAAGGGGGAGGAAAAGCCCCTGCATGGCTGATGGCAGCAAGCCAACAGATCAGCTTGGAAGTCTGGGAAACTGCAGCCTCAAAACCTTTAGGATCCTAAAATAGTTCTCTGAAGCAATTGTTAGCCCAAAGGGCTATCGTTTTAAGCAAAAAAAAAATATTTTAAATCATTTCAAAATGGTCAGATGAGGAAAATTTAATCCTCCTCTAGCTGCTGATGCAAATGAATGATGCACCCAAGTTTCTAACCTGTTTTTCAGACATGAACCACAGGGCTAGACAGAAGCTGGTTTGTCAAGCTGATGCACAGAACTCTGCTCTCAGGAATGCCACTTAAATATTAACCAGAAGTCTGCAGCAGCCTTCCTACCATGAGCACACCCAGAGGAGAGATGGTTTATTTATCCTGCAGGGAATTTGAAGTAAAACTTCGTCCAAATGAAATCCATCTGGGTTTATTCCAGCAGGATTATCATTCTGAATTGTTTTATTTTGGGGAAAAAGTTCGATGAGGATTGTGACTTTGAGGCTGCAGCATGTAGAGACTTCCAGAGGTGATGTACTTGTGTTTTATACTGTATTTCTTTGAGAGGGATTTTTATTTCTCATACCCCAAAAGCTGTTTCCCAGACTTCAGAAACAGGTCTCTCTGCTGAGTTTCACATTGTGTAAAAATCTGTAACTTTGCTATTCAGAACTTGTTCCCCTAAATTGATCCCTGCTCTTCATAAACTCCCCTCTCAGCCTCTGTCCTTTCTCCCAGTTGCAGTGACATCAGCTGTTGTCTAGGAAACCCATCTTTGTGTTCTCCCTTGGCATCCCTGGCTCACATCACATTAATTCGGCAGCTCTGGGGGAGAGCCAAGCACCTGATTTAGGGAGCAACCTCATGCTCAACCCACAGCAAAATGCTCTTTACAGGACAGCCAGAGTGAAGGAGCTTCCAGAAGGAAATTCTTCCTGACAATCCACAACAGAGGTTGGCTGGGCAGGGAATTGCACACATTCTTGCACACAAGTTGATCTCTCATTTTGGGCATTTCACAGAGCAGGGAGGCCAGGACTGGTTGAAATTCTTCTCTGGTTTAATTAGAGGCTTCCAAGTCCTTTAAGAGCATCATTTTCTCTGGGCCAGAAAGGAAATCAATTAAGAGTAAATCTGCTAAATTCACAGCCTGATCATGAACAGAAAACTGCTCAATATGAGCATCAACTTCAGTGAAACCATGTGTTACTTCTTGGCTAAGAAGGGTTATTTGCCAACAGCTTTTTACTTTTTTTTTTTTTTTCTTTTTTTTTCTTTTTTTTTGCTGCAGGGCTGCAGCAATGAAGCAATCTAAGGTTTATATATATACACAAACAAACACACATAAAATGCACAGAAGACACAGCTGGAAGAAGCCAAGAGGAATAATCTGACTACTCTCGTTTCAAGGAATAATCAGCTTTGGTTTTGTCTCAGACTGCTTTAAAAAATGGCCTTTAGGATGGATGCTCTGTGAGGACCAAAAGTGGAAAGACACCCATGGATTGTGTAAGAGCTAAAGGGAGAGTGTTCATTCTATCCAAAAAGGGAGCAGATATCTAAAAAAACATGGCAACAGAGAGCAGGAATGAATGGATTTCAAATAATTCCTTTTAGCACAAGTAGATTATTTGTTGTCCACACTTACTGACACTGTCTCCATGATTTTTTAATGATTTACCACACTCCTGGTCCCTTGCTCCAGGGAAAACAAGCCTCCATTAAAATGATAATAATAAAAAAAAAGCACTAATCCTGGTGATTTATGGTCTCTTACTGAGCTGTGCAAATGATCCACTGTCCTCAGAATATTAAAGCTATTTGCCATTCAGACCCAGATCCGATTTTCACAGAGGACCTCTCCCATTAATTGAAGGTTAGATCAATATCACTATTTGTACTGTGTTTGAAATACATGCCAGGAGACATTTCCATATTAAAATTCAACAACATATTACACTGACAAACTCGTTCTTGCCTGAGGCCAACCTTAAACATGAGACATTTTACCCTGTTAATCTCATTCTCCTCCACAGCAGCTTCTCACATCGCTGGGCTCGGCTCCCACCTTCACAACTCGATTCACCTCAAAGCTTTGCACCTTTCACTGCTCACAGTTCTGCTCGTCTTTGTGTCAGGACTGTTTTTTTCTGGAATGTCCTGTGAAACCAGCACAGTGGGATGTGGAATTTGGGTGGTTGTCACTGCTCTGGTCAGTGTGATGGAGACTCAGCCACACTCACACTCTAGACAAGGTTCAGCACCTCTGCCCGGAGTTTCTGGCTGTAGATTTGCAGGGAAATCAAGACTTTTACAGAAAATGAACGCAGGAAAAACAGAATTTTAGCAATTTGGAGTTACAGCAACTGCTAATCAATGAACTGGGGCCCAGATCTTGCTCTCTCCTTGCCATTGAGTGCAGTCAGCCTCGTGTCCCAGCCAGCAGTGTGAGGGAGCACAGCCTGGATCCCCCCAGGAGCCTCCTCTGCCCCTGTTAGCATGGGAAGTGCACTGGCAGTGGGATCAGAAATGGGAGCACTGCCCACTATAACCTCTTCATTGTGTCAAGTGTGTTTTCCACTCCTCTTGTTGGATGGGAATGCAAAATTGGGAGGCCCAGGTAATGAGATCTGCAGGCTTTGCTTTTTACATGAAATACTCATCAGGATCATCCATTATTAACCTTTGCAGCAAAAGATCACCAGGTCCTTTTCCTCTTTCATTAAAAGTTTGCCACAGATAGAAAAAGGGGTCAGTATATCCCAAGCATGGTGTCCTCAGTGACCTCAAGAAGTTTTCCACCAAGGTGATTTGCTTTCACCACTATATATTTTTCTCTCTTCCCTCCCTATTCTGCACACATGAGATAAAGCAGATGTCATTTCTACTTTGAAGACCATGACCTCCAGTTAACATGACCAACAGCCATTTTAATGAATGGCTAATGATTAGTTTCAGGATTTATCATTTTCATTTTGTATCTTGAAAACACCGCTGCTTTTTTATATTTTCTTGTATGTAGAGATTCTTAAAATGTCAGCAAAACCCTGATACAGAGTTCACTAACTCCAAGAAAATTTCAGCAAAGATGAAACATCTAACGTGGAAGAAAAAATGGAGGGTAACCTCCCCAAAAGAAACTTTCAAATTGCTCTTTGCATTTTGTGAGTGAACACCAAGGCTTGTGACATAAATGATGGCAAGTGTCTCTCTCAAATCTCGTATCACTTATCAGGAAAACATTCCTGATGGGAAATGCAGAATTGAATTGCAGAGTTAGAGGAGGCTGAAGGCTCCACAGTCACTTCCAAAACTCCAATTTAAAATCTCAAATACTCAGTGGATTTCATAAATTGCACCCACAGAAGTCCCCACAGCACCTGGGCTGGTTTATATGCAAGGTAACCTTCACGTGGATGAATGTTGTCCTCTACAATTTCCTAAGAAAAGAAGGTGCTTCCCCTTGGAAAAAAAATATCTGAGGGGGAATTCCTGCTTCTTCTTGTATTGGATACGTTTTTCTTCAATTTAGAAAGAATAACATTTAAATGATGACATTTTTTCCTTGTTAGAGCAATTCTGAGAATTAATGGAAGCTTAATGTCAAATTAAAAAGAAGCAACTGCGGAAGTAACAAAATAGTTTGCATGAAACAAAAAATTAAAAATTGAAAACCTACAGAACATCCTTCACCATTAATAGTGAAACAAGGGCAAGTAAATTCTTAGCAAATTGAATGGAATTTTGCTTTGATCCCGTGGGGACTGCAAATGTAACTGGGTGGGATGCAGAGATCTGAGGACCAAGGTTGGTGCTCTGGACCATCACACCTACAAGAGGCCAAGACTGAAATGTAACTTATGTTGCTCAGGCAGGTGTTAAGGCCAGCTAATAGTGCTATTCCTACATGTAAAGTGATTTATTTTCAACCTGGGCAGTCATACAAACTGAAACCAGAATAACACAGTGAAATCTACTCAGAGGCTGAGGAACTTATGATTTCCATTTGCTTGACAAGATACACTGACACTGGGAATTTAACTGACTGCTGTTCAAAAGTGGAAATGAAGGTAAGAAAACCCCTCTCACTTTTAGGTAGCTAGAGCAGAACTTTGAAAAATCCTATTTGACAGATTTTGCAGCTTTTACCATTAAGAGACCATTTGAATAAGGAAAAATCACTTTAAGATGGAACCAGCAGCAGTAAAGTTGTTTAATTAAACACCTTAATCTTCATTGTACTTGGAGGCAGAGCTGTCCTCTCCTTCTGCACATGATCCCAAATCCCAGGATACACAGTGTTCCTCCAGAGAGGATGTTTTTCCCACAGAAATCTTTATGGAAGTCCAAATCACATTCCACATCACTGTTTTAAGTGATTTTATGGACACCTGTGGATTCCAGCCCTGCATGGAAGAAGTTTCATCACATTATTTCTCTCTTCATCCCCTTCTTTTTCCGAAGGCTCACTAGCCCAAGCTGTCTCCCTAAAACTCCAGGGAAAAACATCTGTGTGAGGCTGGAGAGCAAGGACCAGGACAGCACCTTCCACTCTCCTGCTTTGTAACCTCAGCACAGAATTATAAAAGCAAAACCCTCCCGGGCATCAGCACCATCCATTGCCAATGGCAATTCCTTCTCCTGTTCCTCAGGAAGCTCCATGCCCCTTTCAAGAGAGGAGGAGGAGGCAGCAGATGCTGATTCACTTTCCAAATCCAATGCCACGTAACATGAAGTACATTCAACGTTTTCCACTCAAGTTTTCCACTCAAAATGAATGAGGCATTTCTGGTACCAAGCCTGCACACAAATAAGTGGATTTTAGACATGCATGGCTGGCACGTGGAATGTCTCCAAAAGGATCTGGAAGGAAGAGTTGGAAAGACTTTAGGATCTACACTTAACACAAACTGAAGCCAATTTTATTTTTTTCTTAATGAATACTGACAGTTACTACATCTGGGTCCCCTCCTGAACTGTGGTTCTTCTGTGAACATGTTTCTTTGGGATTTCATTCCAAAGGAACATCACCCAAGCCAGTGGACACCTTACCCCAGGTCAGGTTTTTACTGACAATATTAATTGGAGATGACAACCTGGGATAAATTTTTTTGCACTGATGCAAAAATGCAGCAATCTAAAGTTTATACATACTCACAAGCACACACACAAACTCCAGTTTTGAATTTTAGAAGTTAATGCCTTCACTAATAAAGCCAACTTTTAATGAAAAGTATGCTTTCAATTAAAGAACACATAAATTACCAATAATTCATAATTACTGTAATGAATTTAATGCCATCAGTAACAAACAGCAAGCCTTTAAACAATCTTGCAACTCAAATTTATCATTCCAGTGTAATGACAGAGAAACAGCCCTGGACACGTCTCCTGTAGGAGCTCTGCCTCCTGGTTGTTACAAACTGGGCTGTTCTCGTGGTCTGCTGCTGGTTTTTATCTCCCAGCTGTATTCTCTCCCAGTCATTCCTGCTGCCAAGCTCACAACTTAATTAATTTATTTACACTGTTGCTAAATGGATGCATAATCTTCCCATTAAATATATGCCAAAAGTGGGCACCAAGGGAAGTGCAGAGCCACATCTCCTTTTCCCCAGATGATTTTATACCTATATTCTGTATTTAAATCACACTTACTTCTATCCCTGGCTAAATTTACTATGTGGACTTTTGGCCAAAAGTTGTAAAGTTTTCAAATACAGCCTGAGAAATGTATTTTTATTATATTACTTCCAGTAAGTAATATATTAAATTATATTAAATAATAATGTATTTTAAATACGTGGAATATATTTCGTATCATAAAAATAATTGCTTTTTAAAAATTTTACTCGTATTTTTACAGCCATATTAAACAGACAAGAAATCATGCAAGACCAAATCTGCCAAACTCACATCTATTCACCAAATTCAACCAAATTCACTGGGTTGGGTGTATATTCTCTTTTTAGCTCATTTTTTTTCTGACCTAACACAAAACATCAGGATAGTTTTATGGGTAAGTTTATTTAAAGAATATCCTAAAAACAAGTATTATATCCTAGAAACAAGTGTTATTATGCCCCAAAATGAACTTAAATGGAACAGAGATCCTCTCTAAATTTGAAGCACCTACAATATCAACATCTGTCCAGAGCTGGAGTTATTCATTAAAATCACCAGCTGTTTAAAACAATTCAATTCTATATCAACCTTCTAAGAAAAAGAAATAATCACCTGTTTCCAGAAGTGGGCTTTAGGATGCCAGGCTGTCCTTCATTGGAAGGTTTGGAATACAAATGTAGGGAGAAGTTGAATAAACCAGAAAGCAATTATGCAAAAGTTTAAAAAAAAATAAATTAAAAAAAATATATATATATATATATATATATATATATATAAATCGGATGTAAGAAGAAAACTACAGCTATTACAGAAAGGAAAGAAATAAGGGATGAGAAGGAAACTTCTGTGCTTACATAACTCCCAAAGTGCTGGTGGTTTCAGCAGTGGGGAACACATCTGGAGTCACAAAGCAGGAGCCTGCCTAATTCTGTGGCAGTTTCCAGGTTTTCCCTCAAAACCAGGCACAATCAGGCCCTGCACAGCCCATTAAATTTGACCTCATGGTAACCAGAATGTCAATGGATAGAGATACTCCACCACAACCAAAGCAACCCAGTGTTGATTTTATAGGTCATGAGAATTAAATGTGAGCAGCAAGCACACCAGCAAAGAGAAATCACTGAGGAGGAATTATCCCAAATTGTGCCCGCATTTCTATCAAACATTTATGCTGTCACCAGAGCCCGAAAAGGCTGGGCCCTGGTGCCTCCCCTGCAGCCATTGTCAGGTCAGCTCCTGGGGACAGATGCCAGGGCTGGCCAGTGGCCCGTGGTATTTCCCAGTCGGAATACCGTGAATTGAAGCCCGGCAGAGCCGCGATGGTCATTCCACGGCTGCCCGTGCTCCTCCTCCGCTCCCACGGCCCCCGTGCATCCCACACCATTCCTGCTCCTGCTCCCCCTCACACACCCTCAGCCTTGGGGACCCCCTTTTGTGTCCTGTGCCTGGCTGGGCACTGCACTGCTGCGCTTTTGTCCCGGTTTTTGGCACGCTACCCAGGAATTCTCTTGTTTCCTCCGCATTCCAGTGCTTTCAGGAGTAGGATTTCCAAGCGCTGGGGAGGAATTTGTGGCTCGGATCAAAATCACACAAGGATCAAAATCACCCTTTTCTTCTTATTTGCAGCAATCACAACAGTTATAAACTCTGTTTCTTGTCTCTTCCCTACCGGTTTGGGCTAGGGAGCCACATCCACAAGTAATTCCTGCATCCAGAGACAAAGAGGAAAACTTCAGCTGCAAGATCCCACTTGGTACCTGACCATTGTCTGAGTTGCAGCGCTGCCTGAGGCCTCCATCACCTTACACCCTAAAAATAATCACACTACGGGAAAGCACAGCCCACCTTTTTAACCCTCCCTAATTCCTTCTTCTCACTCATGTCAGATGCTCTGCTCTCGCACCCAGCATTTCCCACAGAAGGAACAAGCACGGGTGTGGGCTGTGCACAGGGCAATTGCCAGATGCTGATGAGGGAACATAAAATATGGGCCTACAATTTAATTTATTTTTTTTTTTTCCTACAGGAAAATGTTATTTCTTACTGAATGCAGACAGCAGGAAGATTGTGAGGTAGAAAAACACAATGGGGTGTACTTAGAAAAGGGTGCTTGCAGCCAGCAGGGAGAGAATGAAATGCAAGTATTGTGCTTCCACCTAGAGGAGTAGGTGAGCAATTTATTTCCAAACATCAGCTGAGGAATTCCCACTGCTCGTGGATCAGCTTTGGTCTGTTATGTGGAACACTTTGGGTCCGTGGATATGGAACGGTAACTGAGTTCAGATCTATGAGTTAGAACTGCACCTCAGCCTAGCAAGCAGAGCACAGCACAACCCCAGCCCTGTTTTATCTCCCTTTCAGCAGCATTTTCCACAGGAAAACACTACCAGGAGCATTTCCCTGCAGAGCTTCTCCCCCAGACACTACAGCGTTTTCCACATACAGACCCAGATACTTCCCAGAGACCAGGACACTTGGGATATTTAAGATATTTAGCAGTTTCTCCCATGAGCACACCTTGTTGCCTGCACCTGGGACACCCTGAACTGGCATTTCCCACAGAGCTCATTGCACAATGCCAAGGAAGTGGTGCTGCGTGGGGAATAAAGATGCCTCCTTACCACCCAGACATGGAAAGCTAACTTTTGGCAACAGAAAAACATGCCTCAGGAAAAAAATTAAATCTCCCTCTCAAAGGATCAGGATAGGGAGAAGAAGCCCCAGACTGTCCTTTACTCTGGAAGTGACAGTGAGAATGTCACATGGAATGTGAGATGTGTGCACCACCCATCCTCTTCCTCATGTCAGTTCTGAGGAGAGAAAACAACCCCTCCCCTGCACCTCACAGGTTTTGTTCCCAATTTCAGTAATTTCATATTTCTCCAATTCACCTTTGATGAATTGCAACCTGTGGGTTTTCTTAACTTTAGCTCCTTTCTGTCCTTGTCAAATGTTTTGCCTCTGTAGGAACTTCATGACTGACTAGTATGAATAAAATAAAATAAAACAAAACAAAACAAAATAAAATAAAATGTGCACTTTTCCCATACCATCCCAGTTAGTGATGATTCCACACTCAGTGGGATGTTCCAGTGTCAGGATCCCTCTTTTACTTTGTGCTTCATCTCCTACATTGCTGCATTTTTGATTCATTCCAACCATAACACTCTGCAAAGGACATTATTCCAATATTAGTGCAGTTTGTCAGGAACATCAGGGACAAAATACCATTTTCAAGTTCAAACTTCCTGTGAAATACTGTTCCTGCTCCTGCCCTCACAGAATGCACCCCCAAAACATGCAAGGAATTAAAATGGGAATTTGTAGGTAGCAACTTTGTTATAATTCCTGCCATAAAACCCCCAGAAAGACCCCAAGGCAGCTTCAAAAATGAAGTGCTGCTTATGCTCACACAGGAGCCCAGGCAAGAAGAGCATCAGCAAAACTCACGGTTCTCCACAAGGAATGGGGCTCTGTCATTGCAAAGAAATAAAGGGAAGGCATCAGAGGTGGAAAATTTATAATTTTTCTAGATTAACTTATTTGGTTGCTCTCTGTCTAAGCAGTTCCACTGTTTTGCCTTTAAACAGTGAGGTTCTCCCTTGCTGGAAGTCAAATGGTTTTGAAAAACTCATTTATAGAAAGCAGAGACAGATCTTTTAAAAGAAAAATCACTTATTAAATACTGATTTAATAAGTTTATCACATTTGCATTATGAAATTGCATTGTCATGATTGCCCCACATAATATCACAATATATGAGGTAAAACATTATTCATCACACAGAACTTCAGGGGAGAGTTTTGACAGCCCAGAAAAATCAAAATCTGACTCATGATATTAATTAATTCCAACAGGTGAAGCTTTTCTTCCATAAGACATCTTCATATCATTAAAACACATTATTTTTGGGAAGGAATAAACCTAACCAGCAAAGTCAATGGATCTTACCAAGCATGTGAAGTTTGCACATAAATTCCCACTTGAATAGGATTTCACAAAGCAAATTCATCAGGACACTGGCAGCCTTTTGTTTCTTCCAGAGGGGAAATCTCCTGCTGCAGCCTCCAGGGTCCTGTGATCCTCCCTCAATTGGCCTGGAGACCATGGGCAAGCTCAGCTCCAGGACACACACTTGGCTCTACTGGGACTCAAGCATAAATCCCACCTCTTCCAAGGGCAAATTATCTGCTAGAAAATTCCTTTGCTTAAAATTAATTGATTGTATGTACATACCAGCTGTAACATTAGTAGTTAATGGTAAATAAACCACCAAAAACATCTGTTACTTCAGAGACTGCAGTTTTTCTTTCATGCAACATTGAAATTTGCCTTTTTTTTTTTTTTTTTAAGAGGGTGATCATCAATCTCAAACAAACAAGTAAAACTAACCCCCAAAATTTCGGTGAATTTTTTTTTGGCAAAAATTTCAGTGAAGCATTTGCTGTGTGTTTTTTAAGTGGCAGCCATTCTGTAATGTGGAGAGCTCACTCCAGGACCTATTCCCTATTTGTAAGTGGCAAACACTTTATGGAAGTGGCTGTTCTGGGCAAAAGAACAAGAGGCAGCTGGCACAACTGCCCAGGAACATCTCAGCTCCAGGAGCTGACAACACCTCCAGGTCCTGGTCTCTGAAATTCATGGCTAAACCCTCACCAAGGGCTACGGATCCCTGGGTTATTTTTAGGATTGGAGAATTGCCTCTTTAAGCAGTTCATACAAGATTACAAGATACAAGTTGATACAAGATTTTATTTTTCATTCTTTGGCAACTTCATTCGGTAAGGAAAGGTACTTGAGAAATGGGAAAGGAATGAAAAACAGCACTTGTCCAGCAAAACTCTTGTCCCTAACAAGACAAAAATGGACTTTATCACATAAATTCGGAAAGAGCTTTAATGTGGGAATGTTTATCCCATAGTTCTAGTAGCTGGTGGATTCACATTACCATGAATTGTTATTTTCTCCCAAAATTCCCAGGAAAAGGGTTTGGACTGCAATAAACCAATTATTTACCAGCAGTATCCAACATTACAGCACTGCACCCAGACTCTGGCTCCAACAACACAAACCAGAGGGAAATTCAGTTCCTAAATACATCAGGAATTACATCAGCTGAGACACTGGAATTTGAGAGTGGAGAATTTTAAACAAATTTCCTCAATTTGCTTGATCTCAGACCAAGTGAAGCCAAGCATTTAAATCATGAACTGCAACATGAGCACACTGTCAGGGCAGTACTCACCCAGGAATTGCTGCTTCCTAAATGACACGAGCTCACCTCCCAGTACAATTTATCAGCTTCTGGAATGGAGTTCACAGGATATCTCTATGTCAAGCCATTTGACTTCTTTTTTTTTCCCAGTTTGTGCTTATCACAGCGACAGCACAAAGGCCTGGAGAAAGCAGGACAGAATTCCAAAACCTCTGGATCCTTTCCCACTCACTGAGCCTCAGGACAGAGAGTTGTTTTCTCTTCTCCCAGGTCAAAAATCCTTCACACTGGATGAGTAAGACAGGAAGGAATGAAGGGCCATTGCTGCCTTTGGAAAACATTCTGCTTCATTATAACATAATTAGCTAAGAAAAGCTCATTATCATTCTGCTAACACCCATTTTCAGGCTGGGAAGGGGAAAGTCAGCATCCTCAGTACTCATGTTTCCACTGCACCTGGTGTTTATGAATTCTCTCAGTATTTGGGTGACACCAGGGCTGAACACAGGAACTGAATCAGCCACTCACAGGAGATGAACCATCACAGTTTAAAAAAAAAATTGGATTTATATAAAAATCCAGACCTTTATCAGACTAAACATTAAAAACCATAAAAAGAAAGTGGTCTACAGTATTCACCTGCAGCAGTAACTACCTCTTAAGCAGATAAATCACTAAAATATCTCCAAGTCAACCTTGTTTCTGCTCATCAGTAAAACCTATGGAATCCTTCCTTTACCATATTCACTGGATTTTCCATAAGATTCATGGCTGAATTTATTGATTTGTACCTTGAAGCTGAAACATGTAAAATATGTAAGGTTGTGTCTTAAGAAGCTTGAATTTCTTGTGTTCTGCAGCTGAGGAACATTTTGCCTCTAAGACAGGCAGTAACTACGCCCCACCAAGAAAACTGCAAGTAGATTTAAAAAATACTGAAACCACACAAGTTACAGAAAGAAAAAATTACCAAAAAAAGTAAGAAATTGGAGATATTTAAGTCACCTCAATTATGAATCTTTACTGAATCTTTAATCATCAGCTTACCTCATTACCACACACAGATCTGTGCACCTTGATTTCTTTACAAACTGAATGGGAAAGAACCTTAATTCTTTTATTTTCAGCTAAAAAAAGAAAAATAAACAAACCACCCAACCAACCAAAGAAAATCAAAAATCCAGTAGTTCTTCCTTTATTGCACTCCATAAAACTCCTTGTTATAATCAAGAAGCCAATATACAGTAATTGCTTGATATTCCTTTAGAATTTATAGTTTAACTCTTAAAATAAAATTTGTATAGAAAAGATATCATTTACAACCCATTCAGTAGTAATCAACCATTATGTACCCACAAACAATATTAAATAACTTGTATGCAGCAGTTTCCTTATACGGCAGAGGACAGAGGGGGAACATTTTCTCCTTAGCAAATATAATATCCCACTGTTAAAGAGCAATTCAAGTCAACTTTGGAGCAAGTGTGATATGCAGGAATTTCACTGGAGAAGCTCAGGATTCCGTGTAGTGTCCCAGGGCTTTGTACCCGTCCAGTGCATAGAACAGCAGCATGTGAGGAGTCTCCAGGCTGGGCAAGGAGCCCCGCAGGCAGTGCAGGGCATTCAGAGCACACCGGAGAGGCACAGCACGAGCAGCAGGTGCAGTGTGAGCAGGTAGGTGAGGAATAAATAGCGGGATTTGGCTCGGGCTGTCAGCAGCTTGGAGCAGTAAAGGCTTCGGCCCCGGAGCCAGCGGCGCAAGGAAAGGGCTCCTCCCTTCATCTGAGGGACACACAAAAATTGTGGAACAATCAGGAATACAAACCACAAACAGCTCCACTGCAGCCCGGATTTCTGGGGCACTACAAACCTTTAGCTTATGACCCCAAAACACAACCCATCCTAAACACCAAAATGATTTAAAAGCCCCGAACCCAGCATTAATGAGTGGGGAAAGGAATGAATCCGAGCTGTGTATTATGCAATTCCACACACATAAATATGCATGCTGCATTTTGGGCATGCATAATTAAATGCAGATGCAGTTTACTTAATGGCCACACATGTAGTATAAATATGATTATATACATTTTTTAACCTGTACATATGCCATGTGTTTTCTGGCACCGTTTACACAGCTGCTGGTCTTGGACTCAGCCCCAACAGAAAGAAATTAATTATGTTTTTCCACCACTTTTAAGGAGCTGATAATTCAGGGTTAAAGGTTTTCATTCCCTTACCTTTCTCACAACAACGTGTTCACTGGGATTGATGATTAAGGCTTCCCTCTCCTCCTCAGCTTCCATCTGGACAGTGTAGTCACTGGGGACAGACCTGTAACTGCCCACTTCATATCTAGAGAAAAATTCAAGGCACAGAGACATGCACTGCTCAATTATCTCCTCTTTCAAGTACTGAATTGACACAAAAAACCATTATTTTGCATACTTAAAATGACTGAGGGAAGGTCCCTCAAAAAAGCTGACTCATTCTATGTTGCCAGGTCTTTTTCAGTCTCTACTTACAAATCTACTCTCAAGGTGTTTCATTTATTCAGAATTAATCCCCATCATCACCAGCTGACTGAACAGTGACTTTCAGGTGATGGTAGTGAGGGACACTTTATTTAGGCAGGTGCATAATGACATTTTCAATCTAACCAGAGGCTCTGCTAAAGTTGTTACAGGGGAAATTTTTTCCTAACCTGGAAAACAAAAAATAGCACTGACTATTAAGTCTAACAGATGAAATTAAATAAAGAAAAAAAAAAAATCCCAAAGCCTGTAACACTTTCTTGATCCAATGTTTAACTTAGCTTTTAAACACATGGATTTTTACTGCTTTGGGCACTGTGGGCTCACACATAGGTTTGTTTATTATTATTATTATTACTACTACTAGTAGCAGTAGTAGTAGCAGTAGTAGTAGTAATGTTTCAAAAAAATCTAAGACCCACAGGAAAACCTCTTGCTAATCTCACTAAAACTAAAAGGCAAACAAATAATCTGTTTTACCTGTTACTTCTCTCCTCAGAGAGTCCAAGAGCCTCTTCTGCAGCTTCTCTCCTCCTCCTCTCCTCTGCCAGTGTTTCTGTGAGCTGGGAGAGACCCTGCTGCACTGACTCATACTGCTGCTCAGTCTCTGCAAGCCTGGGACAAAATAAAATCTGAAATCAGTATTTTATGGACTCAAAGGATTACTTGTTATTTTTTAATTAGGAAATCTTCCTTTTTGTGACAGACTTAATTATAATGAGATGCTTTAGCTTATATAGTGAGATAAATTCACCAATAATCAGTACATTTATGTACAGATACAAACCACAAGTACTACCAGATGATAACAATTCAAGAATATGGCTTATGATTCATGTAATCCACTGTAAATCCACTTCTTCCCCTTCTCCACACAATGCCTCAGAGGGATAGAAAAGCATTACTTTCACACTCACTACACAGCTGTCAGGAAAATAATATTGCTAATACATGCTCTGAGTCCTGACCTTTTCCTGAGCTCATTTAGCTCCATATTGTCTATCTCCACAATAATCCCAGATCTCTCCCGTGGTGCTCCAGGGGGAACTTCTGCTCTGGTTTCATCCTAGAAAATATTAAAGGGGAGAAAAAAACCAAACAAGTGACCATTTTTCTACTTGCCAAAACTCTTTATTTCAATTACAGAAGCCATAAGCACCACAAAACAGTGGAACAGATAATTCTTTGTGCCACTTAATGTTTTCATTTCCATCTCTCAACAGTGTCTGAGGGGAAAGAAATTCATCAACGATTCCAGAAGCAAGGCAGCTATTGATTTATTTTTAATTCACAGTTCTTGTTTGGATTTATTTCCATTTATGGAAGGGCAAGGGTTGTTTTCTATATGTATCCACATGCTATTTCGGGGTATTCTATTAATGATTGTTAATGAATAACCAAGGCAGTACAGGAAAGCTTTCTAAAAATACAGGAATAATGATGAATCATAAATGACTGGGCTGGAAGGGACCTTAAAAATCATGAAGTTCCAACCCCGAATAATAATCTTACAGATGTGTATGAGGGGTTGGCAAAGGGTACTGAAATGCTGAACTGGTGATGTGAATCTCCCATCTGAATATATTACTCAAGCATTGTAAAATGATCCACAACTGATGTGAAATTATCACTAGATTTCCTGATCCACTAAGCAGTGATCATCCAGTTATCTCTGCCAGCAGCAGACCAACTCAAAAAAGATGTTTCAAAACAAAAAAAAAAAAGTGACACAGTTTCCCTAAATGAAAAGTCAAATTAGACCACCTTAACAACAATAAAGACAATTCTCTTCAGTCACGGGCCAGCAAAAGTACTGGGTCACTACAAAAAAAAAGTACTTTATTTTTACCAAGAAAACCAGAAAAGTGTAAGCACAAAAGGAAGAAACCTAAAAACCTTTCCATGGGTCTGTTTACCTGGACTGAGCCTTGCAAAGACGTCACTTGCATTGCCTGGTACTCCCTCTCCAGCCTTAGGTAACGATTCTGCAGATCAGTGTAATGAAGCTGGTTGTCCCTCAGAGTCTGGGAAAGAGTTTTCAGCTGGGCAGACAGGACAGCATTCTCTTCTGCTGACTGCACAACCTGAGAGAAATTCACATTGAAGTCATTAAAATTAGCTCTCCCAGGAAATCCCTGCAGATTTGAGACCTGCTGTTTCAAAATTGCATCCACTTTTGGCAAGGTCACAGTTGGGTTGGGATTTAAGATGTTTTATGAGCAGAGGAAATAATGAAAGCTGAGCAGTGATTTCCCCTGCCATCAGTACACCCAAACCAGAAGCTGAAATCTTGTTCCAGCTAAGACAGACACCTGTTTCTGTCTATAATGAAAAATTATTTGACCGTGAGTAGAAGTTCAGAGGTTCATCAATATTCACAGAATGCAGAGTCAAATAAACCTCTCAGACAAACACCAAGTCAGGAAAGCCTGGCAGAAAGGAAAGTGACATTTAATTGAACATCCAAGATGAGTTCTTTTAAAATATCTACACTTCAAAGTAAAACACCATTCAGTCATGCAAGACACCAGCACTCCAGCCTAGATCCCTGTGAGCTTTTCAGGATCAGAGCTGTTGCCCCAAAGTACCTTGGAATTAATCTGCTGGAAGTGCAGGTCCTTCTGCTGCATCTCCTGCAGGCAGCGCTGCAGCTCAGCCTGCAGCTGGTTCTTCTCAGCCAGGACACGTTTGATTTCCTCTGCTCCATCTGCACTTCCAGCAAGGGAGGCACTTTCCAAAGCCTAAAAGATATCAGGATATTCAGGGTAAATGGTACAGGAGTTCTCTAAATAATCCACAATAAATAGAATAAATATAACATTTATAATAATTTATTATCATCTATATGTATATAATATTACTATATATTATAGATAATATTATATATATATTATAATATATATAATAAATATAGTAAATATTCCCTTTCCAGATTTTCTTTTCACAACTTAATACGACATTTGAAAGACACTTTAAATACAATTTTTATATATATATATAGTGCTAATACTTGCATTAAAAAAAAAACAAAAAAATTATCACAAAAAGGCAACCCAACCTAATTTTCAATTTTCAAATCGTGTGAAGCACAAAAAGAAGGGGAAAAATAGCAAAGGGTTAACATAAAACACCTTTTAAAAAATTATTTTCAAGCTAATAAAGTCTTGTATTCATGGCTTGTAAAACAGCTGTTTTGTAAATATGAATTTAAAGCCAAAAGAATCCATTTTGAAAAGAAAACATTTATTACCAATTCACAATTTTGGCCTTTATCACTGACAGCTCAACATTTTGACATTAATCTCCAATAAAGGAGGGATATGTGCCATCTCTAATGCTTTAGGGAATCTATTCACCCCTACAATCATGAAATAAAAGGTTTTTACAACATAAAATACTCCAGTACTCACAGACATTACTGGTCAATAGCTCTTACTCATGATTGCAATCACAGAAAATGAACAGCATACAAACTTTGGCAACTCAAATGCTGGTTTTAATGAAATTAAAATGAATACTGCTTCCTTCCTTTGGCACAGAAAAGGTAAGTAAGAATATTACTCTAAAACAGCACTTTCCTTGAATCTTTCATGAGGGACTACAAAACAGCATTTGCCAGCCTGGGTGTCAGCTGCTGCCTTTCTAAATCCAGGACTGTGCTCCTGGCAGAAGCCAGCTCCAGCTGCTTCAGGGAAGGACAAGAACATTTCCATTCCCCTTTCTCCCCCAGTCAGGCCCTAGTCCAATCTGCAGAAACTAGACATAGATTAGGCTCTGAAGAATGAGCTTCATGAGGTGTTTAAAACCTCTCTGCATCAACTGTACAAACTGTGAAACCTGCTGTCCATGTAAACCACCAAGCTCTTTTTTGATCCTCTTAAAAAGCCTGTCCCTGGAAATGGGTTACAGCCATAACAAATCTGAAAGAAATAAACTCACTTAGTTTTTTTTCAACTTCTTCCTTTTATATTCTGGATTTAACTAATTTAAGACAGTAACTTACAGGATTACTATAGGCTGCAAATTTCTGACAATAAACTGCTGCCTTCCACTTTACATTGCTGCTCCATGCCATTCCTTTACCTTGACGGGGTAACTGCTGCCAGCAGGGAGTGATGTCTTCCCAATCATGTCTTGCTGCAGCCTCTGGAGCTCAGCAATCTGCTGATCTTTCTCAGCCACTGTGATCTGACACTGATTCCTCAGTGCCTGGGACTCGGAGAGGAGGAGGTTTTTTTCCATTCTGAACATAAAACATCAGATGTTAAGTGAGGATATATTCTATGCAAATCAATGACGAGGATAAAGCTGCACTCTAATACCTTAATCCAGCCAGCTCGTTCTGGTATGATGTGATCTCTCTCTCAGTTTCTGCCTGGAAGGCTTTTGTCTGATGCAAAGCCCTCTCCAAATCATCAACCTTGGTCTTCAGTTTGGATATTTCAACAGCTGCAAGGCTGGCTCCTTCTTTAGCCTAGGTTTAATAAACATCATTAGTGAACTGGAATGAAAACTAGACGGGTGAAGTTTGATTAGTGCTAAAATTCTAATTACAGACTAAGGTTTTCCCCATTTGCTTTGTTTAACAGGGTAATTACCTTAACTCCCAAAATTGCAAACACACCTCCTCTGAGCACACAGTGCTATCTTAGCACTCACACAATGTACAAAGTTAAACTCCAGAATCCATCATGTCTCTGAGCATTTTCTGCACGAAGAATAAAATTACAGAGCCATGTGGCTAATTACAACTTACCAAAGTCTCCCCATTGTTCACTGGAGGCACATCCAAACTACTTCTAAAAGAATTTCTCTCATTGATGCTGCTGCAATCAATGGGGAATGAAGCTGTGCCCTGCTTGGCTTCCCAAGTTACCTTCTGATGGCTGAGCTCCTGCAGCAATTTGTCTCGGTCATCCTGGAGACTGGCCATAGCCTTGGCAAACGCTTCAATCTGCTGGGCATAATTCCCACACTCAGCTGAGAGCCTGCTCACCTCCAGCTCCCGACTGACTAAAGTCCTACACACACGTCCAATGTCATCAGCCACCTGAGCAAGGGTAACCTGATCTGCAGCATCAAGGACAGCCTCGTGCAGAAGAGAGTTTTCTCTGAGGATACTCATGAGATGGGATTTAAACCCCTGCAGTTCAGCTGCAAGTTCCTCTCCTTTTTTCCTTTCACTCTTGAGTTCAGAGGTGTATTTGTTCTGAAGAACTTTGAAGTCCTCTATGATCCGATCTCTGTCGTTCTGCAGAGCAGTCATTGCTTTCCCAAAAGCCTCATTTTGGGATCTCAACTCATTGTTTTGAGACTGAACTTCGAGCAGCATCTTCTCTGCAGATGAATCAGGTTTATCTCCATCCTCAAGTGTCAGAAGAGTCCCACTGTATTCCTCATCTGCACTTCTGCCTCTGGATTTCTGGAGTTCCTGCACCTTTTTCTGAAGCTTTCCTCCATGCTGCCCATTGGACTCTTTTTTCTGAATACTCTCACTACTTAGCAGCTTCTCTCCAGATTCAGAAACTAGTTTCTCTTTGTTTAGTGATGCAATTAGAGATTCTAAATCCCTTACTTTAGATGCCAGTTTTTCATTCTCATGTTCCAAAGCCACAGCAGTCCCCTTCTGCAGTTCACTGGAAAGCTGCATCTCTTTTATTTGTTTCTGAAGATCATATTTTTCATGCTCAAGGCTTTTAATACATTCCAATTTCTGCTTAAGTAAGTCCTTCAGCTGATGGTCTTTGAGAGATAAAACCTGGTTAAGATCTTCCCTGTATTTTATCAGTTGTGCACTCAGCATTGCATTTTCAGAATGCAGATCATCTATCCTATTGAGGAGAACCCTTAACTCCTGTTTCAAAGCATTAGTCTCACTTGCACTGCCAACTAGAAGACTGTCCCTCTGGTTTAAAACATCCTGGTGAAGATGTTCCAGCTCCTTGTACCTGGTAAAAAGATCATCCCGGTCGTTCTGCAGAGATGACATGGATTTTTTAAAGGCATCTATTTCACTGGCAATTGCAGCCTTATCCTGACCTGCTTTTTCTGCTTTCACCTGGAGATTTCTCAGCTCATTTTCCAGCTTCTGACAAGACTCCTCAGCTTGTTGTCTCTCCATCTGCAAGGACCTCACCTGAAGTTCATACTCTTTGATCTGATTCCTATGTTGAGTCTGTACCTGAATCAGATAGTCTGAAATTTCATCCCCTTTCGAAGAAATGAGTAAGGAAATTTCTTTGTCTTTATTATTTAGCATGATCTTCATTTGCTCAGAGATGGTCATTTGCTTTTGCAATTCAGCATTCATTTTTTCCTTCTCCACTAGAAGCTCTTGCAATTCTTGCTCCTGTCTCGTAAAATTATTTTCCAGAGCTTTTATCTCTCTTCCTGCACTCTTACTATTCTCTATGAGATGATTAAGAGAATTATTTTCTTTCAGGAGTGCTTGCAAAGCTTCTTCTTTGGACTGAAGAACACTCTCCAGCTCTTGCTGTCTGTTAAAAAAGAAGGTATTTTCTTCCTTTATCCTGCAGAGCTCTTCATAGCGCTGCATATCAACAGATTTTTGCCTCAAGTACAGTTCATCCTTTGTTTCCTCTACCACAGAATATTTGATATTTAGTTCTTGAATCTGAGTCATTTTATCTTTCAATTCATCTTGCAAGGCCACTATTCTTTTGTTACTGTCTTCCAGCTGTTTCTCCTTGTTTTGGATGGCCTCTTTGAACTGCATTTCCCAGCTTTTCATCTCGGTGATGACCCTGTCCCTGTCATCCTGAAGGGAGGACATGCACTTTGTGAAAGCAGCCAGTCGTGCCAGAGCTGCGTTCAGCTCCGCCTGCAGCCGCTTGTTCTGAGAGTCCTTCGTGCTGACTTCCTCCTGCAAGCCCTGAACCTCACTCATCACCCGATCCTTTTCTCTCTCAAGAGCACCATGTCTTTCCTCCAGGTTGGAAATTTCACTTTTGTGAAGCAATTTCAGCTGCTGGAGATGAAATTCCAACTCTCTGTTGTATCCTCTCTTTTGAAGCTGCAGTTCATCTCCCTTCTTCTGAAGTTCTTTCCTCCAGTTTAGATTCTCATCTTTAAGCCTGTCCACTTCCCTCTTTGACTGATCCAACAGGTTCACCTGTGCAGAAAGCTTTGCCTTGAGATGAAGTATTTCATCATTTGATTCTGCCAGCTTTTCTGATGCATTACTTAAGTCCTTTTCAAATTTTTCATTTTTTGACTGTGACAATTTCACAGATCTTTCCAAATCCAGGATCAGCTCCTGGAACTTTATAGAATCCTTTTGCAATTGGTTGATCTCCTGCTGTTTCTCCTTTAAGAGTTCTTGCAATTCCTTTGTTTTGTTTTTAGTCCCATTATTATCCCTCTGAGCACTTTTCACCTTCTCCTCAAACATCTTTACAAGATGGAGCTGCTGCTCTTCCTTTTCTCTAACCACGTTAGATTTTTCTGCCTTTAACTCTTCCAGCTGCTGTAACAGCAAGTTATTCTGTACCTGGGCAGATTTCATCCTATCAGTAAGATGATCAACTTTTTTAACATGATTAAGCAATTCTGTCTCAAGAAATTCTCTCTCATTCTTTACTTTGTAAGAACTTTCTTGTACATTTTCTAATTCTTCCTGTAACAAACATTTGTCGTCTTTTAAAATCTTAACTTTTTCATTTAGACTAACAATTTCTTCTGTTAGACTTTTACATTCCATGTCCAGCTTTGTTAGACAGTGAGTTTTGTGGAGCAAAGATTTCTCAGTTTCTTGAGCTTTTTCTGAAATTAACTTTCTTTCTTGTTCTAGGACAAGCACAGCTTGTTCTTTTTCAGAGAGTTTATCCTTTAACACATTAATGTCCTTTAACAGTGATTCATTCTCACATAATGCATCACTGATTTTGGATTGTGTATCATTTTGGTACACTTCCATTTGAACCTGCAGCTCTCCCAAGGCTGCTTTAGTTACAGTGATGTTATTATGGAGGACATCGTTCTCATTCTGAATTTTCTCTAAAGCCTGCTTTAGGTTTTCAGAGGTTTGTTTCAGCTGCTCATTCTCCTCCATCAGCTGATGGTTCTGCTCAGTGAGCTCACACAGACGGTCCTGGTGTTCCTGCATCCTGGCCTCCTGCTCATGGATCTGCCTTTCTGCTTTGCTCTGTAACTCCTCAACCTCCATTTTCTTGGATTCACCGAGTTGTTTCAGTTGGCTCTTAATAACCTCATTTTCATCAAGGAGATTTTGTAAATGCTTCTGCAGAGCCTCCTTTTCAGACTGTCCTTCCCTGAGTCTTTGAACAGCCTCTTGCTTCTCTTTCCTACTGAGATCAATGACTTGCCTCATATCTGCCACTTTACTACTGATATTCTCGTACGCCTGGAGAAGCGATTCATACTCCTGCTTTAATTCGCTATGTTTAGCCTTCCAGCCTGTCAATTCAACTGTCTGAGAATCTTTTAAGGTATTTAATTGGAAAGAAAAGGCCTCTTTTTCCTGAACTATGGACTCCATGGTGGATTTCAGACTTTCACACGCTGCAGTGAGGTTTTCATTTTCAGTCAGCAGCCTCGCATTTTCCGAAGCAAGGCTCTCCTCTCCGGACAACGGAGCCACAGCACCTGAACTCTGCTTTTCTCTGCCAAGCTCTAGCAAATGCTCTAGCGTTCCTGTCTTGTTCACCAGCTCTTCTCTTTCCAACATCAGCTGATCAATCTGTTCCTTTAGACATTTATTTTCTCTCAGGGCTTCTTTACGTGATATTAAGGCCGCCTGCAGTTTCCTTTGGAGGCGCTCTCTGGATCTCTCTTCTGTTGCAGCTCTTTGCTCTTGGGCTTTGGAATCATTTAAATTTACAGGTTTTGCCAGTGGCTCTTCCATAGTTTGTATTTGTTTCTGGATTTCACATTCTGTTGCTTCTCTCAGTTTAGTTTTTCCAGAGTAATCAGTCTCTGATAGTTGAAAAGCAGTGACTTTTCCTTCCAAATTCCCTTGAAGGGAATTACTTTCTGAACCAACCTCTCCCAATTTCTTTTCAGTCCCATTTTCTTCCTTAAGCTCTATGCCCGACACCACAGGATTACTCATCTCAACCTTCTCACGCAGCATACACAGCTCTGCCACAAGATTTTTGTTTTCTTCACTGAAATGTTCTACCTCCTTTTCCATCTTAATTAGTTCCAAATTGGACTTCTCCAAAGAGCTGAGAAGTTCCTCTTTTTCACTCTTCATGTCTTCAAATGCTGTTTTGTAATGGTGGGCTTCTTCCTGGCCCTCCTTTACAGCTTTGTTTAATAATTCTTTTTCCAGACCAAGTTTCTCTTTTAAATCTGTAAGTGAACATCTCAGTGCTTCTATTTCCTCATTCTTTCCTGCAACCTCCTGCTTAGCTTCAAGTCTTGACCTCTGCAGTTCCTCCTGGCTCATTCTGTAATCCTCTTCACTTTTTTTAAGAAGTGCTTTTTTCTCATTATTCACATGCTCAAGCACTGCCTTGAGCTCTACAGTTTCAGTCTGATGTGCTTTCAGCTTTTCCTGTAGATGCTTTATGTCCTCCAACAAGCTGCCCTGACATTGGTCCTCCTGCCTCAAAGAATTTAAATTTATTGTTTCTTCTTTATCATCATTGAATTCAATCAATATTTTTCTTAACTCTTTCCTTAACATCTCTGCTTCCTCCTGAAATTTTGCATAATCACTCCTTAGTTCTTTTAGCTCGATGTCTGCACTTGGCACTGAAGCAATCAGGTTTTCTGGTTCTTTCAAGGATGCAACCTCGTTTTTTGGTTTGTCTGTTCCCAAATTCCTTAGGTCAGTTTGTTCTCCTCCCAGCAGTGCCTTGCGTGGAGCCAGCTCCTTCCCTTCTAACTGGTTAAAGCCCAGCTCTTTACATTTTGTTTGGAGAACTTCCCAGAGTGCTTCATGTTCTTGCCTGAGCTGCTCAAGGTGGGCTCTTTGTTCATCAAAATCTGCTGCCAGTTTCACGTGCTCTTCCCTTTCTTGCTGGAATTTTTTCATATCTCCTTTCATGACCAAAAGCTCCCTCTGTAAAGCTTCTTTTTCTTTTTGTAATTGATTCATGGCATTGACGTCATTGTTGGGATTCAGACACTCAATCCTGTCTCCAGCACTTGAACCAAGCTCTTCTGAACTGGAATTTTTCAACAATTCTTCCTTCTTTTTAAGTTCAGACTTCACCTCTTCAAGAGTCAGGAGCAACTGAGAACGTTCCTCTTGATATGCCCTTGCTCTTTCATCAAGCACAGATTGCAGATGAGCAAGCATAGAGTCCTTCTCCCCTAAAGATTTTAGGTTCTGCTCACAAGCATTTTGTTTTTCAGCTATGACATTATTCAGTTCTGTGATATTGTGCTGAAGTTCCTCTAAAGAGGATGCTCTTGAAGATAAGGTTTTGGTCAGATCACTTATCTCGGCATCTTTTTCTAGAAGTTGTTGTTTCAAAGTGCCAAGATGAGACTCAAAATCATTATTTTGTCCTTCAATTAGTTTCAGTTTGTCTGTTAACTCATTAACTTGCTTCAACAGCTCCTCTGCTTTTTTCTGCTCTTTTTCTATTTCTTCCTGTCCACTCTTTTCTAACTTCCCAACTTTTTGCATTAGATCTCTTCTTACTATCAACGCTGCTTGAAGCTTCTTTTTCAGATTCTCTTTTTCCTTGCCCATTTTCTCAAGATTACACTTCATCTCCTCTTTTTCATTCATTAAATCTTTAAACTCAGCTTCTCTACTGCTTAACACAACCTGGTTATGTTCCAGTTCTTTCTTACATTCCCTGAGTTCCTGCAATACTCGGTTTAGCTCTGCCACTGAACTATTATGAACAGCTTCAAGGTCTTGCAGTTTGGCATTTAATGTACTCCTCTCTTCAGAAAAATTCAGCATTTCATTAGACAACGACTCCATGACCTGGGTAACAGAAGAGTCTTTTTCTTTCATTTGCTGGCTTAGACCAGAAATTAAATCCTTCTGCTGATTGACCTGGGAAGTTAAGCTTTTGATGAGGTGATCTTTTTCCCCCATTTCTTCAAGGAGACTTTCTACTTTTTTACCTTCAGCCTCTAGCTTTTCTTGACTAGTTCTTACCATTTCTTCTGATTTATTTATCTTGTCTTGAAGAAATTCCACCTGCTCATTTATTTCTGCCAAAGATTCCTCCCTTTCTTTCAGGAGACACTCTTGTTTGCCTAATGTTTCCTTGAGTGAGACCATTTCTTTTGACAGACATTCCATTTCAGATGTGTACTTGCCCTTCATCATTTCCATGTCACTCTGCAGCACCTCCTTCTGCTTCTCAAGGGACTCCATACTTCTTAATTCATCTTTCATGGTGTCTATTTCTTTCTGCTTTTCTAAAAGTGCCAGTTGCAAACGTTCTCCTTCTGTTTCTTTGCTCAGAATAGCAGTTACCAGAGTGGAGAATTTTTCCAACTGAGTTTTACTATCGGTTGGCTGCAGTTCAGAATCTGAAATTTGTGCCTTTTCTTTCCATAAAAGCCCACTACAAAGTAATGGAGATAAGCTCCGAGTTAATTTCTCTTTTATAAGATCCAGCTCTTGCTGCAAGGACTGGATTTCACTATCTTTTGATTTCATTTCACCTTCTAAACTGCTCAATTGCTCAGTAAGATCATTATTTTGTGAATTTGCCCTATCAAGTTCTGTCACCCATTTGCTTTCTGACTCAAGCAGACTTTGTTCTAGAGTTTGACACTTAAATTCTAATTTAGAAAGTTCTTCACCCTTCACACTAACCTGCATCTGTAACTTCTCTTTTTCAGTCTTCATCTGCAGTTTGACAGCATCTATCTGCATCCTTGCATAATTCTCACTGGTTTCTAGTTTTTCATTGGTTTCCCGGAGCTCTTCCAATTTCTTTTGCAAATCAGCCTGAGATGCAGCAAGTTGTGTGTTTTCAGCCATCAGTTTACCAACATCACCTTGCAACACGGATTTCTCTTTCTCTAAAGACTCCACCTGACACTGCAGACTGTTTATTACAAGTGCATTGTCATGGCAGTCTTGAGATGATTTAGAACTGACATTGTTGAACTCCAACTTCAAACATTCCAATTTCTCTGCCTGCTCAGCACACGTCACACGCAGAGACTCCACAGCCAAGTCTTTCTGCTGTAGCTCTTGTTCCCGGGTATTTATTTGGTCTAGTGCTTTTTGGTGCTCATTTTTAAGAGAGCCAAGTTCAACAGTCAAAGAATCAATTTTTTGCTGGTGATTATCAAGCTTCTTGTTCTTTTCCTGAAATTCCTCAGTCAGGTTTTTCATGGCAGTTTCACTTTCTTCTAATTTGGATCTGAGAACATCAATCTCACTAGAAAGAGCACTAACATTGCTCTCTGCCAACTGTATGCTGGCATCTTTCTCCTTTAAGGAATTAAGCAGTCCAGCAATAACTTCTTCCTTCTGCCCAAGAGCCACATTCAACTCAGTTCTCAGCTTGTACTGTGCTTCAATTTCCTCCTGAAGAGATAAAAAGGCATTTTCTTTCTCATGGACTAGCTCTTTAGAGTTTTGTAGTTCTTGTGTTAGTTCGTGGACCTGACTTTGGAGCTGAGAAATTAAATGTGTCTTCTCTTCATCTTTCCTTGCTTTCTCCTCCAGAGTTTTGAGGAGACTTTTGTTTTCTGTAAGTGATGATTCCTTTTCTGATAAGGACTGGTCCCTCTCAATTATTACATTCTTCTGATGCTCTATTTCTTTTTGGAAATTCTCTTTCATTTCCTGTAGCTCCACCATCTGTTTCTTTAAGACACCACACTCAGTCTCTTTCTCTTGAAGTTGCATATTTAAATTCTCACTGAGTATCGAAATACTGTGGATGGCTGATTCTTTTTCTGCAACAAGAACTTTTAACTGTTCTGCTTCAGAGGCTAAAAGCTGTAACTGTTTCTCCTGCACAACACAAGAATCCTGTACCTCAGAAAGCTGTGCTTTCAAACCGATGCATTCATCTACCTTTTGTTTTAAAGATGCATCTTTCTGTACAATTGAATTATTCAACTGGGACAATTGTTTTGTCATGTTTTTAAGTTGACTTTGAAGGTCAGAAATAACCTCCATATTCTCAGACAGTTGAACCCTAAGTACATCAGACTCTTCAGATTTATCTTTTAATAACTTAAGTTCTTGGGCTTGCTTTTTAAATTCATTTTCTTTTTCCTGCATTGCATGTTTGAGCTCATTGGTTTCAATGTTCAGGGCTTGTATTTGGTGTTGGAGATCTGCAATGAATTCAACGTATCGCTCTTCTCCTGCCACTTTATCTTTCACTTCCTGAATCAAAGCCTCCTTTTCAGAAAGGAGAGTTTCTTTTTCCTCAACGGTAATTTTTAAGTTTTCTTTCTCCATCAACAGGCTGTCAATTTGGTCCTTCAAATCTAAAATATTATGACTTTGTTGGGACAGGTGTGAAGTTAAAGCAGCTACTTCCTCTGACTTTTTGATTACTGTAACATTAACTGTCTCTATGTCTGCTTTCAATTTTTCATTTTCTAGAGCTGCTGTTTGTGCTTGGTGCCTAGCTGAAGTAATTTCAGACTGGAGACATTTACATTCATGTGACTTCTCATTCAATAAGCTTGAGAAGTTTTCCTTTTCATGCCTAAGCACATCCACTTCTTTGCTTAATAACTGTAGCTGATTATTTAATACTGTATTTTCTTCCATTTTTTCAAAAATTTGCCTCTGAAACTTCTCAAGTTCTGAACCCTGACTTTTCAGAGCCAGGTCTCTTTCCTCTACCAACTGAGTCAATTTAGTTTGTTCATCTTTAAGATTTTTTATTTCACCCTGCAATTCTACAACACAAAGCTTACTCTCTTCCATTTCCTTCTGTAATGAATCATTTTGAAGATTTTTCTCCTCTAGAGACCTGTTTGCAGTTTCAAAATCCAAAGTTATGCTTTGAATTTTTTCCTGCAGGAGCAAATTATTTTCCTTGCTATGGCTGAGCTCTTGGATTAGACCACTGCATTCAGATGATTTATTATTTAACATTTCTTCTTTCTTTATTTCTTCATCTCTAATCTCCTTCAGCCGAATGAGCAGTGATTGCACTTGTTCATGCAACTGCTGGGTCTGTTCCTTGCTTTCAGACAACTGCTCAGCCAGCACATTACATTCCTTTGTTTTCTCCCCCAGCTGTTCTGCAACTGAACTTTCCTTTTGCTTGGCAACTACTGACAGTTGTTCAATTTCTTTTGCCAGAGTGTTTTTATCACAATTTAGTACTGAAAGAGTTTTTTCGTACTCAGCAGTGCTAACAGATAACTTACTCTCCAATTCTGCCACAGCCTGGGTTTTTTTTAACAACTCACACTCTTTTACATCTAGGAGTTTGGACAAATTCTCATTTTCTCTGATTAGCTGTTCCTTCTCTTTTTCCATTGTACCTATCCTCTTTTTCAGATTTTCATTTGCTTTTATTTGCTCTGCCAATTTTTCTTGCTTCCCTTCAAGATCTGCCTGCAAATGGTTATTAGCTGAAGCTTTCTCCTGTGTCTCTATCTCTCGTTTTTTAATTTGTTTATGCATTTCATTTAATTGGTCATTAAGTTCTTTGCAACACGTCTCTTTGGCTTTCAGATCCCCAGTTAATTTAAGTGTAATCTCTTCATTTTGCTTCTCCAAAGCCCCAAGTCTCTGCTCTAATGAAATAATGAGCTCTTGTTTCTCTTGCAACTCTTTTTTAGCTGTTTCCTCATGATCAGTATGTTCTGTAAGCTTTCTGGATAACTCAGCCAACTCCTCATCTTTTTTACCATTTTCCAAAACCAGTTTGTTGTACAAATCTTTAATTGACTTTAACTCATTTTCCAATGTCTGTGCTTTGCTCTCTTTCTCTTTAAGCAAACTGTTCCATTTTTCCTTCAGCGCACTGCTTTCCTCAAGCTGAGCTTTCAAATATTCCATTTCTTTTCTTTGCTTATCCTCTGTTTCTTGCAGCTTTTCAGATGATTTAGTAATTTGCTCTTTCAGCAGAGTAATTTGTGACTCACATTCCACGAGCTTGTTACGGTACGCGGCGTTGTTGGCCTTGATTTCAGAGCGGAGATCCTTAATTGTCACGCTGTTCTCAGTGCTCTGCCTTATTAACTCCTCGTTTTCTTTGGTTTTAGCTTCATTCTCAGCTCTAACTCTCTCCAGCTCCATTCTCATGGTGTCACTCTGCTCAGAAAGGGCAGAGATCTTCATGCTGGCATCTCTCACATCAGCTGTCTGTACCTCCTTCAGCAAATGCATTTCCCTTTCAGCCTTTGATAAAGCCTCTTCCAAACCTCGCATCTCCTCCTCTTTGCATTGCACTTGATGCTTCAGGATCATAACCTGCTCAGAATATTCTGTCATGTTCAGAGACAGGACAGACATCTCCCTGTCTTTTTCTGCCAGTGCTTCTTTCAGATTATCAATTTCTCTTTCACGTTTCTGTAGATCCTGAATGAGTTGAGACCTCTCCTCCAAATGGCTTGAATTCAACTTGTCAAGCTCTTCGTTTGTCTGGTCCAGGTCCAGCTGCATGGACTCCACCACACTGTCTTGTTTCAAAGTCTAAACAGGAAGAGAATAATGTTACAACACTCCAAATACCTGTTAGAGAGAGAAGTTACAGCCCACGCTGTAGAACAAGCATTTAAGGTAATCAGCCTGTACTCAATGTAAAGTCACAAGATGTTCTTTAGATTTGAACAAACAGAAAGCTCAGTGTATGAAATTTAAAGGAGCTCATGCTGTCACTTTAGCTGACATTTAAATGGGCCATGAAAAATGAATACACAATTATTTCTTCTCTTTCATTATTTTTATGAGTTACCTTTTCTTTCAGTGTAGCGACTCTTTCCGTGAGATCACTGATGGCTGTTTTCTGCTCAACATTCTCCACTTCATACACGCTGCATTTCTTTAAGGCTTCATTCAGCTTAATATTAAAAGCAGAAGTTCATGTGATAGAAATACATAGAATTCTATTAATATTCTTATGCTACCCATTATGACTTTACACAACAGTGAAGTGCATACTTTGAAATTAATAAACAATTTATCAGCTCAATAAAATGTAAATACTTTCATGCAAAAGCTGTGCTGGGTCTAAGAAATCTTTACACCAAACTTAAAGTAAAGCAATTAAATTAACAAAACTGTAAAGACAGAGTAAAAACTTTCAGACTGGGAAAACAGCAATAATTCTGTTGGGACACAAAGCAAAAGTTATGGCTAAAGCTCATCAGTTCTAATAAGTGAAACACTAACTATAAATTTAACTTACTTGTTGCTCAGCATGTGCAAACTTTTCCCCGAGCTCTTTGACCAGAATATCCTTATCTTGAAGCAGTTTCCTCAAGGCTTCAATTTGTTCCAGCTTTTCTGTTGTGCTCACCAGTTTTTGCTCTCTTTCCCCAAGTGAATTTTCAAGGAAACTATTTCTGTCACTTAATCTGAGAAGAAAATACATATTTAGACATTTTTAAAACAAGGCTTGTGTTTTCTAAACTTGCTAACCCCAAACTAAGAGAATCATTATTTTTACAGTTTCCACTTACACTTCCAAGTATAAAAATAACACAACTGCAAACAGAAACACGAGCCAAGTAATTGTTTTTTCAAGTGTTTTGAGAGATTACACTCTGCATTAGAAGCTGAAGTTTAAAGCAGAGAAAGTCAATGGTGTGTGAAGTTGTAAAGAACCTTTGTTTTACCCTTTGAGCTGCTCATTCAAGCCAGAGATGAGAATTTGATGTTTTTCCACATCTCGCGTTTGTTGGTTGCGCAACTGGGTGAGTTGAGTTTGCAAACGCTCATTTTCGTTCTGCAACAAAGCAATGATGAACAGAATTATCACACCCAGAGAAGAGTGAGAGAACTGAAGAAAAAAGGAAGCAAGCTTTGTTCACACAGCTTTCTGAGGGTTTCAAACACAGTAAAAGTATCCTACTCTAGGTCAGATCCACTGCACCAATTCAAAAATAAAACCACAAAAAAGAAAAAAAAGAAAAAAAAGAAAAAAAAAGTCGTACAACAGCAACCAACAATCAAAAGCAAAACACATTCAGAATCAACAGCACGTAGGACAAACGTGGCAAACTTGTCACCATTCATGAACAGAAGGTGGCATTTTGGAGGAGGCAGAACACACCTGCACCGCCCTCAATAGCTGCCCTTCTTCCTCTACACCAAACGTTACCTGTATTGAAAGGCTTTGTTACAAGAGTCTCAATAATTAATGTAAGCTTGTCTCTCATCTTAAAACCATTCTTTAAGGTCATTTTTTATACATGTGCCGCTTAACAGATAAAGAAGTATGAGTAATGCACCAAGAGTTTGAGTACAAGATCAGTTGTGTCACTCAGTGAAAATACAGTTCACAAATTATCATAGTAATTTGTCAGTCAGGCAATATTAAAAATAACTTTTCCCTTTAAAAAAACTCAACTGTTCTTTGAGGGGTCTTCAGTGAATGGTTTTAAAATATAGCAATGTGTCTAGCTAATATCTGGAGTTTAGATTGCATGTGTACATATTTATATACAATTATGAATAACTTTTCTGTAAGCAGTTTCTTCTCTAAAAATGTGTGTGTAGATACATGTATGAAAAATTAAATACACACACACACTTACAGAAAAGAAACTTGAGGGATATAAGGAGTGGGAAATTCAAACGAGTCATAACCAAAATCTAATTCTGGACCTTCTGGCAAAGACCTCCACAGAGAAAATCATGTTGTCTTTTTACTATGTTACTAGAACAAATAAAACTTAATCTTTATCATAATTCTCTACATGCTAAACAAAAACAACAGGCTTCAGCCTCAAAGCATAATACAGGACGTGCATGCTCTCTGACAACATAATTAGTGTTAATTAGGCTTCAGCCATTTTTTGTCAGCTGAAAAGTGATGGTTTTGGCTTGCTGTAGGCTGTGATATAAAGAACATAAACTGAGAATGATTCTCTTGCATCATCAGGTTTACACAACTCCAAAGCTCACCTGGAGAGCCTCCATTCTACCTTGAAGCTGAAATCTGTCTTCCAAATCCTGACAACGCTCTTCAAGAAAAAGTATTTGTTCCTGCAGTTGGTTTCTTTCCAATTCCAACTCTTCAACCACACTCCGTAAACCTACCCAGGTCAAAGAAGGAAAATTCTTTCAAGGGAAGTCTACAAAATTCCTGAAGTGTAGATATGACTGCAGCTCTTTATTCAAAGTTCTCATCAGTGTTGGGCAGAAACAAATCTCACCCATTTCTAGTGGAAACTCCTGAGGCACTATATCCCCAAAACTGAGATGGCAAAAGTACCCTTAACTATTGGAAAACCAAAATGAAGTTGCAGAGCTCATGAACTCAGAGGACCTGGCAGAACTATTCTAATATTGAGTCACCACTACTGTGGCTCAACCAAGGGTGTGGCCCATGGTACATTAACTGTAAGTTGAGCAGGTGCTTGCAGGATCATATCTTAAGTAATTATCAATAAACTGGTTAAATAATTATTAATAAACAACAGACTGACAATTTGCAAGTGAGCCCATTCCATCTTAACAATAAGATGCATTTGCAATCTTTACCACTGATATAAAAACATCAGTATTAAAAACTGAGAATTGTATTTTTAAATTAAGCAGCAATGGAATGGAATTCTGGTTTGCAACATAACTGTGATATAAACCAGAAGCACATTCACAGGAACAAGACTCATAACTTAAAACAAACACATGATCTCGCCACATGGGATATTTGATGGGCATCAGAGCTCATCCAATTCCAGTGCTCAGCCATATTGATGCTGTACTTGGGAGCCAGAACTAGGCAGTTCATCCAGCACACACATGCTTGGAAATGAAAAGGAAGAAAACACAAGGCAAAAAAATCCAACACAGATTAGAATACACCACAAATGGGCTGTTAGCTGAATTTGAAAACAAAAATAGACACAAAATGCAGATGCTGTGTGCATGCTTCCATCAACTGTCTAGTCGCTATCACACCTGCATTGGGTGAAGGGTACTCTGGCCACCAACCTCCCATGTTTTCTCCTTCAGCTGAGTCAGTGCTATCCAAGGTGACATTCAGCTCCTGGAAGCATTGCTTGCCATCGAAGGAGAATTCTTCCTACACACAAGACGAGAGAAGGAAGTTTAACTTAAAGAAGGAAGCAAGAGGGGCAAGATAATTCTGCTACTAAAACCACAGTTCCAATCAAAAAATCCCAGAACTCAGCACTGATTCAGGCACTTAAATGCAGCTTCTAACTATTACTTCCAGAAAAGCCAAGTCTCCCACAGGTTTTTTAAGATACCTGCAAGCCTTTAAGAACACCCCTGGCTATCTGACAAGGTAACAGATAACAATGTCTGGATATCTTAATTAGTGCCCTGATTTATAAAGAGTCCTCTGAAGTATCAGTTAACTAATTATAGTCTTCCAATGGTCTGTTAATGTGACAATGACATCCTAATTCTTACAAAAGTTACCATTTTTCATGCAAGGTACAGCACCACCTGCCTAGAAGTCCATCTGAATTAAGTGGCATTAATTATTCAGTAAAGCTCCACCAGAAAAGAGATTTGTAAAGATTTTATTGAAGCCAAAAATGGCCTTAACATCTGAAGCATGCACATGGCTTCAGGCATGGGAATTACTCCAGAGAGAACCTTGTGATTTTTCAGTGGAGAGGAGTAAGAGGTGTTACACCACTGGAATTTCTCATCTTCTGGCTATGTACATAATCATTAAATTTATCAATGTTTTCAGTTCCAGTCTATGTTCTTAAGCTCCTAATGTTTTAAAGACTAAAGCACCACATAAATAACTGTACTTTCCACATTTTTATTAACAAACAGGTAAAAATAAACTCACATCTCTTCGAACCCACCTGCAGCTTCCTGCTGGTTTGACTGCCTTTTCTTCTTGCCTGCTGCAGCCTGCCCATTCCTTGAACTGTGGCCAGTTCCTCCTCCAGCTCCTGCTGCCCTGAGACTATGGCTGGATTGGAGCAGCCAGGAAAGAACCAGTCATCCTCAATCAGTTTTGTGCCACAGGAAAGCATTTACATTTATATCAGACACTACTACATGAAAAGAGACCAGGGACAGGATGAAGTCCCTACAAATGACTGACAGGAACAAGATTAAAGATTAAAATCCACTGCGTTCACCTTGTGATTTCCAACACTGCTATGCAGAACATAAAGTCTGTGTATCTCACCAAGAAGAAGCAAACTGAAGTCTAACTTCACTTCTTCATCAGCTCTAAAGAAAGACTTTATAGAGGAGGGTGGAAAGGGTGAGGTTATACCATACTAAGAAGGAAAGCCAATCAATTAAAATGCCAAATTACATCTCAATTCACCAGGTTCAAATACGCCCAATTTGTATGATGAAAACCACAGCTTTTTCAGCTGATGCCTTTTTAATCTCAACAATCACATTCATTTTTATAAAAACTTTAATTCTAGTACGAGCTCTAAAGCCAGATCACTTGAGGAAGTCACAAGCACGTGTTACACTGCAAACTGGCATCAAACCATCTTATCATAAATTAGTAACATCATTCTTTCCAGGACAAATACAGAATCACTAGTAAATAAACACACTGAATAAACTGAGGATATGAAATCTTAGGTATGCATCCTGCTCATTGTTAGAAATGATCTGTCATCTGAAGTGCATTCCCATCTGTTTTGTGATACAACAAAACACGTTTGGGGTAAAGATTAAGAAACACCACGTTCCATGCAAAGCAGACACAAGAGCACAGCCAGGGAAAGGGAGGGAAAGTAAAGGTGGCTCCATACTTTAATTGAAAGTTACATTAATTGGATAATTAAAAATATGGCTTTCAATTTAACCACATGAATCCACAGCTGTCCTCACAGCACACACACAACTCAGAGAACTGATGTCAATGCATCTGTGAGGCCAACACCTGGAATTATTTGGAGATTCAGCCCTACAGGGGCTCTGTTTTCATCTGAGCTGGCCAAGGATTACTTATCCCACAGATTTCCTTAACTCACAATTCTGCAGCACCGACTAGATTTAAATTCTTCCTGTAATATTTCAAAATTACACACCTTATGTCTTGTCCATAAGGATTAGTGGAGAAAAAAGGTAAAGAAAAAAACATTGGCCCTTTTCAAGTAGGATTGATAAACTGGATTATACTTCCAATTTCAATTACACTTTGGCTTCCTGCACTGTCAATTCATAAGTGTTTTAAACACCTTTGTGTATTTACTAGATTTGACACATTTTTTTAATCTTTTTCAATGCTGTAAAATTAAATGCCAAATTTTGATCACAGGCCTTAAACCTATGTTTACAGGAACTGCCAGTTAAGGGGCTCAAATAATAAGATCTATTCTAGGCAAAAATTTAACCCCCTCCTCTGACACTGGAATGTAGGAACACTATAATATATTTAGGCTCCTAAGTATCTGATTATGAAAAAACCAAATAAATTACCACTGTCACAAGAATCGTGGAAGTATAGAAATTGCAGCTTTAGAATGATTTAGCACACTCAGACAAGTGTTAAAACACTTCCAGTTAAATTGAGCACTGCTTTAACAACAATTAGTAAGTAAATACATTTTCTTAGTGTTTCACAGCAGTTTAGGAAGCTTTTCATTTGCAATTATCATCAAAAACACGAAAAACATCCCAGAACACCTTTTTTCAGATACACACTGCATATGAACAATGATGTGTCTGTACTTCCTTGAGTCACTATTGATGCTATATATTACTCATATGGCTTGAAATATTGGTACCTAATGTTAATGCAAGCAAGGTTCAGCAATTTATAGAATGGAATATTATTTTTTTAAAATACTACTGAATTTCAGATAGTACTAAGAATTAATTTGATTCTTTCTCAGTCACAACCACTTGTGACAAGCCAAGAAATTTGTTTCTAGATACAACATAAATATGGAGTCAGCTGTTACCACAGTGAAAAAATGAGGATGATTTCATTAATACAAAAGAAGAAACAGGTATTGCAAGGCAGGAGAAACTCAAGTTAAAACCCAGCAGTTGTTACATGTATTGCTAAGAACCACAAACCATCAATGGCAAACCTTACAAGGTACTGTTGGCAATTTTCTCCACAAGAAGCAAGAGCTGGAGAAATCAGCAACAGTACATTCCAAGGGGCCATTGCTGCAGGAACCTGCATGCACAAAACTGATGGGAAACTGTTCTCCCTGGCTGCCCAAATCGCAGTGGAGGGGAGGAGTGGAGGGGGAAGGGACGCTCAGGGCTCACCAGGTGGAACGGCAGGAAAAAAAGAAACAGAAAGGTCATGCTATTCTCAAGGGGAAAAAAAAAATACAAAATTAAACCTGGACTGAGGCAGAGGAAATTTTACATGTGTTATTAATATTGCACGTGGCTCTGTTGGCAGCACAGATGAGCTAACAGGTATATTTAATGGAGGGGTATTATTCCCTTTCAATACCAAAGCATAAATCCTTCAAAGAGAAGAGATGTGATCCTTAAAATATTTCTGTGCTTACACACTGAACTTTCAAATGGATCATGGAAATTAAAAATAATTCAGCTGCAGATTGAAAAGAGAAGGCTCAAATTAACTAACTGGATTAATTATGATGGTAGGTCCCTTGCATTAAAATTTGCCATTATTCCCCACACAACTAAGGGGACAAAAATTATAATTTAGTTCAGATGGCACAGAAAGAGCAGTAAAAGCTATCTAAAATTTAACCGGACTTTTATAAACTTTAATAGAAGCTACTTCAGTTTCTCATCAGATGATTAATTAATAATTTAGCAAGTTTTAAACCTGACATTACTTGAAATGCTATTTTCTGTAGGTAATTTGATATTTTTAACTACCTCCAAGCCACTGCCAGTGAGCATTATTCAGCTGGCCTGTACAGGCGGCCTCTACTAACAGATCACTAAATATCCTTAACAGAATTAATGAGAAATTTCCTCAAGAGAAACTCCAAGTCAGCTACATTTTGCTTAAGCACAACCTTCATTCTTCTCATTCAAACCAACAAAATACTCTCCCACACTTTCACCAGTTCTCCAGGCAGGCAGATTTAATATTTCAATGGGGAACTATTTATCATTGAAAAAATATTATTTATAATTTTTATCATATGCAGACAATAAGCCTTTCAAGCAGTCTTAAAGAGCAGCAACTCAAATGGCAAACAGAACAGCACATCTACTTAATAAAAATTATATAAAACAAGATGAATTTATGAAAAACAAACTCGAGGGAAAAGCAGAAATTGCAAATTTCAACAATTGCACTAACCATACATACACGTTTTATGACTACAGCAATGAGTCATGGTGGTGTGCTGTCAATTCGGTCTGAAGCACAACAGACACACAGAGATCTATAAAAACAGGATTGTTGCACTGGAAATAAAATAATTCACCTTCTCTCTCCTCCTCAATCTGAGCCATTCTCAAGGCCATGGCAGATTTCTCTTCTCGGACTTGATCCCGGGACTCCTCTGACTCTGGGACATTTTCCTGCCATTCCAAGAGCTGACTCTGCAATTCATCCACACTACCTGATTCACTGGCCTAACAAGAGAAATTCTGTATTAAAATAAATTTATCACACCCCTCTGCAAATGAAAATACATTGTAAGTTGGCACACCATTATAATTCACCATTTTACATAAATAAGAAATCTATTACATTGGTAAGTGTACACTGTAGATACTGCAGCTTATGTGAAAAGAAAGTCCCACGACTTCATAAAATATTAAAAATATTTTGTCTACAAAATAACAACCACACTTTGATGACTCATGTTAAATGTAACTAAGTAAGTAGCAAAAATTGGAAAAATGTAATTTAAAGTGTGTGCAAAGTAAGTAGAAATCAATCTTTTTGAGTAATTCAAAACCTGCCACTTTGTTCTCCAGCTGAACAGCCACAGGACACTGACAATTCCATACATCAATAAATTAATTCTCGGCTCCAAAATCCAGCTGACACACTTTTCAAAGTCTAATTAGCACCATTAATCAATAACTCATGCAAATCAATTTTCAAGTCAACCTGTGAAGCTGCTCTCTTTGTAACTTGGTCAAGATCAGCCTGCAGCTTCCTCTGTTGCTCTTCATAGAGCTCCAGCTTTTTCAGCAGTTCTTCTAGAAAACATAATGAATTTGGTTCATGAGGACACAAATAATTTATTTTTCGTCTCTTTACTTTGGATCATCTGCAAAAGATTTTCTCTTACCATTCTGAGTTCTGATTTCGTGCAATGATTGCAGTTTTGACTGCAGTTCTTCATTTTCAACTTCTAATTCTGACACACGATTACTTAAGGCAGATACATCATTGTTCTTTGAGGAAAACTGAAAGAAAATACAGGGGTTTCAAACACAGCAAGATCACAGCAAAGTCCTCTTTTTTTTCTTATTCTTTAGTAGTATCTAGAATAGCTGTTTTTCTAATATTTAAAGCAATACAACAGCTCATCTCTAATAAATTTACTCCTGAGTGCTGATAACACAATTTGTACTATTTTTCATTTAAGCTACATCTTGTAGCAATGCTTTATGTCCATTCCATTTTCATACATTAATTCATAAAGCAAACTACTTTAATATTCTATTTACCCCAGAGTTTATTTATTCCCAATCAAATCTCCAAGCACAGTAGTTGGAGAAAGACACAGATCCTTAAAGACAAAGCTACACATACATTTTTCAGTTCATCCTCCAGCTGTTTGATTCTTGATTTAGACCAAGCCTTCATTTTCAAAAACTTGGCTTCAGATTTGCTGGCCTCTTCTGTTTTCAATTTCACTTGGACTAAAAAACAAGAAGCAGAAATTATTTTAAAATGTTGAAAGATTATTAATAGAATTCTTGTGTGTAATTCCTTTAGCATCTGGAAGTTACACACACAAGACAACAGCATTTACAGAAAAACAAGAATTAGAAACAGTGAGAAATTTATAATTCATGTGATTATCTTGGTAATCCTCTAACCCTCATTATTACAGTACTTGATCACTTTAATTACTGTGGCAATAATATTCCATCAAATTCCATGTGGTTCTAATTGCAATAGGTAGGAAATTGGCTCAAAACACGCAGAAGTCTGGGGCAAAGAAACCTTTAATATTGTCAGTGACAACTGCTTAAATAGGATACCTTCCAAATCTTCCATCTTCTCTTTGGTTACAGATTCCAGATCTTTGACTTCTTTGGAGTTACTCTGTCCACCACCACTCAACTCTGCCACTTGTTTCTGAAGCTGAACCAGGGCCTGGTCTTTCTCTTGCAGCTCAGTTTCATGTTTCTCTTGAATTTCATGCAGTTCAGCATTGTGTTTCGCCTTAACTTTTGTCATTTCAAGCTCATGTTTCTCCATCATGTCTTTTAATTGGGCTCTCATTACATGTTTCTCAGCATCCAGTTTAGACTGGAGGTTTTCTTTTTCAGACAGAAGACGTTTCAGGTTTTCATTAATCTCCTGTTAAAAAAAAAAAACAACATAGCACAAAAAACATTTATTATTTTAATGCAAAGTATTTTTCCTACCACTGACAAACATTATACCTATACTCCTACTTATGGCATTTCTTACTTTCAATTGCTGGTCCTTGGCATCCAGCTCTTTTTGCAAGACATCAATCACCTGTGTCCTTCCCAGCATGACTTCTTCCTTTTCGTGGAGCTTCTGTTTCAAGGCCTTTAGCAGCTATCAAAAATTAAAAGTTAAATAATCAAGCAATCTATAACAGACTTATCTTTATTCTCCCAATCAGACACTTGAACTGTGTCACAGAGTTTAGTAATTACATGACTCCCAATTCAAGCTGTTGAGTTTCCAGAGCAACGTACCTGTTCTAGGTCAGCACTTGCATCAGATTTAGCAGCCAATCTAAAAAGCTCCTGCTCATGTTTTTCTCTCTGTGCTTCCAGCTCCTTTTCCTTTTCCTGGATAATATTTTGATACATACGTACCTAAAACCACAAAGAAAATAAATATGAAACCAACTCACAAACTAGAGTAAAATCACATTGAACTGTCTAACTAAAGGTACAGCAAGATAATGGATTCCAAATTGTCTCAAATTTGCTTCCAGTAACATTAAATACACTATTTAGTCACTTATGTTGATTCCTAGCAAGTTTCTATCAACTAAGCCCAAATGCAGTCTCCTCCTCAAACACCTGTATTCTACTTCCAACGTGGTTTGTAGCTCTCTTACCATTTTCCTAAGAACTGGATATAACTTTTAGAATCCTGCATTTACTTACATTTTCCATGTATGTAGCTTCTTTTCCTTGGAAATGCTCTCTTTCCTTGCTTTGAATATTTTTCAGGCTCTCAATCTGCTCCTGGAACAAGCTGCATTTTTCTTCACTGTCTCCCACCTTCTTGGTAAGGTTCTGCACCAGAATCTCCATGCTTTGCAGTGATGACTCCTTAGCTGCCAGCTGGTTCTTTGCAAGGCAAACCAAAAGACAATTAGCAGAAAAATAACACAGCAATCATGAAGCCTTTCCGTGGTAAGGACAAAATAAGTAACTAAATAAATATAAATTAAGATAGTCAGAAAAGAATTTTTATTTACATGAATTAACTGTGTTTCAGAGAGGGACTGGCTAGGTAACATCAGAATTCATTTCAGGTTCCTTGAAAACTCTACAGAGATTTTATAACTGAGCTGCTAACATACCTTCAATTCTTCATTGGGCAGGAACATTTCATTGGCAGCATTGCTGGATCCACAGGCCACCTGCAAATCCCTGATGTAAGCATCCCTTTCAGCCAGCTTCTTCTCCTTCTCTGCCAGCATGGCATCCATGTCAGTCCCACGGCTGCGCTGCGCCTCCAGCTCGGCCTCCTGCAGGGGAAAAGGCAGAAGAATGGTTTGCATCATTTCCTTACTGCCTGTGTTAGAGTACTCTAAAAACTACAAGCAGATGTATAACTGGCTCTGTTTGAAGTGTAATCATTATTTACTGAACCTTTCTCCCAAACTCTGCAGCATTCCCATTCCTGCCACCATCCCCAGGGAAGTTAAATCCACAAAACACCACAACATAAAATCAGCCCTTGCCTACATTTATTCCTGTTATGACGTATTTTCTTCAATGAGGAAAACTGAAGCAAACCAGTATTTTTGTTCAAAATGAAAGATTTAAATACAACATTGATCCACAGAGCTCATTGTCATGTAACCTACTCCATTCACCCAGGATTCCCTCCTCACTGAAGGCACAATGACAGAATTCCCACTGCCCTTGCAGAGGCTGTAACATAATTCTTCAATACAAAACTCCCAGAATGGCTGCTCAGTAGCACAGAATTTAAAATATATTTAAATAAACATATTCAAACACAATCCTACACCACAAAGGTGAAAAGTCACATCCTATAAAACACCACCTTTTTCTGTAACTCTTCATTTTTTTGTGTGATCTGGGATTCCAGCTCTTCAATTCTCCTTCTCAGCACTAATATTTTCCCTCGATTTGCTGCAGCATTTTCCTGGTCTCCATCTTTTGATGCCTGCAAAAATGAGGAGGTTTGCATTTCATGAACAGGTAACTCCTGGATTCTGTACCTCTACTTAGTCTGATAATATTGGTGAAAAAAGCAGACTTTACTCATAGACTGTGTTTCAGTTCTCTTATATATTTCATATTCCATGTAAAAGTTGGCACAGAAGTTTTTAGTAAGCATATAAAAGTCTTTGTATTTAAATTATTCATGCTAATTACTGCTAAAAAGTGGACTGGAATGTGCAGCAAGGAGATTCACTTCCTCTGGCAACTGACTTAAATAACCTGGCAAGTGCAGTCCATATATATCAGAGGGAAAACAGGACTACTGGGAGGAAAAATGCAAATTCAACCATTCCTAAGTATGTTTCTAACCAGAATTTCCACAATTTAAATTGCTGTTTTATAGAAATTATCTGCCATTACAAGAAATCAAGTGCAATTGCCAAGCATGTTTTGTTAGCCAAAAAAAATCAGAAGAATAAAGTTACAGCACGTTTTTGAGGAAAACTAGAGACTGCAACAAACAGATTGTTACCATTCCCTTCCAGCACAGCTTTAAAATACAAATCCCCCTGAAAAATTAAAGCCTCACTGAAGTTATTTTAGAAGCTGTACTAAGTCCTGCTCTGAAGAAATACAAATCTACTTGCACAAGTGTGTTACTACAAACAGATCTGAGACTCTAGTTTACAATAAAACACCTGTCACTTTCCAACACTTAATTCACATTTTGCTAATAAGGAGTTTTACATTTCCTAAGAAACAAGACAGTTTTTGTTTTCATTTCTTCTCCAAGCCTTATCTGCCTGACTCACAAGTGTCAAAACCTGGAGCTGCTAATAGGATGAAGGAGTGAGAATGTTTTACTAAAACAATTTGAAGGGAACGTGCAAGTTTCTGGATTTCTATTGAAAAATAAAAGAATTAAATAGAAACACAGATGAACTGACAACACCTACTCAGTCTATCCTGATCCTAACCTGACTCAGCTCAAAATTTGAATTTCCCCATTGAATCCAGCACGGAAAACAGCCTACAGCACCCCAGAAATTGTATCTGCTTTCAAATGTGAGAACACCTTACCTTTTTTGGTTCTGCTTTGGCCTCTAAGCCTCCTGCCACTGGTAACTGCTTCTTAAGTTCTTCCAGCTGCGAGGTTAATGATGCAACCTTGGCTTTGTTCTGCAGCTTCAGCTTGGAAAGTTTGGCATCAGCAGATTCCTTCTCCTCCTACAAACATCAAAGTCATGACAGACTAAATTAGCTACATGGACAACTGCCTGCTTCAATTCTTCCATTAAAAAGGAAAAAAGAGAGGGAGAAATCTGAAGTGATTAACAAAAAATATCTTCTCTGAAGAGACATTACAATGTTTCACTTTCATTATTTAAATTTTCTCTTCTCTATTTAAACTTCCTGCACACAGTGATTACTACTGTATAGAATTCAAAACCTTATGATATAAATTTCCCCACTTTTTTCATAGCAATACAAATTCTAGGCTTGATTTTTTAACGAGAAGAATTAATTATTTTTTCATAATAACATACTAAAAGACGGGCACCTTCATGATAGTATAAATTTCATTTTGTTTAAAGAGAACTCGATTTACAGTGAGTTTTAAAACATGAAGTATTTTAACACTTGGCTGTTCGCATCCACAGATAAAAAGGGCAGAAAGAAACCTCTCGCAGGAAGAGATCAACCTTATGACTTTTTTAAAAAGAGCAACAAACCCCAAAAAAGCCTTCAGGATATTAGACATAAATTCCTGCTAGTCCTGGAACAGAACACATGCTGGGAACAAGCAGCAATGCCCAGACCCCAGAATAGCTCCTTGTGACCATCCTAGAGCTGCTGTAACAGACTAGAAGCTTGTAGAACACGACCAAAAGGACTGAAGGGGGGTTTAAACAACGGTTTTGACATGAACACATGCACAGTACCTTTAACTGAAGATCTTTGCTCCGGAGCTCAGCATCCTTCTCCCTGACAAGCTCCTTTAGCTGTGCCAGCAGCTGCTCAGTGCTTGTCAGCTGCTCTGTCAGATCTGTCACCGCTGCACTTCCCACGTCCCTGGAGCCTGGAGCCTGCAGAGATTCGGGGAATATTCAGCCTGGGGAGATGCAGGGTGCTTTCAAAAAGCCAAATGGGGCACACGGCACTGCTCCCCAAATGCCTGCACTTAGTGTCTCACTTTATTACAACAGTCAGCAAATGCAATGCTAAAACTCCCGTGGATTCTATATACTTACAGCAGGCTGTTTTCACCAAGTCACACAGAATTCTAAACCTCAGGAACTGCTTTAGCAATACTGGCTTGAAATACAGCAAAACCATCCAAGCATTCTAGGTATGAACACCTGAACTTCCTCATTCACTGCATCTGTGTTGTGACAGCCAGGCAGTGCTGCTAAATAAAATAAATACCCATAAAATATTGATATTGAACCTACTCTACCCAAAGATACCCGGGGGATGGAGCTTATGTAATTCCTACAGATGTTTCCTTAAGGCAGGATAAGCAGAGTGAGGACAAGCACAGCAGCTGTGGCACGCATGAGAGATTAAATATCGAGGAGGTAAGAAACAAGGACACAATCTGACTTTCAGAGCCCTAAAACTGTCATGGTGAAACTAATCAAACTACTTTATAAAAGAGAAAATAAACATGGTTAATGTATGAAAAATGAAAGATTCCCTGTGTCAGAGAGTCTTAAAAAGATATGAATAGTAATTCAGTACTTACTGCTGTTTTGGAAGGAGAATCATCTCCACTACCCCATTTCCACATAGTTCCACGATGGCTACAGAAATATAAATGAAATAATACCACAGTAAGTATCAAGGACTCAAATACTTGTAATTAATTCATACTTCTATGTATCTCGTTGTGAAATGCTTGAGAGTGATTTGTTCAGTTCTGACAGCACCTCTGATCTCCACTACACCACCAGTTGCTGAGAAATAACACTTCTCATTATATACAAAATATGCATAACATGCCTTTTCTAAAAACTACCAGTCAGTAAAATGCCAATACTTCCAAAAATAATCCAGAGAAGTCCTTAAACAGTAAATGCCATGGAGTATTATTCAGCACAGCTGCCTCTCCAACATATAAATAGAAGACACAAACCACATATAGTTTGCTAATATTTAACCTGACCTTAAACACTGCCTGTCACTACAGGAAAACATCAACGCAGATTTCTAAAAAATCACACACTAAGGCTGAAATCATTAAATAACATCAAACTGCTTGAACTGCTCTGACTGCTGCTTATCTGAAAAGTCCAACCAGCACTGCACCTGCTCAGTAATTGTCACTCTCAACTAGCAACACCCAGAGGAAAATCATGTGTCCTCCCCATTCTGTATTACAGACTTCTGAACTACACCTCCACAGACCAGGCCTGAATTTGGAAAGCAGTTTATATCAGGCATTAGCACATTGCTTATCTTGGAAAGAATGCAGCCTGATAGCAGAGGCTGCTTTTAAAGCAGCTCATCACTTCAAAGCTCAACCCGGGAATCACAGACTGCAACCTATGGCCCACATCACCTACAAGGCCAGACTGGATCCTCCTAAGGATCTTTCCTAACATTAAAATCAGCAAACGAGCCATGGGAGTGGGGATGGGAACTGCAGAACCTGTAAGTGAAACCCTCCTCTCACAACTACTGCAGAGCTCTAACATCAAACCTGCTCCCAGTGAAGAGCTCACTTTCAGACACACCAAAGGGTTACCCCGGTACAAAGAGGCCAGGATGACTCACTAGATGGAACGCGGTGCTGCATTTGTAAATATTTCAGCTCATTTCCAACTCTGACTGCTGGAATCATTTTGCTGGTCTCACCTGCCAGCATTCCTACCTGAATACCTCAACTGCTCCTTCCTGGTGGTTTTTTTTTATTTACATCAGTGACACTAAACACTGACAAGTTTTCCAAATCAAGTTGGGAAACAAAATTGATCAGTCTTTTCCTACCTGGAATGAAATCAACCAAGGATGGGTTTTGCGTTTTTTCTCTGGGGTACAGACAGCAAGTTAAAGCTGCAATCCCTCAACTCTTCATCTTCCACAACTTCCATGACACACAACAGATGCCACTTAATTTTATAAACCAACTTTCTCCTAATGCTCAAAGTAGTACAACTGAGGTTTCAGCTCTGATCACAACAGGATGTTACCAAAAAGAAAAGCCTCAGTGGCAGCTTTGCCTTCCTAACTCATCCCCTACCAGCTGCAGCCAAATCCAGCTAAAAAAAAAAATAAAAAATAAAAATGTATTATTCATCTGGGCACTTTCCAGCCTTCTCAGTGCCCTGAGTCAGAGAGCACAGGGCCCAGCACAAGGGGCACATGACAGATTTGGGCAGCAGCTCATTCCAGCTCTCACTACTGAGGAAGCTGATGGCAGTCCCCTCCCTCCTCTCTGCCACCTGCCTACCGCAGAAAAACAAGCTGTGTAACAACCCTAATATTATTCTAAACCCATTCCCCGAAACAATTTGGTGTTGGAAACACACCCACTGAAAGAAAACCATTCCTATGTAATTATTTTCTCCTAGCACCTGCACACTTCTGCTTTTCTCACCAAGGTCTTGGTTCTTCTGCTGCACAAACTAAATTTGTTTTCAAAAGATCTGTGCCATATACGAACTAAAAGATGCTGGACAAAACCTTGGCCAAAATCTGCATGGACATACAACACAGCACAAACTGAAGCAGTGTTAACCAGACCACACACACTCTGTGAAAATATATTGAGACATTCATATGGCTATTATCTGACCTGTTATAAATATGGTCTCTTAGTCACATTGACCACATTTAAATATTAATATGAATTGTTACTTACTTTCCATAATACATGTATTATATATAGCTATATATATATATATAGACTGATTTTGTTGAGAGTGACCCAGTGGAGAACCAGCAGATGAGAGCAGCGCAGGTGCATGTGGGGCATACAGAACTCCAGTGACTCATTCCCACCCTCTCCCATATTTCCAGCCCTTCCTACCCGGCTCCATCGGCGCCTGGCAATGGGAATGCACAACCCCCCCACCTCCCCCCGTCAGGGGCTCAGCGGGGCGGGCTCGCACCGGGCGGGCCTGCCGGCGGACGGGAAGGGTTCTGCCGTGGCCGCGATGTCCGCACTCACCTGCGGGGCGGCGGAGGGGCGGCCGCGGCCCCCGAGCCCGCCGAGCCCCCTCAGCCCCGACGCGGCCCCGTCGCCGCCGCCGCCGCCTCTGCGGCCCCGCAGCCTCGGCCGCGCCCGCCGGGAGCGGCTCCGCGCCCGCCGCAGCGCCCCCTGCCGGCGCGGAGGACCGCCACTCCCGCACGGCGCTCCGGCCCCGAGGCCGGTTCATCTCCTGGGATTCCCAAACTTCCTTCCCATTTTTCTGTGAGGCAGCAGGGACTGTTATAAATGAGAGATAAAAGTCTCGATATTCAGCAAAATTTAGATTGCTTTATTTGATATAGAAAGAGCAAGCAGCGCGCTGGGGAATGTGAGAGGTCACCACCCACTCCACGCTCCACCCAACCTTGGTTTGCAGCCTCTTCTTATACTGTGGTTTCTTATTGTAGTCAACAGTTTTTTGGATTTTTGTTGTCATAAGCAGTGGTGGTTGAATAAACATCCTTACACAAAGCCTTTGGGTGATAATTAGTCACAGAGAGCCATCCGGTCCTTGTAGATAACCACCAGGGAAGTTCTGGAAGTCTGGTCCTTGAGATAAGCAGCATTGATCAGACAAAGGCAGGAAGGGCTTTTTGGGAAGTCCGATTTTGCAAACTGGTAGCTGATACAACTTATTTGGAAAACATAACATAACATATTATAATGTAACATAATACAACATAATATAACATAACAAGGTGATTTTAAACAGAATTATTTTATCATGTAATTTCCATTATCTGGTGTCCATGCTTCACTGCAGAGCTTAGTATTTTGGTTTATACAAATGCTTTTGTGATTAACACGAATCTTTTATCAAGTATCACAGGACCTATAAGCCAGACATACGTCTCCCTACACATCACCACGTATTTATTAACTCACCTGTGCCAGTGCCTCACCACCGCCCTCACAGGAGAGAATTTCTTCTTAATATCTACTCTAAACTCACCTTCCTTCAATTTAAAAGCATTACCTCAAGGCAAAAGCCGTCATTCCAGGTTAGACTCTCCTTCAGTTTGTTATATTTACACATGAGCAGTGCCAAAGTCTCCAGTAAAATTCCACCACCTCAGTACATTGCAGTGCATAATGTAACTGAGGGGTATTCACAGATAAAGTTAAAACGCTTTCATACTAGAAAAACTGGCTGCTGTTTTACTAGGGAAGGGAATTTTCGTAACAATTGTTCAATTGATCTCACTTTCAGGGGGAGGAATGGATTGAAAATCCTTTTTCTAAGCACAAAATAAAAAAAAAGCACCTCCAGCTTGCTGTAGGGTAAAATAAGCAAAAAGGTAGCTGTGCCTTGCTGACAGCAGCAGCATTTTTATTTCGCATTTTGTAATCTTTTAGATAGTCCTTTTATCTGTGTGCAGACTGCAGCTTTCTAGACGTAGCTGGCACTGGGTGCTGGGCTACAGCCCCACCATTCCCCAGACAAGCATCACTTCATCCCATAGAACAGGGAATAAACCTCAATTCACAGGATCCTAAAGCATTAACATGACTGGGAGCAGGAAAGAAGAAAGCCATCAGACTTTGAAAGTCATTCAATTTCAAGATGTGGTTGTCATTTTAATCACTTTAATCTTTTCCTGGTGCAACACTCTTATGGTCCTTCATTTTGGATGTAAGCTAAGTGATGACACCGTGCATGTTCTCTCCCAAGCCCTGACCACTTAGGAACATGACGGCTGATGATGATGGATGCCTGAAGTTCCCTGGCAGACTGTAGCATCTCTGAAAATAGGAGCCTGAGCATGCAGTGAACTCCAGAACGTCGGGCTTGCACGTGGCACAGAGTGCTCCTTGGAGAATCTTTTGGAGAAGAAGGTTTCTGTGGTTTGCAGCAGTCTCCAAAACAAAATCCATAGTGAATCTGACCACAACATCTATGCTCTCAGCCTGTAACCTTTGTGATTTTTTCCCCATCCTGCAGTGTCTCCATACCTTTTCTCCAAACCTGCCTCACAGCAGCATCTCTGAATACCTGTGAGAGAGGAGAGAACAGGAGTGCAGGTGCTTCACTCTCATCCCTATCTACCAAAATGGTGCAAGGGGCTGGTTTGAATTGTATGAAGCATCATACCAACCCTGTGCACTGAGGAATGGTGAAGCTCCATTCCTGAACAGCACTAGTGTGCCATGAATAACTCAGCTGGACTCACAAGGTGCTGGGGTATGGGTTCAGAGGCATCCAAATCAATTCCAGACTGCTTATCCCTTAAATAGAACCAACACTGGATCACATGCAGAGATTTCGTTATTCGGGAGGGGAACTTTGCACCAAACCTTTTTAAAATTCATTCCACTTAGTAGGAAGAAACCAAAAGTATTTTTAACTTGCCCTTTCCTAGGCTCCAGGACAGTTTTCCCTATGCTGTAAGTTGTCATACCCATAAAAATAATATCATCTGCAGGTCTTCATTTTATCCCAATGTATAAATTATTCTTGGAAAGACGGGAGTGGAGGTGACAATGCACTTCTTTTGGGGATCTCAGAGCCAATCAGTCACTCTCTTCTCCCTCTCTCAAATGCAGAATGGTGTTAGCCCTGTGCTGCTAGTGCAATGTTCACCTTGTGTGGAGTCAGAAAGTGCAGTGTGCTTGTTTCTGCCTCAATAAACATGGGGATCTCACAGACAACGCTTTCTTGGCTGTTTAGGCAAAGCCTAACTCCCCTGCTGTGATGCCACCTTAGGACTAGCTGTATTTACCAGTGAGATCCAGGCCCTTGGAGACACAAAGAGGTTCAGGCACATTAAACTCTCTTTCAGCTGGAGGAACACCGCTGTTGTTAAATGCATTTAATATTTATATTACAGCAATATCCAGATGCCCCAGTTAGAGCAACACTGAGGTACTTAATGTGCAGCTCTCTGCAGGGACTTCTGTTATATTAGCAACTCCTTTTTACAAAATAAAGCTGCTCACTGGTCAGTCTCTCCTTCCTCTCACACCAAAAAGCAGTGGGAGGAAATTGCTTGCTCTGCCTGTCTGCTTTTCCCCATGCATCTGCTTCTTTTCACAATTTTCTGCATCCTGAAATAACACAGACACATCTCACCTCATCATTGATGAGGGATGGTAAAACTAGAGAAGGATTTCACACAGGATAAAGCCAAATTCTTCTCAATCAGGTGTATCAGCCCCACATTCCTACCAGTACCAGGAGGCTTCCAAGCTCTCTCCATGCCCAAGTTCAAGTCAAAGGCCACCTGGTCACCACCACGAGGACTTGGAGGAGGAATTCATGGTAAAAATAGATCACAAGAATGAATTCCTGCTGGTACTGAAGCTTTCATTTGCTACCTTCTTGTTCCTATATAACTTGTGTGTCCATCCCCCCCAGAAGAGACTGCTGGTTATGAGAGCAACTGAGAAGTAGATGTAGGGAAGAATATTCTTGGATGATCAGATAACCATTAGTACATAAATGATGTGTAATGGCATAAAAAGCACACTCAAAGGATGAGGTTTTAGTCATGCCACAAATTCAGAACAGCAAATCACTCAGGTAATTTCAAAATAAAACCAAAGCAGTCCCAGCAACAGTGACAACTTACTCAGCACTCATTGCAGACACCTCTGCACAGTGGCACAGCCACTCATCCTGAGTTTATCTGGCATTATCCTGGGTCTTAGAGGACACAGCTGAACCACACAAAGTATCTCGCTGATATTCCCATGGAGGGAAGCCCAAAGTTAGGAGTCCCTGGGGTTCAGGCACCACTTTGTGACACCCACCCCAAAGGCTGGGAATCACCCCAAGCACCAGCACAGGCTGGGGGCTGACCAGGGGGAAAACAGCTCTGCAGAGGACTTGGGAATCCTGGTGGACTCGGAGTTGAACAAATTTTAATATTTGAGCTAAAGTTTTATTGTCTCTCTTGGTTTTAATGGTCCCCTTTGTGGACTGGGTAGCAAATCTGGGCATAACAGAGCAGCAGCAGGGGGAGCAATGCCAAAGTTCAAGGAGCAGACACTGTTCAACAAACTGCAGGAGAGGGCTCAGCAGTCAGCACAGCCAGACTCAGAAAATGCAAACCTTACAGGAATTAAATCAAGTTCTGGTTAATCTTTACAAAAAGAAAGTAACACATTTAAACCACAAGGACTCATTGCTTAGGCTGCTTTTAGAAGAGAAACAAAAAAGTATGATAATTAGACAAAGTGTTCATGGCTATCAAAAAAGAAATAGTAAAAATGATTGCTTGAAGATTAGACAAAATACAGAGCTTCTTTTTGCATTTATCAAAAAAGGAGAATATTTTATATATGCAGGCCATACAGCAAAGAAACAAGTTTAAAAGTACCACCATCAAAAAAGACATTGACAATACAACAGAGGAAAAAAATGCTGCCATCAAGATGATGTAAGCATAAGGAATCTATCACCTTGTCCAACAAAAGATTCCTCTGCTACAAAGCTTCCCCCAATTTATATTGATTGCTTTAATACTTTTTCACCTGAAATGAGCCTGAGTTTGACAAATGGTGCTACAGCAATGGAAAAAGTCATTGTGCAGAAATTGCTGTATTCCAGTGTCTGCTTTTAATCAGGTGGGATATAAAAATAAGGAAGAAGTCTATATGGAACTTGCTGAGTCTCTGGATGGGAAGCATGGATGCACCTCCCATGGAAACAACTGGAGTTCTATCCAGCTGTAAGTACCAATAAATCACCACACACTCCACACTCTTCTTTTTTGACATTTTTATTAATCAAAGACAGGAGGACTTCCATATTTCGAGTGATGGGAGAGATCCCAGGACACTTTCATAGCTATAATAAGCTCAACCAAAAGGTACATTGTGGAATACATTGGGGATTTGGAACAACACCCTTGTTGTGACTGGTGAACTGGTGTCACTGATGTCAAGAGCACAATCGAGGGTCCTCAGCAAGAGGATATCCCATTGGCAATGGACACAACTCTGGCAGGGATCTACCAGCAGCTCCAGAAGGAGAAAAAGGAGGATCTGGCATCCCACCTGACTGAGAGGGTCCCCAGGTACCAAAGATGTCCCCAAGGTCTGTCTCCACCACGGAGCAGAGTAATGTAAGTATTTCAGTATTTGACCTCTCACACCTACAGAGGGAGCAGGTTTAATTCATGCTATATAAATACACACCTATACTGTGCATTGGCATTTATGGAAAGAAAGTTCTGCAAGATTTTAATACTCTTAGATGGAAGCTTGAAGGGTTAAGTTTACACGTTGCTGTTTTCAACAAAACCCAAAAACTAACTAGGTTAGTTAGGGGAAGTAACCTACATGTGCCATTTCTTTTCAACTCCTTAGCATTTTATAATCGATTTTCAGTATACCAATAAATACTCAGTGCAAAGCACATGCTCAATTAAAATCTTAAGCATGGATAATGTATGAGGGAAATCAAAAGAGAAGCTATCACATGTTGTCTACATGCTCACAGAAATATATATTTTTTTAAAAAAGATAAGTGTTTCTCACTTATAGCAGTATTTTGGTTTAAGAAATGTAGATGTTTTCTCCCAAAATAACAGCACTTGACAAGGTTATATCATTGGCCTGTAGGAAAAAAAAAGGTACAGTGATGGGAACAAAGTGTTTACATGACTTGAAACTGAATATTTCCATATTCATCACAAAGACTGCAGCAAGGTACACTTATGATCTAACACTTCTTGTGTTGAGAACAAATCCACTGCTTGGCTTGTGACAAGATCCAAAGCCAAACAAATCAAAACCCACAGAAACGCCAACCAAAAATAATGACAGTTTATGGGACAGGGGAGAAATGACAGTTTCCAGCAGAAAAGCTGGAGTGTTCCTTCTCCCTGACATTACCCAAGGGAGTTTGTCCAGGTTCTCCACAAGATAACATTTCACAAGAGCTGTTCCCTATGAACAGGGGGACAGATCAAAACACCCAGTAACTGGTAACAACACACATGTCCTTCCCATGAATGGAGACAGTGATTTAACAGAGAACCTTGGGAAACAAAATAACAAGGCAATGTTTCTGCCTATGGACAGGAGGTGAAAATATGCAATATAGAAAAGAGTTAAATGGTTTTATGTAATTTTATCTTGAAAGGACAGCAAACAAATCAGGATTATTACATGAGCATCCATAACACGGCCATTACAGAAGCAATACTGAAGGCTGCTTTGTTAACCCCAGTAATTGTACTCTCATTGCACAGGTCTTGTTGGCAGCAGAAGAATTCAAAATTATCCAACAGGAAAGCATCAGCAATTTCATTTATACTGCACTGGGATGTCTTCCAGCAGGAAAAAGTTCTCAATTTACCTATGGAACAAAAAAAAAAAATTAAACAGATTAAGAGAGTATTGACAGTTAACACCGTTTTTGGTATGGAGAGAGAAGCAGTGCTTAGATTGCCACTGTTAGAGAATAAAACATTAAGGAGAAGGCAAAGCTCAATCTGTGATAGGCCCCATGGTGTAAACACAGAAATTGGATGGAGGCCTTGTGGTCAGTGTTGCCATGGCATTGGGGGGTACTGGAGGCAGGCAGAAACTGCACGGTCTGGTTCTTCAGCCCCACACCCAGAAATGTATCGCACAAACCCAGCACAAACCCCCTACCAAGAAATATTCCGTACAAAGAGTGGAAGGTCTGACCACAGTCCCACCACAGTGGCTAATAAGGTATAAAATGTACCAATTTCGTAGCAAACTGGGAATGAGAATTTGACATGAAATTTCAGGGACAGATCACTGGGCTTGGCCTCTTGTCCTGCCCGGACAGGACACTTCTGGTAAAGTCTTGTGTCCTGTAGTTCATGGCCTATTTGTGCCCCCAGCATCAGCCCTAGAGTTTTGGTTTTGCCACAGCCATGTACTTGCTTTTCTAAGTTCAAGTGTTTAGAAGTTTCCAAATTTGCTTTCACTAGGAATTTAGCAGTGTGTATCCAATCCACTGGGAAATACAGGGTGGAGCTTGAGTCATACCAGGCAACACCAGCCAGCTCAATCTGCATTCACAGAATCATTTAGGCTGAACAAGACCTCTGAGATCAAGTCCAGTCTTTAACTCAGCATTGCCAAGCCCTCCACTAACCCATGTCCCCAGGTGCCACATCCACATGGCATCTTTAAATCCCTGCAGGGATGGGGACTCCAACACTGCCCTGAGCAGCCTGGGCCAGCACTTGGCAGGGCTCTCAGTGAAGAATGTGCAGAAGACAGAGCAGGAAGAGCAGACAGGGGTGGTAAAACACTGGCACAGATTGTTCAGAGGGGTGGTGGATGTCCCATCCCTGGAAACATTCAAGGCCATACCCTGAGGAACCCGATCTAGTTAAAATGTCCTTCCTGAGACACAAATCACTTCACCCTCAAAAAAGATAATTTATTTTAATAGTGTCAATTCATAAATGACTGAGCCATTCATCTGCAGCTTTTATTTTGTGGGCTACACATCTTTTATCTGTTTTCAAAGAGTAACAAATTCTATTTTAAATTCTATGCTGTCTTTTTTTTTTTTTCCCTAGCTCCCTTGTGTGGGTTTTGCTTGTTTGTTTATTTCTTAAATCTGGATATACAGCAATCTATGTACTTGCTTGTACAGCTACAAATCTAAATCATTACATTATTGCTTGGATATAAGCATGACCTTCAAGAGTATTTGCAAGCTCCTTTTGAGTGAGGCTGAGAAATGCATGCTAGGGCCAGATTAGAGGCGTCCAGGCAATGAAAGCTGATCCAAGTGGGTTTATTTTAGGTCTGTGGGACACTGTACATACCAAATTTCAACTGCAAGCAAGTGTCTTCAGTCGTTAAGCAGGTGCTGTTGGTCCTGCACAGGGTAGGGCTGTTGTCACAGTGGTAACATCTTAAGGTATAACCTAAGACAACAAGGGTTTATCTTCACTGAGTAATAAACTACTGAGACAGCAGCAGCAGCAGCATTTAAAAAAAAACCCAAACAATCATTTATCTGCATCTAACTGTCACAAAACATATGCCCGATTATTAAGCTCAAGACTTCAGCTAAAATTGTTAAACTCAAGACTTCAGTTAAAACTGACAAGCTTATGTCAGTGCACCAGTTGAGGCTGACAATTTTGATAGGCACATCTTGAAGCATGTATTTATGTCACTTTTAAAAACACTTACCATTACCTGCCTGCAGAACAAGATATTAAATGCTTGCTCTTTTTATCTGCTCTTGAAGACTGACTTTTCCAGGTTCCAGATAACAGATACTTGCAGCTGAGTTTTCTTCTATCCATTTTTTAAACTCAGTCTCCTTTCCCTCTCATACTACACACTGGTTTCCAATTCACACAAGAAGAATCCCATTTTCTAGCAGAAAAATTCCAGTTTTCTGAAAAATTCCAGGTTGTGTTAAGCAGCACCATATCCTGTCCCTGATTATCTCTCCTGACCCAAGACAATCAGAACAGAAACAGCCCTGCTTCGATGGTTACTGCCATTCCCCACAGTGGTATTAAATAATCCAGGCCTTTCTCACTGTTTTTCCTCCCTCTGGCATTTTTTGCCATGATTTTCTCAGCCTCTGTCATAACATTAAACCACAAAGTCCCTCTCTTCTACTCACCAGAACCACAAAAAGCAATCAAAACAATGCAGGTGGTCAGCAGGATGCAGTTCATCTTGGTCATGCTTCTTCCCTAATTTGAGGGCATAAAGAGGGATTACAAGTTTATGCTATTTAAAAGCAAAGTACCTGGTGATGAACCGAGGTTTCAAGACTTTTTTCAGTATAAAACTGAAAGCACTGGCCAGGAAAAACAGGGAACACAAGAGAGAAAAATAACTGCACTTTCCAAGGGAGGATTTTTATTCTCAAAACTGATATTTGAGCCCTGACAGGCTCAGATGGGTCTCCTCTCTGATTACATCATTCAACAGGCCTCCCAATTTCTCACAGCTACAAATGCACCTAACAAAAAGAAAGGTCTCAAATGCTTTTTCTCTTTCAGCAATTCCTCAGTAACCCTGGAGCCAGACTGCTCTCCTTTCTCCTCTCTCATGAGGTTGCAAGAGGTTTGGCTGCTCTACAGGAGCTTTTGCCTCTCCTCTCCCAAAATCTGTCCCTCTCGCTGAGGGACTGACACAGGCAATAACTCACCAAGTGCCTGCAGCAGTGGCTCAGGTCTCCATGGCTGCTGCAATCCGTAGGCAGCAGTGAGATGGGAAGGTCAGGAATTTTTTAAACATAGGCAGCTCCAAAGCAGGAGTTCTCAGACAGATTTCTGCACACAGACTCTGAACTACAATCACAGCTCGTACTAAAAAACCTCTGCTATTCCAAGCAGGCATCAAGCAGAGCAGGGAGAGAAGGCCCATACTTGATTTGTGTTTGTTTTTAAAGCCCAAGTGGCATTCAAAGCTCCAAAATATTAAAGGTATTCAGATAACAAGTTTTATATCTGACAAAACCATAGTGAAACAGTCACTGCTCTTAATTCTGCCTGCAACTCTAAGATTTTAGCATGGCAGATATTAACCATGTTAGGATGGAGCTTTTCCCTCCCAGTGACTGTGGACTTGAAAAGATGGGCTCACAGCAAAAAGTATTTAAATGCTTCTCAACCTTAAGTCTAGTTAATTTTTCTACTGACAAAAAACCCCAAACCTATCCAAAAGAACCTTAAGAAACCCCATCCAATGACTAAAAAATATCAACCTGCTCTCCTTTTTCTCCTCTTTGTATGACTTACTGTTGAGCAGAGGAGAAACTATTAAAAATAGAAATATAATGTGCAAGGTGAGCTTATTTTCTGGGGTAAACAACTTTGCAAGAAGCCTTTCAAAGGCCAGAGGCTCGTCCCACAGTGATGTGGATCTACAGGAGCGCTGTTAAGTCTGGTGGTTACAGCAAGAGCCCTTCTGGCCAGCAAACAGAACTATTCCGGGAATCTCTCCATCTTCCAGGATTCCTCAGTCACCCATGCGTCAGCAGACAAAAACAGCTTTGCCTTTTAGTAACACCAAGCCATGACCAGCATAAATGTTAGGCAGATGAATAGAAATCATCAGAGCCAGACCACTGCCACGTCAACGTAATTCAATCTAGGAGAATAAGTAATTGTTTCTGTGTAAGGCATCAGGAAATTCCGACCTTCGAAAAGCAACTACTACGTATATAAACAGCAATTCACAGCATGGCTTAAAAAAACGAAAGGAGGAAACCATCTCCTGAACTATATTTTCTAAATTAGTCTTATAAGTCAAGCATCCGATCCACCTCAATGACAGGAAACAGCAACTGCTACAGCACGGAAGGCTCAGTGCCCGGTTGTGAAACAGAATTTCTCTGCAGTCCCACCTGGGAGGAGGCAGGCGGACAAGACCTGCTGCAGCTGTCATCGCGAATGACAGCACGGGGGAAAGGGGAAAGGACAGGGGAAAGGGGCCCCGAGCCGCATCCCTGCGGGGCAGCTGCCGGTGCCTCCTGGCCGCGCTCCAGGCCGTGCGCGGCCGCTCGGTCGCTCGGCCCCGCGCAGCGCACTGCGGTGCGGCCGCCGTGACTCAGGCAGGGCACGGCCGCGGCCACAGCGCACCTGCCCCGGGCCAAGCGCACGATTCCAGCCGAACGCTGCCCCCCGCTCCTCGCGGCTCCCGGGGAAAGCCGCTTTTCTCCCCCTTCGCTCCCTCAGAGCGCCGACCCGCGCCTTCCCCCCGCCGCCGCCGCTTGGCCTCGCCGAGCTCCCGGCGCTGCCGCCGCCGCTCCGGGTTTGTCCCGCTCACCGTCCCCGAGCAAATCCTGGCGTGTACGGGAGCGGGAGGAGATGCTGCCTTTGTCGGTGCTGCCCGTCCTGGCAGTACCGCCTCCGGGGCGGAGCAGCGGCCGGAGCCGCTGACGGAACCGCAGGCGGGAGAAGCGCTCCTTCGGGCCGGGTGACGGGAGGTGCCGGCTCTCCTCTCCTCTCCTCTCCTCTCCTCTCCTCTCTCCTCTCCTCTCCCTCAGGCCGGGACGGCTGTCAGGAACGCTTGTGCCGCCTTCCCTCTCGCCTCATGCGGCCATCCCCACTGTGGTTAAATCCTGGGATGCCTGGGGTTGGAACGGGACTTCAAGACCTTCCACTAGCCCAGGTTGCTCCAAGCTCCATCCACCCTGGCCTTGGGCACTTCCAGGCATGGGGCAGCCACAGTTTATCTGGGCAACCTGTGTCTGATTAAATAATTTCTTCCCAATATCCCATTTAAACCCATCCTCTGTTGCTTAAAACCCGTTCCCCTTTGCCCTGTCACTCCAGGTCTTTGTCCAGGGTCCCTCTCCAGCTTTCATGGAGGCCCTCTAGGTACTGGAAGGTGCTCTAAGGTCTCCTCACATACCTCATGGCATGAATTAGTAGATGAATGAACACTGTGAAGAGTTTTAGAACACACAAAGGAAAAACCAGATGTGGAAAGCGGCACATTCCTCCAGAGGTATCTGAATATAGATTCAAACATTCACAATCCAGGAAAGCATTGAACAGCAATAGAAACGAGGACCCCAGAAGTATTTTACTAACACTTAGATCCATGCTATCTAAAAATAAAAAGTTCAGTGCTGACTTGAGCACAATATGAAATACCTGTAAAACTACCAGTTATATTTAAAAAGGATTCTTAAATTTACTTTTGTTACCCCACCTAAACTGCCAATTTATTTACTAAACCTAAAGCAAACCCTAAATCACTCAGAACTTACATCAGATTCTCTTGGTGTGTTGATTATCAGTCAGCTAAGCATATGACCTTCTGACTAAAAGATTTTGCCTCTGTTTAAGTCATAAATAAAAGCAAAGGGATGTAAGAGTAAGATGCTTGTGGATTATTGGATGCACCTTATTAAATGAGAATCCCTTCATATGATAGAAAAAAATCTCATATTAATTCACTTAGTGAGCAACTGGGAACAAGCAACTTCAGCCACAGCTAAACATTTACCTGTTTTCCTTTCCCAAAATCTGGCAACAGTCCCTCCAACAGAGCACACATTTATCTGTATCATCACAGATAAATGGTATTTCAAACTTGGCCTGAATTTTAAATTCTTTGCATAAATTTTGAGAAATTAAACAATGACAGAAAAAAAATAAAACCTGCATGAGAACACTGTAATAACTTGCACAGCAACTTTCAAGTTCAGTTTTTTTAAATTCCACTGGCTGGAACACCACTTGTTTTTCTCTCTGTAATGCAGTCACAGCAAAGAAATTGTGGCCAAAGGTACCCTGCATGAAACTATTCAGCCAGCAAAATCCCACAAAAATGTTGAAAGAATCCTACAGAGAAGTTATAAAGAGATTGTCAGCATAGAGACAGAAAAAGGTCCAAACCAGGTACATGTTTGTGTTGGATGTGCCAAGGTTTCACCACAAGCTGAGTCCACAGGTTCAACAAGGCTGGTTTTACCTGTCCAGGTGAAATCCTAACCGAGCATGAAAGTCAGATCTGAGGCAGGAGAAGATGGCAGAGTTTCAGGATTCCAGTGATTTCAGGAAGTGTTGGGCATCTGGATGCACTGAAGTGACACCTGCCTGCCCCACACCTGTGCTCACCCAGAGCAGTGAGGTGCTGTCTGTGGCAGCAGGACCTCCACTCAGTTCTCTCCTGCTGCTCAGTGAACGTTCCCCCAGTCCAGCAGTGCTGCCAAACATCGCCAGCTCCTTTGCTTTTCATTTCACACTGATTCCGTGATTCTGGGATTCACACCTCTGGGGAGGGGTGAGGAGAGCCACTGGCTTCAGCCACACTTTCAAATGCACATCATGAGGAGCTGCAGCGCTGCTGGCAGCCCCAGCAACACACCCTGTGCTAAAATAGCTGCCTGAAGCAAAGAAACTCCCTTTGGCCTGCCACAAACACGTTTGTGCCCAGGCCAGGAGCAGCAATCCCTCAATTCCCTGCCTGGTTCCCTCCTCACTCCAGACCCCTCTGCCACCAGCTGTTCCAGAGCTGAGGCCCCAAACCCCGGCACTGCAGCGCTCAGGGGCTGAAAGCACAGCACTGCCCTGGATCTTGACTTCTCCCACAGAAAGCAAGAATTGCAGCTCAGAACCACTCCCTAAAAATGAGTGAAATTGCCAAGAGTTGCCAATGTTTGTTGTGTAGAGTCCCATGCCCTTAAGCTGATTCCACTGCACTAGAACACAGAGATCCTTGGAGGAAACTTCCCAAGAACAGCCTCCAGCCATGAGGGGTATCTGTCCGTGGAAACACACAGCACTGACAGCCCTGCAGTAAGTCCTAGTTCCACTAAAACCTTCTTGTACTGATCCTTGACAAAACTTTTGTGGAAGTTTATCCCTCACAAGTAATAGTGTGGTGATGCTCACAAATCCTCGTGTTTTGGAAGCACTCCAGCAACTCAGTGCAGTTCTGACACCTGTGAGGGACAACACAAGCTGGTTTTGTGTCTGCAGATGTTTCACCTAACGACTGTTGTAGGGATCAGACTCAATATTTGTTTTTCTACCTTGTGCCACTGTGGAAAATGCACCAGGGAAAGCTGAGCACATGAAGAATCCAATACCTGGACTTGCAAAAAAAGAAAGAGAAATCTGAAAATGAGTCAATAATGGAAAATTTGAGCTGGAACCACAATATACTAGTCTATCTTATAAAACCTACAAATTCTGGCTGTCAAAAGAAAGAACTGACTACACCAGTGCTGGTCAAAAACTTACTGCTCAAATCTTGGCAAAAACAGTCCCATGTAGCACTTGAGAACAAGAGGCAGTTAAATTGTTTATTAATGACAACAGAAACAAAATAAAAAATGATAAAGCAAACAGATAGCTTTTTAAATATAAATTTTCTAGTCATCTGCTGTTCTGCCAGCCTCCTTTTTTTTTTCTCCCTTTTATTCTTTATTCAGTTACAAAAATCCATCCAGGGCTCAGGAAAACATGATACATAACATAAATTTGTCACTTATGACAACAGCAAACATTGTGTAACGGGAAAAAAACCCTCAAAACATATTTACAAATCCATACTCTGTAGTCATTGAGAAATTCCTTAGTTAACGAGTGGCAGATTATGCATGGACACTACATTCCCAGAGGCACTCTCCAGTCAGTCACTTAGCATAAAATCCAGCTGACAACAGATTGTCTAAAAATAAGGCCAGTTTTACTCCTAATTTACACATTTTGATGACCAGAATTTTTTGCTGTCACTATGTTAATTAAAAAAAAAAAAAAATAGTGTAACAGCACCTAATCTCACCCCAATGGGATATTCAAACCAAACTGCAAGTTTCATTCTTAGCAGCAGTTACCCAGAGCAGAAGGATAACAGGATACACCCTTCGTATAAAACCAAATCCACACACCATATTTGCAGTATGATCATAAGTAGGCAACACTTTACAAATGTAAGATATGAGTACCTTGGACTATCAAGCTGTTTCACACTTCAGAAAAAAGTGAACAAAGCCCAAACACCTTCCTCCCCCTCCCCATGTTTTCCTCCCTCTTCCCCCGCTTCCAAACCAGGAAAATATGTTATATACTCTAATGATTATGAGAACTGGCACCAACATTCATGCTAGTTGCCCTGATGTGCAACAGAGTTCATTTACAACAGTCAGAAATACTCCTATGCACTAGCCCCAAAGAGTTCAGCTTCTGCAAACAGTTTGTTTGGGAAAAAATCCCATTAGTGTGACATGGGCAGCATCCAGAGGGTGCAGCAATGTCCAATACTCTGTGTGGATCTCAGGAGTCATCAGTGCCTGTGGAATCTTGATCTTCATCCACTGCAGATTCATTACGATTTGCTGCCTAATAGAAAACACACACACTTTCAATTAAAATCTTCCCTTCCGGTAAATTGTAAGAAAGCACTAACAATTGCCTAGAAAAATCTGGGCTGCATTATCACACCCACTAGCTGAAGCTAATTTCATTTGTGATCTATGTCCTAAAACGAAGGTTCATTTGCAACAGAGGTCATTTTGCCAAACTACCTGACCTTTCACTTGCTAAGGATCCATTGGGTTTCAATATTCCATACCTACAACTATGTAAAGCCACAGTTCAATAGCTCAGCTGCACCCATTTTCTTGGTGGTTTATGTTGTCTTTTTCTACAGTAACTTAAAAACAAAAGGGTCATTATTGCTTTTAAAATAGGGGTGGAGCAACAGAGAAAGCAAGTTATTTTTCCAAACAGCTGAAGGGAAGTAAGTCAGACAGGAAGGCAATTACAACTCCCAAAAATGTGAGCAGGAGTTAAGAGATTTGGTTTTCTGTTAGAAGCACGACATCTGCTGGCACCTACTGTTACAGCCACTGGGAACGAGTGTCTGAAATCTTGGGATAAACCTGTCGTAGTGTGCAAGCAGCTGCCTGCTCCTGAGGAAAGCTCACAGCTCCTCAGTGCTTGCACAAAAACTGGGAATAAAATAAATCAAGAGCTCTTCTCTAAATGGGTCAAAGAAAAGGGAAAAATGGTATCATTAACCCACAATCTCCAAACTAAAACTACATTATAATTAACAGCAAGTGAAGTATCTTGGTGATTTGCAAAGTCATTAAGTGACTGTATGAAATGCACTTTCAGCAGGAACTAATGCAGATCACAGACTCTACAGTTTTTAAATTGCCATTAACTGGAGCATGTCTGAATAGAGCAGATACATTATTATGACTAAATTTAATGAGTGTGCTCCCACCAAGGAGGGAGCTCTGAAACCCAAGCAGCTCATGCAATGCCATGTCTGCAGGCACCAGTGAGGAGCTCTAAATCATGGGGCACGTTTTGTATGGAATCAGCAATATAAATATACTATTAAGCACTGTAGTTTTTGTCATTTTTATAATTGTGGAGTTTGTTTTAGCCAACTGCACCTCTGCTTACCGTTCATGCTGTAGACACCTTGAAGGTTGGACACACCATATGAAACCTAGGGATTGTGACATTAAAGAATCTGTCCTTGTTGGAGAGGCAGTGGAAGGTGTAGTAGCCCTCCATGTATCCAGAGGTTGTGGTAAACGTGGTACAGCTGGTGTACTCGTAGACTTTCCCTGGGCTGATAACTGGGAACTCTCCTGTGGGTAAAACATTACACCACAATAGTAAGGACTGATGGAGAACTACTATTTAGCAGTTGCTAAAGGACTTGCACTCCACATCGGACTCAGGCAGACCAATTTGTATTTCAGTAGATGCATAAATTGATGCTCAGCAATTACTGATACTAAAAAATACTGGAGAGTGGTTAAGCAGCAGGATGCTTCAGATACCCCTTACAAAACAACTTGAAAGCCAAGACAGACAGACACATCTCTTTTTCTCTGATTTTGATACAAACCCCATAATCCAACAAACAGGAAATAACAGAATCTTAATAACAAGAACATTAAATAATCTCTCCAGTAATTTTTCACTTACCAACTACTCCAGGACCTTGGACTTCTTCCACATCACCTTTGGCATTTGTTATTCTCCAGTATCGACTCTCCAGCTGGCAGATATTCTCAGGAAGGGCATCTTTGGACATTTCAATTCTACAAGCCAAAGAACATACTTAATACATTGCTTTCAAGAAATGTTTTAGTGCCCTTGGGATCACCAAGTAGAGTGGGAAAAGAAAACACCCACTAAGGTGACCCAGATCAGCTGGCAGGATCCATCTCCATGCTTCCCTGTCTTTTACCCTTTTCTAAATCACAAGAGCTGCTTGTCACTTCTCCCCCTCACTCATCACTGTATTTTAGCAATTACCAATTTGACTGGTACTTTGTGTACCTGACCAAGTAATAATGAGGAATATTTTATTAAAAAGCACAGCATGTTGTGCACCTCCTGTTCATTTCAGAACATTTCTGAATGCCGTGCATAAATCTGCTTTGAACATTCCACAGGTCTATCCTGCATTGTAAGAATTAATTCAGTTATTTTTACCTGATTCTGTAAGTGAAGAAATAATGTGGTGGATGTACAGAGCTGAGTTCAGGTAGAAAAGAGGTGGACACAGACACAGTGATATCTTCTGTGGTAGCAACACAATCTTTGTCATGCACATACCTGTAGAGAGGAGAGCATTAAGTCTGCAGACAGCTCTGCACATTCAATACAGAAAACTAAACACATCAAGTGGTTCATTATTATTAATAATTAATATTAATAAAAGCACTTGTTTAAATAGGGATGTGTCATATTTAAAAAAAACAACCTAGAAACTCTAGCAGCAAATTTATTTACAGATCCATGGACTTGGTTCTACAGCATCCCAGTTTGACAGAATGAAGGTTCTTGATGGTATTTAGAAGAAATTGCAAGTGCATGAAGATTCAAACATCAGAACAAGTCCTGCTTATTTACATATTCAAGAGACCAATTAGCTGCAGCAAAAACACACTCATGGCACACAGAATAAATATCATGTTGTTTGCTAAACTTCAGATCACTTATAATGCAAAATTCTGGTCCCATTAATTCTAAGTTATAAGCTCTGAAGATCCTGGTTAAAAAAAGATCAAGTTGCTTTAAGCATTCTTGTTCACATGTTTATTTTCAGTAGTTTCATGGGCTTTCTCTTCTCCCCACCACCAGCTTTTGTATCAGATACAAAACTACTTGGGGAGAGGCGAGCATGCATAGAAGCAGCACCAAAACCTGGCACTGAGGTTACAAATCCCAGTCACAATACCTGAAAATCTGGTCTCTGATGATAGGATAACCTCCAGTGACAACTTTGTTTACATAGGATGTAAACCATTCCAAGTAAGATGTACCTAGATGCCAAGGAAGAAAAGCATTCCTAAGGATGGGCAAATTTACCACTAAGCACATTACACTGAATACTCAAAGGAAAAAGTTTAAAGCTTTGATTACTTTTACAAAAAACTCTCAGGCTTACTGAGATGAGTCAGTCAATATTCCAGATCATTGTACCAGCAAGAATAATTTGGAGAAACCAATTAAAAACTAAAGAGTTCAGGATGCATCCTCCAGAAATGACACAACCAACCAAGAATCTCTTAGCTAAGTATTTAACATTATAATCAGGGTCTTCAATGGGGTCTCATCACTTGGATTCCGTATTGAAAGCTTCTAAGGAACACTGCAGAATTTCCTCTCCTTTAAAAGAGGGATAAATCAGAGACACACTCTGCACTCCTCTACAACCTCAGAAGACTAAGGCTGTATGTCATGATGGGATTTTATACACTTGCAGCCATTGTCTGAGAACAGCTTTTCATACACCCACAGCCATTATTTTGGAACAGCCTGATTGCTAAGCAGACACTCAAACTGTCACATTTAATTCTCAAAGAAGAGAATTTCACATACCAGCTCTCTGCACAGGAATTTCTCAGCCATAAATCTTTCAAGCATTGCAATATAGAGTTCAATAGAAAAGTAGAGAGTTCAACTGTTTGTCAATATTAGTGATTCAAAACTGGATTGAAGCTGAGCTACCAAGAAATTATTATCCTTGCCTTCCCTGATGTGTTATCAAGTACTCCCACTCCTGTTAGATTAAGTGTACTTACCACTTTTTCCTTGGAGCATGAGCTGTGTGTGCTGTCCTTTGATCTTTTGAAATTCTAAGGGACTCTTAGTTTATTGCCCTCCTTTCTACCACTAATCCACAAAATGCAGACCTCGTATAAAGTAGCTCTGAATGGAGGAAGTCGATCTATTTACCTGCGACCTTCAAAATGCCAAAAGAAATGCTGTGTATGGAACTTCTCCTCCACCCCATGGTAAACCAAGATTAAGCCAAGTGGAATACTTCTAAATATGTTGGATAATCCCACAATGACTATTTTATTTTGAATATTTAATCTAAAGTGTTACCTGTAATGAACATAACAATAGCAGATGGATTGCGAGCCATTTGGTCCTGAAAGGGAAAGTAGTTTAAGGATGTATTAGAGAGCATTGGACTTTCAAGGTTATAATTTAAATAACACAGGGAACACTTCCCCTACATTCTCTAAACCTGAAGTCTGCCTGCTTGACACATCATTTTAGCCCTAGTCAGATCCTCAGACATGTAAAATTCACATGCCCGTCCCCATGAGTGCTCCCACGACCACTGAATTTACAACTCCCCGCTAAGGCTCCTGCACTACCGGTCAGCACAGAAGTACATTGGGAAATAGAAACACATCTTCCTTACTGGACACTGGTAGAAGATCTCGTATTTATTCCGTCCCTCCACACTCTCCAGGGCCATGTACTGACTGAGGCCAGTGTGGATGCAGAAGGTCAGGGGCAGGCACTGCTTGAGCCCCAGCCTCTGCTGGAAGCCGCCGGCCGCCGTGTCGATGTCCAGCAGGTCTTCGGAGCGGTAGTGGTTCGACAGGGCCATGCTTCCCATCAGGCTGGGAGCAACAGAAACAGGCAACATCAACAGGAGCCATCACTCACACGGCAAAACTGGCTTGTCACCTTCTGGTAACTGCTTCTTTCAGTGCTCTACGTGCATACTACACTGAGGTGAAATCCAAGCTGAATATCCATATGCTGAACTAGGTTATTAGCTCACACCATCCTAGCTTTGTGGAAGCATCAGCCAAACCTGAGTGTACACTCCACACCCACACTGCCAGCTGGGAACACCAGGGAAAGGCAAATGAGATGTAAATTCCTGCAGATGCTGAGCTCCCACTGGTGTTATGAAAGCAGTGACTCGGGTGCAAGCTGCCACATGTCAGCATGCTAAAAGCTGATCCCATCCTGGGCAACAGGTTCCATTCCTCTTTCTCCCTAAGGCCTGGAATTATCACGTTCTACAGAAGCAGTACCAACATCTCAACACAGAAACCTGAAGCATCTGACAAGGACAAGTCCCACATTGCTTCTGATCTAACACAAACTTCCACTGCCCACACCTGATCTTCCCAGCATTCATCCCCCACCTTCCCTGGCAGCCTTTCTCCAAGATGGAAGACTTCCCCAGAGCCTTGTGTCTGCTCCTGCAGCCCCTCCATAGCCACATCATTACAGTAGAGGCTTGCTGGGAGTGAAACAGTGGGAAGAGAGGAAGCACACAACCTGCAGGGCACCATTTCAAATCTACAGAACTAGAGCACCTATCTCTTCTCTAAAAAATTTTAAAGTCTCTCTCCCGGAAAACAGAACTAGAAATCACGCTTATGGTTTCATAAAACAGTTTCCTTTTTCCCTTCTGCACATAAAACATGAATTGGAGAAAGCTGCACCTTCTTTATGAGTGAAGGTTTTGGCAGAGCAATGAGTGCATTCCTCCCTACAGACATTGCAAAGATTTGCTGTAGTTTTCCATCTTTTATTTATGTTTGCAGCACTTCATCAGGTGCTTCAAACACCTAACTTTTCTACAGTAGAAATACCAGAAACTTTGGCCATCATCCTTTTAACCTTAATGCAAAACGGAGTTTTTCACTGCAGAAATTGCATAAAATAATAAAATCTTCTACTGAGAAAACTTATTTGCAGAACTGGAAATTTGATTCTACGTTAATATGACTAACTGGTTTTAAGTCATTCCCTAACCATTTTAAAGAATAAAAGAATTTTTAAAGAATGAAGCCTGAAGAGTGCTAGGGGCTAATTTACTTCTGTAATACAAAGCCAAACTTCAGGGGAGCAACTTGCAGGGCTATGATTAAAAGTTTAACAGCTGGAAGTTTAGAGTTGTTGCAAAAAACTGACAAGGGTTCTCACTAGGAAAAGGGGAAGTGTAAGAGTAATTTGAGCAATTAGAAAACCACGCTGGGCTTCCAATTACTTCCAAGATTAGAAGACAGCCAATTCTGGAAGCTTCATTTAAGTGGTGACTCAGTCACAATACATTTAAATGCCTCATTTATCCTGTTCAGGGACATTTCACCCTTTAATAAGTGAAGTGGCTAAGAAATACAAAAGGAATTAATATTTGGTAAGTAGCTTTCAGCCCTTACCCTGGAACAACCAACTTCTGTCCATTATGGATACGGAATGAACACCGATAATCATCGGGGAGTTTGCAGTGAATTTGTGCTTCCACAGCATCCAGATCTTCCTCCCTCACACTCTCTGCAAAAGAAAGGATAGTTCAGGTATTTCAAACACAAAGCATGGAATCTGCAAATGCCCTCATCCAACCAAGGTGGACTCAAGTCAGTATCTGGAGGCTTTACTGTATGCTGGGCGGTACACAATGAGTATCACATAAATTTGAAAGGAAAATGATGACTGTATTATTTAATACAGCACCAATCTCAATCCAGTGCAACCTCAACAGTCCTGAAAGCAGCAAATAAAGTGGAATGAACCTTTCCCCCACAACACTGCCAATAACAGAGTCCCAGTTACAGCTCTCAGGCAGTATTGATTTTATTCTTTCATCACCCTAAGGGTTGCTTCTTTCAGTTTCCAGTTCAATCAGTGACACAGAAACGCTGGCTGCAGCCCCCATTCACCTAGAATCTGAAGCAATAAATGGGTTGTAAAAGGGAGATTTTCAAATCAACAATACAAAGGGGTGGAGAAGAACTATTCTTATATTTCCACCCACACTTCCAGTAAAAATCAACGGGGTGGCCTCTGTGGTCTGTTCCATTCCATTTTTTCAAAACCCTTTTCATATTCATTATCTGTTTCATTAACAGGACATAAATTAACAATTCATTGAAACAATATCCCTTACAAATGGTATGAAAAAGACCTAAATTTTATCTAAAACCTTCCATCATTATGTAAGAGTGGAAATTGGTAATTTGAAATTTATTTTTTTCTTTCTGTACATAAATAAAAGCTTCACATTCCATCTTGAAAAATACTAAGCAAAACGTAAGAATCCAGCACTATCCAAGCAAATCAAGAAAATGCAAGATTTAAACAGGAAAGAGATAATCTGTCTCTTAATATTGTCTCTTAAGAGACCATTTGTCTCTTATTTTCACAGATCAGGTTAAATTATACATCATGGTTTCAAAGTCAGCTCCATACAGAAAACTGAAATGCACCTGGAAATGTAAAAGCTTTTCTGTCTCCTATACCAGAAAAGCCCAAACTCACTGTAGCTGTGACTTGTGACCTAGAACACTGGAAGTAATTCAAGTATTAAAATACAAACTGAAACTGAAAATAGAATCTTGGAGGGAAGTAAAAAAAGGGAAAAAAATTCTAGCACTGGACCACTATAAGACCTACAGAAAAAAAATAAAACCCAACAAGATCCTTTTTGTTTGGCTTCAGATTAAAGCCTCTGCTTTCTTGTGACAGTGTTTTAATGAGGTCTTATGAAAACCTTACCAATAAAATTCCACCAGCAGGTCCTCAAAGCAATGGAATTACTACATATAAAATAACAAACAACAGGTCATAGCAACCTAAAAGTGTGATAAATACAGAGTAGTCACTAGAGAAAAATCACGTCGATTTCAGAGAATCTGTGGATCAGCAGGAACTGGGCAAGGACTCAGCCTGTGTTTGCAAGGGAGAGCACATCTACCTGACTTTCAGGACTCTGCTAATTAAGGCACACACCTTTCATGAAAGCAGCATGAGGCTTAATGACAGGCAGGGCTGGGTGAGCCAACCCACTGACAGCTGTGCCAGGGTACCTTTCAAAGAGCCGATCATGCGAGGACACCACTGCCCCAGGTACTGCTCCAGGTCATCCCAGGCTTTTTTCAGCGTGGCATAGTAGTGGATGTATCTCCCTAAGTCACAGTAGGTGCTGATGAAGATGGCTCTCCAGCCCTGGTTCCTTCGGGCTTTCTCCTCCCTAAGGGGACATGAAGCAAATGTGTTCAAATGGCAGCTTGAGTCTTCTAAACCCAAGGAGTTGGTATTTGCTATTTGGCAGGAATTTTTTTTAAATTTTGGCATAACATTAACCCAGGAACACTCTGTGCCATGTGAAGCTACACAAACTCAATTAATTACAGCATCTATTCAGCAGAAAGTTGGAACAGAATTAGGAAACATTTGGGGTACTTAGGGGAAAATTTAGAAACAATACTCCTTTACACAGAGTGCCTTCTGAACAGAGCTCTGTCTGGTGGTGAAAAGCTAATTCACATCCTTCATTACTCAGCTTTTCTCAGCTATGGAGAAGCTGAGAGTATGAGCTGGATGTAAGATGGACTGAAAATCAGCTGAACAGCATCTCTTAGAAATTCATTTTCATAGGAAAAAAAGCTTAAAACAATCCCGCTTACTCTGAAATGAGCCAGTATTTTTTGCAGTGTCTTTTCCACAGTGGGTCATGGCTTGATAGCTGATTTAATCTTCGATTCAAATAGCAGCAACTATAAATATAAAATCATTACATGTGATTGCAGCAAAACAAATAGGGAGAAATGCTGTATCACACATCACACTTTCATGAAATAAATGCAGAGTTTGAAAATGATTTAGCTGTCCTTTGAGAGCCGTGCTTACAATGGTTAAAGCTCATCATCACAGTTGACTAAGTCATGAACTACTTTCCACACACTTAAGAAACCGGCAGCAATTAAGTACTTTTGTAAAGCAGGTCACCCTGCAGACCCACACCAGAGTAAACAGTGCCTGAAAGATTCCAGCATGACTCCACTCCACCAGTGGAAAGCATTCCAGTAGCACAGGCTACTGTGATTTCAATCCCTTTTTATCTGGATGGTCAGGCTCTGCCTTATCTTTTCCACAGTAAGCTACAGAAACCAAACAGTTTGAGTATTACAAACTTACTTTCCACTTTAAATTGTTTAAAAAACAAACTTTGAAGAAAGTCTCCAAAAGACACCATCAGTTTAGATATGGCAACATCACTTCCTCTGGTAGCTTGTTCTACAGTGCCAAGTCTGTGTTTCAAAGGTTGTGATTAACATCTAAATACCCCAAATGAGGGTACCAAACAAGGTTCCAGTTACTGCTCTTTGGGGTTTTATAAACTGTTTAAATTAGAATTGCATTAGTATCTCAAAATCAACCTCAACAAAATGATTATCCTTTGTTCCCTGACATTACCCTTTCCATTCACATCCCCACAAACAGGAAGACATCCACTTCACACCTAGACATCTGGCTGTGCAAAAATTTCATGATATGGGGATTTTTTTAAATTTTTGGGGGGTGGGGAACTGAAATAACCCAAAGTCAAAAAGCCTTTGTGGAAATCTATTGCATTGGTGTTTATCAATCAAGCCTGTAATTTCTGGAAAGGAGTAAGTCACCACAGCATCACAGGAACATGTGGCTTCACATGTGATAAAAGTGCAATTAAAGCCATTCTCACTAATTACACAAACAAAGGAAAAGTTGGCACATGATCAAATATCTAACGGCCACCATAACAACTGTAACCTATGTTATAGTTTTTGCTTATGCTTAATATCTTTTTTGCTGATATCCTAACAGAATTCTCCCTGACATCCTTATCATTCTTGACTAATATTTATTAGGGGTAATAAAAAAAAACAAAAGCCCGACATTTCTGGTAATATTCTGTTTTCTTCTTATGCTTATTCCTCCCTCTTTGATTAAATACTGTGGTTTCAATCACTGCCAAACCTTGCATTTGACTGCTGAGGTTTTACCCAAAACCACACTTGGATCTTCACTGTATGACTCACAACCTTTCAGCCACTGAGCCCAAGAAGCACCTGCCACTTTAATTCAAGTCTTTTACCTTGAAAAGTCATCCTATTTCGTTTCGTTTGGTTCTCCTCAAACAGTGGAATACATTTACTAGCAACAAGACCACCCTTTGTTTGCCTGCAGAAACACAAGCTTCGGGGAAATACTGATTTCACAAATTTACTTACTGCTTCATTTAGGTACAAACACATAATGGGGGAGAGAAAAACAGATTCACTGAATGGTTTGGGTTGGAAAGGACCTTAAAGATCAACCAGTTCTCCTGCCATAGGCAGGGACACCTTCCACTATCCCAGGCTGCTCCAAACCCCGTCCAGCCTGGCCTTGGTCATTTCCAGGCGTGGGGCAGCCACAGCTTCTCTGGGCAGCCTGTGCCAGGGCCTCTCCACCTTCCCAGTAAAAGAGAACATTTCATTTTGTTAGAAAGACGAAGGTAAAAGGGGGGAAAGCCCGCTGCTGCTGGAAGGGAAGGGTGCTCAGGCCGTGTCCTCCCCTCAGCGCCTCCTCCGGAGCCAGGCAAACCCTTTCCCCGCACAGCCCGCGGAGCTCCGCTCGCCGCGCCCCTGCCGTTCCCCCGGGCCGCCCGTGCCGTCCCCCCGGGCCGCCCGTACCTCACCAGATCCCGGTAGTCGAGGAAGCTGAGGATGAGCAGGAGCGGGTCGGTGGGCAGCAGCTCCAGGCTGAGGGCTGCCGAAAGCTCCACGTCCGGGGGCGCCGCCATCTTGCGAGACGTCCCCAGGACGCACCGCCCATCGCGCCTCCCTCCGCGCCGCCGGGGGCGGGGGCGGCGGGGCCGCGGCGGCCTCGGAGCTGCGCGATCTGCCCTCGGAGCTGCCGAGAACTCCCGAATCTGCCCTCGGAGCTGCCGAGAACTCCCGAATCTGCCCTCGGGGCTGCCGAGAACTCCCGAATCTGCCCTCGGAGCTGCGCGATCTGCCCTCGGAGCTGCCGAGAACTCCCGAATCTGCCCTCGGAGCTGCGCGAACTGCTCTCGGAACTGCCCAGTCTGCCCTCGGAGCTGCCGAGTGTGGCCTCGGAACTCCCAAATCAGCCCTCGGAGCTACCGAATCTGCCCTCGGAACTCCCAAATCAGCCCTCGGAGCTACCGAATCTGCCCTCGGAACTCCCAAATCAGCCCTCGGAGCTACCGAATCTGCCCTCGGAACTCCCAAATCAGCCCTCGGAGCTACCGAATCTGCCCTCGGAACTCCCAAAACAGCTCTCAGAACGCTGAAATCAGCCTTCAGAATTCAGCCCTCGGAATTCCCAAATCAGCCCACAGAACTCGGCCCTGAAAACTCTGAATTCAGCCCTGAGAATTCCCAAATCAGCCCCTCAGAACTCTGAACCACAACTCAGCCCCCAGTACTCGGAGCTCCAAACGTGACTGTCAGAACTCAGTCCTTAGAATTGAAAGCTCAGCTCTCAGAATTTGGCCATCAGAACCCAGCCCTTGGTCTCTTGAAATTCAGTTTATGTGCCACGGGGTTTTGGTCAGGGAATGGTCTGCTCTGCACAAGATCAGCTTCTTAGTGGTCTAAATGAACAATAATAAGTGGGCAAAACTGAGACTGGGAAAATAAACTTACTGAGTTGAATATCATCAAAATAAAAAGAAGTGTTTCATCTTCAGAATCACATTTTACAGGAAAAGAAACACTCAATGTGTCACAGCTGCACAAACAATAGATGCTATTCACCTTCAGTGAGTCAAATATTCTTATATGAAAGAAGGAATTATTTCTTCTGCATGATTTTACGCTAGAAATTCTTCTCTTTTCTTTCTCTTTTTGTCTTCTTCAGGTATCAGTAGGATTTTAATGAAACAATTCATTATCCTAGCAACACCACTCAAATAAGAACTAGAAAGGAACAAGGGGATGGTTTTATGTCTGCACTATTGCTAGCTGTTGAGATTTTTGTCCTTCATAATTTCTGTAATCGTAAAGTTCCCTGTAGAGAAGAAAACACAATGGCAAAAGTATGTTTAAAAACACAATGGCAAAAGTATGTTTAAAATGCTAATAAAAAGATATTACTTGGGTTTGTCCTTGGGTTTGTGGCTGGATAGTTTTGTTTCTAGCACTTGCATAGATCCAAGCTGGTAAGTCAAGGGTTTAGTGGTGAAGATGGAGGTGGAGGAGCTATAGGAGTTAGTTATAAACATTGATTATCACCTCTGGTCAGGCTAGAGGCTCCTCAAGTGCAGAAATGGCTGACATTTTACTTTCCTAATGGATACCCCAAAAATTATTAAAAACCAAAAACATAGTAAAACAAAAATACCTGTTGCTGACACTGAAGAAAAAAATAAAAAGCAGGCAACCAACCGAAGTGAACAGAAACAAAAGCAAACATAAATCCATTTAAAGTTGTAATATTTCAATGTTTTACCCACAGCAGCCTTTGTATCCTCCATCAAATAACTGACAGCTGCAGAAACTGTGACACCAGTAAGTAATTTTCCTAGCTCAGCCTAGACATAAAGATTCTTTTTCACTCTAATAATGGAGCTTAATTTTTCTTCCATTATCACTGGCCATGCAGCCCAAATGGCCAAATAGATCAAAGGTACTCATCAGGCTGGAAACTGCTCAGATTGCTCCACACATCCCGTGTTTAATCTGTGAGAGGTGATGAGGCTTTTAGCATCCTTCATTTATTTTTACTTCTTGAAACTCTAATGAAATGACACACTGGGGATCTTCACCACGGGGCACTGAGTGTCTCTGGAAATTCAGCTAATGTGCTAAGGTTTTGGGGAATGGTCTGCTCTTCACAAGATGAGCTTTTTACTGCTCTAAATGGACAATAGTACATGAGACTGAGGGGAAGAGGCAGCTTGGGGAATTGGTAGCAAGAAAGAAGCTGAGGTCTAGAAAATTTGTGTTGTTATTCTGTTCTTATTGGGTCTGCTCTTTGCTGTAGCAAAGATGCAATAAGGTCAGAGCTTCACAGGAATAACCAGGCAGTGACCTTGTCTTGGAAATCTGATCTTGTAAAATTAACCAGAACACAAGGAGTGACCGTAATAAAGAGCACAGAAGGAGCAGGGCAGGAAAATTCAAAAGGGGAGCTGTATGATCCTGCAGTGACTCTGGTGAATCATACAAACGTACAGACAGTTCAGCAGTCCTTTGAACAGTGGGGGATTTACATATGAACTGAGAACAAATTGCATCTTCAGGCTTCACAAGAGTGAATCTCAGATGAGATGTGAGAGATGACAGGGAGGGAGCAGAGCCAGAACTTCATGGAAATGCCTACGTGAGTAAACTAAGTATTGCACAGGAGCTTGTTGGACATTTTAGTAATAAATGGGATATCTGACAAAATGCATCTTTGAACTGCCTCCTGACACAATGAAACAACAGCTGAAAAAGTCCCTGCCTTGTTACCAGGTAGACCCAGGATAAACCAACAAAACCCCTCCCTAACCTCACAGGGTGGTGAATTAGCCTTGGCAGCTCCACAGTCAAATGAAGTCCAAGAATCTCCAAGAATCAACAAATGGACTTCACCTGGTGCATACAAAGCAACTAGAGTCTGCTCCCAGCTTTCATCCTTCTGGACCATCTCCCACGTGGATGCTTTTGCCTGCATCAGTTGCCTGAGGTTATCAAAAAGCCATGTCCAGTCCTCCCTGCTCTGCATCGAGGCAGCTTCAGGCTTGTCTTTCGTTATTAGCAAATCTTTTTGTCTCAGATTTCTACCTCCAAAACGGGTCTGAAATATTTATGTATGTTTGGAGAGCTTGCAATCCCACTTGGAGAGCAATATTGATAGACTGCCCTTTTTTCCTCAGATCAAAGATTCCATGTTGACACAAACTGATGTAGCCAAGTTTTATTCTTTCACAGCTTTGCTTAGCTCCAAGTTGGTTTTTAATTCATATCATCCTCTCACGTAAATCAAATAGAAGGTACTACTACAAATGGAAACATTACGTTACCTGGGAAAGTACAAAAAACAAAGTTTATTTACTTTAGAGAGCATGGATGGCATAGAAAGGCATAATTCTTGCCTCAGGATTATTTCTAATTTCACACAATTCCAGTGGTTTCGCTGCATGTCGTTCCCAGTGTCATGACATGGTTCATGGCCTAAGGGATGTGTGAAGGACCCTGCTGAAAGGGGCTGCAGGAATATTTCATGACCCTGCTTGCTTTGTGTGGGAGCTCAGGAGATCTTCCTTTACCTGAGGAACATAGAGAATAATGAGACCTCCCTGGAGAAAACTGCTATTGAGTCTTTCCTGACCTGAAAAAAGCCCTACATGTGTATGATTGAGATAGCAGCTCATTTTTCAGCTGCACACACTGTGCTTAGGTCATTAGCTGAGATTGTTAACGAGGCAGGCAGTCGGTCAGGGCTGCAGCCGTGGGGCTTTTTGGCTACCAGCTCCTCGAGCCAGAGCGCATTCATCAGAGCGTGCAACAACAAATGACTGAAGTGCTGAGCTGGATTTGGAGAGGTAGCACACACATAAAAGCCTCCAGAAGCCCTTTGCAATTCCCTTAGTCATCCATTCCCACTGAAAGCCTCTCTTTGGGAGTTTCCAGGAGGCCTGGTGCGACCTTTGGTCGTCCTTTTGGTCAGAGCTCTTATCTGTGTAGTGCAGACCCGTCCTCTTTCTGCTTGCACTCCTCCAGAGCCGTTTTCACGGGATAAACAAGCTGTATTTGCTGATGCACACTTCCTTATCAGCTGGACAGCACGCTTCTCCTGCGTGGTGGGTCACACTGGCTGCTGGGCCAGCTCCAGGAATTCCAGGGCGGCTTCATCATGGCTCGGTAGGTGCTCTCTCACAGCCATGGGCTGCAAAAAAATCACAGCCACCCTTATCTTAGAGCCCACCAGGAGTTTCCCGGTGTTGCAAAGCACCTTTAGGTTGATAATTGTAGGTGTTGGATCTTTTTAATGAGATAGCAACATGATAAGCCCTGGTTTGGGGAGCTGTCACCATGCCAGACTGAAGACTGCTTATTGAAGGAGAATTTCCCTTTTACTGTGTTTCTTTAAAATAGGAGTAAATAAGTAAAGCGTTTTTGTATCTCAAAACCAGCTCACAGCTGAGACAAGATGCAAGATTCATCTGAGGAAAGAAGAAAACCAAAATCCTATGAATTTTTACCAACCAACCCAAGAAGTTACAGACCCAAAGAGGAAACATCTCAGGACTCACATGAAACACAGCTGGTGCAGAGCGACTGTACTACAGGAGTTATTTCTCTTGGGTCATGGCTTTAAAAAGTTATTTCTCTCTCAACACTGCAAATCAACAGCTTTCCATTACCCTGGTCCCTTCCTGTTACAGCATTCCTTGTTGTCTCTCCTCCAGTTCCAGCACCTCCACAGGAATTAACCTTGTTGCAGTCCATTCTCCCTTGGCTACAAGCTTTGCTGCCTTATGCCAAGCTGTAAATGTAACCAGAATAAGGCAGATACAGAGCAGAGGTGATCATGGAGCACTTAGCAAAAGGTGCACTATATTTTTCATAAAAAACCAAAAATGTCTTCACCGAAACATTTTTGAAAAAATCAAAATTTGTCATGAACGGCCTGCTATGGGGCAGGGCTTGTGGCTTAAAATGGGAGCAAGAAATACAATAACACGTTAATTAATGCTTGCAAGGCACTTGAAAATGGCACATGGTGTATGCTCCTGCAAACCACGTTGATTAATTACCACCAGCAATCTGCTGGTTTGTTAGGAACCTTTCCTAGATGTGCCTTCTCATTAGCCTGGTACAAAGCAACCCTCAGCAGGAGGGAACAAGTTCCTTCAAACACGGTTCAACTTTCTGCCAGTTTAATCTTCATCTCACTGACAGACTTCTGAATCTTCATTTAATTATAGTGCCTGAAATGTTTTGTGATAACGTATCTCTATCTCTCTGTTCTGTGTCTTTTTATGTTTTTTTAAGTTGTTGTGGGACAGAGGAATAGATAATTTTTTCCAGTGTCCATTAAAATTCCTTTTGCCTGCAGTGCAGTATGTGCTCCATAAAAGAGATGAACCTGCTGCAAGTGAAATAAGCTGATGCTGCACTGTCTTTTTAGAGCAACAAAAATCTTTATAGATTATTTTCCCGAGTGCCATGAATCTCCTTCAAAGCCTTAAGTCACTGATACCAATTAATAAACTTAATAGTCTCATTTTCAATTCACATTCAGGCCGTACAGAGCGTGTGCTCTGGCAGATGCTTGAAAGCTTTGCCTTTCAGAGATAAAATGTTACCTTGTGTGTGAGGGGGGGTGATTCAGGAGCAGAAAGACCTGTTAAAGTGCAGCACCTGAGGACTCCTTGTTTTCTGAATTTACAGTCTCAGGCTGGCAGTCGTATAAATGAGTGATGCTCTCTGATGTTCTCTTCCAGGCAGGCAACGAAATTGGCAGGGAGTCTTGGGTTTTGTGCTGATGTGTCCAGAATTCAAATAATTTCATTCTCGGCTATAATGACAATTGGAGGCAGAGTATTACCTTGAGAAAAGAGAAGGGAGAGACGGCTTCTGGATCCTGTATTGAATTAACAACCGATTCCCATTTATTCTCTCCGCTGAAAACTCTATTATGCAGGGCTCTTATTGCCCTTATTCAAGGGCAGGGAATTAAAAAAGTGATATCGATGGTAATGCTCTCATCTTCCTGCCATGACACTGAATAATGGGGACAAAGAAGGGGAATCTTGACGGATGATACGCCTTTTAAAATACTGCTGATAGTGAAAACACGGAAAGGACGACACATTTGAGTATCAGCGATGAAGTCGTATTCAGATTTTTGTGCTTTTTGCATAGGACTTTAAATCAGCTTTGCTTTCCTTTTTGCTGTTGTTTTTGGAACATTTTGTTTTCGTGTTTTTGCAGGAGAGAGTCCTTACTATAAGGAACATAATCGAGATGAGGTAAAGTGTTTGCTTACACTAATTCCAAGAGAAATCTGCTCTCTTTCCTCCTGGACTCAGAGAGCAAGCATTGGGAATCTGGCAGGGAAAAGTCCAGCAATAGATTGGTACAATTATTTGGGGAGAGCAAGGCTGCTGCTCAAGTGGAGGCTCTTCTGGCACTTTCCAGTTCAGCTTAATCTCTTTCTGAAGTTTCATGGTCTAAATAAAATTGGTGGTCTTATAAAAAAATGATACCTGCTGTGGACCTTTCCTTTACAAATGCATACATTTAGGTCTAAAAATATATATTTCCCTATGCAAACTAGACCTTACACAAAATAATGAGTGGGTTTGCATTAGGAACTTCTATGGAATAAGAAAGAATGTCTTCATTCTACAAGTGGGTAAATGAGAAGCAAAATACTGAACTACCTTGCCAAAAGTCACTTTCTGAGGTGAGAACAAAACACAGGTCTTGGTCGACTTACTGCAAACCTGCTCTTCCCTGATCTCAGCCCAGATGTAAATGAGCCCCCTTGCTCTAAATTTTCAGTCAAAGTTTTCTGTGAGGTGAAATCATGAAAATCAGCCCTGTTGCAGCTCACACTCTGTGTAAGTGCGACACAACCTGGAGAGCCTGCACCCTACCTCAGCATCCTGGCTACACCCACCAAGCTTTGTAAATAAACTCATTAATGACTTTGGGCTCTGTTTCTAGCTGGACAGAATATTTGCAAGGAGCCACTGTGAATGAAGAGAGCTGACAGCTGTGTTTTCCTTGCCTCTGCTGGCAGGAACTCAGGCTAATAATTACAATTATAACCAGCTGCCTGTGGCCTCCAGAGGTCAGCATATCACTGGAAAATAGCTAAATATCAGCACCCTCAAACTGTATTTTCCAAGTGGTTCTCATTAGGTGTAGTTGCCAATTTCAGTGATAACAAGATTTAAAGGGTTTGTCCCCAACTCTACTTTCTAGCAGTAGCAAGAAAAGAGCTCTCAGAATACGCATTGTAAAATGCAGAACGTTGTCATTGATCAGTGGCTGGGACATCCCCTGGGTGACAAGTTTAGTGAGAATAGCCAAGTAGATATCCACAGCTTTAGGTGCTGTTCCTGATGTGTCAGTAGTGATGGAGTGAGTGGACCTGCCAAGCACCGTCTGGGTGGGTGCCAGACTTGCTCAGCTGTGGGAAAAGCTAGAATTTTTAGTGCCTTTCAACACAACTTGCAGTTGTAGTCCTAGTCTCAGAAAGAATAATGTAGAACCTGAGATGAGAAATAAGAGTTTATCAGAGGCATGCAACAGCTTTCAGGTAAGAAGAAACTTAGCCTATTCACCTCTGGAAAAATCATAGAATATGGAATGGTTTGGGTTGGAAGGGACCTTAAAGATGACTGAAATGAATTCTTTGTAAATACGTTTATTGGCTCTTGTGATGTTATCCTGGACTCCATAATCCAGAGCAAAATCAGGATGAGCTACCTTTCTAAAAGACCCAAATCTTACATGATCTCCATGATCAGATAGACTCAATCTGTTGCAAAACACCCAGCACCAGAACTCATAAACACCAAAGAGCTTTGGTGTCACACAATAGTAATTTCTCCTACAGCATAATCTAATTTCTTAGCATGAAGAGCACAAGATTTACTGAGCCCTTGGTGTTCTCACAGTTGTACTTTGAAACACAATCTGAAGCGGATCCAGCTGTAGACAAAGAGTAGAAACCCTGCTACAAAAGTATAAAATTAATAATACAAACAAAAAAATCCAGCACAACTCAAAAAAAAAAAAGGAAGAACAACACAAATCTTTCATTATTTTTATTAAAGCTGCAGAGTCTTACTACACACAACAAATATTTTATTGATATAATCTAAGTTAATAAAATAGTTGAACAACTCTTTAGATTTATATTTGTATAGAAATGATCTGGGGAACATCTTGTCTTGAGACAGCAGTGCCCAAAAACAACTATTCAGCAGGGTTTTTTAAAAGAAGAGTTTGGGACTAGAAGATGCACTGTTCATTCTCAAAGGAAAAAGAAAAAATCCATGCAAAAATAACTCCCACCCAAAGTGTAAGGCCATGTGGAATGACCACGTGAGGGATGGCTCCTTGCTTCCAGTATTCCTCGTCACACTTCTGTGGGAGCTTGTCATCTAGACTCAGTAATGAAAACAAGACAGAAAGAAAACTGAATTGCACAATCCTAGTCTGCAGGTGACAACGTCATAACATCTCTTTACAGAAGTCCCTACTGTGCTCCAGTTGGGAGGATGGGTTATGGTGCCGTGTCTGTCTGTCCCCAGCTGCCGGCTGATGTCAGTTCGTGTCCGTACTGTGAACACGAGTCAGTCTAGCTACTATTGCTTTGCTCTCCCCCCTTCACCTGGGTGTAGTTTACATTCTACAACATAGCACTGCCTGCCAAGGGCCCACTGCGTGGTGTTTCCCCCCTGTTCCAAAGCCCCACAGCCCAAGGGATGATGTCCTGGGTGCAGCTGGGCCCGGGAGGCGTCTGTCACAGAGCGCCAGGCACGTCCGCGCTAGATCATGCCGTTGATCTTAGTCCACTCGTAGATGTCCTGCTCGCACACGATGTCCGAGTTGATGAGGAGGTACCTGTCCCCCACGCAGAAGTGCTTCTGGCAGGCAGCACACTTGAAGCACTCAAGGTGATAGACCTTGTCCTTCACACGCATGGTCATCTCGTAGGCGCGGATCCGCTTCTCGCAGGAGGCACACAGCCCGTCCTGGCCAAAGAGCCTGCAAGCACACACAGAGGTGAGTGAGCACAGCTCCTGTGCTGCCAGCTGGGAAAAAACACATCTCAAAACAAGAGCACAGCACAGAGTGAGCACAGCTCCTGTGCTGCCAGCTGGGAAAAAACACATCCCAAAACAAGAGCACAGCACAGAGTGAGCACAGCTCCTGTGCTGCCAGCTGGGAAAAAACACATCTCAAAACAAGAGTACAGCACCACATCTCAAAACAAGAGCACAGCACAGAGTGAGCACAGCTCCTGTGCTGACCAGCTGGGCAAAACTAAATCAAAACAAGAGCACAACACTCCTGATCCGTCAGGACCAGTGCTGAGTTAGAGAGAGGTCACGTGGAAAGCTGCCCAGCAAAACTGGAAACTTTGCAACGCCAAAAATTGAAATAGAAAATCCAAGGTCCACACCTTGGATAAAATCACAGCATGGGTTGGGTTGGATGGAAATTTAAAGCCCATCCTGTGCCAGATCCTGCCATGGGCAGGGACACCTTCCACTATCCCAGGTTGCTCCAAGCCCCATCCAGCCTGGCCCTGGACACTTCCAGGGATGGGGCAGCCACAGCTTCTCTGTGCCAGGGCCTCAGCACTATCACAGGGAAAAACTTCTCCCTTAATATCCAATCTAAATCTGCTCATATCTATCAATATAATTGGCTTCCCTGATCAATGACCTTGTCCTGAATTGAAGGAGCAAAGGTTGCCCAGAGCACTCCATAAAGTTGTGCCACATTAACACTTCCACTTCTGTGATGGACAGAAATTATTTTTTGTTAATATTTTTTGCCTTTCTTAAGGTGTTGCTCTGTAATTTATAGAAAGGAGTTGGGATAAGCCATGGTCTAAGGCTCTCTTGCCTTTTGTCTGTGCCTCCACACTGGAAATTCTTTCAAGCATTCCTATATCCATGAAGTCGCTTCTGATGGGTTTCAGAAGGACACGTTCTAAGACCTCCTAGATACCTATGAGACAGTTTTATGCTGTGGACTGTTCTTTAATCCACATGGAGGAACCCTGCTGAGGTCCTCATAATACTGTCTATGAAAAGGAGCCTCTAATGAATGCCCTGCAGAGTTTATTAAGTCAAATCAGTAATAAAGAAGCATGAATATATTGATATTTTATTCTTAAAAGGGACGAACACTACAGGTGATGTATTCATTGAGTTTGAGTTCTGAACTTCCATACTAATTCTGGAAAGAGTTTTTCCACCTCCTACACATCTCCTGCATGTACTGTGCCTGATTTAAATCATCTTCTGAACTGGAAAAAGGATGTCTGGTAAATTAAGAGACCTTTAAGGAGAAAGAACATCATTCCTTTTGTCTACCAGGAGATGTCAGTGTTTACCTCTGCCCGGTGAAAGCAACGCTAAGGTTACACAAAGGTTGCCAAATTTTTCATTAATGAGGGAAGATATTATCTGTTGCATTATTAAATAAATAAAAACGCTGGATTTAACTGCAAGAAAATGCATTAATTGTATTGCTATGCTTCCTGTTGCTTCCATTTTAAGATGAAAAGTATTTGGGAAGTGTAATTAACACCGGATCACTGCTGGATTTACAAGTGGCCCCATTAGCAGAACTCAGTCCTTAATTTCTGCTCAGCAAAATTCCCATCAGCAAAACCCAGGGACAGCATAATTAGGAAGTCCACTGAGATTTTGGTTTCATTTTTATTGGCAGGTAAATTAGTCTTCAGTAAAAAAGCTGGAAAAATACCAAATATCATTATTCTGTACCACAAACCTCCTGACACATTAGGGATCCATTAGAAGAAATGGAACAAACTAGCACAGCAAAGATAATACATTTTAATTGAGAATGTAAAGATCCTTTGTTTTCAATGTTTGTGAAATATCTTAGTCTCCAATTAATCCTTTACTTACAAATTTTGGCAAAACAGGCAGGCAGAGAGTTATTGATGAAAACACCCAGAACAAGTGTATTTGTAGGCTCTGAGTCTTGAAAATGTGCAAAATCAAAATCTTGCTTATTCAGCACTAGGCTCAATAATGCCAAAAACCCAAATGATCTTTCACCTCTTACCTGGGTTTAAACACCTTTAAACTCCAAGGCAATACTGGGAGAAGCAGAAAACGCTTTAAAACCATTCAGGAGAGTCAGTTCATTGCCAGCTCGGTGGGAGATTGCTGGAATTCAGCCCCTTTTCCCAATTTTTGCTTGGCAGAATGCCACACTGACCCTCCACCTGGAGCTGTGGGGTCAGGTCTGTGCAGAATGACAGATGCCAACAAGTCTGAGCCCTAGGAGTTCTTTCTGTATTCTTCACATTATCAAATAATTCTGATTTGTCCACAATGTGTCCACTGCTTTCATTTCCATTAAAAACGCTTTTTTCCCCCAAACTTTTAAAGATTCAGCTATAAACAACTCCAAGTTGTTTATCTAACCAACACAGACAATCTCTACTTTTATCTATAATTTACTGAAGAATCCCAGCAATACTAAAAGCGTCTGCATATGAATCCCAAAAATACAAGGACAGGCTGAGGGAACTGGGGCTGTGCACTCTGGAGAAGGCTCTGGGGAGACCTCAGAGCCCCTTCCAGTGCTTAAAGGGGTTCCAGGAGAGTTGGAGTTGGACTTTGGACAAGGGATGGATGAATGGGACAAGGGCGAATGGCTTTAAAGTGACCGAGGGTGTGTTTAGTTGGGATATTGGGAAGGAATTCTTGCCTGAGGTGAGGCCCTGCACAGGTTGCCCAGAGAAGCTGTGGAAGACCAGGCTGGAGGGGAATTGGAGCAACCTGCCCTAGTGGAAAGTGGCAGAGGGGCTGAAACAAGAGGAGCTCTAAGTTCCCTTTCCAGCCCAAACGATTCCGAGATTCCACGACAGGAGCCCACACTGCGAACCCGAGCTTGCTGCTCCCCCCATTGCCAGGCTTCGAGAGGCATCCCAAATGAATTCCTTATTCCCAGCTGTACTCGGTAAAGGACGGGCAGGAGGGAGGGAGGCTGGGAGGGGTGGGATGCCTACCTGAGATAGTCCCTCCTGCAGAGCTTCCTGCCCAGTTTGTAGTAGAGGCGCCTGCCCACCTCGCCGAGCCGGCAGCCGCACAGGTCGCAGCTCAGGCAGTCTTCGTGCCAGTACTGGTCGATGGCCTTCAGGAAATAGCGGTCCCCAATGTTCTGCTGGCACCCCCCACATGTCAGCAGCGATGGGGGGATCTGCAGCACCTCATCCACCGGCTCCCTGCGGGAACGAGACAAGCGCTGCATCCAGGGAATCCCACCCCGAGAGCATCCACGCGAGGAGGAGGAAAAGCGAAATAAAACCACGAGCTCGGACAGGTTAGGGCAGGGAGGGTGTGCTCCTTTGTGCTCATTGTCACCAGGACTAAGAAAAGCATCCAAGGGGTTTTGCACTTTCTGTTGGGAAATGGAAATTCGGAGACTAAGTTTGACGGTGTAATTTCTCAGAACAGCACAAAATAAACACAACAGCTGGTTCTGTTGCCAAAATGGTTTAAGTCTTGCTGCTGGTTTTAATAAAGCCAGCGTTTTACCTCATGTTGCTGCAGGACTTCTTTTTTCCCATAGCCAAGGACATGAATCCCCTGGGATGGGTCTATACCAACATACCTCAATTATCTGGGATTTACACATCCGTGAGTGAAAGGAGGCACAAATCTTTATTGCGATATTAGCACTGACTCTTTATTTTGTTCCCTTTTCTAAAAAGCTTGGCGATCTAGGATAATTCTGATAAAAGAAGTGAGAATTTTCTTCAAAGCTACTTCCTTGAGGACTCCTGTGTCTTTTCGGGTAATTTCACAACTTGAAAAAAAAAAAACCAAAAAAAACCAACCAGCAAAAAAAACCTTAAAAGAACTGCCTGAACTCAGTTTCGTAATGTTTTGGGCTTCACCCAAATACCAGAGAAGTCAATCAAAAACTGTACTGGATCCATCCCTTAGCACTTGCTTAATTTCAAACCTGTGTCTAGTAGAGTGGACCCCAAACTTTTTCATATTATTGGATTAGTGCTCCAGCACAGAGTCCCCGAGCAATTTGCTTCTGTCATTGTTCTGTCCTCCCCTGGGCTGGTGGGGGCAGAGGAGACCTACACTGATGAAGAAGCTCTGCTCCCAGTTTCCAGCAGGCAACAGGAAAAAAAATTGTATTACTCCTGCTTATTTACTGGATCAGCAGTTTTCTGGGCAAAAATTACTTTCTTCAGCAGGGAGGAACGACCTCTGGTCCAGAACTTCTGGGCTGAGAAAGTGATTCTGCAGTTTTTATTTAGGCAAGCCGAGCCCTGAGATATTATCTGGTTCTATTCTGCTCTGGTTTCTGCCTTCTAAGTTTAAACTGCTGTGCCCTGCAAGCTGTGTCGTAACACCCCTCTCCTGCCAGCTCTCCATCCTGTGAGTTTTCATTAAGATCATGAGGAACTCATGATTAGGCCCTACTTTTTTCCAAAGTTATCCTTTTGGGGCACATACTCCCTTTCCTAACACGTGGGCTCCGTGCTGACAACTTCTGAGAGCTTGCCAGTAGAAAGAAGCACACATCATTATCCTTAATTATCTGTTATTTGAAACTTCGGAGTGTACCCCAAAATATTTCATCTGAGGGGTGTTTGGGAATCCCAAGCCAGGTTTCTCTGAGAGTCCTAAGCTCCGGAACAGCCCAACGGATGTTTATGCAGAACAGCATTCCTGGTTTACGCATTAGGCTTTTGATGTCCATGGATTTCTAAGCCAGCACTTAAGCCACCAGAACACAAGGCAGGTAAATAAATAAAGATTTTAAAAAACTTTGTAGATGAAAGCTGGACATCATTAGTAGCTGGGATTAGCGTTTCTTAAAACACAGCATAAAAGAAATTGTAACATGTAAAACATCGTGGAATGAAGTGATTTAATCCCCAAAAGCAGCGGTTCCCGTGTGCTCACTCCGGGCTCTAAGCGATGGCATTTTTAGTATCTCACAGGAAACAAACCACGAATGACTCAATTTACTGAGAGCGATGTTTTACGCGTTATCTGAAAACGGAGATTTTATAATTTATTTCTTTTTCTCTCTCTCTTATCGCGATCCCATACAAGCCTAAGCGCAGTCAATTAGCACGTTCAAGCTGAAGTGACTCTGGGTCTGTGCTGAGTTGCCATCCCTGGGTGTGCAGCAGGGACGGGACAGCGGGAGCGCAGCCCGGGGGAAAGCCTGGATCTGGACACGGCAGCCAGTCCCTTCCTTGAGTGGGAAATCCAGGGAGGGAAATTCTCATCTCCTACATCCCGTCCATCAAGTCTGTCTACATGCTCTTGGCAGAACACCCAGCCCCCACCAAAGCTTTCTACGAGCTCTTGGAAGTTGCATTATGAAAACGTGGAAGTTGGGCACCCGCAGCTAACAGCCCTGACCTTTCACTGCAGCGAGCTGGGCACATCGGGGACGGGGCAGCGAGGGTCCCTCGGGATGGAAAAACGGAAAGCTTGGGAAGCGGGATGCTCCCTCTCCCGCCGAGCATCCTCACCACCCCGCGGTGGGATGAGCGAGCGGGAGATGCCCTGCCCGGGGGAAATTGCGCCTCTCTGCTCCCGGCTGCTCCTTCCCACAACTTGGGGGGCTCTCCCGAAGCTCCCCAACGCCGTCAGCCCCGCGGTGTCCGGAGCGGAGGAAGGGGCTCGGGGCGGCGGGGGATGCCGCGGAAACTCCGGGGCTGCCGCGAACCCCCCGGGGCTGTCGGGCACACAAAGCCGGCGGCGGCTCCGTCGGGGAGGACGGGGCTGGCACCGGGAGCCTCCCGGCGACCATGGCGAGCGGGGGGACCGGGCAGAAAAAGCGCGCACTTACTCGGAAGGATCGAGGCTTTTCCTCTCGATGGCCGATGACATTGGCAGGGCCGGTTCCTTTGTGGCGTGCCGGTGGTGGGCTCTGCCCCCGCCGCCCCCGCAGAGGCCGTCTGCTCGCGGAGCCTTGTCGCCAGCCGCGCTGCCCCGCCGCCCCGCGATGACATTCACAGGATTTCCTCCTGCAGCACCGAGACAGAGACACACACACGCACGCAGGGGCTGGGGCTGCGCTCCGGCCCCGCACGGCTCCCCCCCCAACCACCCTCCCCCGGCCCCGCACGGCCCCCCCGGCGCTGACCTCCCATCCCCGCCGCGCTCCCCCCGCGCCCCGGCCGGCGGGGCCGCTCCCGCGGCGGGCGGGGGGCGGTGGCTGCGGCCGCCACCGCGGCTCCGCGCCCGGCGCTCAGCGGCTCCGGCTCCGCTCGGGCAGCTCCGCACACGCTCCGCGCCCCGGCGGCAGCGCTGCGAGCGGCGGCGGCCGCATCCCCGCGATTATTATTACTCCGTGGCTCAGCCCCGGCTCTCTGGTTTCATTTCCTTTTTCCTGATCACGATTCAAATACAATAGAAGGAAATCACACTTAAAGAGACAGCTGCCCGTTTCTTAACTGCACTCCTGGGGATTCGGCAATACAAACAGCAGCATCACGACTCGCTGGGTTCCTTAAAGAGACAGAGCGGGGCTCCCCAGAGCCAGGGCTGGGGGCTGCCGAGGCGTTCTCATATTATATTATTATTATTATTCCCTTACTAACGCTGTCTCTGTGCGCAGGCAGGTGGGCGACCTGAGAATGATCCCAAGGGCTGGAAAAAAAAAAAATAAGCGCCTGGTTCCGGATTGTGCCGCCTGCTCAGCTGCACACAGCAGCGGCACTCACCATCCCTCTGCTCGCCCTCTCCTTCTCTGACACCAACATGCACATGCCCACACGCACACATGGGTTTGTACGGCACTCGGAGAGCTGCAGGTAAAGATCCCGAGCATTATTTGTCCACCGGGAGTTCGAACTGGTCAGCTCAGTTGTGTCTCATTTATAGCCCAGGGTGAACATTTGCTTCCAGAAACCCCCCGGGTTCTTGGCAAGCTCTGTAACAAATTTACACCTTGGCACCGTGTGATGCTAATGAGCTATAAAAGCCGGCGAGTACCGAGTATCGATCTGTAATTAATCCAAGAGGGCCAAAGATGGGGAAAGTCTTCCCCGAATATGTCTATTTTCCCTCCCACCCTTCCTCCTCTCCATCAGCGCAGTACATCCCGGAAAGGACTGATTTACAGCGCCGGAGTGAAAACTATTGCAGCAATCCCAGCCTTTGCCAGCCCTGTGGCATCAGACGCTGGCCCTTGCTGGAGGCAGAGTCCTGGATGAGATGAACTGCTTGCCCTGTTAATTCATTTAAAAACAGCAAAGAAATATCTGCAGTAAAGCCCCAGAGAGTAGTAGTAGCAATATTTCGCTTCTATATTAATTCCCAGAAGAGAAATGTATTTGATGTCTATTTTTATGACTACATTCTCCTTTTTTCCAGCTTTTTGGCAGCTGGGGATATAATATCTGCAATACATTAATGAGCCCGATCCAAAGATTAGTAATGTCAGCAGAAGGACTGTTATTCCTTTCAAGGGGCTTTGAACCAAGCTCTTGAAATACTTTAGAGCTATCACTGGTCATTAGGACACATCTTTCTTATTCTTTAAACACATTATCTCCAATGTATTTTAAGCTATTACAGCAGGACAGTCACTCTCATTTCTGTTGAAGGAAAAGGCTCTTTTGTTAGGTTTTCACAGACAGGACTGAATTATATGATGACTATTTAATTTCTGGCGTGTTTACCCTGTGATCAGCAAAGTAAAATAAATGTAAATCTTGCCAGAAGACTGAATAACTAAACTATTGCAAGACTCCAAAAAAACAAAAACCAAAAATAAATCTGCCAGGATCTTCACTTGGTTAAAAAAAGAATCAGAAATTGAATTAAAGGTGGCTCAAAAACATGCAGAAGGACATCAAACGTGTTTAAAAAAACCCAAGACATTTCTATGAGCTTGATTTCTACAATGTCTCAAGGTTTAATAAAATATAAACTCTTAAAATATAAAAGGCAAAATTTCCCTGATGGTTGGGGTACTCATATTCTGATGATCTCCTGATGGAATAATGTGAGCAACTCTATAATGCCAGTAAATGTTCTGATCTCAGAAGCCGTGCACACACTGCAGACGCACTGGCCTGCTGTCTCCCTCTATTTATTTTCCCAAAATTCACAGGAAATTAATATATTTAAGACCTCTGTGCCTTTGTGTATCTAAAAGAGTTCAAAAGTTTTGGTGAGGGACAAAAGTATCAACATTGGCACATAAGGAATTACTTATTTCCTTAGAAAAACAACATCAAAATGAGGAATTACGATACCCAGTGGCCAGAGATTATTGAAAAAAAAAAAAAAGATTTTTTTCAATTCCTTGCTTTGCTCAGACCACCTTAGGTCTGGCTGATAATGAGATATTTCTCTTATTCATAGTTGAGCATGTGCACTGATGGACAGACCAGGAACATTCCCTGCATTGCCAGATCAATCCCTTCACCTGCAGAAAAGCTTTTCTGCATAAAAACAATGGAACAATGTGCAATGTAGAAGCTGAAGAGGATAATTTGTATGTGTTTCATTTTTTCAGTCAGATGCAGAACAAACTTTCCTAGATGAAGTCAGATATTTAAGCACAGAACTCGTGATAGTGCTGGGATCACTCCATGGGCCTGCAAGCACCATCTGTCTCCTTATCTAAAGTAATTGTAATTAAAACTGTGAGATTATTTCTTGATTTCTCTCAGTCCTGTGAAGGAGAGATGCCAGGCAAAGTTGTGAGCACAGAAAAGTGGAAAAAAAGGTGGATTTGCAGCAAAAAGCTCAGCAAGAAGGTCCTCAGAATGCTGACCAAGAGCTGCATCTTCAAATACCTCTGAGGAACAAAGCCATAGACCTTTCTGGGACAATTCCATTTTCATTTATTGGGTTGACATGTAATAAACTCTTGCTCTGGACGGTGAAATTTGGCCTTTGCAGCTGAGGACTTTCTGTCCCACTAGAACAGATGACCAGTAATCAAGAAGGACTTCTTTTTTCTTCACCTTGAGCAAGTCCCTTAATACCTCTTTGCCTCAATTTTCCCATCTGCAAATGTTTACTTTCCTCAGCAGAATTGGCTGTTGATTTACTTTTGCCTCCTGCTGAATAACGTTCCCAAAGACAAAGCATTATTCACTGCTGGAATTGGTGGTGCCGACATTTCCTGCCCAGGCACAAAAAGACCAGCACTATTTTTAGTGAGGGCTTTTCTTTCCATTGTTTCTTTCTCTGTGGAGCTGGATTTTCCAGTGCTCTGTAGCGTGGCTTTTTGTGTGTGTGTGTGTGTGTGTGTGTGTGTGTGTGTGTGCGTGTGTTCATTGATTGAAAATCCTAAGGGATGAGTTTTGGTTTCAATTAACTTTTATTAATAAAGATCATGCCATAGACTAATTATAGGAGCATGGCTGAGGTCAAATCTGCTGTTAGAGACCACATTTAGCATTTGGGGCTTGGAATAATGTGCCATGAATAAGTCAGCTGGACTTTTCTAGATGTTTCTCAGTAAGAATTTAATGTAAAGCTGCATCATTTCTATGAGTGGTGAAACCTAAAGAAACAGCTCAATGTATCTGTTTCCCAAGAAACATCCTCTCTTGCACTCAGGGAGTATTTTCAGCTTGGTTTTGGAAGGCCAAAATATCATCATCACCACTCAGCCTCAGGTTGTTCCTACCTTTATTCCCTTGGTATATCCCAGCTTTATCCCCCCTATAGCTTATGGATACTATTGAGCTATTTCAGGTCACTCTCGTTTAGAGAAGTCTGTGTTCAGTAAGATTAACTTTGCTGCCCTCAATAGCCAGTAATGCTGGTTGCCTAAAAATGCAGTTTATGAAGATTGAAGTCTCTGCATAGATGGAAGAATTAAACCTCAGTGGCAGTGGCCTAGATTTTCTTTTTGTGGGAGAGAAAAGTCAGGACCGTGACTAAAGGTGAACAATTAACACAAAAGGTGGCATAAAGGAATCAGAATTTCTGTAATTTGGGCTGTCTTCTGCTGCTGAACCACCATTTGGTGGTAGAATCACTACTCCACTCCAACCCACCTATTTGCAAGAATCCTCCTCTTTCCCCCCACACACTGGACTGAAGCCTTGACCCGCCAGCCCCTGGGATGAGGCTCTGAAGTAAAGGAAATTTTGGGTTGGTTTGGGTTTTTTGAACCCAAATTTGACACCACAGAACAAGAACCTTGGTCTCTCTTAAAGAACACAGAATATTTGAGGAGGAATTTGGAGGCTGGATCTGGGGGATCTCTAAGGTCCCTTCCAAGTCAAACCATTTTGTGATTCCATATTCCATATAAACCAACTGCTGCCAAGGAGAGGGACTGTGCCACTGGAGAACCAATGCTGTATCAACAGTTACTCATACCACCACAGTGTCATATTAATGGCATGAAGGGCACCACATAATTAAAAAAAAAAAATAGTATTTATTCTCTTTTCATGAACCTGGAAATTTTGTTTCAGCCAGAAAGTTCTGGTCTGATCTGGGTGCTCTCCACAAGGGCTGTTTCGATTTTGTTGTGGTTTGTTTTTTTCTCATATAAAAAAAATCCTCATCATTCTCCTAGTTAGCACATTTTCTAACCTCTCTGAGGACAGAGGTGGATAGAGAGGATAAGGAGTTGTCACTGAGTGATGGCCACATGCACTGACTTGAACACACTTTGGAGGCTTTTGGTGAAGTGTGACTCAGAGAACTTACTTATTGTCCTTCTGACCAAGGACACACTTCTCTTTTTGGGGCTTAACCCTTCCTTTGAACTGGAAGAAAACAAACCAGAACAATAAAAACCACACTCAGGGTGAAGTTTGCCCTGAGTCTGTGAGGTCCAGACGTTAGATAAGGATCCTGATGCATAAAGAGGTCTGGGCAGTTACAAAGTTTTGTTTTGTTTTGCTTTATTTTCTCCCACAAGCAGCAAAGATGAGAGAAAATAAAAAAAAAACACCCAGCCCAGCAACTGTGGTTATAGCCCAGAGAAATCTTCAACTGCAGATCACATCAGGGGTGATGAAAAGTTAGTTACAGGCAGTCAGATGAAGGGATATTTCACTGCAAAAATGTGAAAGGTTCCCCCTCCCCATTTCCTCCCTCTTCTTTTATTGATTTCTCTTGCTGCCTTGCACGCAAGCCAGATCCAATTACTCTGTCATGGTTTTCATAAGGCTACTGCTCTACAGTACAGTCCTTTCAAGTAATTCCCTCTTTTTCCATGGTAAATACTCTCTCCTATGCTGGTGCATGGGAATGACCCCAGTAGGGCACTGGGGAGAGTTTTGACTTTGGCATTAAACATCTCATCCCAACCCATTCATGTCAGGGGAGAGACACATCTGAACCAAAACGGGCTTTGAGCTGGACCCACAAATACTTCCAGTCTAGAAAATAAATGGTGACTTGGGAATGCAATTCCCTCAGGGAAGATTTCAGAGGCAGCCATAGACAACCAGCAACTGTAGCTCAGCTCTCCTTTGTACATATACAGACACAGATATGTGTATATATATATTTATATATTTATGTTGTTGGATTTTTTTACACATTTCTATGTAGTATGTATACAATTATGCATTTGTGAATACAGAGACGCTTGGAGACTTGCAGGTCTTCATCTTGTGCTCCTTTCCAAGCTGTTTCCTAACAAAAGCAGCTTTTCCAGATTACAGTTAACACAATCCTTCATGTTACCACCTGGGAGAGTCACTAGGTAGATTCAATAACCTTGGCACTAACCAGCAATATTACCAGGAAATCTGACATCATTCCAGGAACCCATCAGTCCTCTTGTTCCCCCATGGAACGTTGTTATTTCTGCTCTGAATTCCTTCAACATGCAGTGAAGCAATATTCCCTAATTAAGTGCATTAGGAGGTGGATTTAATAAAGTCTGGTGTCACCTAGTTCACATGGACCAGGGACTCAGCAAGAACTCCTTCTGAGTAGCTGCCCCATCCCATTGCACAGGCAAATCCCTAAAAGAATCCATGGCCTGGGGTCTGTGTAGTCACAGAACCATGGAGTGGTTTGGCTTGGGAGGGACCCTGAAGAACCATCTCCTTCCAACCCCCCTGCCCTGCACAATAAGGTGCTGACACTTCATGTGCAAGCACCATGGACCTTTGGAGAAAACCCAGCCAGAAGAAAAACAAACAGCTCGATTCACTATTGTTCCACCAGCTCCAATTAAAGCTGCAGTGCAGAGGAGCCATGCTCACCTCAGCTTGCAATATCAGCGTTGCTTTCCCAAATTCCCTGTGGAAATGCATCCGACACGTTTCACGCCCTGAGTCTGTCCAAGTTTCACCAGCAGACCTCTGTGCTGGACCACTTCACATCCCCAAATTTGCCTTCCTTCACAGACCTACCTTCTGCTGACGGAATGTCATCACTTGGGAATGCCTGATGCATCCTTTAAATTCCTTCTAATTTTTTTCCTACCTAACAAGGCTCTGTCCCAAGCATGCCAGCCACCTAATTACTAACCTTGACCTTGGGGAAAAAAAAATAAAGCGGCAGAGTGCATTTAATAACAACCTCAGTGAGCTGAGGCAGCTTTACAATTATGTTGCATAATGTAGTCATGAGGAGAGGGTTACCAGGGAGATAATGGTAAACATCAGCCTTAATTCTGTCTGAAAAATAATTGGAGTGGTCTCCCTTTGTGGCTGGGGGAGAGGAGAAAATTGGATGGGTAAATTTCCAGTTACTGCAGATGTTAGGGGAGCATGCTGCACTCCACCACTGAGGGAATTATTAGCTGCCTCTGGATGCCACGGGTATGAGTTGTCTGGCTGCCTCCCCACACACAGGTCTGTGGAGAAGTCTCACTTCAGGGAGAAAAGAGCATTGGCTCCAGCACAACTGGGGTCTCTCCACGCTGCTACTGCATCTCTTTACAGTGCCCCTATCAAAATCATGTTTGTCCGAGTACTCCTCAGCCCTGGCACATTTTTTAAATAGGCAGTCTCTGTGAAGTCCTCTTGCTGCAATCCCCACACCTCTTCTTTCTGCAGCAGACACCTCCAGAGCCCCTGGCTCGCCTCTGGAGCAGCTCCAGAGCTGCCAGCAGGGCCATGTCCCTGCTCTGGCAGGACGTGGGGAGGGAGGGCAGGAGTGTGCCACAGCAGCACAGCTGGGATGCTGAGCGGTTTGCTGCCAGAGCATCCTGTCCTGTCCCACCCCACCTGCTCACCACCATCCACCCACTGCTGAGTCTTCTTCTCTCATCCATGGACCTGGTGCCACTGGGCCAGTCTCAGGTGGAAATAGCCCAGAAGAAGAAGAATATCCACTTTGGAGTGCACTCTTCCCTGGAGCTCTCCTGTCTGGTTTCCAAGCCCCTTTGGGGACCTTTTCACTGATGTCACCATCCAGAAGTTTCAGCTTCTCTTCCTGGTCATCAGGAACAACAACCAAGCCTTGGGAAGCCTGGACATGCTTCCCTGCATTTTCTGTCCCAGCCAGAACCTGCACCTGAGGCGAGGTGCCTCTCGCCCTGCCTGTGCTGCAGCTCTCTCCCAGATATTTTAGGCAGTGAGTCCTTTATTTATATTTAGAGCAGGCATTTAATTCCAAAGCCACAGGGGCTGAGTGCTCTCAGATTAATTTGTGGTTTCAATTCCCCTTTGACTGAGCTGTAGAGTCACCTAAGCACAGTGACAGGTGAGTGCAGCAGCTCCTATCACACACTCCCTATCAGCCAGCCTTCCAGCGACGTCTGAAGGTGGAATTATTCAGCACCCCCTATTAATATTTAAGTGAAGGCAGTGTTACACAGCCAGCTGTGTTTTTCAGTGTGAAGTTTTTGTCAGCTCTGGTGCTGCTCTGCAGTGGATTTGGAGGAGCAGGGGCTGACACAGGAGGTCCTGGCTGCTGGATCCCAGCAGTGCAGCAAGGCAGCACTGGGAGCTCTGGGGGCTCCGGGGTATGGAGAGAGAGAATCAGGAGCAGTGGGCAAACCCATGGTGGGCAAATGGTTTCCAGTGCTTGTGGCTCTCACACCTGCCATCTCCCCTGGTGTGTCGGGGGGGAACGAGATGGTCTCTAATGCCCCTCCCAACCCAAACCATTCCATCTTTCCCTGGAGCTCAAGGACACAGACAGCTCGTTCTGGCAGAGCAGCCAGGCCAGCCACTCCTGATTGCACTCGAGCAATGTGTTCCCTGCTGGAGCTTTCCAGCAGCCCAGCCCAGCCCAGCCCAGCCCAGCCCAGCTCTGCTGGCTGTGAGACCCCAGCCCCGGTGGGCTCGGGGCGCATCCAGCGCCGCGCGCTCCCCCTCGGCTCCTCGGAACATCTCTCTTGATGTCAAGCCACACTTGTTGGCACAAACACATCCTTTAGAGCTGCTTTCTACTACCCAATTAGAAGGCTGTCAGCAGCACGGCCATCACTCCTCCTGCAGCTTCTGACAAGCCTGGACACCGCTATGCTGCTGCTGAAGATTAAAGGAGTCTGTCCTTTGTGTTACCCAGCGGCTGTGTGCCGGCCAGAAACTAATTCCCCTTGCCAGTGGATGTGCATGTGGAACAGCTAATGGGCTCTGCAAGCCTGCCTCCCTTCCTTGTGAACAGGAACACATGCACTAAAGAACTGAGTTGTTTAAAACACATTTCTCCCACCAGGCCGAGAGAGAGTTGCTGTTCCTGAGAGCTGGAGACTCGTGGGGGTGGAGGTGTTCTCAGCACTTACAACAGTTCAGGAATTCTCAATTCTTTTTAATGATTCATTTAGCGGCTCCACACATCCTCTGAGACTGAGGAGCTGGTGGGTGATGCTCTCACCCCCAGACTGCTGGCTCAGAGCCGCTCTGGGCTCTTTGCTGTGAAATGGGTTGAGTGACAATCCCGTACATTAACTTTACCACCCAGCATAAAGATTACTGGGTAGTACAAAAGAAATGTTGCTTTAATCTCCTGCAGCAGCACAGAGGAGTTCGGATTTGTCAGGTGCTGGCAGCAGGAGTGATGGTTTGGTGGGGAGCCTGGCCTCAACAGCATCCCAGGCTGCATCTGAGGCTGCACTTGGCCCATTAACTTCCAAATTCTGGCTGCATTATCTGACTGACGGAATATGTAGAGCTGAAACACAAGTGAAATAATTGATCACCCTTAAATCCCACCAAACTCCCCAAGAAGTGGAACAAGCATATACAGAGTACTTAAAGCCCATAAATTCATTTAGCATTACATAAAGTCCACCTACTTCCACGGGTGTAAATCTGGAGTAATTCCACTGAAGTATAATAAGGTCAGTGGAGTTGACTAGCATTAAACTGGCATCATTGAAAATAATTTTTTAGCTATAAAGAATGAAAGATAAATGCTCTTTGAATTCCTGACCCCACTGTGAAAATGAAATACAAGATGTGGGAACTCTTTGAAACTGATAGAAATGTCTCTGTCTCAGATCTCCCTCTGTTAATCAAAACAAGGCACTGTAATCAGCCCCGATTCTGGGTCTATCTGTAAGGAACAAAGTGAGCTCAGAGAATTAAATCATTTAACACATTATTTCCTTCCTCATTTCAGCGCCGATTGAGCTTCTTGCACAATTTCTGCCCCTCCTGCCCCTGCAGCTGCAGGGCTGCTGCAGGGCAGGACAGTCCCCAACATCCCTGTTGACTGGAGGGATTTTTGCCTTGGGAACTTCCCCTTCAGGCTCAGAGATGTCTTCTCGGCCTTCCTGAGGTTTGAATTCCTATTTCCTTCACTACCTGCTGAGTAGGAAGCTTGGGACAGACCTAAATGGGGAATATTTGCCTGTGCTGTTACACCACCCCAGCAAAATCCTGACTGTGCAGCCACATCTGAGATCTCGGAATAATTTAGGCTGGAAAAACCCTCTAAGACTGTTCCCCCAGCAGTGCCAAGGCCACCACTAAACCGTGTCCCCAAATGCCACATCCACATGGCTTTTAAATCCCTCCAGGGATGGGAACTCCAGCCCTGCCCTGGGCAGCCTGTTCTGGAGAATCTTCTCGAGGAGTTTCTTGCTGCCTTCCTCAGGTGAAACAAAATCCAGTGGTGTTCCTGACAGCAGAGTAGGGCAGAAATGTCAGGCTTTAAGCTTATGTTTGGGGAAAGGCTGAATTATGATTTTTTTTTTTTTTAAAGATAGCACAAGTAGAATCACCAGACTCTTAGAATAGCATTATCTACACTGAATTGATAAACCTTGTTTAGGGTTTTTTAGATTTTAGGTTTGTTTTATAGATTTGCAGTTTCAATTGAAGAAGATTTTTGTCAATTGTTCAGAGAATATTCTAGGGATATTTTTGTTGTTTTATGTAATATGAGATGCAATTAATAATTGCATAACCAGTGGCCTGGGCAGAGGAAAAATATTTTCCAGTTGGCATGAATGCCCTCATATTGCACTGACAATATGAACAATAGGATGGTTTGCAATCTCAGCAACATTTTCTGTGTTTTCTTCCTACCACCCTGTGGCTCTTTCAGAATGAATGATCATTTTTGTAGAATTAATATCTATTTAGGTCATTATTTAGCCATGAAAAAGATACAACTTCAATTTGAAAGGTGGGATTGGCTTGCATCCAGAGGGGAGTGTCCACTGAGATCCTACAGGTATATTCTGCACTGTCGCTTTTCTCTGTTGAAAGTTTTTATCAGGCTTTGTCCAGTAATTGATTTTTTTTTTTCACAACTTTCTGTATTCTTGAGAACTCACCAAAACAATGAGCATGAATTTCTGGCCAGACCAAAATCACCCTTCTCAGGAAAACGTGGGTGGTTGGACTTGACAATCCTAAAGGTCTTTTCCAGCCTGATTCTGTGATTTTTATGATTTTAAAAGCACCCGCTGTAGCTTTCTAACTATTTCTGTTTCCAATAGGCTTCCTGTTAGCTGTGCCTACAGGAAATAAGTGCCCAATAAATAGTCACTGGCTCTTCACTAAAGCACTTTGCATTCCACGGCTGGGAACGAGCGATGATGCTCCATTGACAACTCACTTCCTCCCCGGTGTCGTTTGGGGAAAGTGTCAAGGAGAAAAAACTGCCAGGGAGAGAAATAATAATAAAAGATGGGTGCAGGGCTGGCGGGGTTTCCTGCAGAGCTGCCTGTGCACAGATGGCTTCCTGCGATAGCTCCCGGAGGCTGCAGGGCTCAGCCTGGACAGCAGAAGGCTCTGGGGACACCTCGGAGCCCCTTCCAGTGCCCAAAGGGCTCCAAGAGACTGTGGACAAGAGGGACAGGACAAGGAGGATGGCTTCATGCTGACAAAGGACAGGGTCAGCTGGGATATTGGGCAGAAATCCTTCCCTGCGAGGGGGCTGAGGCACAGGCTGCCCAGGGAAGCTGTGGATGTTCAGTGAGTGGCTCAGAAACAAAAGTTCTGGATGACTCGTAATTCAGTCTATATCTTGCAAGCTTTTCCATTTTATAGGATTCATGGGCTTACAGATTGACAGCAATGTTGGAGATAAAGGAGAATGTCTGAGGGTTTCCTGCCAAAATCAGCAGCAGCAGTCAGCTTATCTCCAGATGTTCCTAGAATCCTGGAATGCTTGGGGTTGGAATGGAGCTTCCAGCCCATCTCATCCCAACCCTCTGCCATGGGCAGGGACACCTTCCATAGCCCAGGCTGTGAACATCTGACAGGACCACTCTTTACCAATACTATTTTCAGCTTTAATAAGTTTGGGGGTTATGAAATTACTTCCTAGGTCAGTGTGGGCGAAGTTTAGTGCCTAGGCTGGAAAAGCTTAGTTGTTTCCTCAGTTACTCCTCTGGTAACTCAGCTGTTGGAACCCAGAAACGTGTGAGTTTTGAGCTTTCTGTGCTTTCTGACACTGACCTCCAGGAGAGCACTGCTTTTGGCTTGAGACCTTGGAGAAAGCTCCTAAATTTGAGTGATGGAGTTATCAGAGGTGTACAGTTAGAATAAAAGTGTGTAATTTCACACGGTGAAGGATTTGGAATTTGGGATTTTTAAAATATAGTAATAGGTATGGGACAAGATGAGGGGTTTTGGGTGTTGTCTCTTTCTGTCCTCTTCCTTCTTCATGCTTTTAGGTAGTAGTTTTTAGTTGGTGCTGCACTGAAGTCACAAGAGTTTAGTTATTAGGTCAAAAGTATAAATAATATAGGTGTTAGATCTTTATTGAACTGTTTAGCTTTAAAAGACCTTGTACCTAGCTAAATTCAGCTCCATTTTACTTGCTTTTAACTGGTAACTAGAAGTGTTGCAGAACTCTGTACTTTAGATAAAATTTAATAAACAGCCAAGTCCGAACATGAGAAATTCATCTCCTTCATGTTTTTAATCCTAACTCTGAGTAAAAACAAAAGAAAATGAAAACAAGCCACTAATTAGGTAGTGCAGTTACCCTGTTTACACTCAGCCCTAGAATTTATCTTGATACTCCTTCAGCAAGTGCATGTTCCATTAACTTTAGGACAAACGTGACGGTGAGTAATGAAAATACTGAAAAGCTTCAAAACTAATCTAAAACCAGGAAATCAACCTTGATTTTCATAGGGGGGGAAAAAAAGCCACAGTCTTGCTGGGTATGGCTCCAGCAAGAAATCTTTGATTCTTTATGAGAGCCTGATTTTTCTTCATTCCAAAGCTTTGTTTTGTGTGAGTATGAATGATTGCATGATTGATTGAGACATGAAGAGACAGAGACAACCTCTTCCAACTTCCTTGGCCAATGTTTACCTCAATCACCTCCTGCCTGCACTGGCTCAAATCTCACCCAACTTACCAAAAACTTGGGGCAGCTGGAATTTCCGGCAGATATCACTAGGCACACATTTATAATAAATCATAACACCCATTTTTTCACTTCCTTTCCCTGAAATTTTTAGTTTTTAAACAAGCTGCCTGTTTCCCTTTAATTACACAGACAAAACTCCACTCCAGCATCCACACTGGACCCTTTTACAGCCACAGTATTTATTGCTAACTGACCCATGGAACCTATTCAGCATATAACCCTCTTTTTTTTTTTCTTTTTGACCACAATCCATTTCCCCCATGTGCATGTTTCTCTGGCTGCCTGTATCTCATCCCATCCCATTAGCTCTTGGTGCTGAATAGCCTGTTCCAGGACATCAAACTTTAATTTAAACAGAAGATGATCAATAAGCTTAGCAAATTGCCTATGGCAACATCAGCAGTTTGAATCAAAGGGTTTTATAGGTAATTTAAAGGGCATCCTCACTCACCCCCACCATGTGGTAGGTACCTATGGCTTGCTTTGCCAAGAACAGCTCAGTTGGCTGAACATGAGGAAGAAGAGCTGGGAAATGGCACAGAGAATCCATTCTGGATTCTTTTGAAAGTGTGTTTTGAAACCACAAAAGACAGGGCATCTCAGGAGGGCAAAAAGAGCTTGACTCTCAAGACTTGTTAAAAACCCCTGACAAATCAGAGCTTAAAATCAATATCAGCACTGAAGAAACAGAGATCTAAAAAGAAAACACACACACTCATCAGTCCAACCCTCCTCTGTGGTGCTGGAGCTTGGGACCACCATGCTTTCACCTGGGGGAGGAGAAACCATCATTTAATCTTTCCCTAAAATCTCTGCAGTTTGATTTCCAGACATGAGGGCAGCCTTTGGTCTGACACCTGCCATCACAGAATGACAGAATGGTTTAGATTTGAAGGGACCTTAAAGACCACGACCTTAAAAACCATCTTATTCCAGCCTCCCTGCCATGGGACACCTTCTACTCTCCCAGGTTGCTCCAAGCCCTGTCCATCCTGGCCTTGGACATTTCCAGGAATGGGGAAACCATCCTGTTTCAGCATCTCTATGAACCTGTGCCAGAGCCTTACCACCCTCACAGGGAAGAATTTCTCCCTCATATCTAAACTCACCCTCTCTCATTTTAAAACCATTCCCTCTTCTCCCATCACTCCATGATAAAAAGATGATCTTCTTCAGGATCCTTGAAATCTTGTGGTAGGAAAGGGAATTTTTTGGGTCCAGCAGCAAATGTGTCTGGCCTGTTTCAGACACACAAACATTATTTAGGAGCACGAGGGGCCCAGAAAGCCCTTGTGAGAGGGGATATATGGCTCTAAAGGCACTTAGCTCCTAGCTGGCTCCGGGTCGGAAATTACACAATGGATGTTGAAATGTTGGCTTGTTGAAAAGTTGTCATTCGAGTAATGGATGCTTTATTTCCTGTTTTTGCTGAAAGCTAAAGCGAAACATAATTAGCAAGCGAGAAAGCAACCTTGGCAGCCAAACAAAAAAAGCACATTTTGGGCGCCTGAGCCAATTAAAATTGTTTATGTAGCTCACGAACAATATTTTCCTCCAAATGATTAAAACAGAGAATTCATCATAACACAGCCAGGCCTGGTGCTCCCAGCCCTGCTCCTGTGCCAGGCTGCCAGCTCCCAAGGATGGACTGAGGGCACGCTGTGATGTCCAGGATGCTTTTAGGGATCAAAGAGAAAAGGCTTGTGACTGGAAAGGGAATGCTCAGCTTCCGTTTCTTTTGGGTTTGGGATAATCCTGCACATAGGAGAACTTTAATTTGCCTTGGAGATTGGAATGCCTATTAATTATAAATTTTAAATCTCCTTTTTTAGCCCCTTTTCCTCTCTAAAATCAGAGTTGAAGAACCCTCCACTGTTCTTTTTAATACTTGAATCCATGCCCCGCTTGATTCTCACGTGGATGCCCAGAGATTGTTTCTGATGATGTAAGGTCTGGCTTCTCTTCTTGCTACATGAGAAAATAATCCTTTAGGAAAGAAACAGTGGATGGACAAATATTTCTGCTCTTTAGGATGATGCCCATCTGCTCCCCTTGTAACAAACCATTGTGCTTTCCATGTGAATTCTCAGCTTTCATTCCTGGAGGTGAGGTCTTTTTATGTGAAATATTTTAGTGTGTTTTTATGAATTGGCCCATTTAAATGTTTTGCTTGCTTCTGAAGCAAAAGTACATCTGGTTGTGAAAATTATCACCCCCCTTCAGTAAAAATTATACATGTCCTGAAATAAAAAACAAAAGGGAATGGGTTGATACAGAGGAGGAACAATTTCTCTCACCAAGCAATAAAGATTAAGTGCATGCACTCGCCAAATTAGTGCCGTGTCTAGACATGCCCAAAGTTGTGTTTTTCTGTAAATTTGTTTTGCTTGTAACTTTTGTTTTTGCTTGCTGCCTATTTCTGGCTATGCTTGGTGTGTGTGTGTGTTTATGTCACCGAGCATCCCCTGCTTTGTTCCGAGATGTTCAGGAGGAAAAAGGGATTGGGTGTGACGTGCCCTGGGAATGTTCTCCAAACAAAGCACTGGGTGGGTGTTCTGGCTGTTTGGACTTGCCCTTGGTGCAAAGTCGAGAGCACTTTGTGAGTGGACTCATGGATGGAAGCTGCCAGGAGCAGAAATCCTGGGCTCAGGCTCTGATCCCTACTGGGATGAAGGGATAAAAAGGCTCCTTGTTATTTACAGTGCAGAAGTTCTTGTGCTTAAACACAAGTCATGGATCTGTAATCCCGGAATGGTTTGGGCTGGAAAGGACCTTAAAGCTCGTCTTGGCCAACCCCCCGCAGTCAGCAGGGACATCTTCAACTCGACCAGGCTGTTTGTTCAGAGTCCATCCAACCTTGCACTGGGTGTTTCCAGGGATGGGGCATCCTCCACCTCTCTGGGCAACCTGTGCCAGTGCCTCACTACCCACTCTGGGAAAAGCCCATAAATACACAAACCTGGTGAGGGGAAGAATTAACCACATGACCAGAAACAACAAAAAGACAAGAACTTCCTGGTGAGAGTCACTGTGGAGGACACCAGGCACTACTGGAGCCATCGTGGAACTTTTGCAGGCACACCAGCACGGGTGATATTTAATAGTTTCACTTTGTAAGAGTGCTGAGCATAAAGTTAGTAACAAAACATGATGTGCATGGTCTTACCTGATCAAACAAGATATTGTTTTCCATGAAACGTTTTAGCCCTGAGTGGATTTTCTTTGACAAATGCTTCTCACTGAAACCATCTGTGATGGGGTAGAGAAAGGAGCAGCCTGGTAAGGCCATGATATCCTACAACCCACTCAGAATGAAACAATTGCTTCTCTCAAAGGCAATGATTTGGTCAAATCATTGCTATTGTGAAGTTGTGGGTTTGGTGCTGCTGTCATTGTGGCATTAATACACTGAGAAATTCAGATAGTTTATCAGCATCCATTAAGGAATGGGAGGAAATTAGGACAAAAGCCTGTTGTTTATTCAAGGTTGTGTTTTATTTATCCTCTGGCTTTTAAAAGCCTCTTATTTTATGTGCCTTCTGGGCACACAGGCTTTACTTTAAAAACATCACCACTAAAACAAACAACCAAACTGACAAAAGTCGTTTCGGGGAGAGCAGCTGAGATGTAAAAGCAGCTCAGCACTTGAAGTACCCCTTGAGGTAAAAACTGCTGAGGTCTGAAGGACCATGACCCCTGGATCAGACCAAATGGGGAAATCGTGACTCCTGGCAGAGCAGATGTTCCTGCTCGGGCTCTTCAGACTTTTATCTGTGAGTTCTGAGCAGCCCAGGCCCCTGGAGGGAGGTTGGGAGGTTGGGGGGGATGTGATCACATCCCTGAGTGTCCAGACTCCAACTCATCCAGGGGCTCCATTAAGCACTGAGGACTTCCATGTCTAATAGAGGGGGGAAAAACAGACAGGAAAAGCAGAGACCAAAGGACAAATATTTCTTTTTCTGGGGACATATGATAAGCACAAAACGTTGGGACCTTTCATGCTGATACCAACTGATTTTCCAGCCTCTTCTCTGACAGCTCAAGGTTCACATATTGTCCTTTTTGCTACCCATGGTTAAACTCACCAAACAGCAAAATATTGAAACATTCCAGAATGGTCTATTGACAGAATATTTTGTTTTCTGCTTTGTTCCTTCCTTTCCTCACCCATGGGGGATTGTCAGCAGCTCTGTGCTGAGGGCAGACTCAGCTGAGCAGGAAGAGCTGTTAAAATGCTCCTCCAGGAGAATTTGTTCTCACAGATTTCACAGCTTCTCCTTCACCACCACCCCATGTCCCCTGACCACCTGACCAGGGTGGGACCCTGAAATCCTCACCTGTGGTGCAGCAATATGGGAAATCCTTTCTGACCTGCCTTCCCTTTGCTCCCTGGCCATCTCTTCCAGTTGGATTCTGTGTTATTACCAAATTCACTGTTTCTGTTTCCTTCTGTAGCACATGCTGAGCTCTGTCACCCAGATGTAAGTGCTGTGCACCCTGTGGGTGTGTTCATGGATGGATGGATGGATGGATGGATGTCCTGCTCAATGAAATTATATTGATGCAGCTCCAGATGAATGAAATTAATTCATCTTGCCACTTTGGACAGAGTTAAAAGGCCATTATGGTGAGTAGCTGTGTAATAGAACCAATGTTATACCCACCACTGCTCCTGTGTGTACTCACATGTGCTGGGGAACACTTATTTTTAGAAAGAATTTCCAAGGGAGGTAACCTGAATGGGAATAAAGAGCAGGAAGGGAGTCACCCAAGGATCTTCATCATTTTTCTATTCTAGGGCAGTTCTTCCCCCTTGACTAACACTGCTCCCACACTGGGGGGGGGGGGCACTCAGGGAAGGAAGGGATGGCACCAGTCTGCAAAATTTGGGAGGACGGCCTCCCCTGCCCCGTCCTTGCACACACCAAGGGGTTTTTATGTCCTGTTGAGGAAACACAGCAATGTTTGGAGAAGCCAAACAGGGAGGCAAAGAGGAACCAGGGCTCTTTTAAAACACTTTGGCTACCAAAAAAAAAAAAAAAAAAAAGTCCCGGGCTGCTTTTTTCTGTGCTTGGCGGGGAGGGAGCAGCAGCCAATTGCATTATAGCACTGCTGATTACTTATGATTCCCTTCCTGTGAGGACAGGCCCTGATGTGTTGTTTTTTGATAACACTGGCTCCTTTAGAGCAATAACCCTGGTACAGTTTCCTGCCTAATCGGAGAGCAATTACTGTACCTCAAAAGGGAAAACGTTGAGAAGGGCCCAGGCTGAGCTCAGAAATGATAACAGGAACATTTTCTTGCTGAGCCCTGCTTAGACTCGAGCTCCTTTGAGCATCTCCCATGGCAATACGTGACAAAAATCAAAGAGAAAGGGAAGGCTGAGGGCTGTTCTTGTCTACCATGTTCCACTAGGATCAGATCCCCTGGTGCTTGCGTGGTTGGGAAGAGTTGATGCCCATCAGTTGTGAGAGGACATGGAATCTTTTCCCTCTAGGCCCTTACTCTGGATTTTCTGTAGTTTAGGAGTGAACAGTTTTGCTATTGCTGATTTCTGACCTGTGTTAATTGACCTGATGGCCTTGGCCCGGTGGTCACTGGTGACCATGCCCAGAAGGAGAAGGCTGCATTGCCATGGTTTGCAGAGCTGTTATTGCCCTTTAGCAAATTAATTTGCCAAACCTCTATGGGAACAAAAATCCAAATTTTAAGGGGCTGACAGGTTATTCCAGCAGAGTGGTGTAGCCAAAGACAGTGGTTTTAAAAAAGGACTGGCAAATGAAATATTTTGGGGGGAAAAAAGAAGTTTCTGCTTGGACTGCTGGCATATTTCTGGTGCTCCAGTGCTTTCTTTAGGACTCATGGCCTCGGGCATTTCCACCTAAGGCTGAGGCTTTGGACCTCCTCTGTGGAGGAGGCTACAAAGGGTGTGTGCCTGTGGCAGAGAAGCGCTATCACCCTGGAGTGGAGCAGGGAGAGGAAATGACTCAGTCATCAAAAGGCTCTCCTTCCTCAGGGAACTGTCCTTAATCAGTATTATCCCGTTACAATAATACCATTTCAGAAGGACTGGGAACCAGAGCACTTGCGTAGCCATGTAAACTGCTTCCTGTATTTGCCAAACAAAACAGCATTCAGCAATTAATAGAATTTAGCTATTAGTGCTGCCATGATAAAACAACAACCCTGGCTGTTCATCCTTCAAAACGTTTGGTGCAATTCCTCCCCCAGGAAAAGTCCTTTTCTTTTAGCTCGGTGTTACCTGCTGCTACAGGAGAGAATAAATAAGAATAAACAAGATTTGTGGCATTTTGCTTGGCTGAAAGTGTCATAGCTATGGAAATTGTCCTCATTACCCTTGCAAGAGCCACTGCAAAGCTTCCTCCTGGGATGCCCTGATTAGTCATTGCTTTAGTATTAAGCTGGGATACTTTGTGCTGCTTGCCAGGGATCCTGTGCAATCTCTACCTTTGGTTCATGATAATAGGCAGCTCCCAAAATTGGCAGTGGAGGATGAAGCGGTGGGTCCTTGGGAGCCCGGGGACCAGGAGCAGTGCAGAGCCTCCTCTCACCCTAATTAACTGTGATTAGACACAGCCACAGCTGGGCACCAGCTCGGCAACAAATGGCCCCTTTTGTTCTCCTTGGATGTGACAGGAGAGCAGCTCAAGGAAAGGCCACTTGTGACCAGCCCTGGCCATCAGTCACACACCTCGAGGACAACTTCCACCCCATCCCAGAAGGGTTCAGGCAGGAATCATTCAGCTCCAGGGCAGGGACACCTCCCACTGTGCTCCAAGCCCCTTCCAACCTGGCCTTGGACACTTCCAGGGATGGGGCATCCACAGCTTCTCAACCTGTGCCAAGGCCTCAGCACCTCACAGGGAATGGTCACACCACCCTCCCCAATATCCAATTTTAACTCACCCTCTCCCATTTTGAAACCATTCCCCCTTCTCCCATCATTCCACACCCTTGCTCAAAGTCCCACTCTGAAAAACATGAATGAAAAGCATCCTTGCATGAGTTAATTTGGATGTGAAAAATTGACATATTTTCAAATATGTAAAGGAATCACCATTGACATGTGAAAAACCTACCGAGTGAAACTTGAAAGCTGCCTTTTTTTCTTCTGACAATGCAAAAAAAAAAAAAAAAAAAAGAATATATTGCTCAGTGAGTGATTTGACAAAAAAAGAATCATTCAGGATGTCCAGTTACCCAGGACCAGTGTGGGCTTTACTCCTGAGAATGAATTAGCTGATAACCAAACACACTCGGCATGGGCATTTCCACGTCCTTTGCTTTTATTTGCAAATGCACAAGGATTAGAATAAGGATAGAGTAGAGGAAGAGAATGTGGCTCTTTGATTTTCTTGGAAATGTGGGCTACAAACTTTTTGCATCTGCCTCCACTGGTTTCTGGTTATGATAAAGATTGAGCACTGGGTCTTCTCATCACAAGGATTGGTCAGAAAAAGACTTTCCTTGAAGTATTCTGTATGTGTGCTAAGCAAAAAAAAACCAAAAAACACAACACACTCAGTGTCTGAATTCAAACTGCAGAGCAAAAGGAGAGAGAGAGATGGTACCAACGTACCCCATGTGAGACATGACTAATCACAAGGAGTGACAAAAATAAATCATTTTCATAGAACTGCCAGTGAGGGGTCAGAGCTCCTGCTGAGGCACCACCCTTTACCTGACTTTGAGTCAGAACTCGACAGAAACAGAGGTTAAAATTCTTCTCTGCATTGGATAAGGTGGCTTGGGAATGCAGTAATGGATTTTTGGGAGCATTTGGGACTGCCTAAATCACTGAAAACAAAGAGTTCTTTCCTCTGGCTGTCTGTTGGAAAATAAAACTTATTTGGGGAGAAGGAATTGTCTTTGAAGGACTCAGGAGATGTTAACTCAGCTCTTGGCTGTGCCAGGGGTTCCCAGGGTATTCTTGGGAAGACTGCCTTGTGTGCCTCTGGAAGTTCTCCACTTGCACAGTCAAATGATGCTGCTTCCTTCCCAGCTCCTTCTGCCTGCCTCATCCTTGGGAATTGTTTGTGTAGGATCCATCCCAGACCTGTGTTTGCACACCATCCATCACACTGCAGTCCCAGCTGAGCTGGGGTCACAAAGGACACTGGAATGAATGATTTGGTGGGAAGAACAGCAATTAGGAAATAGTATTTATAAAGTGAGCAGTTCAACCAGACAAAAACATTGGAATATTTTGTACTGCTCTAAGATTAATTTTAAATCCTTTTGGGCTCACTTGCTGTGCTGGAGATAAAAAATAAGAGACAAATTAAACTGAAGGAGGAGAGATTTTGGTCAGAAGTTAGGAAGGAATTGTTCCCTGTGAGGGTGCTGAGGCCCTGGCACAGGTTGCCCAGAGCAGCTGTGGCTGCCTCATCCCTGGAAGTGTTCCAGGCCAGGCTGGATGGGGCTTGGAGCAGCCTGGGATAGTGGAAGGTGTCCCTGCCCATGGCAGGAGGTGGGAATGGGATGAGCTTTAAAGTCCCTTCCAACCCAAAGCAGTCAATGCCTCCATTAGCCATAAACCTGTAGGGCACATCTCTCATTTCTACGCAGAATTTCTACATTGTCCAAAGAATCGAAGTCCTCAACCTCCTTCACACAGCTTCTGAGTCAGTAATTAACAACAGCAGTGCCAGCAAGCCTGGGAGGTTGTTCCTAACAAGCAGCAAACACATTTTAAGTGAACAGTGACATTTTGGGAGAGCTGTTTGAACAGATTCTCCTTCTTCATTAGAGTATCAGAAATAACATCCTTATTTCTGCATCTCTCACCATTCTCCCCTATTTAGTTTCACCAGCCTAATTGGGATAGGAGCCCTTTTTCCCCTCTGAATTTCCTATCCACACATCCCATAGATACATTATGGTCCATAATAAATCCTGAGAAACAGAGATCCAAGTGTCTTAATGTCTGCAGTCACCCAAGGCAGATTTGCTTTGTTTATTATGGCAGCTGATCAGGAAAATCTTCTTTCAAGATAATAATGTTACCTCAGAAAGAGCTAAGGCACAATAAATCAAAGAAACCTTGGCAATACAAAGGGGGGAAAAAATAGTTGGCATGCTTGGGTAAAAGATACAAGCCCAGGTGGGTAACTATTGCACCAAGCATGATAGAAAGCCAATCTTTCCTGGGAGCAAAATGATGTTTGGCAGGAGAGCAACAGAGGAAAAAAATAACATTTTTCCAGCTTTATTGGCAAAGATTACAAAGGGTCAGATCCATCATGCCTTTGTTAGACCAAGTCCATGGAGACTTTCCTTGACACAACCAGATCTATCAAAAGGGGAAGAAAACACAGTTAGCAGCCAGCACTAAGGGATTCTTGTCAGGTTCCCCCAAATTACTTGGAAAATATCTTTCCTTCAATTCTAGACTTGTCCCTGGGTATTAAACATCTGCTCAATTGTAGAAATACTTGAAAGATTACTGGGAGATAAAACTGAGAATAAAATAAAAGGGTTTCCAGTGCAGGCTGATAACGTGTACACACATCCAGCAGAACAGATCTCCTCCCTGTGGTCTGTGACACAGCAGGGAAGGGATTTGGGTGACATTTGTCACCTGGACCATGATCCCACTCCTCCCTTGTTCCTGAATTTCTTCATACATCTATACTCATCCATGATTTTATGATATACCATCACAGCAGTCTGCAGAGGCTTCAGTTCTCAGATGTTCACCTATCATATCAGCCACAAAAAAACAGCTGCTGGCCCAAAACATTTGCAGATGAGAACCTAGTCCTAAAAAACTCTCCAAAAAGTGCAAAAATTTGGGTGGAACTCATTGAACTGTGTAAAATCTCTTGGATATTTATGTGCCTCAGTGGTTCCAGGTCAGCAGCACACCAAGAAGCAGAACATCATGTATTCAAAATTGATATTTCAGAGAATTTCCATGGTGGGATATTTAAGCAAGGTAAAACCTATGTTGTGGATTAGCACAGAGGGACTGGGCCATGTCACTGGGAAGATGGGATGGCTGCTTGCCCACCAGCCATCCAAACTAGCCCCCTCGAGGGCTGTGGGCACCGGGGAGGCTGGGGGCTCCCAGAGGATGGATGGTTGCTGTTCCCACTGGATCCCAGCCCTTGAAAGCTGGGAGGAAATCAGCTCTGTGCCTGGCATTCCCTTGAGGTCCTTCCTCAGAGGGTAAAAACCTTTTGAAGAGGGATGGTGGGAGGATGAAAAGATATTTCTGGCACACCCCTGACTGCTGAAGGAAACTGCTGGAAGGCAACTTGGTCTCCTGAAGACGTACTGACAGAAATCCCTAGAAATGAGCAATTCTGCTGGCCCAGAGCCGCCGTCCCCACCTGAGCCATCCCCCTCTGGAGGCGTGAGCTGCAGAACGGTGTCCCGTGTGTCCCTGCAGGAGCGGACAGAGCGGGGCAGGAGAGGCGGGAGGAGCGCAGCCCGGGCACATGCTGCGCTGCTCCCCTGCACGGAGATGATAATGAGGGCACGGCTATCCCTCCTCGCACACATCCCGGCCCCTCGGAGCAGGAGGAAAGGGAAGGGAAAGGCCGTGTGGTCAGGGCGAGCCCCCCGCCCCTGAGCCGCCCTTATCGGGGTGCCCAGAGGCACAGACAGCCCTTCCACAGGGGCGTGTAAAGCGCCCTGCACTGCGATAGCAACGGCACCAACCGAGAAATACCCTCTGGAAAGAACCAAAAACAAACACTTCTGCTGCTGATTTTATTCCCTGCTCCCATTTTTTTTCTTTAAAACCATCCTGAAGGCACCTCTCTGGTTTTTTTTTCTCGTACACCCTCCCATCGCACATCGCATTATGTGTCACATATATTTCACACTGACAGGAGAAAAGGGAAGTGTACAAAATGTCCTGAGCTCTGGGAAACCCAAATCCTTGCTCAGCAAGTGCTGATCACATCCACCTCAGAGCTGCAGGGGCTCAGACTTTACCCAAAGCATGGATATCATAAATTAGGGCTTCACAGGAGGGAGAGCTCTAAAAAGGAAAATATGGGTGGGGGAAGACAAGGGGAAAATAAAAATGAAGGTATGTGAAGGGACACAGTGGAGAGAAAAGCCATGAGATGCTGTATTTAATTACAGTCCAAAATGCAGCTGGAACAGAAAGAAGCCGCATGGTTTGCTGTCGCAGGAGGAATGGAGAGCATCTGCTTTTGTCATTAACCCTGTTTATAGAAACAATAAACAGAAGGACTTTAAAGATCAGGTTTTAAATATCTAATATATCTATCAATTAAAAATTTGTGTTTTGTTCTGTTGTTTTGGGGGTTTTTTGCCCATAAAAGGCATGTTAGAATGCCAATGGGTGGGTTTAAATTGAATATTGGGCAGAAATTCTTCCCTATGAGGGTGGTGAGATCTTGGCACAGGTTACCCTGAAAAGCTGTGGATCCCTCAAAGTGTCCAAGGCCAGGCTGGACGGGACTTGGAACAACCTGGGATAGTGGGAGGTGTCCCTGTCTGTGGCAGGGGCAGAATGATATGACTTTTAAGTCCCTTCCAACCCAAAACTTTCTGTGATTCCGTGATCCTGTGACCCTGTGGTTGCATCTTAAACTTGAAGGATCAGACCCAGCACATCTTTGTGTATGAAAAGCTCCACAACACCTTGCAAGAATAGACTTGTCAGGCTGTGAGGTGGTGCTGAATCCATATTTAACCGGATCAGAGGAACACCAGAGCAGAGCATCAGTTAAAAACAAGAAAGGCTGCGGAACACGTACAAAAATAACACCACTACAAACAGGTGTGGGAGTGAGAGACTCACAGGTGCCTGGCTGAAGGCAATCCTTGCCTCAATCCTGGCAAAAGGTGACTCTGCTGATCAAAATAATTATGGAGGTGAAAGTTTATTGCCAGTACAGAGGGAAAAAAAAACTGCAGCAGATCAGAGCCAATTTTAGAGGGAGTGGTGAGAGAAAAGCAGCGTGGCTTCAGATCAGAATGAAGGGGCATCAATCAGATATGCAGATTTTTGCAGTTTAAGCGGGGGGAAATAAGGAAGAACAGGGTTTAAAAGTGCTTGTTATTTTCCTTGATGCTATAAAGGCATTTTATTTGGAGGGAGCCATTAGAGAACGCAGCAAAAACGATAGAGCACTCCAGACAAGCACATTGGGAGGACAAATGTTGGGAACTCCTGCAGTGCTGCAGGAATTGGGGAAAATTAAGCAACTGGTTCAATCCAAGCCTGATATGAAACAAAGAACTAGGAATGTTCCAGCATTTCCATCGTGCACTTCCAATGGACATTAGGGTGGTAAATGAGTGGGAGCATGTGACAGTGGAAGATCAAAACTTCACATTATGCAAATGGCATTGCAGAATTGCCAGAGAAATGAGGTAACGTTGGTTCTCTTTGCTAACTGGCAAAATTGCTGCAGTCATCTTGAGGTTTAAAATCTGTTGGGAAGACAGAGAAAGTGTTTCTGCCTTGGAAAGAACAGGGATTTTTGTATAAATATGCCCAGGGAATTTAATTGGTGCTAACAAAAAGTAGGAAAGAAGTACAAAGATTTGCTTAGCCAAGAACTTAATACATGAAAGCATCAATGTGCTGAAAGGGAGCACTAACACTCTATAAGCTCTTACTAAATACATGCTGTACACATCAATTTTATCTTTAAGGGACCTGGATGAGGGAACAGCAAAGACATTCTTGCACCCACACATGGCTGAATGGATCCCCCAGCCCCATGGCTGGACCTTCCTGCTGGGAATAGGACTGCCAGGAATTTGTCAAAGCTCTAGACAAGGGTGTTACACAACTCCTGTGCCTTCAGAAAAAAAAAAAAAAAAAGCCAGGAAAGAAGACATATTAAAGTCTCTGTCTTGGCCAAATTCCAACTCAATTAATTACAACCCTCCTTTTAACATTCCCCCTGAAGTTTCAGCAGGATAATACATCCTTCCATGCATGTCCTGTGAGGCTGGAGGAGGCAGAGCCAGCCACAGAGCCACCGATGGATACCACGGGTGCTGCACACAGCCCTGGGTCAGGTCAGGACTGGGGAAAATGGGAAGTGTGAAGGTGATGAAACCATAGAAAACCAGCAGCAGTCAGTTTGCTGTAAATCTTCCTGCTGGCCAATTTAATTTTTTGGTAAATGTGCTGACACCTCGCTTCTGCCTTCAAGTGGGGAAAAGACAGGAGAGCAGTGCAGGAGTGAGAATTCCTGAAGGGAAAACTAGCTTTGGGTTCCTCAACATCATTATTAACAAGACTCCAGCAGAAATCTTGGGTTTTTTTTACTTGTAACAATGACTTGTATTCACTTCTCACCCTGACTCCAGGGATTATAAGGCTAAAAACCCCTTTGGAAGCTGCACTCTAAAGGGGAAGGACAAAGTGCAGCAGTGAAGGGCTCCACAGATTTTTTAATTCTCTGTGGAGGTCCCAGGGGTAATCTTAAGATTATGGAATGGTTTGGCTTGAAGGGATCTTAAAGAACATCTTGTTCCAGTCTCTCTGGGCAGGGACACCTCCCACTATCCCAGGTTTCTCCAAGCCCCGTCCAGCCTGGCCTTGGGCACTTCCAGGGATGGGGCAGCCACAGCTTCTCTGAGCATCCTGCTCCAGTTTTAGCCAAAACACTTCATAGGATGAAGAATTTTACAAATAATTTAAAATGTTATCAGCACTGAGTTAATAAAATGGCACTGCTTATTCATCCTTGGAATATGTAATCCAGACCTTCTCCTAATAAAACTGAAACAAAAACTTCACCTTTTCTAACACTTCCAAGATTATTTTTCCCTAACAGCCATCTCTGATGTGCTGTTGGCCACTAAGGATGGATACACCCGGCGGGAATAATCACGGGAAAACGCCAAATAATCGAAGATTGCCTCTTTTCCTTCACCACACTCTTGGTCACCAGCAGAAACCAGAACTGAGATGTGTCCCTGTATCTCCTTCAAACCACCGTGAATGTCCCGAGTCCTTCATAAATCCCGGAGCGAAAGGGATGAGTGAAAATGGAGTTTTAAAGCAGTTCTTGAACGCTCTCTAGTGGTTAAAGAGCAGCTACTGCTAATGGCACCTTTCATCACCTTCTCAATTTTAATTAATAAATCACTCGCTGTGACTCACGCCTCTCAGAGATAAAAAGATTTTTAAATCAAGGTTATAATTATTGTTGTAATTATAATAATATTTTATTACAATTTATTCTTAGGCACCGGAGTGGTGTTTTTCACTATGCAAAGTGCAGAGAGAGTTTAACATCACTGCTGTGCATCAAAATAACATTTATCTTTTCAAACAACTAACAATTTTCATCCAAACTGTGTGATTGCTCACTGAAAATTCATCTTATCCACAACTATGAATATTTTCCTGCCTATTTTCCCACCTATTTCAGGATTCCTGATTTCCAGAGTGACCACTCAAGGTCTTCACAGAAGCCCAGAATGTATGCCACAGAAAAATGCTAATTTTTCATTTCACAGCAGAAAACAAAGTCGAGAAAGAACTGGGTGACCCAGTTATGGAAATCTGGCACCTCCCAGACCAAAGGACAGATTAAAGCAAGGAACATGCCACAGACAGCGATGACAAAATCCTGGTGTTGGGTTGGAATAATTAATAGATCACAGGCCCATGTCCAAGGGAATATTTGCATGGACCATTATTTACATACCTTTTCACAGTTTAATTGGAACCTGTCCAGCAAAAACAAACACCCTGCTTCACAGACACACGTTATTTGAATGTTTTCTTTTATTTTTGTCTGCTGTCTGCTTAAGACAGTGCCTTCTTGTTTGCCTGCCTTTCTCTTCATGGCTGCTTCCTTCATCATCATCACTTTAAACACCAGGCTGCCTTCCAAGGAGATTGGGAAATTGCTCCAGTAACGATCCTTCACAAAAAATCCTGGGTCTGTAAGGATTGTATCCCCAGTATTTATTCCAAATCCCACATTTTTCAGCTCCACCAAGCCCTCTTGTCCTCAAATTGATATGGAGACATAAAACAAAGCTCAGTGGTGGCTCTGTGAGCAGCTGATACAAAGCAGCTCCCAAACTTCATGTTCGTCATGAAAACTTTGTGTTAGCCAGCAAATTGCACTCTTTGCTAATTTTTCACGACATTTCCCAGCCTGACGACAATTTCTTGCTTATTAAGTCATTCAAATATGCTGTAATTAATTTTACTTTCCAATTAGATAATTGTTCTGCCATTGCAATTCTCAGAATGTAACATGTTATTACTGCAATGCTTTAGTTACTAATGCCAGTGAATCAAAATTACACGTTATTTTGTTTTGTTTTTAACTTTAAATCTTTCATTGCTCCTCAGCAAGGTGTGCTCCAACTTCCTCAGGGGGAGCTATTCCCAAATTTCTCATTTCCTCTGCTGCGGCAGGGTCTTACCCTGTGTGTTTGCAGATAAAATAATTCTGGAGTTCCTGAAACACGTTTATGATCCATTCATCACTGGGGCATTGGGGAATAGAATTGCCCGGTGGACTTGAAGAGTTTGGACTTCAAGTAAAAAACTATTGAAGCACAGGCAAAGATTAGGAATAAATCTGAATTTATATAAGTGATCTCCTTACTTCTTTTCACGTTATTTTTATGGCTTGGGGCGTTTTGCTTTGTTTGGCTTTTTTTCGGTCCGTTTGGGGCTTTTCTCATGCTGAAGCATTTGCAATCCTTTGGTGGAAGTTTTAGTGGAAGAATTCTTTAGTTCAGCTTCCCTGGGATGGATATGGTCCTGAAGAACACCCAAATTTATTTCTCTGAGAGTGCTGAGCACACAGGAAGGAAAAGGGCTGCAGTGCCAGTGGGCATTCCTGCAGCCAGCACATGTGGAAAGGCAGCTGTCACACCAACAGATTTGGAAATACTTGTTTAAAGCAACCATTAATTGTTCTTTAGCATCGGGTCTGGGATCAGTCTGCCTCAAAATAGCCCAGCTGAGCCTCCAGCACTGACTGGAGTGTGAGAATTGTCAGCCCCTCCTTGCCCTCCTCTGGGCTGCAGGTCTTTTATCCTACAGGGGAAAAGGCTCTCTGCATTCCATGAGAGATGTAATTCTGTTCACTGTGAGGAAATGACATCTCTGTTATCACTTTATCTGCTAAACAGGCTGATGGGTAGACTCTACCATTTCACAGATAGGCAGAAAAATACTCAAACACAGTCAATATATTATCAACCTAAAAATACACCTGACTTACAGCAGAAATCCTCGGAACCTCCAAAAGACAGGAGATTTCAGCTTAAATATGATGGAAAGAAAATGGTAAAACATCCTGTGATTTTCTTCTCTTTTGCTCCATGGTTACATTGCAAGGATTGTGGAACTGGAAGGTACAACCGGTACCTGCCCCTTGTTAAGAGTTGTTTACTTCCAGCTCTTTCAGCCATGCTCACCAAGTACACTTTTATTCTCCCCACAAGAACATTTTGTAGAAGAGATTTTAAGTATTTCCTGTCCCTTTCTGACCTGACAAACGGATACTGGGCTAAGAAATGTAAATTGTATAATACAGCCTGAGCTAAGCAGGTCAGTACAAACAAGCACAAGACTCAAACTGCAGTGAGGCATCCCCTCACCTCAGCTGTTTCTGGGAGAAACTTTGCTATTTGAAAGCTCTTCATAAGAGTTTTTCAACTGGGAAACAAGATTAAAGCAACAAGTTGATGTGGCCACCTGCAAATTAAGATGTGTACTTGGGTCTTGCTAAATTAAATTAGAGATGCTCTACCTTTATTCATTAAGCATCTCAAGTGATTGGTGATAAAAGGAGGTAACAGGCAACATGAATTTGCCACAACCAAACTGTGCCAGGTTATTTCATTTCCTTCCATAGGTGGACAGAGAAGAAGCAGAGGAAAATCAGAAGAAGATCTCCTGACTTTAGTAAGTTTTCTGATACTCTCTCCCACAGTTCAGAAGCAGCCTGGAGATATCATGATCCAAACGAAAACAGCAGTAAAGTGGGTGCAAAGCCAGTCTATGTAAAGAATAATTTCCAGTTATTCCCTGTCAAAAGGAAAGGAGGTATCAAGCAAGGAATTTGTCCTATATCAACATTATGGATTCCCTAAAATAGCCTGTCATCCTTCACCTTCAGTTATTTGCCATTTCACTCCTCCTTTACCTTTCTTATGTATGTGATGTGCAGGAAGATTCTGACATGCCCCTTGGAGAGTGTGAGGTTTGGCAATTTTCAGGTGTTGTGAGCGTGAATAAATTATTAATATAATTAGCAAACCCCATTGTTTTTCTGATGACTGTGCCTGACCAAATCAGCTGAAGAGATGAAGGCTAAGGCACAAATTTCCTGAGGGGGGAGGTGTAAGAGGGCAGGCATTGGATCTGCTCATTTGTCAGAACTATTTGGACTCATCCATTCATAGACAGAGCCATAGAAATAAAGATAAAATTGTTCAATCCATAGAAATAAAGGTAAAAAGTTGGGATTAGGCACATCATGAGCCTCATGTTACCTTTCCACCTATAGTAAAACCTGGCCCTTGCAGCATCTTTGCCTTTCAATTATTGATTTTCATGATACATTTCAGCACTGGGTTGAATATCTTTTCAGATAGAGCCATTTTTTCATTCCACAGTTACACAGCACATCTCTTTGAGGAAAAAAAGTAGTATTTTCTGAGGTGACTACAAGTTTGGGATGACAACCTCTGTAGATGTTCTCCAGAATTAAAGATCTAAGACAGTCAGACTATGATCAGCCTAAATTTGACTTAACAGCCTTGTGATAGTCTCCTTTAAATGGCTGTGATACACTAAAGTGGCTGAAAAAAAATATTGAACATAAGATTGTTATTTAAGAAGATGCTTTGGTTGAAGCTGCAGCATTTGTCACAATATTTTCCTTAGCAGTAAGGAAATAAAGTCAGAATTACTTGATCTACTTTTCAAATACAAAAAGATGACTGAAAGAGTAAATTAGAGGGAGGACAGGCGTAAACATCCTGGAGAATGGGCTGAGCTGGGCCCATCCAAATTAGCTAAGTCAGGCAAATATAAAGCCCTGGGCACTTCTGGGCTGCTTTTCAGAGCTCCTTTGGCATGTGTGACCAACCTCCTCTCTTCCTGTGCCACGGCTTTGTCCATAAACTAAGGCTTGATCTGCTTTGCATAAAGTTTTTGGAGCAAAGGAGTGTCCCAGCCTGGTCCTGCAGCTGGAGACTTCAGTAAACAATTGCTTCATGGAAGGGTTGAAGAACTGAAACAGAAATACCTTTTGTAAGGATTTCCCATCGACGGCTGTGTAGGGAAATTCATCATTTTGTAGCATTTAATCAATTTTTTGCTGCATTGGATTGGAATTATGTTAGTTTTGACTAATCATACCATTAGACTTCATTTAATCTCCTTTGAACTCAAATACCTTCTGAATTTTTTACTGATTTTTCTCCCTAAACATGAATGTTTAACATTTCTGATAAAAACCTTGTATTTTAATCTTACTCAGAGGAAAAACATACACTGAGCTTTTATCCTTATTCAGAGAAGTTTATTTTGTCTGGGTCTCATTTTATTATGAAAGTTAGCCAGCCTGTGGGCTTAGATACAATGGGAATTTCTCTCCTTTGAGCAAATTCCTGTGGAAAAAGGAAACCTAAATAACAACCAAGTGATACCTTTCTAAAACAGCCTGATAAGCACGAGGAACCCCTGCTTTTGGAATGTGCAGACTGGGCCCTCCTCAAAACCTAATAAACATAATCCCTGTATAACAAATCTGGGAACTGGAAACAGAGGTTGCTCCTTCCCATTTTCTGTGCTCCAGCGGTGGAATGGGATCTGCTTTTCAACTTAGGCTGTGGCTATCTCTAGAACCCGACAGAACACTGGTAATACTGAAATCCCGTAACATTCCATGAGCTCAGGCAGGGAACTGCTTGATGAATAGACCTGTGATAACATGCAGGAAGGAAATTTCATTTTGGTCTTACGGAGTCTATTAAAAAAAACCAACCAACCAAACAAAAAACAACAAAAAAACCCACAAAAAACCCACAAAAAACCAAAACCAAAACCAAAAAACCAAAAACCAAACAAAGACAAACAAAACCAAAAAACCCAAACAACCCAGCACAGAAAAAAATGGAAGATATTAATTATGCTAATTTCATTATATCATTCAGGATAATTCTGAGTATGACCAGGGAGTAGATGTGGTGATTAAGGAGAGAGCACTGCGTGGGCCAGAATTCCTGGTTTGGGGAAGGAAGGAACAGATCATCAGGGTGGGAAAGCTGAGGAGCTGTAGAACCAGTTGCTGCTTTGGATAAGTGGGGAACCAGAAGATGGAAGGGCACAGGGATGGGATGCCAGGTTTGGGAAGAAGGGAGCACATCTCTGCTTGTGTGCCTTGATTACCTGCACAGGAATGGTCAGAGCCTGGCAGAGCTGCAGGGAGACACTGCTCATCCTTGGGGCTCACAGGGAGCTAACCTGGGACATCAGTTTTGCTTGGAAACGGTTTTTACGGCATTGGGGGGGGAAAAAATGCTGTAATTTTTCTTTTTTTCTTTTCAACTTGGAGATAGGACAAGGGGGTAGAGGACTAGTAGTACTTTCCTGTAGGGTTTTAGCAAGCCTTTTTAGCAAGGCTTGGTTGGTCAAAAGTCCCCAAGCAAAGGGGAGCAAAGCAGGCAGAAGGGAAGAAATCTGAAATGGGAAGGGTCGGGAATGTGATTTCCTTCATCTTGAGCCATTCTGTGTTCTAAAGGCTCACATTTGTGGAAATGCTTCTGCTGAGGGGACTTTCTCTCCTCTCGGGCCTTTCCCTGATGACTGAACAAATGTGACTCCAAACCCAGTATTCCAGAGCTGACTTTCATTTTACAAAGCTCCCAAACACCAAGTTGAGGGATGCCTATCTCTGAGAAATGTAAATGCTGAGACCCACATGCTAATTACAAGCTTGTTGTGCTGGAAGTTGCCAGGATGGAGTTTACCCACAGCTCAACACTTCCTCCAAGCAAAGGTCTCAGCTTTTATTGGTGCTTGGTAATTCTGCAGGGCTTTCCTCTCCCAGGCCTTGGTACAGAAGGATGAGGGATTTGTGGTCACTGTTTCTACAGGAATGGTGGGAAAGGGGTAGATCAATAATTCACAGCAAGACCTGCCTGAAGTTATGAGCAATTTAAGTACTGAGAGGTATTTCAGGAGCTGAGATCGACCGTGTAATCTCATGTAATAACTGCTCTCAAGAGGAGCGTTTTAACTTCCTTTATTTCTGAGACCATGAACATTTGCTACTTTGTATTTCATTTTTCCATGAATAATAAACATCTTGAAAGATTTTGAGTACGAACTCTATCAGAGCTTGGCTGAAAAATTTGCCTAAGCTGTGCTCAGAATTTGTGGAGAATTGCAATGGCAGCGTGAAGAAAAAGGAGCAATTAATAGGAAAGGATGACACAATTCTGTATTATTTTAAACCATTGTATTTTGTGGTCAAAAAGCCTCGAGTGCTTTACATGTTGACAGAAAAACTGCATTTTGCTTGGGGAAAAAAGTTCATCTCAACCCCAGTGTACGGGCTTGGAAAAGTAAATCCATAGAAATTAAATCTTGTAAATACAGTGGAATTAAGAAAATACAATGGTATTACCAAAATCTTCTTGGTGAACAGTGAAAAGGACTTTCAATATTTGACGGTTTTGTTTTATACTTCATTTATTTAACTGAAATAATTGAGAAGGGTGATTTATTACGTCCCACAACCTGTTATGCAAAACAAGATGATTTGTAAAGCAAATATCTAATACAAAATGACAAAAGCATTGAGCTGCTCCAGAAAACGTGGGGATACATGGAAAGTAGAAGCATAGGGAGCAATATTTACAGATGGAATGGAGAGGGAAAATCTGACCATAGAGTAAACAGTTTCTTGCTGGATTATCAGCTTGAATTAACTCCTGGGGAGCAAGAACCAGGATGAAAACAAGGGCAAGGACTTGGTGAGGAAGGGCCATGAGACATCTCCCTTCTGGTGACAGGGAACCACCAGGCTGGCCCGGTTGTTGAAGGAACCGGGCTTTTTCCTTCTTTTCAATGTCATTGATTGTGTGGATCCACTAATAAAGAGACCAAAGAAAAAAAAAATTAACGCTTTAAAAAATAATGGTGCAAATACAGTCCTAAATTGCTTATTATAACCAAAACTTCCAACGTCCATGTGCAAATACCGTCAACTAGATTTTCAGGGCTTTCTGTTCCCAAAGTCCTGCACCCTTAATTCCAGGAGAGCAACTCAATAAATATCAAATCCTTTCCCATTTAGCTCCCAGCCTGCTGAAGGCAGTGGCATTTCATTTTCCAGCTGTGCCCCACTGAGCAGCTGCAGTATTCATCCCAAAATTCCCTTTGTAGAAGGCAAACAGAACATAAACCCTGATGCTGTATTTATTAATATTGAAATAATATTGAATTAATAAATTGCTAGCACAGAAGAGTTTACTGAGTGGCGGCAGCTTTTTGTGACTGAAACGCGTAGGACTAAAACGTGTTATGTGAGGATCGTAGGGATATAGAGCGACTGTATCTGGAGACATAAATCCCAGCCTGAAATACAGATGAAGCAACTGTTCCTAGCGACTGAACTGCGGCTGTTAGGGCTCAATTACAGCCGTGATGCGCTTCCTCAGGGCAGACACAATCCGCAGGGCACAAAAACGCGTTTTGGAGCCCCATTTGTGCCGGGAACAGGAGGCGGGAGGGGCGGGAGAGCTCTGAGGGACGCCCCCCTATTGTGTCTGGCGCTGAGGCGCCCGGCGCGCGCCTGAAGGCCCCGCCGCGCCGCGCCTCCTCCTCCCGGCCAGTGCAGCAGCTGCCGCCGCGGGCTCAGGCGTTCTCCGCGGGCACACGCGGGCCGGCCAGGACCCCGCGCGCTCCCGCGCCGCCTCGCCTCTACGCGCCGGCGTGCGCGCCGCCGCTGCCTCTCTCTGTCCGTCTCTCTCTCTCTCTCCCTCCCGTGGTAGCAGGAGCAGCGCGGGCGGCGGGGCTGGAGCGTGGCTGAGGCGGCCATTCCTACAGAGCGAGAGAGAGCGCAGCGTGTTCCCCCCCGGACTCAGTCGCGCACAGGGTGAGGAGGGCGGCGCGGCCCCTCCGGACACCCCGAGTGGGGCGGGAGGGGAAGGGGAGCGTGAAGGGAAAAAGACCGTTGGGCGCGAGGCGGCCGCCCCGCGCCGTCACGTGACCGGCGCCCCGCGCGCGCCGAGGGAGGGGCGGGTTTCGGGGGGGGGGGCTCCGCGGCGCGCGCGCCGGGGCAGGTGCGGCTCGTGCGCGCGCGGCCGCGTGCGCGTCCCCGCCGTCCGCGCTCCCCCCGTGACGCGCTCTCCGCTCTCTCCGCTTTCTTGTCTCTCTCCCGCCCTCCCTCCCTCCTTCACAGAGATGCCCTCGGCTACCAACAGCACCATGGCGAGCAGCACCACCGGCAGCAGCACCGGCAAAGCGGGACCGGGCAGCGAGGCTGCCCCGGCGGCGGCGGCCCCGCAGGCGGCGGCGGGTGTGAACATCACCACGGTGCAGACCGAGGCCATGAAGCAGATCCTGGGGGTGATCGACAAGAAGCTGCGCAACCTGGAGAAGAAGAAGGTGATCCCCACGTCCCCTCAGACCTCCCCCAGCCCACCCCGGCTGCCCATCCGCCTTGTCCCTCGCCTTCCGGCCGCCCCTGCCCCCGAGCCGGTCTGGCCTGTTTCCCTTCCGCTCCCTTGTGCCGGGCCGTCCGCCGAGCCCTCCCGGGTTGTTCCCGGCGTGGCCCCCAGAGGCCGCCTGCTGGAAGGTTCCAGAAGGGCGAACGCCGCTCCCCCGGCCTGTCCCCTTCCCCTCCCGGGGTTCCTCTGCCCCGTCCCTGGCCGCCCTCCCGTCGCCCCGGGACCCGGCTCGGTTTTCCCCCGGCCCGCGGAGCAGAGCCCGGAGGGGTCGCGGCTGCCGGCCCCCCTTCGCCCCCGCTGCCCGGAGCCCCCTCGGCGGCGCCGCTCCCTTCCCCTTCCCCCTCCTTCCGCCTTTTGTTCCCCGCGGCGGGGCCTTTCCCAGCCGCGCCATGCGGGGATCGGCTCCCACATCCCCGCTCCGTGCGGTGCCCGGAGCGCGCCCGGTGCCCGTGCCCGGCGGAGCGGGCGGGCAGAGGCTGCGGTGCCCCCGGGGCCGGGCACATGGACGCGGAGCTGTAACATGGCGGCGGCCCGGCCTCCCCGGCGGAGCTCATTGTGCCGCCCGCACAAAGCCGGGGCCACCCCACCCCGCCCCAGTGTCACCGCTCGCTTTCCATCGCCCTAAGCTCAACTCTTTGGGAGCCTCAGCCCGGCTGGAAGCGGCCTTTCACGGGTTATTTTTAGAAAGAGCAGCTACTCAATCCGTGGTGCTCGGACGGTTCGAGCTGTGGCACAAGAGGCAAAGGGTGTCGTGGTTACTCGCGGCGTGTTTTGCACCCTCTCGCTGGTGGCAGATTAAATGAGCTTCGCAGGGCTTTACAGGCTCCAGAGCATGAGGCATCCATCAGAAAAAGAACTTACTACATAGCCTCAAGACTTGCCTCAAAACACCACCTTGCCGAGCTAAAATTACCGAAAAATAATTTTATGTTTGTACCACAGCCCTAAATCTCTTTTTATATTTAGGAGTGAATAAGCACAATAACTGTTGTATAATTTTTTTTAACTGGCACTTTTGATCGTATTCATAGTGTTCCATATTGTATAAGGTGGAAATATTCCCAGTAAATTAGTCTTACAGGGTTGTAAAGGAAAGAAGCTGTGCTTTACCTATAAATAATACACTGTGTATCAATAATACACTGTATAAATGTACTGTGTACAGTGTAGCTTCCCGCTTTTAAACTGGGTGTGGGATTTTCCTGGTTTTTAAAAATGACATGGCAAAAAGCAGCAAGCCAGGACATTTTAGGTAAGTTTTAGAATCAGAGGAGCTTTTCCTCCATGTCTGTTGTGTGTAAACAGGACAAGATGTCTGTCTTAACTTGGAATTAATACACACGAATAGCTGCACAACCAAAACTGGTCCTCAACTCGAGAAAGAGAGCAGATCTTTCTGTCTCCTTTTGAATACAAAAAAAAAAAATTGAAATTTAACTGTTGTACCCAACATACACTAAAACCCTCTGAAAGTACTTTTAATATGTTAAAAATGTGTATTTTAAAAATCAAAATTTGCAGGTGAACGTTTTGACCTGTTCTGTATTTGGGGGTAATCAAGAGGATAAAGCACAGTGTTACTGGTGTGAGAGTTAGCTTTCCTTGGGAGCAGTGTTTTTATTTACCTTTAAATCATGTACACCTAATTTACACTTGCCTTGGCCATTCCATTCTATTTGAGTGGAGTTTTAGCGTTCTACCAAGTGAATAGAGGGGACAAAGTGCCCTTTTTTTTCTCTGGACATGGCTTTTGTTGGAAGATGTTCCATGAAAATTACTGAAAGCATTTATTTCTTGAATACTCTGTGCTGAGCAATGTGAGCTTAAAGAAAATGCAGGGACTGGAGCTTAAAAAGGAGAAGCTCCGTGTTGTCTCTCACTGATGAATTAAAGTTCAAAGATTCCTAAGTCTTAATGGGCTGAAGTTCTGAACCTTCTTGAAGGAGGACTCATAAGCACTACAAAAGTCATAATATGAGAAATGGGTTTTGGTGTATTAAAGCAGAGTAACTAATCTGTGGGCTTGATCCTCTCACTTGGTAGGGGAATCAAGAGTTCTGTAGTAAATAATGAAGAGAGCATTACATGCTTTGTGTCTTAAAACAAAGCTCATTGTACACATCAGGATTTCCTTATATTTTATGTCTTTGTACAGTAAGATGTTTTTAATTTTTCCAGCCATCCAGAAAGTAAAATTGTGCTGGATACTGCACAGACAGGAGTGGATGAGAAATGCAGTAAATCTCAGTGGGAGCTTGTGCTTAGTTGGACAGTTAATCCTTTCTTTGTCAGCAGCTGCTAACGAAGGCCAGTAGAGATGATTTTCGGAGCTTTTGTCATAGAATGAACACAAAAATATACTTAGACACATGTTTCTGAAGGATGAAAATTGACTGCTCTGGAAGAGGTACCATCTTGGGTTTTAAACAAAAGGAGTGTGCAGCTTTTAGTAGAGGAAAGGTCACTCTTCATAAAGAAATTTGAATTTTCAAAGTGAAGTTTTAGTCATGCTTACCTCTAGACACAGAGAATAAAATAATGTAACTAGCAAAATACAAATTGAAATAATATTTATGATTTTGGTCTATACTATTTTGAATGTTTCTATATAAAGTAAAAACACTGGATCATTAGTTACACTTTCATTTTCTTTTCCTAAACGTGACCTCGTTTGAATGAATGAGTATTGCTTTTGTTGAAAGGGACTGGGATAAATTGAATTGCTGTTCAGAAATGGATGTGAAAACATGGCCTGAAAATGTCTGTGTTCCCTCATCTCTTTGTATTTGGAAAAGATAGGAATGCTGTCCTCTGTTCTTAGATGACAAGATATTTGTGTGTGCATGGAAGGGGGTAATTAAAGGGGTATTTTCTCTCCAGGACCTTCAGATGTGCAACTTGAGTTTATGTTGACAAGCTCAGTTAATTTAAAAGTTGCCTCCAGGTGTTTGTCAGGTGTCTGGGGTTAGAATCCTGCCAGCTCTCCACGTTCCCTAGGAGAAAATAGTGCACCTTAAATTTCTCCTTATCCCTGACTCTTCTGGGTTTTGTTTTTAGAGGGGAAAATCCTTTCCAAATTTTAAGCCAATTGAATGTAGATCAAACTCTGTTTTTGTTTCAGGGCTGAATGAAAATAACCCCAGTTATTTTTGCATTCAATTTGTGTAATAGAGCATGAGCCATGTAAGAACAGTTCATCAAACAAATGTTCTGCCAAAGGGGCAAAATAATTCATTTGCTAACACGTGGGTTAGGGAATGGGCAGATGTTCACAGGGTAACATGTGAGCTTAAAGCCTTGGTGTGAGCTTGGAGTTGGGAAGATGGCACATACTGCCTGTGCCTGGTAACTTGAGCTGCTGTCACTTCATCAGCTTGTCTGAGTTTCCTCCTGGGTGTAACCCTGGCCGGGGTGCAAAATGAGCAGTTCACAGGTGCTGCTGTCCTTGCTACACAAGAGCCCTCATGGAACAGCAGGTGGACATCTGAAGTTGATGTGACTTGGTTCAGTAAAACGTTGGTTTTCCCATGGGAAACAGGAACCTGTGGTGAAAGCTGGGATCAGTTTTCCATTCTGGTAGCAGGAAGTTTGAAGCTGCCCATTGGTGGCAGCTCTCTCAGTGCTTTTGTTCATGATTTGGGCCACTTGGATGTTCCAGGCTTGTCAGTGGCTCCAGAACCTCTCCTTGTGAGACTTGGTTTGAAATGTATCTTTGGAGATTTAACATGATTTTGGAACAAATTGACAGTGTATTAAAAGCCTAATTCTTTCTTTGAAACCTCTTTTAGTAGGAATTTTGGATGTCAAGCTTCAGGTCTGAAAACCCAAGCAGTTTATCTGTGAAATCATGTGGTGGTTGGTGCTTTGAGGTTTCAGCCTCGTCTGTTTTGGTTTAAACTGGTTATTGTAGAATAGGGATTGTCTCAGAGTGAGTTCAGTTAACTGGATGCATGATGAGTCCAGGGAGCTGTGAAACATCTTCTAGTTTCAGTTTTTCAGATGCTGCTTTGGGATTTGGATCATAGCTTTTGTTTCAGAAGAAAAGGGCACAGAGAATGTGTTGGGAGAGACACGTTTGTGTTCTAGAAATCACTTGTAAAAGTAACTTCCTGAATAAAAACGATGTGTAGAGCAAAATCCACGTCTCTTACAGTGTAGTCAGCTTCCCTGTAAATTCAGAATGTTTCTGTAGGAAATCCTGTATGGTGGTGATTTGGAAACAAATCTCTGTGCAGTCACCACAACTTGGGGTTCCACTCTTCTGTGACTTAATTCTGGTTACTGAAGAAGCTTTTTTTCCCTCTGGGGTTAACTGATCATGAAACTGCAGTCTCAGAATTGATGTGTCCTTGTCATTTGTTGAAAAACTAATACATTGTGCAGATATTTCTTCTAAACCATCAAACTTCCCAGACTGTGGGGAAAACCCACCTACCAGAATATCTACAACTGTTATTCCAAAAATAAATTCTGTTTAAACAGAAGACCTGTAGATGTTTTATGTATCCTTCCATCTTCCTGGTTCCAGGTCGGGACTAAAACAGCATCTCAGAACATGTGAGTTTTGAGAGGTTCTGAACTTCCTTGTTAAGTGTTTTACCTTTTTGATTTTTTTTTTTTGCCTTTTTTTGAGAAAATAAAAGACTGGTTTTGGTTTCTGGGGTTTTTTGGTCATTTCTGGGCAGTTTTTGCTGCAAAGCCTTGAATGAGTGTGGAAGTGATGGTGGAAGGCAAAGAAATTACAATGCAGAGATGTAAAACAAGATGTAAAACCTCTGATTTGTAACTTGGCATTTATATGGGTTCAATGCAAACTATATTACACAGCTGTTTTAAATTTTGGATTATCTTAATTGATTTTGTGCTGTCAGAAACATTTAATTTTTTTAGATACCTGAGGAAACAGACTTGGAATGTCCTTCACATCTTTTCTTACCTTGTAGTAGAGTTGGAATTACTAAAGGTTTACTCCAGGTGTTCACAGAGGTTACCTTGTCCCCTTGCAGCTTGTTGTGTGCATTTGTGCTTCTGTAATTGGTAGAACCATAGCATTGAAATTATCTGGTTAAATATAGAGCCTCCCTCCTGCTCCTGACCCCCTTTTTTAAGGGTTATTTTTAATCTGATGATTCCAGTGATCTAGTTTGTAGCACAGCACTGGAAGTGGCAGCTCAGTGGTCAGGCATTTCTAAAACCAGTGTTGGTTTGGAGGGTAATGCCCTGTAACTGCATTTTTTGTTTCCACTTCAGGGTGACATTTTTGAGACAATTCAGAGGAGGTGAAGAGATCTATTACTACAATAAAGTTAACTCAGTTTTGGATTCCTATTAAAGTCAAGTCCAGGGCATACTTAAGCAATGAACACCACAGCCCCAGGAACCTGTTCGTGGTGCTTTTTGCCAGGAAACTCCAAAATACTTCAGGTATCTCTGTGGAAAAAGCTGAAGCAGGGGGGCTTGCTGCCTGCAGAACTGAGAGCTGCTGACTCATGAGCTGCTCAATACACAATTCATGTGCTCACTTTGCCACTGGATTATTTTTTTTCCTGCTGGTTTGGTTTTCATGCTCTGTGAGGAGTGAGGGTGAAGTTCTGTAAGGGGGGATAAGAAGAAGAGAGTGTTCCCCTCTTGCAGGCACTGCAGTAGGTTCCTGAGCAGGAATTTCACTGCAGTTGTTTTACAGCTCTAATGCTGCTCTTGGATTGCTGTTAGTTGACAGTGCAGATTAAAAAGGAAGGCATTTTACTTATTATTTCTGTGTAATGCAGCTTTGGATCTTAACAGTGTCTTTGCGATGATAGAAAAATGCTTACTTGGCAGTCGAAATCTTTGTGGTAACATTTAACTAAATGCACGTTGGCTTGTCCTCTGCATTGCAGCTGACAGGCTTTCCTTCCTCTGTTTTTACCTTCCCAATAGGAATATTTTAAAAGAAGTAAATGTGAAGACAAGTAATTTTTTTTCTATTCCGATGAGAAAGAGACGTAATACCGTTGGCTTTTTAGTTGAATAAAAATAAACAAAGCATTTACATTAGATGTAAGAATATTTGACCATTCATGAAAAATCTTGTGCATTGTTCAGTATGTTACTGCAGTATCTTAATCTGAAATGACCAACCATGCATGAAAAAAGTATACAGAAAAAATTGTAGTTGTTTAGGATATTTTTGTCTCTTCCCTCCCTTATGCCCTCAGCCACCAAAATGGATTCTACGAGTGTTTCACAGTGTAATTTTGAAATATATGTTTTATTCAACAAAGTCAAACAAAGTAGTGTTCTGGAATACAGTGTTCCACCCAGTTTGTTTTACTGTTGTTGGTTATGGGTTTGTGTTGGAAACTGGATCACAACATTTGTTTTACTGCATTTTTGTAGACCCTGTTCAAGCTGGCTCATGTTTGTAGTCTATTTACTGAGCAGCCTCACGAACAATTGCATCAGGGTGACCAAGGGAATTGTAATCTGCAGCAGGGGAGCCAGTGACTTAAGCAAGTAGGAACTTCCTCTGGAATTTGCTGGTCTGAAAAGCCACTTTGCTTTTAGGATTTCAACCATCAGAGGTGTGAGTTGACCTGGCTCCCTTTTGGCTTCACGGCTCAGCCACCCAGTCCCAAATCAAGAGACTGTCCTGTGATTGTCCAAGCGTGTCATCATCTGCTCTGAGATCAGGATGGCAAAGAGTAACCTGACCTTACTTCCTGTTGAGATAGATTTGCAGTGTGCCAAATGCTCTCCAGGGCTACTTTTTTGATCTGTTATGAACTGTGGCTGCTGCATATAACAACTGTTACCATGTCGTTTCTGTCCCCAGCATGAAATTCCCAGTAATATATTTTTGGAGCTCTGTAAGTTCTTGCTTTGACTTTGCCTAAGATATTGCTGGCTCTGATACATTGGAAGGTGAAGTAGTTAAATGTTCTGCCTGACCTGGAGGACTTGAAAAGATGCAGCACCAAAAATGACATCAAAAGGACCAAGCCTCACAGGGGTGATTGGGTTTCAGGAAGTAATGATGGGCATCAAATACTTCAGAAGAGGAGCTTGCTTGTTCCACAGACTGTGATCTTTCCAAAAGTCTGAGACTGAGCATAGAAGTTCAATTAACTAGAAAAATATCAGTAAAATATTTTAACTGAAAAGTCTGGAACAAAGAACAACAGCAGCCGAACAAGGTGTCACTCCGTGGCAAATGTAAACCCTGAGACATCAGGGGTTTGATTCTTAGACATTCAGAATTAAGTGTTGTCTTGCTTTTCATGTTTTGTTATCCTAGATGGGGAAGATAATTGTTAAGGATTCATTTTAATAACTTTAAGTTAGATCAAGGTAAACTTCTTTTGCTTTTGGCTGATGCCACTCTTCTGCATGGTTTTCTGTTTGAGCAGATGAGAAAACTGATCCTGCTGAGAAGTAGCCTAATGATTCTTTTTTCAGTTTCTTCCTGTGGAAAAAAAATCCTAATGCTCTTGAACAAAACTATTTTAGAGCTATTAATACGAATTGTGTTGGTGGGCATTCTTGCACATAGGATTAGAAACTGTTTAAAATTCTTTACAACTATCTTAAGTGATGGAGCTAAGGAGAATTACAGTTCTGAATCTTAATAGCATTGACAGTGGGGGTTTGCAGTCAGGTTTTTGATATTGTAGTGATAAAGTGGTGATAAGCTCTGCCTCAGCCCTCAGTTCAGCTCTTGGTGCTTGGACTGAAGGATATGTGCATTGAGAGTGCTTTTCCCCTTAGAAGAAATGTGAATTTCTTTGGAAATTCCAACTAGCCATGAAGACATTGTAATAGCCAAATAAGCAAGATAACAATATTTAACTCTTGGGAAAATATTTACATTTTAACCCAGAAGACAGTTTTTCTCATGTACTCTTCTACAGGACGGTTATGTGCTTGTGTAAAGTGTTACAGTCTGTGTAGTGTAATTATTACAGTGGATAATTTTGTTAGCACAAGTAGAAAAAAAGCTTTAAACTGATTTTTGCCTCTTCATAACAGCAATTTTCTTTTGTTTCAGAGCAAACTTGATGATTACCAGGAACGAATGAACAAGGGAGAACGTCTGAATCAAGATCAACTGGTAAAAACAACAACAAAAATCCTAATCAGATCTCTGTTAAATTGTTTTGTCATCTTGGTGGTGAGGAGTTTTGTGCTGCCTGTCTCCTTGTTGGGGCTGGTTCTTAAAGTAGGTTATTGTGGAGCTCGATTCAGCAGCAGTTTTGCAGTTGTAGTAAATAAAAAGCAAGTATCAATTTCAATTCAGTTGTATGGTGCAAACATACACATTGATACTTCAAGAGATTACCAGATGCTCAGTAATCAACAATGTTTTGTTGATGATTTTTTACACTGAGAAAGTGAAGGGAAAAAAATGTACCCTCCAACTATTGCAGCTGTTGACACTTCAAAGAATGAGCTGCTTCCCTTGGTCCCTTGGATGATTTCATCTTCACTTTGGTGGTTCTGTGCCAGCTGAAAACTGAAATATCACAGAGCTGTGTCTTTTTATTTTGTAATGGGCTGTTGTGATGATAAACCACAAAAGAGAACTGACGTCATACTGAGGAGGGAAGCTCATGGTTTTTATGAAGCCTGGCTACCAGGCTTGATAAAAATCTTCATAGTTTAAAGAAACCCGTTATTTTTCCACAGCAGGAATGTAAATGTCTCAGCTGTGTACCCCTGATTTGATGTAATTTCTCACTACTACCAAATGGGTTGAGCAATTTTGTTTGCTTTGGTGCAGATTGGAGTATTAGGTTGAAGAAGATAGGAAAAGCAAAGGTTTCTGGAGAAGGGGACATTATGCTCTGTATATTCTGATTCTGGATCTGACTGGAGATAACAACACATTAATTCTCAGACTCTTGAGCAGTTCTGAGTTTTTGTCTGGAACTGACTGCAGTCAGACATGAAACCAGTCCATCATCCATGTGTGCACATAAAGACCTATTTTTATGTATGTTTAGCATATCTAAAGAAACTGGAGGCCCCAAGGACATACACAAGTCTTTGATATCTGGGCTGTGAAAATCTAAATTTGTCTTAACATAGTTGCAGTCCCATTCAGGGATCCTGTGTCTCACTTCAGAACTAAAAAATGTGGGAATTTATTTACTGGAAGTATATATTCTGTTCTGTTGCTGATGATGTACATTTGTGGTCTTTCTGGGTTTTTTTAAGGATGCAGTGTCAAAATACCAGGAAGTGACAAATAATCTGGAATTTGCTAAGGAACTGCAGAGGAGTTTTATGGCTCTGAGTCAAGATGTAAGTAAAGATCAAGCATTGCCATGTGGGTTATCCAAACACTTTAAACTCTTCACTGAGGCAGTAGCCACCTCAGTTTACAGGGATGAATTGCCCTTGATTTCTTGCATGTTTGACTGTTTTCTTCTGTTCTTTGTATTAGTTGATGTCAGGTTTTCTAAAGAATATCTGATGTACTACATAAATGTATGGAAACAAGAATAATGTAGTTTTCTGACACAACACAACTGTGGAAAACAGTGATCACAGAACCATGTCTGTCATGCAGTATTAAAGATGGTCACATACCAGATGGTCACAGATGCTACTGCTAGCATTTTCATAAATGGATTTCATAGAGTTTTCATTTCTTTATAATACAATTTAAAGCTACATTATGGGACAATTATTATTTTTGTAAAGGGTAAATTTAACTGGATACTACAAAATAGGTAATCTTTTGGGTTGATGTTTTATCAAGGATGCAGAATAATACTGTGATTGAGAATTAAATTCTAAAATTTGGGAGTTCTGGAAAGAGCAGAAGAGCAGCAGCATTGGAGGAATTGGTTGAGTAGTAGATGTTAATACAGCTGACTGCTCTGAGGAGTGTAGTTAGCTTGTGAACAGGCTGGGATAATTCGAAGGGCAACAGCATCCCTGTGTTATAAACTGCTTTTTATATTGGCTGTGGCTTTAAATTAATTTGTAGGACTAAGCCAACTTGTTTCTTTATTTTCTGGCGTCACAATTCCATCTGTGTTTATGGAATGTTAGTAATGGAGAATGTCTTTTTCTGGACAAGTGTGTTTTGAAGTGTTTCCCGGTCAGCTGACTGCTAAAAGAAGCCAGTGAATTCAGGAGTACCAGATTGGTGCTCTGCTTTCAAACTTGGTTGCAGTTTTTCCTGACTGGACTTAGTTGATTTTAAGATAGGTCTTTGATTTTTAAAAATGAAATGTAGATGTTTCAAGTGAGGAGTTACCATCACGATAGATTTTTTGGAAGAGAGTATTGAATTTCCAAAGTGAACCAGCTGAACTTGGGACGCTGGATGCTTGAAGAGTGGTAGAAGCATCCTGCAGGTTCAGAGTGGTGCTGCATTTAGAGCTGTCTTGTGGAAGGTTCAGTGCAGAGCACAGGGCTGCTGCTGATGTGCCATCCTCACACTGGGAATGCTGCAGTGGATGTACATGCTTGTTCCCACTGGGGATCTCATGTCCAAGAATTTGTTGAAATCCCTTTTTGAACTTGCTGATCCTGTCTACCTCCCCAGCCTTTCATGGCAAAACATTCCATGAGTTCCCTCCCATGGAGTGTGAAAAAACAGAGTGCTTTTGTTTATCTGTTTCAAGCTGATCTCCTGGTAGTTCCAATGAATGCTTCCTACTGTTACGGGATATGGTGAATAACCTCTCTGTTCCTGCTCTCTCTGTGGCCAGTGTGAAAAATCTGGATCACCCAAGCCTTTCCAAATGGAAGAACCCAACACTTGGGCTCTGCTCTTGCCCAGTGGAAGAACTCAACACTCTGGCTTTTCCCTTGCCTTCCTCTGTACTTTTTCTTAACAATTTAAGACGTTTCCAAACTGGTTTTCCCTTGGGTCCATTCCAGATCCAGAAAACAATAAAGAAGACAGCTCGTAGGGAGCAGCTGATGCGAGAGGAGGCTGAGCAGAAGCGTTTAAAGACTGTGCTGGAGCTGCAGTTTATTCTGGAGAAGCTGGGGGATGATGAAGTGCGCAGTGACCTCAAACAAGGATCCAACGGGGTGCCAGTGCTGACAGAGGAGGAACTGACAATGCTGGATGAGTTTTATAAGCTGGTTTACCCTGAACGAGACATGAACATGAGGTAGGGTTACAGCAAAATGCTCCTCTTTCTAATTGCCAGTCAGTTAACAATGTATTTAGTATGGTAATTTAAAGACTCTGTAAGAAATTAACTCTTTTTAATTAATTTTTAAGGTTGAATGAGCAGTATGAGCAAGCATCTGTTCACCTGTGGGACTTACTGGAAGGGAAGGAAAAACCAGTTTGTGGAACAACCTGTAAGTACAGTCTCTGCATGAAGAGAAGCATACTGAATTTGTGCCTGAACTAAAACACACATCTGATGTAAGAGAACTTGGGCAGTTAATTATCTCTGAGTTCTTAGAGGAGCTACTTGTTCTCAGCTCTTAGCTGGACTGTAACAGTGACTTGTGAAGTTTATACTCAGTGTCTGGTGTATTTTTTTTATACTGGATCAGCATTACTCAGTATTGAAGCTCATTCTGTTCTTGCTATTTCAACAGTACTCTCCTGCTGCTGGTGCTCAGCAACAGTTCTTTGTTTCTGCAGACCTGGGTGTGAACAAGGTGACAGTGTAATACATACACTGGCATGGCCTTCCTTAGTGGGATGTTGACTCCCCCTGAGCTCCTGCAAAAAGTGTTGCGTTTTTTCCCTGTTTTCATTGATTAACTGCAAATCAGGCTGTGACCATGCCAGCCAGACTACTTTTTTATAGAAATAATACTCAAATACCTGGCCTAGGCAGCCAGTAATGCTGCTTTGCCAACGGGGCTGATGTGTTTTGGGTTAAGATGCCCCAGCATTCATCTGAGGCACTGAGGGCAAGTGTTCTTTGCCACTTCACCTCAGGGGAAAAACCTTCATGAATCAGGTGGTACCTGTGTAGATTTATTTTTATTGACAATTGTTTTGGAAGAAATTGTCTTACAGTAATGGTTTTAAATAACAAGAATAAAAGTCTAGCAATTAAATTCATAAACTTGACCTCACTGTGAAATGCTCCACAAAGCTTCCAAAGGATTATAAGTACTCTTAAAATCCTTCTCAGCCTTCAGATTTTTTCTGAATGACAGTAGGTTATTTCTGGATATATTGAATGTGACCCAGTAAGAGAAGAAGTCCTGGAGCAGTAGTAGTCACAGACTGGCTTGAGACAGCAAGATCTTTCCAGCAAAAGGGATCTTTAGGAAGGAAGGAAAGAGAAGATGATGAGGACTGAGGTGGTGCTGATGTTTCCCTGTTCCATTTTCCCAGATAAAGCACTGAAGGAGGTTGTTGAACGGATTCTCCAGACCAGTTACTTTGACAGCACCCACAACCATCAGAATGGGCTGTGTGAGGAAGAGGAGGCAACACCTGCACCTGCAGTAGAAGACACTGCAGCAGAGGCTGGTGAGAAGGGGAAGATGATTTGTGACTGACATTTTGTGGTGTTCTGTCTTGTCTCTGCGGTCCTCAGAGTGATTAAATTGCAAATGCCGTGTTCATCTCTTAGTACTGAAAGCATCCGAGATGAAAGTTCTGGCTGCCTGAGGCTTTTCCCATTTTTCAGTGGTTCCCACCAGTTTAAACTGTGTTAGAAGGGAGCTGTTTCTGAAGCAGACAGTGTGATTACATACTTAAGAAACTTGGGAATGTTGTATCCAATTTTAAGAAAGCTCAGGACTTTTTTCCTTTTGTGGAGAAAGCATAGCTGAACATAACTCTCCCTAGGAAGAATTTAATGGGTTTTTTTTCTCTTTTTAATTCAAAACTCCCAGAGTATTTGTTATTAGTAATTCTCTGTTAGTGCCCGTTACATTTCTTCTTTATTCTATATTCAGACACACGATTTTCTCATCTAACTTTGTATTTTCTAGGTCTATAACATGAGGGTGGTTGGGGTCTTTATTGTTGTTGGTTTGGGTTTTGTTTATTTGGTTTTTCCCACGTAAATGGTTGATTTCTTTTTTCTCCAGAACCTGATCCAGCAGAAGAATTTACTGAACCAACTGAAGTTGAATCAACTGAGGTATTACTCACTGAAAGACTGTCATTTTGTATACCTTCAATGCCACTTACTTTTACTTTCATACCCTTTCTTATTTTTATTTTAGTATGTAAACAGACAATTCATGGCAGAGACTCAGTTCAGCAGTAGTGAGAAGGAACAGGTAGATGAGTGGACAGTTGAAACGGTTGAGGTAAGATCTTGTGTACTGCAGGTAAAATTGCAATCCCTGTTTCTGCTGGCTCACAATTCATGATAGGTTTTAGTATTGCATCCCTGCTCCCCCAATATATGAAAGAATACATATATTTAAGTAGGCTTGGACTCACTACTCGATTCTTTAATTACATACTTAGCTCAGGAGTACCTAAAATAAAAAGAAATAAAACCTATTTAGTCTGGCTAAGTTTGTAGAGAACTTGCTTTTCGTCATTAGTGGCTTGCTTGGGAAAACAGGGCTTAAAAGTCTTGTTCTTAAAAATACTTTAAAGACTTTTTTTGAAGTCTTTTTTTTCTTTTTGGAGAGCTTAGCCACAAATGTAGAACTTGAAGGTTGTATCTACCCAGCTGCTGACAGTGTGATGTAGTTGTGCTTTCATTAAGCAGGTCCCTGGAGAGGGAGCTGAAGATGAGTAACTCAACTAATACCTATTCCAGATTGCTTGTGTGCATCATTTGATGTGAAAATATGCTTGTATATGTCCGTACGTCTCTGCTTCTCAGAACTACAGTTCTTAAGTATCTCACTTGTTACTACTTTGCACTTGGGTGGCTGTTCACTTGTGGTGTTTGTGGTGCACTGGTGTTGGGATCCATTCCCAGTTTGGTGATTTGCACTCAGACTTTGCTGTGTGTACAAGTCCATGGTTTTCTTGCACTGGAATTGGTGCTCGGGAAAGGACAAGCCCCTGTTTGGTTTGTTGGAGCTTGAGTTGTCTGTCTGTTAAAAATTAGTATGAGCAGCTTCTTTCAGGGGTGCTGGAGAGTTAATTCTTGATGCATTTTAGCCTTCTGCAGAGCAAATTGCAGATGGTCTGTTTTAGACTTTCTTGGTGCCTTTGGGCTGTTTTTAAGTGTGTTTAAGTTTAGGAGTGGAATAATTCATCACCTTGTGAAGTGCTGAAAAAACAGCTATTTTAATCTGATACATTAATCTGGCTGATTCTACATTGAGTCTGGCTGAAATTCCTGTTTTACAGTGTTGAATACTACTAAGAGATTTAATAATACTGAGGATGGGTGTGAGGCTTCTAAAACTAGGTAGACAGCTTTGCCATGTATGTGAAGGAGTTTGGTAGTTCCTTGTCATAGTATTTCATTTCCTTACTTAAAAAACTTATATTGTCACTGCTACTCCCTGCTGCTGAATGTGCTTTAAGAATTATCTTAAAAATCTGAAGAAACTCTCCAAACCCACATATTAAAGTCATGCTTGGTTGGAGTATTCTTAGAAGGCACAGCATTTCAAAATTAATGATTGATTGGCTTCAATTATACCCATTCTATATCTGTGTTTCTACCAGGTATCCAGAATGGTTCAGTTCTCTGTAGTTCGTCATATAAGGAGTATGGATGAAGATATAATTCAGGTTGTAGTTGGTATCAGACAGATTCCAGAAACTCATCATTTCCTAGTAAGCTGAATCTGGAATTGGATCAACTTTGTTTTCATAGGAGAATATGAAGAATCTGTGCTTTAATTGCCCTTTCTGTCCCAATATCTTGGACATGATAGGAAAAATTCAGAAAAAATTAAAGGTGAAGCCTGTTTCCTTATAATAAATAATTTTATTTTCTCAGCTATAACATAAAAAAGGGAAATTGAGAATATCTGCTTGTAAAATTATTCTTGCTGGCGCCACGATCTCCTTTCTCAGGAGAGAATGCAGCTGAACTGTGCTTTGGTAAGATCATAACACAGAATGTACACTGATGGCTGTGAATTTTGAAATCTGAAAGAGAACATTTGCTCAGATCATCTCCATAGCTTTTCACAAAGGAGGAGAATATCTGTCTTTTTCAGTAACTCTCTAGTAGATGTGATACAGCCAGGATTTCTGTGGTGTATTTCTAGTTTAGGAAGTGATGATGTCTTCACAAGGATGTTTTTTATGATCCTTCCTTAAGTTTTAAACTAAATTTGCTTGTGAATTTTCCAAGTGTATTTGCATTATATGATGTTCCAGTTTTGGTGAAGATGTCCTTTATGGGTAATAGTATTTACAGAAGTTTTTTTATTGTTGTTTTGTGTGGTTTAAATTTTTTTTAATTACTACTTCTGTAATTAGTGCCTGAGCCAGGTTGTACACGAAGTTCCCTGTCGCTTAGGTTGTGGAGCTTTGGTTGGATGGATTTTGTGTAGAATTCAAAACTGTTCTCAGACTGGCAAATTCGAGTTCATTCTGTTGGTTTGTGGTGTCATTAATTGTGGTTTTACCTTTCCTCCTCTTTTTTCCCTGTCTCCTGTCACTTTCCTTGCATTGTGTCTGGCAGCTCTGCCTGCTGACAAGCTTAACTTGCCTTACACAACTTGAAATTTGTTCAGTTGTTTCATCTAGTGTGGTTATACTCAGTCAGAGTACCTGGTAGTGCTAATAAGGCTGAAGGAACAGGTCCTAAACTGTTTCTTTTGATATCAGAAAAGGAGTATTGAAAAAGATAATGTAAAATATGAAATACCATGTGGAGTTACTGCTATCTTATTTGTGAAAAAGGAAAACATTGGATATTTTTGTCACTGTTGTGTGCTCTTGATGATTCCATTGTCTCATATGTTTTTTTCTTCTTGAAGATACTGAATTGTTGTGGGTGACTTGGATTCCATAAGTTGAGTCGTAGTGCTCAAATAAATTGAGAGCACTTTTGGTAACAATGATGCAGGAGATGAGTAACTGCTGGTTTTACCACTCAAGTTTCACCTGGTGATCTGGCTTGCACTTTTTCTTCAATTTTTAAACATTGTAATGTGCAAAGAGGTCTATATATGTGCTCTAGATAATTTTTTTCCATTCACAAGGCTTAATTCTTAATTTGGAAACAGTCCATAATGTGAAATTCAGGGACTGTTTGATAGACCAGAGCTGTGCTTGGTTTCTAGTGTTGACTTCCTCAGGGTGTATTTTTCGTGGGAATTGTCAAATTGGTACTAGTGCTGATTTGGGTCTGAAGGGGATCTCAGAAAGGACTGTAGGTTGTGGTTAGCTTTTAATTTTGTTCAGATTTTCTGTTTGAGATTTGCTCAAGGAACAGGCTGTTGCAGTTAGTGAGGCAACTGCATGTGCAGAATGCTATGGGCAAACAAGATTTGGAAATCTGGGCAAGCAGAAGGAATGCTGGAAGATGCTGTAGGTTTCTTTGAGAAATTAAATCTGCAGGCTTTGAGGGTGGAGAGTGGCAGTATGAGGTTTAAAGTTTAGACTTTTGTTATAGGACTGGTTTGTGAATTGTCATGGCTGGTGTACAGAAATCTGTCTCTGCAGTTCTAAAAAGAAATTAGGTATTTTACATCAGTATTTTGAACTTTCAGGTGCCTGTATGCTAATTTATATCCTGTGTAAGTTTTAAGGCTTAACTGTTTACCTGGAATGTTAGTAATATTAGAAGCTCATTGAAATAGAGAAGTAATAAGAGACAATGATATTTTAAAGGTAATTTGTTGACATTGGAAATGGCACTTCTGGATTATGGGAGCTGTCTAAAGAGCAGGTTAGGGACTGGTCAGGGCCATCAAAGTGCAGCTCGGCCATCTTTGTTGCTGTCTGTTTTCAAACTACTTGCTGATGGATGTTTGAGGTGCCCATGTTCAGTTTTGCTGGTTGCTCTGCTGTCTGATCAGGTGTTATCTGAAAGCCTACTGCAGTTTGTTCCTTTGTTGATGTTTGCCACTTTGGGATATGTTTGGGAAATCTGAGCTTTCTTGCCCTCCCTGATCTGTGCTTCTGCTTCTGGGCTTCTGGTGTCCCCTCACAGTGCTGTCTGGCAATCCTTGTCCTGCAATGCTGCCTGCTGTTCCTGAGACAGTAAATCAGGAAGCTGGGATAACAGTGGCTGTGAAAATTGGGCCAAAAAATTCGTGACTCCACTTACATTTACCAGAAAGCTATGAGAAAATAATTGTTCCCCATTTGTGCATATTTCTGGAGCTTACTCTTTCTCCTCTTCCTTTAAATTCCCAAATGATGATAAATTGCTGTCTCAAATCCTTCTCTCAGAAACTCCATGTAATATTGAACAGATACTTTTTTCATGGGGAAGATGGAGAGAAAAAGAGCAGAGTGTGAACTCTAATCCTGAGTGCTCAGATGAGTAGCTGGCCACCAGTACTTGTCTGTAGGATGTTGTACTGTCCTTCAACACCACTGCAGCAATTCCATCATCCATAACCAGTTAGGCAATAGCCAGAAATGCCAAGAGCTCCTGAGTCACTTGAGTGCAGTGCTGCCTTGAGCTGAAATTGCAGTTGGTTGTTGTCTCTTGTTAGGTTGTAAATTCCCTGCAGCAACAGACACAGGCGACATCTCCTCCTGTCCCGGAACCTCACACGCTCACTGCTGTGGCTCAGGCAGACCCCCTGGTGAGGAGACAGCGAGTACAGGACCTCATGGCACAGATGCAGGGTCCCTACAACTTCATGCAGGTATTTCTGTACTCTAAACATTCGTATGTTTAACCCACAGCAGTGTGGCTTTGATTTTTATGATTTTTGATTTTTTTTCTCCCCAGGACTCGATGCTGGAATTTGAGAACCAAACACTTGATCCTGCCATTGTATCTGCACAGCCCATGAACCCAGCACAGAGTTTGGACATGCCCCAAATGGTTTGCCCTCCAGGTTTGTAATGGTAAATCCTAAACAAAAATAATGGGGAAGTCCTCTCTTAGAAATGTTTCAGTTGCTGCTGCATAATAAAAAGGTCATCACAAGTAATAGTACAATCCTGTTACAGTGTGTTTTCTCAGAAATGTGATTGTACTGTTTTTAGACTTCCAATTTTCAGTTGCTTTTAGATTTTGCTTGGAAATATGGAACATCTAAAGCTTCTTTGGTTTTGCTTTGAATTATTTTGGACAAGTAGAAAATATATTCTTTGCATGGAAACAGGAGTTTGTAATTCGAGTATAGCTTTGTCATGTTTAAGGCTTCATCATCTTCATGGTGATCAGCTTTCTCTGCTCAGAGAAGATAATAATGCTGTTCTTTGAAAGGTTTGATTTTACTGTGTAATAAGTGAAATTATTTTCCTGCAGTTCATGCTGAGTCAAGACTTGCCCAGCCTACCCAAGTTCCTGTGCAACCAGAAGCTACGCAGGTAAAATGTTTAGCAAATTCTGGTTTGGATTTGAGTTTGATGTTAGATCTGATTGGAGTTATAAAAGGATTTATTTCCTAGCTACATGAGAAACTAAGAAAAAGCTGAAGTTCCAATTTTGGGAAATTGGTGATCTCCATTGTGGCTTACAGGCATTACTAGTTCCTAGTTTCATTCTCTGCAGACATTGCAAATTTCCAGTAATGGGAAGCAGGTAGTTTGTTACTTATTTGCAACAGAAATGCCAAAACCACTTGGTTACAGGGCAGCCTGTGTTCTATTCAAGTGAGTGTCAGGGCACGAGTAGACTTCATGCATTAGCTATACACAGTTTGTGTTCTGTTTCATTATTCCCAGTTGCTTGCTTGGGTTGGAATTTTATCCTGGAGCTGTAGAGCAGTCAGCGTGAGTTGAATGCTGTTTCCAGTTGAGCTTTAAGTAGGATCTCCTGAGCTTGCTTCTGCACTGCATAAATGAAGTAGTCACTTTCTTGTTAAGATGTTTCAGTTGTCTGGTGATTAAAGGAGTTCCTAATTTTGTATTAAGCATGTGTGGCACCTCTGAGGGCTCTGCTGGTCTCAATAATGGGTCTGATCCCTGTAGGTATTTGCAAACAAAAAAAAAATCTAGGTGGATGATGGATCTCACAGTACAGGCAGTATAAATTGCTTCCTTTGGCTTGTCCAGATTAGGTCTGCAAGGTTAAAGTCACTCATTTATATAGAAACAGGAGTGAGGGACTTATTTCATAAGTTTCCTCTGTATGTACCTCCTGAAGTGCTGGTGCTCTCCATAGTTTTGTTGTCTTGTAGGAGTAGACTAATTTTTTTGGGCAGAGGATTTTCTCTGCACTAGTTTTAATTTTACTGTTAGGTGATGTCTGACCTAATCCAATGGATTTTTTTTCTTATTTCCTTTACCTCAACCACTGCTGCCAGTGATTCTCTCAAGGATCTTGCAAGCAGTAGCTAAACTTAGTCTTGGCTTTGGAACATTCCAGTATGATGTGAACACTCCCATCAGTTACTATCCATTGCCTCTTAAACTGCCCAGTACAGCCTTTAATGCAAAGTGCTCTGCTTTGCTGGCTGGACTTTTCCCTGGGCTCTCTGTGTGGGAGCAGAGCTTGTAAAATGTAAAATTCAGGCCATTGGAAGCCAGCCCTTGTCCACTTGTGTTTGAGCTTGGAGCTGTGTCATATTAGAATATTGGTGGTTTAAAAGTAATTATTTGTACTGGTTTGAAGATCTGCTGGCTCACAGACTTCAGAGTTCTCTGATACTTTTTATAAAACTGTGTGAGCATCAGCTGACTTTTGGGGGCTTTGGGGTTTATTTTGTCAGGTTCCTTTGGTTTCTTCTACAAGTGAGGGATATACAGCTTCCCAACCCATGTATCAGCCTTCTCACACAGCAGAGCAACGGCCACAGAAAGAATCAATTGACCAGATTCAGGCAAGTCAGGTTTCACAGGGGTGGGAAGAACTCTGATTGCAGGTGGAATCAAATGTTAGTCTGTTTCTTGGTAAATAACATTATTTTTAGTTGATAGGGGTGCTTCAGTTCCGTTTAATTTCAAAATTCTGAGCCTTTCTGTGACCAGTAAGTCCTCCACAGCAAGACTTTTCTTTTGGAAGCTTGTTTGTTTAGCTGGATGCAGCATGCCAACATCAGCATGGGAGCATCAGTGTTGTTGGCTTAGGAAATGGGATTTATGTTTTCACAGCAGTTAGCCAGGAAACTTCTTCATTTCCCCCCTCTTTTTTTCTGGTTGTGTTTCAAGCTAATGAGGGAGAAGATGGTCAGGTTTTTCCTCTCATTAAGCTGTTGTGAATGAGGCTGTTGAGCAGAAGTAGAAAACAGTCATTAGTAGAGGTGAAGCTAAGGCATTGCCACTCTTTTTTTAAGCAGAGTTTTTGAAGTTAGATATTTGGTACCTCAAGAGTTGCTGAAGTGTTGTTTGTTTTAATTATTAGGCTTCCATGTCCCTGAATGCAGACCAGACCCCATCCTCATCATCACTTCCCACTGCATCCCAGCCACAGGTGTTCCAGGCTGGGTCCAGCAAGCCTTTGCATAGCAGCGGAATCAACGTCAATGCAGCTCCATTCCAGTCCATGCAAACAGTGAGTAGGAAATCAATGCTGCATCCCTTTGGTCTGGTACTCATTGCTTGTGGTGGAATCACTCATGTAGCTACGTAGAACAGTCTTTGCTTATTCACATTGCTAAGACTTTGGTGCTTCTTTACAGATATGTAAAACTTAAAACTGAATTTCTGCTCTTTCAGGTATTCAACATGAATGCACCTGTTCCTCCTGTGAATGAGCCAGAAACCCTTAAGCAGCAAAACCAGTACCAGGCCAGTTACAACCAGAGTTTCTCCAATCAACCTCACCAAGTAGAACAATCAGATCTCCAGCAAGAACAACTCCAGACAGGTAAATTCTTGTGGCCTTGGTAGAGCAGTCTGTGAAGTCCTAGATGATGGAGCAAAGCATGTCATAGGTTTCCTTGCAAATCTTTCCCCTGAGCAATACCAGATTTTGTTACTCTCTCTGGGTTTGAATATCCAGCAGGGAGTGAAATTCAGTATATCTATCTCAAACTGTTAAGCCACTTGGCTGAGGTTTATATGGGTTTAAAAAAAAAAAGTGATTATTCTGAAGATGCAATCACTAGAGTGAAGTACTGGCTGGCTCTGCTGATGTTAAGGTTGCTTGAAAAAAAAACAGTGCAGTTTCAGGTGGCATTCTGTAATGAAAACTGTAAACCAGAAATGAGAGCAAATATGGATTGCTTCTCACAGTTGATGTAAGGTCACAAAGGCCTGGAATCTTGAAATCTGAAATCAGTGAGATATGGTTTGACTTCAGAAGGCAAAGTGCTTTCCAGGTTAGCAGCTTGAAAAAATAAGTCTTATGTCCAGAGCTGTTTTTCTCTGAGCACTGCCTTCACTTTCCACTGAAGTGCTAACAAATACTGGATGTGGAATAAGGAGAAAGAGCCTCATCCTTTTCCTCTGTAACAGAATGTTTGGTTTAAGGAGAGACATGTGGGAACATACAGAAATCCAGCCTTTTATACTTCTTTTTTCCCTGATTCCCTTGCAGTGGTTGGTACCTACCACGGTTCCCCGGACCAGAGTCACCAAGTGGCAGGAAACCACCAGCAGGCTCCCCAGCAGAGCACTGGGTTCCCCAGGAACAGCCAGCCTTACTACAACAGCCGAGGGGTGTCCCGGGGGGGATCCCGCGGGGCCCGGGGCCTCATGAACGGTTACAGGGGCCCAGCAAACGGATTCAGAGGTGAGCAGCTCTCAAAGCACTCCCTGACCTCTGCTTGCACCTGGGGGAACGCCAGCTCAGGACAGAACTGTTACACTGACCTAATGCCATCAGACTGGGGTGGTATCACTGAGAGACAGTGAAACGGGTAGTAAAAATCTTACTGGTTGTAAATAAACGACTTAAATTTTAGGTGTGTGTTTGGATCTCTGCTAGAATACAATAATTAAGCATCTACTGCAAGTATAAACAAATGCAGAAATACCCACCCATCAAGCAAGGAATTTGGATGCCAGTTGATATTTCAAAAATGGTTTTTGTTTCCACAGTGTATTTTATAGTTCTATGTTTTATCAGAATGAGAATAGGCTAGCTTATGTAGAAGTATAAGAACACAAGAGTCCAAAAGTCACTAGGCCAAGGGAATTAACAGGAGTGGAAGAATGATACTGTAGTTCTGGATAGATAAGAAAATGTTCATGATTTCCTGGACCTTACAGGTGTGGCTGGCAGTGTTACAAAGAAGTTTATGTTAGAGTAGGACAGAGATTTCCTTGTCAGGTGTTCCAGGACTGCTTATGGACACAGGTATTCCATGTTCACTTCCCTTCCTGTGGCTGGGGAGTAGAGAAGAAACCTGTGTAATGACAACACAGCTGATGGGAGTGTGAATGCAGTAGTCACAACTGGGACATTTAGATCCTACCTAGGATCATGTTCAGCTCTGGACTGAATGTTCTGTAAATCAAACCTTGGGTTACTCTGAGAAATGTGCTGAACACTGCCTCCTCCCAGTCCGTACCAGGGGTTCGTTCTCATTTCCTGTAATATATTCGCCCTGATGTTGGAGATATTTGCTTGACTTGAGGTAAACAGCCCTAAAGGGATGGGATTTTAAGGTTTAGGTAAAATGCTGGTACTGCTTTTCTTCCTGTAGTAGCAGAGGGTCAAGTATTAAGTGCAATTTTGCTTTCCAAGTGAAAGACTTGTGCCCTGTTCCTTAGGGGGATACGATGGCTACCGTCCTTCCTTTTCCAACACTCCAAACAGTGGCTACACACAGCCCCAGTTCAATGCTCCTCGGGATTACTCAAACTACCAGAGGGTAAGCTACCAGTGGGGAGGGAAATACCTGTCAAAAGCACTCAGAGCTGTTAGGGACAACTTCCTCTGGGACCTTCTTGTTGCTCGGGAAGACAAACTGCCTCTGTGTAGTTTGGAAAAGTCGAACCCTAAATGTATCTATTTATATTTCTTAGTTACATTGAGCAACACATCCTGTAACTGGAGAGAGCATTTGTCACTGCACATTTTATTGCAGCTGCTAGGCACTAGTGGAAGTAAGAATTTATTTTTTGAAGTTTATTTTAAACTAATAAAGTGTTGCATGTTGAAGTTACAGGTCTTTTGTCAGTGCATATTGTTCTAAAAGGTCCTTACTTTGCTGGCAATTAATAGCAGAATGCCCAGGTTTTATGTTGTAACTTTTTTAATTTCTTGGCTTCAGGATGGATATCAACAAAATTTCAAACGTGGATCTGGACAAAGTGGACCTCGGGGAGCTCCTAGAGGTAATTTCCTGAGTAGCAAATACTTGATCTGGGTTGAGTGGAAGTTTCTGAGCCAGCTTTTAAAAGTTCTGCACTTTAAAAGCAGCCTCACTCCTTACTCAGCAGTTCACCATTGAGAATAAGCTGACTTTCCTCTGACCTTGTAGGTGATCCTGCTGACTTGAATTACTGGGATCCTGTGGACTGGTGGTAGAAGTTTAGTTGACTGTAAAATGAGGAATTCTTGGAAGAGAAGTTTAAACAGCAATTGCTGTTGACATTAGAACTACTTAACTGTCTTATTAATAAAAACCTGAGGAAACAACCTCAACAGACGTAATGAGGCTATTGTTAAGCTTCTAAATTCTGTTTTCATTACTATTTTCTCAGGTCTTTTTTTTTTGAGTATATTTTTGGTGATGAATCTGTGTTCTAGCTCAATACAGACATTGCCATAAGTGCCTTGGAGTGAGGGCAGTTTGAGCCTGTACCCTGCATCTGTAAAACCCCACGTGGTAGTTCAGTTTGGAAGGGTTGTTGGAGTTCAGTTTCAGTTGGAGAAAAAGCCCCGAGGTGTGGAGCTGAGGCCTCTGGAATTCAGTGCAACATTGGGCTGTGGTGAAGCCAAGAGTGTGTTGTAGGAAGCACAACAAAGTCTGACTGAGTTCAGACCAGAAGATTTAGGACTATTTTTAAACTAACCAAATTTCCTGCAGAATTCAACCCCCTTTTTGTGTTTCCTAGGTCGTGGAGGGCCCCCCAGACCAAACAGAGGGATGCCTCAGATGAACGCTCAGCAAGTGAATTAAACACGTTCACAGGATTCCGTTCAACGCCAAAAACACGCTGGCCAGTGTACAATACATGTTACCAGAAGAGTTATTATCTATTTGTTCTCCCTTACAGGAAGTTTGTTGTAAAGGGACTATTTTCATTACCCATAATGACAGGACTACAGTTGCCAGCTTTATATTCCCTGGATATTGAAAGGAACGAAACAACGTTTACTCTGCATGTTCTGTCCTAAGCATCATCTTGAGCCTTGCACATGAGATTCAGATTCCTCACCCTTGCTAAGAATAAAGCAAAAAAAGGCAATTTTCAGGGTGATCCAATCTCCATGGTTAACTGAAGTGGCAGGAAAAAGCAAAGACTCACTTCTGACATTTAAAAGTGATTTAACAAAATTCAGATAAAATCTACAAATCCATAAAGATTTACTGTGATGGCAGTTGACAAAACTTAAATGTTCCCATGAAAGGATGGAAAAGGTGAAGTGTGGCTTGGTAGAACAACTGCATTTCAGCCTTTTCTTATTAAATCGAAGCACTGAACAGTTCAAGATGTGTAGTGATGCATTTGCCCTAAATAGACAGGTGGGCTTAGAGGCAGTTTGTGACAAAGAAGAGACACCCTTAGCTGCAGCACTCCTCGTCACCCGGGCCCTGATTCCTGTGGCTAAGGATTTAAGAGCGCTTGCATAACTGCTAATGTAACTGTGTAATTATTTTTTTTTAGGAGACAAGGTGAAAAACAAAAAAAAAGCTTTGATTTGGCACTTGGACAAAATTTTGCAACAAATCCTGAGCTATAATCTGGATGGCCACTGTATATTTGATGTGAAGTATTTAGATATCTCTTTGAAACACTTTTAAGTTTCTTTGATAGCAATGACTTTTGTAAGGATTGGTATTCTCTATCATTCCTTATGACTTGCACATTGTCTGTCACTAATACTTGACCTTGCTGTATTATCACCTAAATAACTGATACCGGTACTGATGGAAATCCCTAATGGATAATCATAACACTTTTGGTCACATGTCCTTTTGTCTTTCCTGCAGCCTTGAAGGTTTTAAGAAATCTCAAATGCCCGCTGCTGCTGCCCTTCCAATTGCTATCTTTTGAAAAGCACCAGTCTGTGTTTGAGTTGATTTCCCCTTTTCAGGGAAATGACAGCCAGCAGTTACAGTTCTAATGGTATAAGCAAGATAAATAAAACATGTTTATAAAAATTGTATCCTGGAACACTGGTTTTCAACGGCTGAAACAGATGTGATGGGGTGACATTTCATAAGGTTCTTTTTTCTTTCTCTGTTTTTTTCCCAATAGTCTCTTTTTCCTGACTAGATGTAAACCCTCCTCGTTTTTTTTTCTGGTTTTATTCTACTAGCTGTGACTTCTGGGAAACTTTCCTTTTGGATGGACTTTTCCTTTTTTTTTTCCTCAAGGCAGCAATGTATAAAAGAAATGGCATAAGCCTAGGAGCTGGAAAATACCGAGTCTTATTCAAGTTTTACTGCATCCTTGTGGTATAATCTTTGGAAAAATCACTTGTGCCTGCCTTTTGCGCACATGCACTCTCTCTGCAGTGGGGAGAATATTTTGATAGCTGCCTCCATAGAGGTGTTGGTAGTTCTGTTGCATTCTATAGCACGTGCAAGAAGAAAAGTGCTATATTCTGTGTTAAGTATTGCTCATCAAATAATTCCTACCTGTGGAAAGGTGAAATTAAGGAACAGCTGTGTGGTGTTTAACTGTTCTGTACAAAACTGAAGGTTGTTTTCACTCAGAGGGTCATTTCTACTTTGTATCACAACTGAACTTTCAGAACTTGCAGTCAGATACTTTTGACTTCTTGTGAAACAGTCTGGAACTCCATACCAATAGGTGGGATATCACTTTTCCATGTCCTGTGTGAAGAGCACAAATGAAAAACGTTTTCACTGCGGGAAGTGATAAGCTTGTGAAGACCATATTCCACACCAGGCATCCTGAAACGGGGCTGATGTCTGGAAGCAGCAGTTTGAGTCAAGGCCTAGAACATTCCTAAACTGCAGTCCGGTGAGAAGTTGCTGTTCTGTGTCTTTTTTAGGAAGCTATTACTGAGATAATAGTCCCAACTGTTTTTTAACTGGAAAAAAAAATAAAAAGACAAACCTTTTAATGTTGAACTGATGTAGGAAAACAGTGAATTCTTTCAATTATGTTACTTTTCTTCATCAGCTTTTAAAATGGTTGGTAGAACACAAGCTGCTCAGCTTTTCCACTGCACACCAAATGCTCCTTAAGGAATTAATTGTAGTTTGTCAGTAAATGTGCACCATACTCATTTCGAGATCTCTGAACAGATCAAAACATTCCACTTTGAGTTTGGGGGGTTGGTTTGGGGTTTTTTTCCAACTTGAATTTACTAATAAAACACTGGGCCTCTTCACTGAGAGACAAGTTTGTAAACCTTCTCCTGTGTGACAATGGCCTTTAGAGCAGCTGCCCTGCTGATTCCTGATGGAGGGAGAGGTGGAACAAGTCCCTGAGGTGTGAGCTGGGACTGTGCACAGACCCCTTTGATCTCCCCCCGTGGTGTAATGAAGTGTCCTGAGACATCAGCCTGGAGTCACCGTGTAGCACAGCCCACGTCCATTAGCAGAAGTTTATGTTGAAGCCAAGCTGTGGCAGTTTGGGGCTGGCTCTGGTGCTGAGCCCCTTCTGGCTGTAGGGATGAGCTGTTCATTCCATGGGCAGCTGGAGTCTGATCCTGTGGCTGGAAGGAGAGCGTGGGGCAGGGCTGTGTCTCAGCCTGTTCAAAACCAAACTTCTGCCTTTAGCCTCTTGTTTCCTTTTGGCTGTAATTCAAGAGTTCCTGAGCAAGTAATTTATAAATTCCTCAAGTATTTCTGATGTTGGTACATATTGTTACTGTGTCTGGGAAACTGTCTGCTTCCTTGACGTCCTCCTACTTGAAAACTTACCCAGAAATCATGAGCTGTTGTATTATACCTGAGACCAGCCTGCTCCTGAATTTTACTCCTATGTTTTTGCTGTGTACAGGCTGTTTTCTAACAACAGTTCACCAGTGCAGCTTAGGGATTTTGCTGTGGAGAGGGTTCTGAACTTCACTTAACCACTGTTTTCTTCCCCAGACCCTGTATTTTGTATACAGCAATCTGATTCATCAGGCAGAGCAAGGATTGTTGGCTTCTTGTTACTTAACCAGGCAATGTATCCTGCTGGGACTTAACTCTCAGAGAACCTCATGTCCTTAAAAATGTGTCTTCTCAAAATGTTCTGCTAACCTTCAGATTTTAGGAAGATTGGTTGTGTTACAGGTCTTTGGAGAAAGCATCAAGCTTCCCTCTTTCTCCCAAATGGCATTTGAGTAGAGAGAAGTTACTGAAGAGGCTGTAACTGCACATAAATACTGCAAAGATGATAAATGATACTGAAAAGGTTGTAAAATCCATATGATTAAGAACAAATAATGCAAAATCTTCATGCACCAGCAGAGCAAGATACAGAACCAGTTGGCTGGAAGAATCTTGATGTTCCCTCTGCCTTGTTCATGAGGCTGCAGTCACATCCTGGGAAATCCAGACCACCCCTCTTGCTGATGTGAAACTGTTCTTGGTTAAAGTGTTGTCAAGGTACAAGCTGGATCTGAGGTTTGTCACTGTGTGAAGGAGACTGGTTTAGTTTCTAAAATCTGGGCACCTGTTCCTCCAATTTTCCATCTGCACTGGATGGGACTAAAAGATTTCCCATCACTTGAACTGGAACCACTGAACTTGCATGGATGTGCTGGCAAGGTGCAGGTGTCCCTCACTGAGGGACCAGAACATCTGAAGAGCAAGCAGGAAATGAGCCCAAACAACAAAACTCTCCTCTTGAACTTAGAGGACAATTTCCCTATTTAAGTCTGGCTTTACATATATTTATGATTATTGTCTGGAACTTTGCTGGAAGCTCCCACATTGCAACACTGTGCAGCTCCCTTCTCATGGTGTTTTTCCTGAAATGACAGGATTTGTTAAAATGCATTTGAGCACTCCATTGGTCTGGGACTGATCTTGGCTGTCGTGGAGTCAGTGGCACAACTTCAGGGAAGGAGCTTGTGACTGACAAAAATAAGGGAACTTTGGGAACATTCTCTTATTTTTGTCAGCACAGCTCACAGTCGTGGAGAGGGCTAATTCCTTAAACTGTAACATTTTTCTGTTGGCCAATTCGTTTTTGCAGAGGGAAGAAGGTAGGAAGGTCCCTCAAACATTTATTTTTAATGTGATGTGGCAGAGTGTGATGAGAAACTTCCTTTTGTAGACTGTTCATCTAAGGGAAGAGGTGCTATTCTGTTAACCACTTTTAGAGGCTTTTTGAATATAATGGTATTAAAATTCGTGGCTCTCTGAATCCAGCCTTAAGGGAGGGAAGGAAATCTGTTTTCCAAAATCCGCTTCCTAAAAGCCACTTGGAGCAGCACGTAGGAGAACTGCATTAGGAAAACTAGAACCTAACTTGGCATTTGGTTATGAATTGATTTTTTTTTTTCCTTGCTGCAGTTATATTAAAAAACAAATTCTTTTCCCCTCTTTAATCCTCATAAAAGTCATAAGGGTGTAACTAGCTCGGTTCCAACTCTGCTGGCCCATTTGTACCCAACAGCAGATCAAGAAGACACTTGGAGTTTTGGTCTCAAGATAAATTTTAGGAAAAATCCATTAGACTTTTATTAAATGAAAATGTATTTCCTCTTTTGAAGCTCTTGGATTTTAGAATGAATTTTAGTAATGCTTCTAGCACATAAAATAAGTGTTGAGAATTTTTAGTTTGTTGTCAGGTTTAAATTTTCTGATGGCCTTAAACATACCTGTATATATGTCTGCAGTTCTTTAACTCAACATTGGAAACAAATTGGTCCATGGCTTACGTAAACACTTGAAAAATAAATCTATTTAAATGTTTTATGTCCTTCCCTTTTAAGCAAGTATTTCTTACCTAAAGGGATTGTCTTGCTACACTTCTGTTGCATTGGTGGTTTTGTCTGAGTGACTGGGTTTAACTGGGTTCACCTAAAAAAAATTGTTCTACAGCCTTTATGATTATTAATTCAATATTTTTATCATGTTTTTGTTATACTTTAAAGCAACTCCAAATACATCCAGTGGTATTAAAAACATTTTTCCTATGCCGTCACCTGGTTTTAAATACTTCATTGTTTGAATGTTCAAGTTAAAAAATAATTGGCAGTATTAAAAGCTAAGAATAAATATATCTATGCAAATAGCTCGGCTGAACTTTGGTATTGAAAGGTTAGGAATAGCTTTACTGTCAGTTTGAGAATAAAATTCCTTGTTTCTGAAATCTCACTGGAATTTCAGGTCAGGCTGATAAATCATTTTCTTGTTACTGCTCCATGGTTGTGCAGCTTTGGATTTTGCATGGAAAACTTTCAGACAGCTCTGGAGGATTTATTAAGAAGTAGAGCTGAAATGTTAAAGCTCCCTATTCCTACTGAGGAGCAGGATTCTTCATATTTCCTGGGGTTTCATTTAGCATCCTGTAATAATGAATCCTAAAGGTTTGTTATTTTCTGGATGCATTCTCTTTTCTCTGTGCAGTCTTGTTTCCTGCCCTTTTTTGATACATATTTGTTTTTGTCGTGTCTCCCCCCAGGAAAAAAGGCCACCCAGACTCAGAGTTTGCTGGTGTGGAAATGGAATTACCTTTATAAAATCAGAGGCCTGCTCTTTGTGCCCAGGCACTTGGAGGGCTCGCAGGCAGGATTTTGTTAGAACAAAGCGTTTTTTAAAAAATTAAATCGGTGTTGCTGGTGGGAAGAAAGGAAGGGAGGGAGGAAGGACAGAGAAAGAGAGAAAGACAAAGAAACTGAAAGGAAAAGGGAAAAAAAAGGAAGGAAAAGAAAAAAAAAAAAAGCGAAGCAAGCCAAGCTGTGGGAAGTAGGGGCTGCTCTGGATCTCGCAGGGATCGTGGGAGCCGGCTGGACACAGAAGTCCTTTCCCATGTGCAAAGCTACTTTCAGTTATTCTGCTTGAAAGCTCGATCTCCAGAGAAATGTGCGTTTATACAGAAATATTTAGAACTAGATCTCTGTGCGTTCTGTCGCGCAGGCGGCCGGCGCGGGCAGCCCCGGGGTCCTCCCACGCTGCGCGGCGCCCGCGCCCGGCCCCACGTGGCCCCCACGTGGTGCGGCGGGAACGGGGCCGGGAGCGGGGCTGCGGGAGAGGCTCCGGGAGCCGCAGCCATGCAGCGCCGCAAGGTGGACAATCGCATCCGCGTCCTCATCGAGAATGGCGTGGCGGAGCGGCAGCGCAGCCTGTTCGTGGTGGTGGGCGACCGCGGCAAGGACCAGGTAACGCTGTCCCGGAGGGTGCGGGGCTGTGGGTGCTGAGACCCACCCGGGCCTGCCGCAGTCCTTCAGTCCCTGCTCCTCTCTGCCTCCAGCAGGAATTAAACCCTCACAGCCCCAGGCAGAGCAATGGGTCCTGAGGGGGAGGGAAGTCAGGCCCCCTCAGTTGAAAATGGTGTGTGAGATCCTCCTTAGACTGCTTCTGTCTGGGAAGCTCGTGAACATCAAATCAATCTCAGGACAGCCTGGAGTTCGTGTGCTTTGTTTGGGTTTTTTTAAACTGGGGCAAAGGATATTGCATTTTCTGGCCAGCTGGAGGTTTTTCCTCTCGGTTTTGCCCTGAGCTGTGATGGTTTCTGTCTCGGAGTGGGCTTTGAGTCGTCTCGCAGATGAACCTACTCGGTGAAGCTGTGTGCAGGAAATTAAGTGCTAAACTCGTTTTTCATCAGAGACTCTTGCCTTGTGTTTTTCGAGTGAGGAGGGGAAGAACAGCACGGCAAACTCGTGATGTTTTAGGATAAGTCAATTCACAGAATGACAGAATTGTTCAGGGTGGAACAGCCGTCCCAGATCACTGAGTCCAGCAAGGCCAAACCGGCCATTCACCCACGTCCCCAAGTGCCACATCTACATGGCTTTTAACTTCCTACAGGGATGAGGACTTGACAGCCCCCTCAGGGAAGAAATTTTGCCTTATATCCAACCTAAACCTCCCCTGGCACAGCCTGAGGCCATTTCTTCTCCTCTTGTTCCTGGGAGCAGAGCCTGACCTGACTGCCCTTTCCCGTCAGGGATTTGTGGAGAGCAATAAGGTCTCCCCTGAGCCCCCTTTTCTCCAGGCTGAGCCTCTTTCCCTGCTCCCTCAGCCACTCCTGGTCCTCCAGACCCTTCCCCAGCTCCACTCCCTTCCCTGGACATGCTCCAGCCCCTCAGTGTTTTTATTGCAGTGAGGGCCCAAAACTGAGCCCAGGATTTGAGGCGTGGCCTCCCCAATGCTGAGCAAAGAAGAACAATCACTGCCCTGGTCCTGCTGCTGTTCTGTTCTAACTGCTGTATAACTGATAATTCATTTTCCTCCAGTTTGTGGGTAAATGAAATAAACTAATTATAAAAAAACTGGGAAAAGAACGAGTTATTCAGGTGGCAGTACAGGAATGTTGGCATTATTTACTGATGGGTTCTGGCATCTCTCAGGTCTGGTTTTGTTCAGTGTTTTCACTGAAAGACTGTGGAAAATCCATGTGAATGGATTTTCCTTAAGAGACAAACACTAGAAGCTGTGTTTAGCTTGGAATTATCAGTATTAGTTCTGCCAGAGAAGGGAACTAAGGAAACAGGAGGTCAAATGCAGTGTCCTGCAGCCCTGGAGAAGGCACAGACACAGCTTTGCTTCGTGCCAAGGGATCCCTCTGTTCTCCACAGCGGAAATACAGCTGTAAAATTAAATTTGGAAAAACACTTTGCTTTTTGACGTTCCCCTGAGAGCTGTTTATGATTGTTGTGTGCTCTGGCAGGTCGTTATCCTTCACCACATGTTGTCCAAGGCCACGGTGAAGGCCAGGCCCTCTGTGCTGTGGTGCTACAAGAAGGAGCTGGGCTTCAGCAGGTGAGAGATCCCCGCGGTGTCTTCCTGCTCTGGGGAGCCAGCGCTGTAGGCTGAGGGATTTGGGTGTGTGGGGAAGCCAGGTTTGTTCCTGGAGGAGCTGGGGGAAGTTTGTTCTTCCAGGACTGAAGTTTGGTGTCCATAATAGAGTTGACACCAGCAGAAAGTACCTCTGGTTTTTCTCCTGTAGCTCTAACACTGATTCTGCTGCTCTGGACCAAACTCCCCCTCACCTCTTTAACCTCAAAACTTGGGTTCCTCAGCTGTTTAACCTCAGTCATATTTAGGACTGAGCTCTGATTTCCAGACTCGGCCTGAACTTTTGTCAAACCCTTTCCCAAGAAAACTCCTGTATGATTTTTTTCCCCCAGCCACCGGAAGAAGAGGATGAGGCAGCTCCAGAAGAAGATCAAGAGTGGAACTTTGAACGTGAAGGATGATGATCCCTTTGAGCTGTTCATAGCAGCCACAAACATCCGCTACTGCTACTACAATGAAACCCATAAGATCCTGGGGAACACCTTTGGGATGTGTGTCCTTCAGGTGAGGACTTGGCTCCCAAAAGGGCATTGCAATAATCAGTTGGAATGTTGCAGGAATAGGATGTGTTGTTTCTGTCACATCAGTTTTGGTGGCCTTGCTTATCCCTGATGAGTTGTGTGAGGGTGAGGTGGCCTTGTTTGTAAGAGTTGTGACAGGACACTGCAAATTCAAGTGTGAATTAAATTTTGAGGAATAAAGTTTTCAGGTTTGCTGTGCCTTTCAGTAGGAGCCAGCTGCACTGCTGGACTCTGGGCAGCTCTGAAGTTCTTTTCACTCCCCAGGATTTTGAAGCCTTGACTCCAAACCTGTTGGCCAGAACTGTGGAGACAGTGGAAGGTGGTGGAATTGTGGTGATTCTACTGAGAACTATGAACTCCCTGAAGCAGCTCTATACAATGACCATGGTATGTGCAGCACAGTGTGTCTGTTCTCTACCAGCAGCTGCCTGGAGGTGATGCTGAGTGGGGATTTATTGATTTATTATGAGCCGTTTTCTTCCTTCCTTCATTCATCTGTGATGGGATTTGTTACACTCAGGCATTTCTGAAATGCTGCAGAGGTGGGTGTTTCACAGCAAAGTCAGAATCATGTCTGGGATGTGCTGTGGCTGGAAATGGAGAGACAAGAGTGGGAGAAAAGGGGTCACAATCCCGTAAATGTCACTGTCACTGGTGCCCTTTTCCAGATTGACATTTTCTTTCTGTTTTCTTTCCTTTCAGGACGTTCACTCTCGGTACAGGACAGAGGCTCACCAGGATGTGGTGGGGAGGTTCAATGAGAGGTGAGTGACTCAGAGTGCAAAGGATCTGAGCTCTCTCCCCAAGGAAAGCACCAGGAACAGCACTGGGTATTCCTGATAGGAAAACATCCCACAGGTTTGCATTGGAACAGGCCTTCTTTGGAAGCTGAAGTTGCAGCTCAGCTGTGGGTAGCTGTAAATGCTCTGTGTTTAGAAGAGAGTTCAGATGAACCACCAGGGACTGGTGCTGGTGTTTTTACTGAGTTTTCTCTGCCTGCTCAGGTTCATTCTGTCCCTGGCCTCGTGCAAGACCTGCCTGGTGATTGATGACCAGCTGAACATCCTGCCCATCTCCAGCCATGCTGCCAACATCACTCCTGTCCCTCCACAGTCCCAGGTCAGTGAGGGATCCCAGCCCTTTCCCCTGGCAGAAATCCCTCTCAGTTGGCCATGGGGTGTTAAAGATTTAAAAACGGAATGTTTTTATTTCACCCTGATTTACATCAAAGGATGGCATTGCAGAGAGGAAGCAGAACATTCTGCTAAAATTATGTGGGTGAGGCTTAAGGATCTGTTTTTTTCTATACTCTGCTTATTTTTCTTAATTTTCTGTCCCATCTCTTTCTGTGCTTGCCCATGTTCATAAATTTTCCTGTACTGCTGCTCAGCCCAGTGAGGTGGAACTTGATTATGGTTGCATGGAGGGGTTTCAAGCTGGTGGACAGATGGGACAAGACCAATAAAAATACGTTTCTGGCAGTTGGAGGGTAGGAGAGCACTTTGGAAATAAGTATATTGCAGGCTCAGGACACAGCTGGAAGCCATGGCAGTTGTTTCAGTTTCTGAGGTACATGTGTCACATTCCAGGAGAAATTCCCTGAGGATAATCCAGACACATACTTGCACTCTTAGAAATGTATCCTTTTATCACTTCCAGTTGTAGACTGCAGTAAAGTGGGACCAGTTTTAAACAGAAATCTTGAGGCATTTGAACTGTGCTGTGTGGCCTAAAGAATAACCAACACAGGTTCTGTCAGAGATGGTAAAAACATTTTAATAGGGCATTGATTAAAAAATAATAAAACATTAGAACAACACTGACAGCAGCACAAATGCTTATCTGTTGGCTGGAGAGGCTGGTGCCTTGAGAATTTTAAGTGACAGCCAGGAAAATCAGCCTTCATTCCATCTAAAATTGATTGTGTCCAGGTTTATTGTTTGGCTCTGAAAGTTTTGATATTATTTTGGTATTGGTGCTGCAGTAGTTCTTCCCCCTGCATGGACACTTCATGTGACAGGTGTAACAAAGAATATTAATTTCCAAAGACTGAAAAAGGAATTAAATTATTCAGAACATTTTCTGTAATCTGTTTTTCCTAGCAATGCTATTTTCTAATTACTATGTACTGCAAAATCCTTCCCTTTTTTTCCTTCCAAGCCTGGGGAAGTCAGGATTGGAGATCCTCTTTGTGACCATTCTCCTGAAGATGCCTGGAAATTTAAGTGTTAAATACATGTCTGTCCATGTAAATTCTCATGGTTTTGGAGAATACATTCTTGTATTGAAAAGTTGGTAACTTTTCTTTCCAGATCCCTTTCTGTGCCTGACCAAAGGTGTCAGAGGACACCACAAAGGTAGAATTGTGCTGACATGTGCTTGGCTCATCCTGTTGTGTGCCCATAGGAGGAGAGCCTGCGGCCCCAGGACTTGGAGCTGAGGGAGCTGAAGGAGAGCCTGCAGGACACACAGCCTGTGGGAGTGCTGGTGGATGGCTGCAAAACCCTGGATCAGGTTGGTGTGCTGGCCAAAGCTGAGCTTCTTTGGGCATGGCAGGTCATGGTGGGAGAGAAACTCAAACGCTGTTTTCTGGGCGTTTTCTAATCCTCAGGCAAAAGCAGTTCTAAAATTCATTGAAGCCATTTCTGAGAAGACCCTGAGGAGCACTGTGGCATTAACAGCAGCCAGGGGACGAGGGAAATCTGCTGCTTTGGGGCTGGCCATTGCTGGAGCAGTAGCTTTTGGGTGAGTGATTCCCCCCTGCAATCCCCCATTACCTGCATCTCTCAGTTTAAAAAAAAACCAACAAACAAAATCAAGATGACAGGATCTGAATGCATTTGTAATTTCCAGTCTTAAATCCCTCATATTCAGTCTTGTATCTTTTGATTGCTGCATACACTGTTGGTCAAATTTTTCTTAAAATAATCACAAATAAATCGAGATGAGTGTCTAGAGGAATCTGCTGTGTCAACCCCTCCTATTAAAAGTCAACCCCTCCTATTAAAACCCCATCCTATTTGTAGTTATGTGGTAAAATCTGTTAGAAAAATCGTTCAACTCTTATTTTGTTTTTGTCTCTGCAGTTACTCCAATATCTTTGTCACATCTCCCAGCCCTGACAACCTTCACACTCTCTTTGAGTTCATATTTAAAGGCTTTGATGCACTGCAGTATCAGGTGAGTGCAGCAGACTATTTTACAGTACTTTCAAAGCATTCCTGCCCAGCAGGTTTTACACCTCATCTGTGCTTTTGACTACAGACATTTGCTACCTGCCTTGTTCTGCAAAAAAAGGAATAACGATACAGTTATGTTTCTTCCTTTGTTTTTAGGCAGGGTAAACCAGTTTGTTTGTGAAGTTAACATCAGTAAATAACTTCCCAGTTCTCAGGCCTTCGAAGCTTTTATAAGAATTTTTTATGAGAATCTGAAATAACAGTGTCTGAGCTTATTTTGATGATGATGATGGTAAATTATTTTTTTCTTGGATCTTGGCTTTTTATATTGTTTAAAAATGTTATTTTCCAGGAGCACCTGGACTATGAGATTGTTCAGTCCTTAAATCCAGAGTTCAACAAGGCAGTGGTCAGAGTGAACGTGTTCAAGGAGCACAGGCAGACCATCCAGGTAACTGACATTCTTGCCTTTCCAGTTTTTGTTCCTGGCTGTTGTTTTTGCCAGTGTTGAAGTTGTTTTGATTCTAAGCATGTTCATTTTGTGTGATGTGTAACTGTCCTGGTGGGTTTCCCTGTAAGGCAGATCTCTAGGGAGTGACTTCCTCAAAATACCTTCTCTCTTTCAGGGAGTAACTTGTAGATTACAAAGCTCCCTCATGGGTTTCTCTCAAAACAAAAGCAAAGGAAGGTGAAAGGAGCAGTGCAGGAAGAGCTTTCAGTGATTAGATTTCCTTTATTTTCCTCACCTCTGCAGATGAGCTGACGTGGAATTGTGCCAAACAAGATGTGTGAGCCAGTCCTTGTTAGGGCAGCACAAACCCTCTCCTGACTTTCTGTTTTTCCACATCTCTGTCTCATGCTTGGTGTTTGAGGAGAACAGGGACAGCAAAGAGCTTTCCAGGGCACCAGCTTTGTGAGCTGTGATGTTTCCCTGATTGCAGGCAGGCTGCTGCTGGCAGTGACAGTGTCCTCTCGTTTCAGTACATCCACCCTGCTGATTCTGTGAAGCTGGGCCAGGCCGAGCTCGTGGTGATCGACGAAGCTGCTGCCATTCCTCTGCCCCTGGTGAAGAACCTGCTGGGCCCTTACCTGGTGTTCATGGCTTCCACCATCAGTGGGTAAGCCCTGCATGCTGGGGCTCCCCCAGAGCTCTGCATGGCTGCCTGCTTCCTTGCTTCAGGCTCTCTGTGTCCTGCTCTCCAGGTACGAGGGCACGGGTCGCTCGCTGTCCCTGAAGCTCATCCAGCAGCTCCGCCAGCAGAGTGCCCAGAGCCAGGTGACCCTGACAGCAGAGAACAAATCCACAGCCACTGCCAAGCTCACCTCAGGTACAGCACCTCTGGGCTGGGTGTCCCCATGGCTGGGGCTGCTGTCAGCTGCTGTCCCACACATCCATGTGCTTTGCAGCTGTGGGAAAGGGCTTGTGTGGGGAGATGATGGAACTCTGCTGGTTTTCCCTCACAAGTTTCAGGTGGAAGGCTTTTAACAGGTGAAAAATCAGCACCTGACAGTTTTCTAATCTGGGAGCCCTTGAGAGCACAGGAATCCTGTGGGATGCTTGTCTGGCTGTGGCTTCCAGCACTGAATGTCCTTTCCAACCCTTGCAGCTCGCACGTTGCACGAGGTGTCCCTGCACGAGTCCATCAGATACGCCCCTGGGGACCCTGTGGAGAAGTGGCTGAATGATCTCCTGTGCTTGGACTGCCTCAACATCACCAGGATCATCTCTGGCTGCCCTCTGCCAGACACCTGTGACCTGTATCCTCGCTGAATGTGTCTCAGCCTGGTTAATGGCTGGTGCTGTAGCTGATGGGAGAAGCTCAGCACACGATCTTTTCCCTAAGACCTCACTCCTGGAGTCAAGCTCTCATGGCACTCGTGGTGTGTGTTGCCAGGACATCACCAAACCCCAGTTTTGCTGCAGAGACAACCTCAGGGAAGGGTTGCATGAAGAGAAGCCCTTGTTGGAGTGATAAGGTTTATCTTTACAGATGAAGGGTGTGAAAGCTGCAAACACTGCCAACATAATTCATTCTTGTAGATTAAGACTAGATTGTAGAGTCTAAGAGGACAAGCCAGTTTATGGCCCAGATATTGAAAATAAACTAGCAGGAAGCTTTTTCCTGTTTTCCAAGGAGTTTTTTTCCTTAATCCCTGTTCTAGATACTATGTAAATAGAGACACACTCTTTTGTTACCACAGAGCATCAGAAGTTTTCCTGCAGAGGCTGATGGCCCTCTATGTGGCTTCACACTACAAGGTAGGGCTTGGGCTTCTACCATTCCATTTCGTTCCCAATCTCAGTGTGGAATTTTCTGGGGACAGCAGTGCTGACAGCCTGATTGAGATTTCTCAACAGCTTCTGTTGCTTCTTGTTGTGTTCAGAGCTGTGTTCTCCTTTCTCTGAGATCTCTGCCTTGATCCTGGCTGTACATACTGGATTTCCAGATAGTCTGGAGTATTTTTGCCTTGAGAAAACGGAGAGACTAAAATTCAAAATGAGCCTCCAAGCTTGTCAGGATTTTATCAGTGCAGAACCTCATTTACAGTTTTCTTTACCATGTTCTGGTGGCCTCAAGTTCATCAAGGGAAGCACCATTATGGGACTGAAAAGAGGAATAATTTATGTCAAGGTTTCAAGACCAGGGGTGATCTGTAAATGTGAGTGGGGAGGTCCAGAAGTGCTGAACTACTGAGTTCTAAAAATCTGAGGCTTTAAAAAAAATTAGGATTTGGTACTCAGGAGGTAAGGAGCTGTGTGAAAATAGGAAGTTCAGGTTCATACATATTAGAGCACAAGATTTCCCTTGAGGAAAACAGAGATTGTCTGGGGGTGTGACAGCCATGAGCTGGCCTGGGAGCTCCATCTCTCAGCATTGTATGAGTTCCAAATTTCTTAATAGCTCTAAATTTGGAAAATAGAGGGATTGTTTAGAAATCAGCTGGACTTTGAAGCTCTCTTCATGGAATAACCATTTGGGTAACACTCTCAGGCACATTTGTGGCATTCTTGGGGTTGGCCTGTGCAGGGCTAGGAGCTGGACTCAATCCTGATGGGTCCCTTCCAACTCAGAGTATTCTGTGATTCTCTGGACAGTTTTTCATCTTTTTGATGTCTTCACCCTCCAGAACTCCCCCAATGACCTCCAGATGCTCTCTGATGCCCCTGCCCATCACCTCTTTTGCCTTTTGCCGCCTGTTCCACCCACCCAGAATTCATTACCAGAAGTCCTGGCTGTTGTTCAGGTAAGAGAACGACTTGAGTGTCAGTTTTGATCCTGGTAGAGTTGAGTAGGAGAAAGCATTTTGTGTGTGTTCATGTTTTGTGTCTTTCCTGGCAGGTGTGCATGGAGGGAGAGATCTCCCGCCAGTCCATCATGAACAGCCTCTCCAGGGGGAAGAAAGCCTCTGGTGACCTCATTCCCTGGACCATTTCAGAGCAGGTGGGTGATTTGGCTGTGCACTGTACCCAGGGTGTATTTCATGTATTCTGTGTTTGCAGAGTGCCCAGCTGTATTGTTTAAATGGGGTTTTTGTCCCTTGTGCAGTTCCAGGACCCGGATTTTGGGGGCCTGTCCGGCGGGCGCGTCGTTCGCATCGCGGTTCACCCGGATTACCAGGGGGTAACGTACCTGGGAGGGGCCCGGCTGTGGTGGTGCTGTGGAAATGGCTCTCCAGGCAGAGCTCAGGAGCAGGGCAAACACTGCAGTTCTTCCAGTTTTTAGCATTTTAAGCTCAGGACACCAAACGAGTGCTCCTGTCATTCCTAGGCAGCATGGGAGCATCCCAAGCCACTGTACACAATCCAGATCCAGGAATATTTACTGTGACGTCACCAAGTTTTTGGCATTTTCTGAGTGCCAGAGTTAAGCCCCAAGAATTGTTACACAGCCCTGAACTACCAGGGCTGATACTGATTTCAGACACCCTGGTTCTGTACTGTCCTTCTCCGTGGAGCTGCCATGTGACCAAAAAAAATATTTTTGCAGTGACTGAGTGATGTCTGCACTGCTGGTTGGTAACGGGTTTTAAGGGCAGAGCGTTGTTGCCCGATATTAAAAATCAGAGACCTTGTTTGGCTTGCTTACAATGTGTTGCTTCTTCACAGATGGGCTACGGCAGCAGAGCTCTGGCTTTGCTGCAGATGTACTACGAAGGCAAATTCCCATGTTTGGAAGAGGAAACAGTTCAAAAGCCAAAAGAAATCACAACTGTGAGCAGTGAGGTATGGTAAAATTTTTTATTTTCTGCTAAGCTGCGTAATTTCCCCTGTGAGTCTCCACTCTTTAGGGAGGAAATATTCAGATTTGATTTTCATACAGAAGAAGAGCTTTAATTTCAGCTATCTGTGGGGATTGCTGCTAACCCATTCCCACTTTCTTTTCCAGACTGTTGGTTTATTAGAAGAGGTTGTGACACCTCGGAAGGATTTGCCTCCTTTGCTGCTCAAACTGAGTGAGAGACAAGCTGAGCACCTGGACTACCTCGGGGTGTCTTATGGCCTGACACCCAGATTGCTCAAGTAGGACAGGATTCTATTTCCCAGTTATATCTTGCCCTTCTCAAAGAGATAAAGAGCTTTACTTGCCCAATTTTTCCAGGGTGTAGAAGTAAGAACAGCCTGTGATATGTAGAGGGTGTTTCAATTCTAATCCCTGTGACCTGTAGAAACTTGAGGTGCTGCTGACTTCAGAGCTGGTGCTTGTTTTTCTGACTGATGTAAATGCCTTTCACAGCACCTTGAAAGTTTTTGCATTTTTTGACATCACAGTCATAATTTTTCACTCCCCTGAGCTGGACCCTCAGTCAGGTGGGTGCTGCTCCTGCTTTGTGTCACTGTTCATTTGCACTGATTGTTGGGGTGTCTTAGAGACCTGTGCTTTCTCCTCACCAGCTGTCCTTGTACAGCAGATAAATTGCATTTAACCACAATTTATTACTGTGTGATCAACAGCTCCATAATTCTCAGTGTGTTCCCTCTTTCTCCCAGGTTTTGGAAGCGTGCTGGATTTGTGCCAGTTTATCTGAGGCAGACCCCTGTAAGTACCACACTGTTCCTGAGAGAAAATCCTGCCCTGCTGGCATCCCTGGGCATGTATTCCAATAGATTCTGTGAGAAGGGGTTTGGGGCAGGAAGGTTGGATGAGGCTGCTTTTAGGGCTGGGTTTATGTTCATTTTTATTCTTTGGGCCTGTAGATAAGGAATAGAGTTTTAGAGCTGTGAATGTGGGCCTCCAAGTAGTTTGCACATAAAAATTTAGAGCTGTCAAGGGCTATTAATGTGGTTATTGGTAAAATAGCTGAGATTTACCAAATTACCAAATTCATAGGTTTTCCATTAGGTGGAGGTGGTCAGTAGCAGTTGATGAATTTGTTGTTGTTCATTTAGAAGATATTTTCTTTCCCCAGCTGAGCACAGAGTGTGAAAGGTTCATAGGGGTGATGGGAAATCCCTCATAAAATCACAGAACTGTATCTTATTTATCAGAATGACCTGACAGGGGAGCATTCCTGCATCATGCTGAAGATGCTCAATGAAGAGGAGTCTGAGCAGGAGCCTTGGCTCACTGCCTTCTGGAAAGGTAACTCTGATCCTGCTGACTCTGCAAGAACCCTCTGGGCTATTGATGATTCTAGAGGTGCACTGGGGTAATTTATCTTGGTAATTTATCTTGGCTTCTCTCCCTGTAGATTTTAGGAGGCGCTTCCTTTCCCTGCTTTCCTACCAGTTCAGCACCTTCTCTCCCTCCTTGGCACTGAACATTCTACAGAACAAAAATATCAAACAGCAGCCCCAAGCAGGTGAGTACCCTCTGGAAAAACTGTAAGGGCATGACAGAGCATGGCTGGAGGAGAACTTGGTACCTGTGTCTTATGGAGTTTCAGTGGTGGTGTTGGTTAGAGGGTTTTTCTGCTGCAGCAAGGGAACAAACCTCTTTTACAGCAAAACCAATGTGAATTGTTAAAGGCAGAGGAAAAATATTAGATACCTGAATGAATGCTGAACACTGAGATCCTGGATAGCTCTGGAGAACATTGCTGTCTTTTCCTCCTCCCCACCAGCCATCAGCCGTGCTGAGCTGGAGTCAGTGTTCATCCCCTACGACCTGAAGAGGCTGGAGATGTACTCCCGCAACATGGTGGACTATCACCTCATCATGGACATGGTTCCCACCATTGCCAGGATGTTCTTCCTCAGCCAGATGGGAGACATCTCCCTCTCTGCTGCACAGTCGGTGTGTATGGACAGGGTGGGGCCAGGATTTGGGGAAAACCCCGGGAATGCAGTGGGGAATGTGTGTCTGTGTTGCCTGTGTGACTGAAATACCTGTCTTTTCCTCAGGCCCTTTTCCTAGGGATTGGCCTGCAGCATAAATCTCTGGACCAGCTGGAAAAGGAGCTGGAGCTGCCCAGCAGTCAATTGATGGGACTCTTCAACAGGATCATCCGCAAAGTTGTGCAGGTGGGAGCAGCAGGACAAGGCTTGGTCACATGGGACCATCATTCCAATATTAACAGAAAATACAGCACTAAGAGAGAGCTGGAGCAGAGCTGGGCATCCTTAACACATCCTCAGTTACTGACCATAAACTTCTTGGCAAGGTGGGGAAAATCCCAGCTGGAAAATGTGTGACAGTGATTTAATGCCCATGGCAGGGGGTTTGGAACTGGGTGATCTTCAAGGTCCCTTCCAACCCAAACCACTTTGTGATTCTGTGTAGTGATTTCCCAGATAAGAGTGCTTATCTTATGGTTTTCCATGTTGAAGTGCCCGGACCAGAATGCTGAGCAGACAATCCTTGTTGCTTGAGTCATTGTTCAGAGCATTGGTGGCATCTCAACTTTCCTTGGAAAAAAATTAAATTATTTTCCAGTGTTATCTAGAAGTAGACTTGACATTCAGTGAAATAATTGGAAAGTTTTGGATCTGATTCCTGGTTTCTTTCTTTCTAAGGTTAAGGATAGCAAAGCTCCTGAAGTCTGGCATTAGGAGTTCATTGTGGAGGTGATAAATGGGGTTTTAAAAACCAAGTCTTACATGTGCTGGATTGTTTCATTTTCAGCTGTTCAACACAGTCCAGGAAAAAGCTGTGGAGGAGCAGATGGCAGCAACAAAGGATGTTGTGATGGAGCCAACACTGAAATCTTTAAATGACGATTTGGTAATTACAAACTTTATTCCTGGTTCATATGTAAACACTTCAGAGACTTTTCTTGAGGGAAACATTTAATTTTCTTGGATGGAAAGGGTTCCACACCACATCTGGCACTGTAAGGGAGTTAAAACCTGACAGGTTTGCATTTTGTGTACCTGGAGCTGTGCTTTAAGCTGCAATCTGGGGTTTTCACAGAAAATTACAAGTTTGTGTATACAAATAATGTAAAAATGCAATTAGATAGACGAGAGAAACTATTCAGGACCAGCTGGTATTTTTTTAGGGGATTTATCTGTGGGAAAAGGCATTTTCCTCCCATTACAAAGTCATTGTTGCCCTCAGGACCTAATGCACCTTGTGCTGTCCTGTTGCAGGAGGAGGCTGCAAAGGAATTCCAAGAAAAGCACAAGCAAGACGTGATGAAGCTGAAGGAAATGGACCTTACACAGTAAGAATTCATCTGCTTGGGTCTCAAATCCAGATTTTCCTGGGTGGAATGCTGGGTCTTCCTGGGATTTGTGCACAAGGCTGTAGGTGCAGTAAACCACCAGTAAATGAGAGCTAATGTGTATTGTCAGCAGTGGGTAAAACATAAAAAACCCCAAATCAACACAAAAAGAGCAACCAACCAGAGCTTTTACTTAAGTGTCAGCAGATTTCTGTCTTTCTGGACCAACAGGAGTTACAGATGTCACTGATTGTCTCTCTTCTCTCTCCCCTCCCACTTTTTGTCTTATAAGCACTGTTCACTGTGCTGATGTCCCCAAAGTTGTCTGGCTTGGCTCCAAACTGATCTCTGTTAAATCTGGCGAAAGGAATAAAAGCTACTTTGAATCTTTGGTTGTCATGTTTGAGAAAGGACAAGAGTGGATGTGACTTGCAAGTCAGTCACATAAGGAAAATTATACAACCAGAATGTTTAAAAATTAATTCCATTTTGTAGCATTGATATTGATAATTCTATTTTATAGCATTGATGACAAGATTGGTCTTGCCATTTTGGACTGTGTTTCCTTTTTTTTTTTCCCTCAGCCAGAAATAGATTTTTTTTTCTCCTCCATGAGGAGAGAGAGACAAAAATCTATTTTGAATACTTTTCAATGCAGGTTATAGAAAACTGTGAGGCTTTGTCCAGCATTGTTCAGCTTTGTGGACAAAGCCTTATCTATTCCAAATCTCCAGGAACTTGAGGTGAAGAGCAGTGACTCCATTTTGCTTCACAATTGCTTTGCCTCTTTAAATCCGGATGTAATTTCCAGGGTGCTCAAACACCCAGACACAAGACAAGAGCTTATCTGAGTAGCAATTTTTGTTTTTATTTCTCTTATCAAAAGCAAGCTGCACCTCGTGTTTCCCAAATCCGATGTGGTTGGGTGCTGCCACAGTGGCTTTTTTTGCAGAGTAGCATGTGCCTGACAGTGGAAACACTTTGTTTTTATGCTTTTTTTTCCTTTGTGCTTAACAATTTGACTTGACTTTCCCTCCTCCTTTCCCACTTAGGTACATTATCCGGGGGGATGATGAGGAGTGGAATGAGGTGCTGAGCAAAGCAGGACAGAACGCTTCCATCGTCAGCTTGAAAAGGTAAAGGAAGTGGAAATATCCCAGACATCTCTCTGGGCTTTCCTGCTGGCTTTGTTAAAATGTTTTCCTAAAGAGTGAAGCCTAAGGGTTAAGTGAACTCAGTGTCCTGGATAGGGCCTCAGTTTTCCCTGGGGGAATTGGGGTGTGAGCAGCTTGGAGCTCTACTACCCAATGTTTCTGTGTTGCTCTAAGGATAGTCCTCTCTTCATTAACTTGTTTAATTCTGATTTTATTGCTGATGATCTGATCCTGATCCCACACACAAGCTGGGTCCTCCCTTGGGTCTCTCATTCCACCTGACTGCCCCATTTGCTTTGGGATCTGAGTGGGAGCCCCTGGAGGTGCCATTGGAGAAAATGCAAATTCAGGGGAGAAGAATTCTTTCAAATGTGAGCTTGAGCCTGGGAAATGTCTGTGTTTCTGCAATTCTTTAATTTTCATCCATCTTCTTTCTTCTGCCTTGCCCAGCATGTAATCTCCCCGTATTTTTCCTTGGGAATGTCTATTCCAGCCTTTCATGTTTTTTATCCATGAATGCTGGAAGCTGTACCTTTCCAAAAGCCTTCCAGGAAGGAGAGAGTCTTAGTAGCTGCTTATAAAGATCAGAGCTTGGAATTCTGTTGTGTTTGCTTGAGTCAGAATCCAGTGCAGGGACAAAATTGAATGTTTGAAACTATCAGTGGTAGTTTCTCTTCTAGGTACTCTGAATTCCATATGCCCTATTTAGGACAGATAGTTTTGAAAAGCAAAGACAAGAGCTGAAAATCAAGATCCTTCTGGGTTAGAGAATCTCAGGACACTATAAAATCTAAGTCAGGCTCTTGTTTGTGCTTTTTCTAGCACCAAGTTTAAATTTTGTCTCTTGCTCCTATTTTACAATAAAAATTTCCCTGCTGGATGGCAATCCAGTGTACTTTTAACAGATGTTTTGTTCCTGTTTTCCAGTGAGAAGAAAAGAAAACTAGAAACAGCACGAGGACCCAAGCAACAGAAGAAATTTAAAAAGACTAAAGATCTAAAGCAGAAGAGGAAGAAATAACTTAAAAGCCAATTAATGAACTTGAATGAGCAAGTGCTGGGTCTATACTTAAGAAGTCCTGTTCTCCTCTAAAGCAAGAGACTATTTTGGAGGGAAGAAAAATCCTTAGAGGCATTTTTCAAGTGTTTGTATTGTGGGAAGAGCAGTGTTCAAGTGTTAGTGTGAAGATTTTTATATGAAGTGTGAGTGAGGAACTGCAATGCACTGGGATATTATGAAGGTGCTTGAGCAGCTACAGCCTACCCATTCCAAGATCAGTCTGTAAACTTCCTGCATCTTAATGGTTCTGTGGTTTATTAAACAAGAGTTTGGACACCAAAGGACAGAAATGTGACTGCCTTAGCACTGCAGCACACCTTGATCTCTGCAGCTGCTGGTTCTGCTGCTCCTTTGGAGCTTGAGGGGGGTTTTATGCACTTTGTTTTTGGGGCTGGCTGATCACTGCACACTCACTCTGTCTCCCTGCTGTCCTAGAGCTGCCCCTTGGCTTTGGTGGAAAGTTTTGTGTTCATGTTGCCAGAAATCGGCACTGTTGTACCAAAACCTGGTTGTGTGATCTTCTCTTTGACCTCAGGGGCCAGCTGAGCAGCCAAGCACTGAATTTCCAGTAGCTTGGCAATAACTGTGTGCCAGTCTGGAGCTGGGCCTTGCTGTGACTCTGGGTCTGCTGCCTGTCAGATTCCAGAGGCTTCAACCCAGGGCAGAGCTTTGCCATAGGATGTGACTCTGCTGGGCAGGCACAGAGAGAGACCAGGGCAGGATCCGAGTGCACCACGGCTCATCCTGGGAGCCAAATCCCATGCAGGGACATTCCCCAGGGCCCCCTCCTTCAGGGAAATGGGAGTGCCTCCAGATCCTGACATCTCTACACAGTTCAGGAAAAGTCAGAACTCTCCAAAGCTGTGTCATCCCAAACTGGGTTCCTTCCTGAAACTCAGAAAACAAAGAAAACAGCTGGGCAGCACTGGGAAGGAAAGCTGATGGAACAGCTCTAATTCCATGCATGTTTTTTAAAATCCACTTAATCCCACCTGGGACTTTCCCCACCTCCACTAATGGTTGCCTCACTTACCTCCGAACACTCATTCTCTCCCCCGCACATTGACTCAGATTTTACCCCAAAATGTTCATTTTTCCCGGTGCAGTACCGGGTGTGTCCACAAGGCGGCAGCACTGAGGCGCAGCGGCCGCCGCGTTGTTGGGGCGCCAATAAATCCCAATTCCAGTCCGTCCCAGTCCCGGATTCCGCGTGTTCCAGCCGGAGGAAGGACAAAGAACTCCACATACCCAGAGCTGTTTCTAGGGCCTTCATACAGATCGTCTTGTCTTACCTTTTCAAGCCCTGTATTGTTTCATTTGTGTACACAAACGTTGTATTTGTATTTTCAAACCCCACAGATCCATATAAAGAATTTCTTACAGCCTAAAATCCTGCCTATAACACAGCAGATACGGGAGGTTATTTTAAAATCAATTTATATATAAGTTAATATTATTTCTCAATATATAGACAATTAAAATTTTTGCCGTTTTAGGAATTTTATGCACAAACGCCTCAAGAATTTTCAGGCATATTTTTTGGGCTATAACCTCCCTTGGGTTTTGGGGGGACCTGCCTGACGCCTCTCATCCCTCACTCGTCTGCTCCCCCTCTGCAGACATTGGAGTGTCCTAAATGACACCATCACAAAACGAGTCCAAGTGCCCTGGGCAGCAGCTCGGTGCTCCCATAAAGCACATGGACATCCTCCAAAAAAAGGGGGGAAAGTCAAGGCAGGGCAGGGCAGCCCCCTACACGTTTGGAGTGTCCCCAGCTCCTGTCTTGCAGCACAGGGAGTGTCCCTGAGGATGGTGCCTCATCTCCCACTCTGTTCCCGAGCTCCAGACAATGCCAGGAGATGTCTCATCCCTTCCCTCATCCCATCCAGCTCCCCTTCCTGAGGGTCCAAAATCTCACACCCCTCACTCAGCACAGCAGGGTTGTCCTCTCTCAGCTGCCCACGGATGGAGCAGGCAGAGAGGATCCAGGATTTCTGTAGGCAAAGGGCTTGTCCATGGGGAGACTGCACCACCTCGTTAGTGGCTTGTCTTCATTTTCTTCTGACTTCCAGTGAGCTGCCCTGGGATTCACCAAGATCACCCCATCCAGCCTGGCCTTGGACACTTCCAGGAATGGGGCAGCCACAGCTTCCTTGGGAAATCCACTCCATGGCCTCACCTCTGGGAAGACTTTCTTCCCCCATCCCATCTAACTCCACCTGAAGGATTCAGACAATCTGAAGCATCAGCTGAAAATTACCCTAAGACAAAAATAAAGTGCAGTTTAAAGCATCATTTCCAAATGTGAGGATAACTTCGAACACCCAATATTTTCAACAGGGTCAGGAGCTGATGCTTGGAGAATAAAATATCCAGGTGTGATCAGCCACATGATGCCACTGTTTTATTTATTTCCTATTTCTCAGTTTCCTCAGCAAGAACAAGACACTTTGCTACTCAAGGCTTACAGGAAAAAGGGAGATTTTATGTAAAATAAAAAGGAGATGATGTCCCCAGCAATGTCCAATAGATGGTGGTGACATACAGGAAACACTGATGGATAATTTTTAGGCTTTTTCCCCTTCCAGTTCTCCACTTCATACCTTAAAAGGTTTTTTATGGCTCTTGGGATTGACAACAGAGCACCATGGTGCACTAAAGGAGCAAAAATGAATCGTTCATGTAAAAACAGGAATTAATTTCATTCACAAGTAGACGCAATGCAACTTTGGACAAGGAAAGGACATCCAAAAACCAGGCTGATTTCTCATCCTTGCCAGCACCAAGTTTTCATCCAGAATGTGGAGAAATGAGGGAGCTGCAATTTCTCTCAGGAGTTATTTCATGCCTAAATAAGGGACTTCAAAAATAATTATCAGCCTTCATTTTTTATTTCAGGTTGTTCACGTTTTTTCTTGCTTTGCTTTGTTATTTTTCAGTCCCTTCTCCCCACTGCCAAAGTTCAAATCTCTGGATAATATTCCTAACTTTGTTTTTAGCAAACCACTAGGGACATAAAGTGGAAAACTAATTAAAGCTTTGTTTGAATATTTTGAAAGGCAGAAATTGAGGGTGGAAAAAGGACAGGGCAAAGGTGACTGAAACCGAACCTGGAAATTTATCCTGGTTTCAAATAGGGAGTTATTAATTAATTAATTAATTAATTAATTCACTTGACCTATGGAGGACATCTTATTATCTTCAAACTGCATTAAAACTGCAAATTAATCCATTTAGAATGTTGTGTTTCCATCTTTCCTACAAAGGGCTTTTCATGGGAGCTGCCTCCCTGATCCAGCCCAGAAATCCCAGAAGTCTGGAATGTATCCTGTGTTAAACCCACATAACCTTTACACAAGGGGTCCTGACACCTTTCATAGAATCCTGGAATGGTTTGGGATGGGAGGGACTTTAAGGATCATCCAGTTCCACCCCACTGCCATGGGCAGGGCCACCTTCCACTAGCCCAGGGGGCTCCAAGCCTCGTATCCATAAATACATATGGATATAAATTTATAACTTGCTATCCTTGGGCCAGGGATCTCCTAGATGTCTGTCCTTTCTGATCCAAAATTATAAATATATATTAAAATCCAATATCAAATGTACATGATCCCATATATTTATACAAAAAATGCAAAACATTCTTGTGTTAAATGTGTGCACCAACACCCAGATGTTATTGGATTTTTCTTTTCCCTCACATGAATCTCACTTAATTTCCAGCTGAAAACAAGGTATAGATGAGAGCCCTGGCATGAGGGAGGGGAAAAAGGAGCCAGACAGAATTCCCAGTCCCTAATAACACAACAAATCAGAATAAAAGGATTAAAGATAAAAACCCAATTCTTACCTCACCAGAGGAGCATTGGGATCAGAGGGTTCGTTGAGGAGCCCTCTCCATCAGCAAAACAGGTTTTAATAGAAATACTGTTTAATTTTTATAGTGAATATAACTCTACTTCAGGGTCAGTGGGTGGGTTTGCTCCAGGTATCCATGGCAAACAGCTTAGGGTGTCCTGGATGGATGCCTGGAGCAGCCAGCTGGGATTTCAGGGGGTGAGGGCTGATCCAAGCCTCCAGGTAATGACCCCAATGAATGAACCCAAAAGGCTTCCAGGCCACTCCTGATTTAGCACTGGGAGGTCTGTGCAGGACCCACCTGTCAGAACATGATCCAGAGTCCATGAAACCTTCTTATTCTGCTCCAGGCATTCTCAGGAAAACTCAGCTGCCCACAAAGTACAGTTTGGACCCACAGATGGGATTTATCTGTCAGTTATCAATAACATTAAGCACATCCTGGGATATCTTAGGTAGAATTAGAGGGATCAAGAGACTCCAGGCTGGAAGAGGATGTGCCATGTCCAAAGGAGGCCCAGGCAGGGTCACAGAATCCTGGAGTGGTTTGGGTTGGAAGGGGCCCTAAAGATTATCCAGCTCGTGCTGATGTTTTGGTTGGGTGTGGCTCTGCAAGCAAAAACATTTTAACATCAGTGTTGGAATTTGGTGATTTTCCATACTAAAATTTCACCACTGACTCCCATTAGTTCCTGCTTTATTCCCAATCCTCCAGGCACAACTTCAAACACCTCCTCTTTTCTCAAAATAATAAATAAAACCAGGAAATCCAGTTATTTCTATGGGAAACTTTTGATACTTAGAAAAGAAGAACCAAGAAGGCAAAACAACTTGTAAAAGAAGTTAAATAATTACTGGGTAATTGAGTATAAACCTTTGAACTGTTTATCAGTAAATCCTGCCTCTCTGCCTTTGTGAATTTTCCAAGAAAAATGGCAAGTTTTGCTTTCATGACAATTTCTACTCCATTTCTTTGGCATTGACCCAAATTAGATCTATTTTATCTTTTTCCAGGACTGTGTTGCACCAAATCACCACCTACTTTCCCAAAAACCTTATTTTTCCACCTTCCAGCTTGCTTCATAAATCAGAACCAGATTTATTCCAGGCCTCCTGATTTCTCTGAGCCAAGAGTCCAAAGCACCAGGTGAGCTGGTGACAATGAGGCAGGTCCAAGGCTGACATAAATTCTGTATTTTTAAATTTATCTGTTATTTATTTTAATTATGAATCCTGTCTATCAAACTGTTATATTATATATCATTCACACTGGATAAATTTCACACTGATAAATTCATGTTTATACTTTTATGAGCTCCAGCAGGCTGAAACATCCCAAAACCAACTCAATCCCTGGTCAGGGCTGGATCAGTGACCAAGACAAGGTGCAGATTAAAGGAATCCAAGGATGTGCACATGTGGAACTGGCAACCAGGACTTCTCCAGGATAACTCCAGAGGAGAAAAACCTCCTTGGGCTGAGCTTAATAGAGTTTGAGGGTCAAGGTGTGGATGGAGCCCCCAGATGGGGTGAATAATGCAGATTTTTCACCCTGGGACCATTAATCAGTGTCTGAATGTGCCCAGAGCCACTTGCTCAGGTGTGGACATCTGGGCTGCAGTACCTCAATGTGGATAATCCCATCCTGGAAGGAAAACTAGCCTGTCTGGTGTCCACAGAGGGACTTCAGCAGCTCCAGAGCTGGAGGTGCTTTGTGTGACACCTGGGGACCCTCTGACCATCGGTCATTGCTGCTGCCACGTCCATGTGACACCACCTGATGGATTTGAGATCCCTGAAGCACAATGGATTTCAGAATTCCATTCTACCCCTCTTTTGCCCTCTGTTTTCTTCATTTGCTGTGCCGTGAGGAGCCCTGAGGGTTTTGTCCCAGGAGAGCAGAGGGAACATATTTACATCCCTGTGACCCACAGGCTCGGAGTCAGGGAAGGAGCACATCCCTCTCCACATCAGCCTGGATGTTCTCTGCTGCTTTTGGGATAAATCCTTGGCTCCCACCACCACAGTGGGGGCACAGGAGGAGCTGTAAATCCAAGAGAAAGAAGTTGAATTCGTTCTTCATGTCCTCACATCTTCTTTTTTGGGGCTGTGTTGGAAAACAACCTTCCAAAAGTAGGAATTTTTTATAATAAATGGGAGTAATGGCTTCTGCAAATTGGTTTTGGTTTTCCTTAGGCAGCTAAGCAAGATAAATAAATTTGTGGAAGTGTTAAAGACAAGACTTATTTAGTTATAAAGAATTGTCAGCAGAATGCAGTTGTTAACAAATCAGCTTCTGGAACTGAATTGTTTTAAAATTCATTCGCATTCCAAGTAAGTTTTATCTTAACTCCCATGGTTTTTGGATGTTTCAGCCTGCTGGAGCTCAGAAAGGTATAAAACATTAATATATCCATATGATTTTTATCCAGTGTGAATGATATATAATATAACAGTTTGATGGACTGGATTAATAATTAAAAGCCAAGGAAAAATGTTCTTAATGTGGTGTAATCTGGGATTTCACTAGCACTGGGACTTTCTTCCTCTCCAGGTTTACATTATCTCCAATGAGATCCCTCCAGGGTGTCTTCTGAAGCAAATTTCCTTCAAACCAAAAGGGAATAAATATCTGATTTTTTTCTTCATTCTTAATTAACATTAATTGCCAGGATAAATCCATAATTTTAGCTATCCAAGCACAGAAAAGCAAATTTGCCATTTGTGTTTCTTCAAGCTCTGTGTTCTTTTCTAGGCACCTCAACTGATAAATAAAAAAGTATAGAATTTATGTTTGGAAAATATATGGAATATTCCAAAGTATGGCAATTAAAATAGTGATTGATTGGAGTTAAATATGACCCAAAAGCAAAATTCTGGGTTTTGATGTATTTCTTCCCTTTGCCTCAGCAGGTAACACCTGGCCATGGGAGGAAACTACACACAGCCCATATTTATCCTCCTGGGAATTACAGACACTCCCTGGGCACAGGGCCCTCTTTTTGTGCTCTTTCTGTTGATTTACATCGTCACTTTGGCAGGGAACATGGGGCTGGTGGTCTTGGTTTGGGTGGCTCCCAGCCTCCACACTCCCATGTATTTCTTCCTCGCCCACTTCTCCCTGGCTGACATCTGCTATTCCACCGTCATCTCCCCCAAAATGCTCACGGACCTGCTATTTGGGGACAAAACCATTTCCTGGGCCGGCTGCGTGGCACAATTCCACCTCTTTGCTCTCTTTGTCACGGCCGAGTGTCACCTGCTGGCCGCCATGGCCTACGACCGGCACGTGGCCGTCTGCCACCCCCTGAGGTACGTCCTGCTCGTGTCCCCCCGCGCCTGCCGGCGCCTGGTGACCTGCTCCTACCTCGTGGCCTCCCTCAGCGCCCTCCTCTACACCGGCTGCACCTTTGGGGGCTCCTTCTGCGGGCCCCGCCGTGTCGACCACTTCTTCTGCGACGCCGGCCCGCTGCTGAGGCTGGCGTGCTCCGACACGCGCGGCCGCGAGCTCGCCATCTTCGGCCTGGCCGCCGCCAACGGGCTGGGCACCGGCGCCGCCATCGTGCTCTCCTACGGCCGCGTCCTCCGCGCCGTGCTGGGCACGCGCTCGGCGCCCAGCAGGGCCAGGGCCTTCCGCACCTGCGCCTCACACCTGGCCTCCATGTCCGTGTTCTACGGCAGCCTCTTCTTCATGTACCTGCAGCCGGCGTCCTGGCACGGCGGCCGCGACAAGGTGGCCTCTGTCTTCTACACCGTGGTCAGCCCCTTGCTCAACCCTTTCATCTACAGCCTGAGGAACACGGAGGTGAGGGCAGCGCTGGGGAAGTGCAGGAGGAGGATGTTAAACCTCTGCCGGCACCAGAGAGGTGCAGCTCGTGGCATCAGGGAATCCTGGAATGGTTTGGGTTGGAAGGGACCTTAAAGATCATCTGGTCCTACACTCCATCCTACACTCACCTTCCAGTAGACCAGGCAGCTCCAAACCCATCCAACCCGGCCTGGAACTCTTCCAGGGATGGGGCAGCCACAGCTTCTCTGGGCAGCCTGTGCCAGGGCCTCCCCACCCTCGTGGGGAAAAATTTCTTCCCAGAATCCCATCTAAACCTATTCACAGCTTAAAGCCATTCCCTGTTGTCCTGCCACTCCATGCCCTTGTGGAAGTAAAATGTTCCCCTAAAGCAAGAATAAAAAAATAAAAATAATTGGATTTTCTCCTGATCCTTAAAATTTTATATAGGTTCTTCCACAGTTTCTCACAAAACTGAATTACATATTTATCCTGGAGAAATAGACCCCAAAGTCACTTATTCCTTGGAAGGAAACAGGAGTGGGAGCCTCAAACCTGAATTTCTTTTAAAGCCACATGGCTGCCAGAAGAAATCACTCAGAACGATTCTAGAGTATTGCTCCAATTATTCCTCTCTTGGGAAACATAAATCACGATTTTATTGATTTGTAACTTATTTTTTCAATTATGAATATGTAAGTTTCTTGCAAGATTATTGTCTTTATCCCTAAACTCCAATAAAATTGTTCATAGCTACCAGAGTCGAGTTGTTTGGGTGGGAGAGAGCATTTGGGAAGGGTAAGAGTATTTTTGAATTTGATTGATTAAAAAACAAGATAAAAGGCTTAAAAAATGCATTTTTTCCTGACTTACAAGGAAAAAAAGCTAATGGAAGTCAGGACCCCAAGATACACCTTGGAATATCAAGTGGAATGCGAGTGTCCAAGTGCCAAAACACAGCATGAAAACCTAACAAGTGTTCCACGCAAAATTTAAGCACATGTCTGGCTTTCATCAGTGAAAGAATCCTTAACACCTGATCTATGAATATTTGGGAATTGTTTGGGTCTGGAAAAGGCCCTAAAATACCCCAACACCAACAGTTCTCCAAATCATGGCTCAATAAAAAAGGTACAGGGATAGCCACAACACTGGGAGCAATCCTTCATCTTTTCCAGGCAGGCACTTATAATGGAAAAACCCTCCTACTTTCTGCTCATCTTAGCGAATTCCAAAGGATATTTGTTTTTTTGTTTTTTGTTTTTTTGAGGGCAAACTGAGTGCAATCCTGCACAATTGCACTGAGTGCAATTTCTTTCACAATTCAGGTGGTCTGCATAAACTCAGCAGACATTTCCTCCTCTTCCTCCTCTTCTCCACGCCCCTCATTTTGGTTGTCCCTCACCTGTTGACACCTTTGGGGGTGGGATGAGTTCAAACTCTGCAGAGGGATAAGCCTTGGCTGTGGCAGGGAAAGGTGGAAGCAGAAAACATTTCTCTTTGGTGTTGTGTTGTGTAGATGTTGTGTTCTGAGGACTTACATGAGAATTCACTTCCATTTGAAAAGTAAATGGAAGGTGAGTAGTCCCCTTGTTCTCTGGGAAAAAAAGAGCAGGAGAAGAGATGTTTTAGGTCTAGGGGAAAATGGGAAAGGTGGATTTGGACCTGGATGAAAAAGTTGGAATTGATATAATTAAATAATAAAGGGCTTGGCAAGACAAAGATTTTGATATCGAAGTTGGGTGGGAAGGGACTTTAAAGCTCATCTCCTTCCAATCCCCTGCCATGGGCAGGGCCACCTCCCAGTAGACCAAGCCCTGTCCAACCTGGCCTTGGACACTTCCAGGAATGGGGCAGCCACAGCTTCTCTGGGCACCCTGTGCCAGGGCCTCAGCACCCTCCTAGGGAAGGATTTCTTTCCTATATCCAGTGTAAACCCACTCCTTCCATTCAAGATTTTCAAGTTTAAATGAAGAATTGAGCAGGTCTAAGCTCCAGGGTCCCAGCAGACAGGTGCTCACAGCTATTTCCACCACAATAGATGCTGCTCCCATTCCCAGAGCAAGAAGTGATCCTGGGAGACCAACCACCCTTCAAGGGATCACCAGCTTAACAAGATCTTCTGGGCTTTGACACAAAAGTTTCTTAATCATCATCATGGAACTTCTCAGAGGGCTTTTCAACAACTTCTTTCATTCTTCTTAATGAGCCATGAGAGACTAATTTGCAAAGGAAAACAAGGAAGAAACTTTCTTCCTTGTTAAAGACAAAGTAAACTTCTCCAGCTGCTTTGTTTGTCAGATCCAGGCTCTGGAGCAAAAAAACTGGAGAGTCAATGTGTTGGCATGGACTGTGTTAAGAGACCTTAAAGCTCATCCAGTGCCACCCCTTGCCATGGACAGGGATACCATCCACTATCCCAGGCTGCTCCAATGCCCATCCAATCTGGCCTTGGACACTTCCAGGGATGGGGCAGCCACAGCTTCTCTGGGTATCCTGTGCCAGGGCCTCAGCACCCTCACAGGGAAGGATTTCTTCCCCATATCTGACCTAAATGCTGTCACTGTAAAGCCATTCCCCCTTGTCCTGCCACTCCAGGCCCTTGCTCAGTCCCTCTGCAGCTCTCCAGAAGCCCCTTTAGGCTCTGGAAGGGGCTTTCAGGTCTCTCCTCTATAGACTGAGCTCAGCCTGGGGTTAGTGCTGGCCTTGGCAGAGCTGGGTTAACAGTTGGGCTCCATGATCTTAGAGGGCTTTTCCAACCTAAAGGATTCTGGGATTCTGTAACTGTTTCTACCCCATGTTTGTTTCTGGTCAGCATTCCTGCCTCTCCTTCTGTGCTCAGGTTCACTGTAGTTCCCAGAGTTTGTTTTTCCTTCCTCTGTGGCTCATGGTTTATTTTAGAGGGGAAATCACACAATTGCCCCAAAGTAAGCAAAACCAATTTAGCAATAAAACCAAAATATGCACAAAATGCCAGAATAGGGAGCAACAGTTCTAATTCCACCATGATCCATAGGAGATGCCAGATGAGAGCTCTCTGCTCTCTGAGAAAGCTTGGGCCTTGAGCTGGGTCACTGTCCACCCTGTGATGGTGGGAAATTCCCACCATCTGGAAATGCCCCTTGGAATGGATGACTTTGGAAGCAGCTCCTTCAGCAGGAGACTTGCACTGGTAAGCAAACACCATCAGTTCCACTAAGTTCAACAGAAGCTGAAGGTTCTGAGGGTTTATGTCTCGCTTCTTTATATATATATATATACACACATAAATATATTTATTTATATGTATAAACATCTTAATAGAGATTTCTTTATGTGTATAAAGGAAGTTTGTTTATAGAATTTCTTTATATATTTTTCCATAAAATAGATATAACTTTAAATATATAAAAATTTGTCCTTGAAATATATAATTGGCTTCTTGGCATCACAGGGAAGTAAAAAGAACTGGAGAATGGAGAGTCAGGGTTTGGGAAGCAGCTTGGAATTTAGAGAAGAGCTGCAACTGCTAATTGGGAAGAAGGGAATACACTTTAGAAACTTTCCTGCTGCATTTTATTTTTACATCATCTGGGATATCGTGATGTCTAACAACCCAGAGAGTCAGATCCAGGTATCAGAAAGAGTCACAACCATGTTTATGATGGAAAAAAGAAAAATTTATCTTTCTTTACATTCTAAAAGAAGGGAGTGGTCACAGTAGCTGTAATCAGAATAGATTAAGAGTCCCTGGTCTTCAAGCTCTACAAGTGGTCAAGAAGGGCTTGAATTCCTGAAATTAGAATATCACCAGGCAGCAAACACAAAAAAAGGAAATACTATTTTCCAGCTGAATGTTTGCTCTCTATCAGCCTCCAGAGGCCAGCCTTCACATCCTGGTTCCTCAGGCTGTAGATGAAGGGGTTCAGCATGGGCGTCACCATGGTGTAGAACACAGAGGCCACCTTGTCCCGGAGCCGGGAGCTCCTGGAGCTGCGCCGGGAGTACATGGACAGGAGGGATCCGTAGAAGAGCAGCACGGCGGCCAGGTGGGACGCGCAGGTGGAGAAGGCCTTGCGCGTCCCCGCGGCCGAGCGCGCGCCCAGCACGGCGGCCAGGATGGAGGCGTAGGAGACGAGGATGGCCAGGATGGTGGCAGCCAGGTTGAAGCCGGCCATGAGGAACATGGCCAGCTCGTTGGGAGCGGGGTCCGTGCAGGACAGGGCGAAGAGCGGGGGAGCCTCGCAGTAGAAGTGGTCGATGGCGTTGGGGCCGCAGAAGCTCAGCCTGAGGGCCAGGCCCGTGTGCAGGGAGGCGTTGGTGACCCCAGCCAGGCACGAGCCGGCCACCAGGAGCACGCAGATCCTTGGGGACATGGAGAGGGGGTAGAGCAGGGGCTGGCAGATGGCCACGTAGCGGTCGTAGGCCATGGCAGCCAGGAGGTAGCACTCGGTGGTGGCGAAGGCCACGTAGGAACAGAACTGCGCGAGGCACGCGGCGTGAGAAATGGCCTTGTCCTCAGCCAGGAGATCCCGCAGCAGCCTGGGAGTGATGCAGGAGGAATAGCAGAGGTCAAGCAAGGACAGGCTGCTCAGGAAGAAGTACATGGGCGTGTGGAGCTGGGCCAGCAGCCGGATCAACAGCAGCAGCCCCACGTTCCCCAGCACGGTGATCACATACATCACCAGGAACAGCACAAAGAGGGCAACCTGGACATTGCCCAGCTCAGAGAATCCCAGCAGGACAAAGTGAGCACTGGGGGTTCCATTTCCTTCAGCTGCCATCCTAGCACAGGTGCTGTGGGAAAGCAGAGATGCAGAGTCAGGGTATTCCAGCTTTCTGCACAAACATGTTATGAATGCCTGTGTTTTTATCAGCAAACACAACCTGGAGATGCAGGAACTGCAGAATTTACTGTTTGGTTCAAAATACATTTTAAAGCAGCCAAAGTTGACTACCAGGTTTGTTTTCAATAGTTTTAGTCTGGTTTAGCCACCAATTTGATTTGATACATCGCTTTGCACAGTGGAAGGTTAATTCCATCTCCTGAAGAAGTTAAGGGGGTTGTTACTAATCACATTCAAAGCATTAAACCCCAGTAATTTATCCTGACTTTAGAAACCGTTATGAATCTAAAAAACAAACTGAAAACAACAAAAATAACCCCAAACCTCATTGGTTTAGAAGATCCAAAGGCAACAAAACACTGGTGAGAGATCAGGACATCTTTAAAATTTTCTTTAGGAGAGTCAGAACAAATAAAAATAAAACTAATTTCTTCCCTTCCTTCCTGTGAAACTAAAATTCAGATTCAAACAGGGTATTTGTATTAAAAAACCCTTTAAATATGTTGATACTTGTGTCGTTCCTGTGAGAAGTGTGGAGAAAGAAAAGGGTTTTAAAAGTCTGGAGGCCCCAAAAATGCTGTGGTACCATGATGAACTGGGGGATTAATTAAGATAATACAGTTCAAATAAATATAAATAAATAGATGTAATTTGGGAAATAGTCCAGGTAGTCCTGCTACGAAATGATTGATCTTCAAGGCCAGGTTGGACAGGGCTTGGAACAACCTGGGCTAGTGCAAGGTCCCTGCCCATGGATCATCACTGGAGGACCCATAGGGTCTCTTCCAACCCAAATAATGGATTCCATGATAAATTCCTGGGTTTCACCTCAGAGACCCTGAGCCTGGATGATTATCTGTTGTGAGAACAGGCTCCCACCTCAAACCCTCTCCTTGCAACAGATCAACTCCTTGCAGCCTTATTATGGGTAAAACTCACGTTTCCTCACATCTCAGGGCCCTTTTTTTGCTTGATCAGATTTTATCTCCTAGACCAAAATTTCTAGGGAGAAATAAACCCAGATTTCTGCCAGTATTAGTGTGGAAGACAGGAATAATTTACCCTCACAAAGAGCATAAAAAATCCTGCTGTTTGTAGTCGTCATTCACAGGAACACCAAGGGGTTTGTCACTGCCCAGTCCTGGAGGAAGAAAATTCCCTTGGGAATGGATGACTGTGGAAGCTCTTTAAGGAGGAGACCTGCACCGGAAAATAAACACAATTAGATAAAATCAACTCAGTTAGTTTCAGGAACTTAAATGGCAGCTTGAGGATTTATTTCCCACTATATATATATGTGTATATATATATAAAATTAAATATATGAACATTTTAATACACATAAAGTTAATATAGAGTTTTGTTTTATTTTATATATGCAGTTATAGATATAATTACTAAACACATATAAATATTTTCCTAATATATTATTTTATTTTATATATCACATATCATTTTATATATTTGAATTTTATATATATTTAAATTTATCTCTTGGAATATATAAATAATTTCCTGGGATCTCAGGGAATTAAAAATAACTGGTCTAAGAAATTGAGATTCAGGGACTGAGAGACAGCCCAGTGTTTGGAGATAGGTTGCAATTGCTAATCTGAATGAAAAAGAAAACTCTGCAGGACTCTCCTGCTGCAATTTATTTTTACCTTTTCTGGTGATAATGATGAGCTGAATTTAAGACTTTTAAGCTCAAACTGACCCTTCAGTCAATTTTCCCAGAGTGTGCCTCCTAATTCTGCTGATATGAGGAATATTCATCCAAAATTTGAGTTAGGCATGAAGGTTCAGATGTACTGGAGTACCTGTTTTGCCATCAGGAAGGACCTTTGCAATTTCCTGGAGTTATTTGTTATTATATTCCATAAAAACCTTCATGGAGAGCCTCCTGCTTCTGCAAACACTTGGGAAGGAAAATTTTCCCCACTCAGGAAAAAATTGCCTCAAAACCACTTAAAATTTCACCCTCTCTGACTGATAAGATACTCACAGGTCCTTGAGTTGAAGTCCACAAGCTTCATCGATCTGGCCAAAATGAGGAAATTTTCCATTTCCATCCTCTGACGTGGCTGGAATATTTAAGTTTTACCCCATCCTCATGCGACCAATTACCACAGGGTCTCTGAGGCACCTGAACACAGAATGAGCCTTCCCCAGAGTCCCTGGGATCCATCCCGAGGTTCCTCCCTGGAGTTTTAGGGATGGGATGCCCACAGCACATCAGAATTGATGCCTGCAGAGCCTGAGCGATGCCATTTGTGAACACAATGCTGTCAAGAGGAAACACCAAAGCAAGGATTTTTGCTAAAGGCTTGAATTGGAAAGATTTTTCATTTTTTCTCTAATTCCATATTTATCCTCTCCCCTCACCCTCCCAAGGAAGCTTTTCCTTCCCTGTTGTTCCAGCTCTCGGTCAGAGGTTCATTGCAGAAATCACCTGAGTGGCTGTTAATGCTTTTCTCCAGCTGCTGGTGGATGTCCTGGCCCCCAGGAGGTATTGATGGCTCATCTCCATCTTGGTGGCCACCACAATCTCCACAGCTGCTCTCCTGTCCCAGTGGCTGGGACAATTATTCCCCATGGGCAATGCTCAGCATTTTCCCTTTTCCAAGCTTATCTGGTTCCCATCTGCCCCTTTTTGACCAGGAAAGCTCATTTTCAAAAGACATTTTGCGATTTGTGCTTCAGAATTGGTTCAGAAGACTCATGGGGAGTAAAATGCACCAGCCAGAGAATCCTGGAATGGCTGGGTTGGAAGGGACCTTTAAGCTCATCCCATTCCAACTCCCTGCCATGGGCAGGGACACAGGATGACCCCTGAGGGGTGTGTGTCCATCAGGAGCAAACCTCAGTGCTGGACATTCCATCTCCTTCCCATGCAGTGGCTCCTGCTCCTCTCATGAGCAGGTGCTGTTCCCACAAATTGGACACAGGTCACCCTCATTTCCCCAGTCCCCACTTGCACAAACACCCAAAACCTTTTGGTGTTGAGAGCAGCAGCTCGAGCAGGAAGCCACAACACACACAGTGACAGTGCCATGGCCACAGACTCAGGGCTTAATTCACTAAGGGCTCATGGTCCTGTTTAAAGGGCAGGTGATGGTCAAGGCAAGACCAGCTGGACAAAGTCATTGAATGGTTTCTCAAACTATTATTCAAATATTGAATCTTTTTCAAGTATTTTTTTCTATTGACAAACAATAGTTTTAAGGCCTGGGAGGAAAAAAGAGTTGCTCTGGGGCTTATGCCTTAAATGCCTTAACATTTATTTAATTTTTTTTTTAATTATTTCATTTCATAATGTTTATTAAGTGCCTTAATGTTTATTAAGTAATTATGGGGGTTTATGTTTTAAATAAAACATTTAAAATAATCTTTAGTCCTATTTAAAGAAAAAATTTACAATCTTTTCTGCACCTAAATTAAGCAAAGACCGGAGGGTGGCAGGGAGGAGCAGAAAGGTGGGAAAACAACAGGAGTTACATAAGGAGTAACCAGTTCATGGTCCTGATCATAGTCATGGAATTGGTTGGGTTGGAAAAATCCTCTAGGATCATCAAAGTCCACCCATTCCCACAGCAGTGCCAAGGTCACCACTAATCCATGTCCCCAGGTGCCACATCCACATGGCTTTTTAAAATCCCTCCAGGGATGGGGACTCCAGCACTGCCCTGGGCAGCCTGATCTAGGGCTGGACAGCCTTTTCCATGGAAGAATTTTCCCTCTATCCAACCAAAATCTCCCCTGGTGCAACTTGAGGATGTTGTCTCCACATCTGTGGATGTGTGAGTTGAGGCCCTTTGGGGTCCCTGCCATGGGGGTTCAGCACAGCTGATAAGAGAGAACAGGAGCATAAACAGCTCAGGGGGATTGATCCAGGCAGCTGGACTAAATAATAACCAGGGAATTATCAGCAAGATTTGGATTCAGTTGAGTGACCCTGTGAGTTTTGTGTCATCAATAAATCAGCAAACTACCTTGATCCGGCCTTGATTTAATCCAACTGAGCAGCTTCTTCTCCATGCCAAGTTAATCCATGTCTCTAGGAGAGCTCCATCACTCTGGATTTCCCCATGGACCTGGCACAGGGTGAGGTAATGCACTGACTGGAGGGTTTGGGGTTTTTCACATATGCAATGTTTGTGCACCAAAATATTAACACCAAAAATGTCACAGTATTCTGGAATGGTTTGGGTTGGAAGGATCCTCAAAGCTCATTGAGTTCCAACCTCCTGCTGTGGGCAGGGACACCTTCCACTAGACCAGGCTTCTCCAAGCCTCATCCAAACACCAAATCTGGAATGAAATTGTTATTTTCATCTGATATTGAATCAGCCAGCATATCATCTAAATCAAAGTGCAGAAGGCCCCAAAAATGTCTCTCTGACATATTTCACAAAAATCCCAGGGTATCACCCACATCTCCATTGTATCTGGCCACAAAGCTAAAACATCCCAGCTCATTTTATTTTCCTGAGTCTCTTCCAAGCCTCCTTTACCTCCTGGTTCCTCAGGCTATAGATCAAAGGGTTCAGCATGGGTGTCACGACAGTGTAGAGCACAGCAGCCCATTTATCTACTCCCCTGGAGGAGTCTGACCTGGGGACTAAGTACATGAAAATCAAGGCCCCATAGAAGGCGCTGACAGTGGTGAGGTGGGAGGCACAGGTGGAGAAGGCTTTGTGCTTGCCCTGGGCTGGGCTGATGCTCAGGATAGTGAGGATGATGGCCACGTAGGACACCAGGACCACCAGGATGGTGGGAACACCGAGCAAACACGAAGCAGTCCTCAGGATGACGAGGCTGAGGGTGGTGTCAGAGGTGGAGAGCGAGATCAGCAGGGAAATGTCACAGAAGAACAGATTGATGGTGCTGGAGCTGCAGAAGGACAAGCTGGACATGCCAAGGGTTTGTCCCACACCATTGGCCAGTCCCAGGAGGTAGGACCCGGCCACCAGCCGGGAGCAGCGCTCTGGGGACATGACAAGGGGGTAGAGCAGGGGGTGACAAACAGCCACATACCTGTCATAGGCCATTGTAGCCAGCAGGAAGCACTCAGTGATCAGAAACAGGCCAATAGTGAACACCTGAGCCATGCACCCAGCATAGGACATTCCCTTCTTCCCCAACAAAACCCCAAGCAACATCCTGGGGGTGATAATGGTGGAAGTGCAGAGGTTCACAAAAGCCAGGTTGCTCAGGAAATAATACATGGGGGAGTGGAGCAGGGGGCTGGCTCTGATCAAGGCGATCATCCCCAAGTTCCCCAGGATGGTGACAAGGTAGGTGAGCAGGAATAGCAGGAAGAGGGTGACCTGAGTTGCAGGGTCCTTGGTGAATCCTGCCAAGCCGAACTCAATTGCCTGGGTGCAATTGCTTCCTGGCATTTCTTCAAAGTGTGTTGTCTGTGTGAACTCCTTGCTGGAGGTTTCTTCCATCTTTGCAGTGGGATCTGCTTGGAGACAATCCTCCAAGATCTAAAACAAGAGTTTAGGCACAGAGTGATTAGACAGTACTGGGTGGAAATCACAGCATGAGTAAGGAGAAGCTGCAGGTTACACAACCCTTTACCTTGCTGCTGCCTTTAATCCCCTGTGTGTGCTCAGTCTGGGACTTTGAAATCATCCAGCACAACCTGAGACATGCAGAAACCAAATAAAAGCTGTAAAAGACAGCACAGAATTGATTATTCATCCTTGTGTTGGCATCTACCAACCACCTGCTTTGTCTGTCTTCTCCATAGACTCCTGGAAGGGTTTGGGTTGGAAGGGATCTTGAAGATCATCTCATTGCACCCCATGCCATGGGACGGGACACCTTCCACTGGACCAGATTGTTCCAAGCCCCGTTCAGCATGGTCTAGAACACTTCTAGAGTAGGGACATCCAAAACTTCCTGACTATGAAGTCTCCTCTCCCTTCTGATGCAGTAGTCTGACTCTAAAAGATTTTCCAACTGTTCCTGCAGTCCTCAAACAAAAACACGCAACACCCAAAGCTGAGCAATTCCTCCTGAAAATATTTCTTCTGGGGGAAAAAAAATTAAAATGACCTTTTGGATGTGCCTTATATCAGCAATAGTAAGATCCATAAGTGTTCCTTACAGGAAGGCTTCCAGTCCTCATCCAGGAGCCCTTTGTAGTCAGTGAGAAGTACTCAGAGCAAGTGTTCCAATGGGGTGTCCTCACCACACACCTGCTGCAGATCACCTGGATTTGGTGCTAAGCCCAGAGTATGATGGGGAACTGGAGCCCAGGAGCCTCCAGGTAGGAGCTGAGATTAAGACTGAAGCTGTTTCTTCTTTGCAAGAGAAAACGACAGGAGATGAGTGGCTCAGCATGCAGTGTCCTTGCTCCTGGTTCTCCAGGATGATCCCCCCCTACATCTCTGCACTCTCCCTGCTTCCCTCCTGATGCTCTTCAAGGTGGATATTAAGGTGCTCTGCAGGTGAATTTAAAAATATACCTCCATAAACAAAGACAATTTTCCATGTAATTTAGGGATTTAGAGGCTCTTGAAGACTCAGGAGAGTGACAAAGCCCAAAGCAGGTTGTTATCTCTTCTCTGAGCTTCTGAGTTTGGAGATGATTACACAGAGGAGATGATCTCACCTTGAGTAAGCCACAGAGTTTTGGGGACTGCCCAGAGCAAACAGTGCAAAACCTCACCTGTTGCGTCCAATTTTTGAGCATTTCAGAGATTTTCAGTTCTACAAATGCCATGTTTGGCCTTATGACACCAAGAAGCTGACAGGGATCTCACTAGTGGGCCACAGTCCCATGGGAGCCAGTATCCATCAGCAGTTCCAGTCACCAGAGATGATGAACCACCTTTCTACCCATTCTAAATTCCTTAGACTCAAACTACAGCTCACCTGTCCCATCCCTGGAAGTGTTCAAGGTCAGGTTGGAGCAGTCCAGTCTAGTGGAAGGTGCTCCTGCTCATGGCAGGGGTGTGGAACAAGATGAGCTTTAAGATCCTTTCCAACCCAAACCATTCCAGTATTCTATGAAGTTTGGCTGCAAGAATCCAGGGGAATCACAGAATCTGCTGACTTGGAAGGGATCCACAAGGATCATCAAGTCCTGCTCTCAGCCCTGCACAGGACACCCCAAGAGTCACATCATGTGCCCAAGAGCATTGTTCAAACACCTCTTGAACTGTGTCTGACACTGATCACACCACCCTCCGAACACTGAGGGAAGTCCCCTGCCCAAGCAAGTGACAGCATACCCAGTACTGATCTTTCAAAGATTTGGATAGTTTCATGTTATGGGTGACAATCTGTGCTTCCAGCCTGTGATATTCCAGCCTATGGCAGCCAATGCCATTCCAAGCAGTCCAGGAAAAGCCTGGATTCTCCCTGTGCTGCCCCATCCCCACCCCGACAATCCAAGCACATTGAGTCGCTTCTTCGGAGCTCTCAGTGGGGCTGCGGGAGCCCGGCTTTGGGCTGTGCCTAAGGCAGGACTCGGAGCTCAGAGACACGGACCCGCCCTGGCCGAAAGAGCCCGCTTGGAGCAGCAGAACACGGCATCTGGGCTTTCATTCACGACCAACAAAACGCTGCACTTCAGCTTCTCTTGGTGAGCCCAAACACTCAGCGCTTGGTCTCTTCCTCAAGCCCTGCAAGCACAGCATTTACTCCCTGTTTCTCAGACCCATCTCCAGCCAGATGAGCCTGCTCTCTAAATCCTCGATTTAGTTTCTGCTTTTAAGCTCGGAGCCTGATTTATCATCCCCAAAACACAGCACTGGCTCTCTCTTTGTGAGCCCCAAAACTGCTCCAGTCCCTCAGGTTCAGAGCCCCTAGAAGTGCTGTCCGTGAGGATGAAGAGGCACTTTGGGATGTTCTTTGCTGTGGAATCAGACACAGCCTGTAAATTATCTTTGTGGTCCCTTCCAGGCCAACACTCCGTGATGCTATGGAATGATCAGCACCTATCCCAATTCCATTCCAGAAACATCCTCCCACTAACCCAGAACTTTCCTTTTTCTCCACCGCATCAGGGATGTGCTGCCGAGTGCCCCGGGCAGAGAATGCCTCAGCATTCCCTGGGACGCCTCGGCTTTCGCTGGGATTTCTCCGCATTCCCTGGGATGCCCCAGAATTCCCGGGATGTCTCTGCATTCCCATGGACGCCGTCCCGGGCTGCAGTGCCGGGCGCTCCACACGGGGCGGCAGCACCGGGCGCGAGCAGCCCCTCCCGGTCCCGGTGCCCAGGTATTCCGATTTCCAGGTGTCCCGGTGTCCTGGGGCAGCTGCGGCTTTAACCCTTCCTGACCCGGCGGGGCTGCGAGAGCCTGTGCCCGAGAGCCTCGTCCAGACCCAAACTCTTCCCCCAAGATCCTGAAAACACTGCGGGCCTGAGAGAAGGATGACGAGGGAGGGCTTTTTATCCATCTCTCGTTACACGCTCGTTCTGTAAACCGATATTATCGGTATCGGTAATCCTACAGTCAATGTCCCTCACATCTCGCTGCACATCGTCACACTTCACCTTCACGACGGCGGCTCCAGGGACCGACGGAAGCCCCTCCTGATCCCCGCTCCCATTCCCGCAGTCAGACCAGGTTTCCTTCCCGGCTCCACCCTCGGATTCCCGCGGCACTCTCAGGTGTCTCGTTCCATAAAGCAAATAATTCACAGTGACACAGAGCCAGTCCGAGCTGGTCCTTCCGGAGAGCACCGATCACTTCATTCTTACCCCAAACTGTGCATTCTCTCCTCTGCACAGTAATTCAGATTTTACCCCAAAATGTTCATTTTGGCCCCTACAGAATCCGCCCCAGAACGAAGCCCCGGGCCGCGCTCGGCCGAGGCAGCTCCGGTGCCCCCGGCCAGCAGCTCCCGCAGCTCCCGCTCCGTGTCCCGGGATGGGACAGCGATCCCTCTACCGGGACTGCGACCCCTGTACTGGGACACCCATCCCTGTACTGGGAAGCCATCCCTGTGCTGGAACTGCGATTCCTGTACCGGGACAGCGATCCCTGTGCTGGGACACCGATCTCCCTCGGCCCCCGTTCCCCGCTCGGGGCTGTCCCCATTGCACGCTCGGGGCTGTCCCCGTTCCCCGCTCACCTCCGAGCCCGGCTCAGCAGCCCCCGGTGCCCCCTGCTCGGCCCCGTTGCTCCCCTAGTTCTGCCACGGCGTTCCTGAGTTTGGTCCCAGAAAAAAATTCGAATTTTATTTCTGAGCTGGGACTCGCAGGACTTGCCCCGACATCCCTCGGGGAGCCCCAGTGCGATGTGGGGGAAGCCGGAGCCCCGGAGGTGTCGGGAGATCCTTGTGAACCGCACAGAGGGACCCGCCGAGGGGCTCGGTCCCCTGTGGGGCTCCAGCCAGGGCGGGGGCTCCGGGCTCCGGCCCTCTGGGCTTTATTCTCCGGCAGCCCAAGCCCTGCGGCTGCGGGGAAAGAGGGAGAGGAGGGGGGATAGGGGAAATGAGGAGGGGAGAGAGAAGGGGGGGAAGGAAGGAGGGAACAATGGTAGGAGGAAAGCACAGGATGGGACCCCGAGGGTCCCCTTGCCTCCCCTGGGCCCCTCCAAAGGAGCCCGGCCCGGCCGCTGCCGCCCGCATCGAACGCTGAACGAGCAAAGGGCCGGGGCCATTCCCGGGGGTTTAAATCCCCCCGCCCCGTTTGGGATCGCTCGCCGCGGGATGCGCTGGGAGCGTCGCTTTGTCCTGGTTCGGGATCACCTGTGCCTGCAGGGACATGGGAACTGCAGCGGGAATTCTCTCTTCCCCATGAATGCCCCTCTCCCTGCAAGCCCTCGCCCTGACCCAGCGTGTTTTCACCTCCTTTGTCTCAGAGAGGGAAACACTAGCTGCTCCTCTGGACAAGGGTAAGGCTCCTGTGCTATTCCCAAAAACTGGAATTGGTGCCCTGGGAGCCCAGTCCGGTCCTTCCAGTGACTGGGGGTCACCCAGAAGGGCTTTACCTGCATAAAATGAAGATGACATCCTGATCCAGTGCATTTCCAGCAGGATTGGACACTCCTGGCCAAGGTGACCAGGAGTGGTGCGTGGAAGTTGCACCTGTGACAATCCGGGGGGGATTTTAAGTTGAATTCTTGCAGATTTCATTGTGCAGAAGCTCCAGTTCTTTTGCCACCTCTTGTTTAAATGTCTCCCTGCTGGAAGAGGTCAGTTAGGGGTCTTTTTAATGACCAGATTGCCAGAGGCAGGGAAAACCAGCCAGCATTCCCTGAACTTCTCCATCACTTCCATATCCAACCTGCAAGCAGTGGCCAAAGGCCAGGAGCCAGCCCAGGACAGGCTCAGAGATGAGGCTTCCAACCCAAATCATTCAAGTGATGATTCCATGATCTCTCCCTGCATTAATTTTGCATCGTTTCCTCTCAAATATAGATGATTTGTTAAAGGGGAAAAAAAAATCTAAAATTATTCCAGGAATAAAATAGGGATTTGTAAAAGATACAGGAATCATTCCTACATCCATCAAATCATGATTAATTGGAAGCCTATTCCCTCATCTCTGTCCTTGTTTTATTTTCCTGGAAATCCTTATGATCCTACCATTTCTAGGTGTATTTCACTCCCCAAAAAAGGGACGGAAATATCCTGATGCATTAGGGAAAGGATTTTTTTGTTATTCGAAGGAATGACAAGCAGAGAAGTGGCCTGGGACAGTAGGGATGAACACCCTCACCATTCCCTCTCTCCAAACCCTGCGCAGATGGGGCTGGGAATGCCGGAAGGAGCCGGGCGTGCCTCTAATTGCAGAGCGTACCTTTAATCCCGGCCTAAACCAGCTCAGCTGTGTGAGCCCGGCCCAGCTCGGGGACGGGACAGGTCTCTGCACATCCCAGCACCCCGGTGCATCACCCCGGCCTGTCCCACACCCTCCAGTCGGTGTCTGGCCGTTCCAGACCGCGGATCCCCGTGCTGCAGCATCTCTCCCTCCTCTCCCATGCCCAGAATTTGCCCGCAGCGATGGGGTCTTGTGGCTAATTGGAGGCAAATGTGGCAGCCACGTCTGGCTGAGCAGCTCCCTGCAGGTGGCCTCGAGATGTGACCTACTTGTCACTGGAATCATCCTGCCTGCTCGGAGAGCCCTGAGCTCTTGTGACAGCTGGAGCCAGCTGACCCCTGCCATGTCCTGGGAGGAAGCAGGACCAGGGAAGCTGAGGCTGCTGTGAGCTGGAAGCGCTGCCAGGAGAGGTCTCACATCCCAGAGCAGCCTGAGGGAGAAGGGAGCTGTCTGGGAAACACTGGATAAGGGGCAGGAGGAACGTGTGTCCTTTCCATTTGGCCCTGGTGATATTCCCTTGGGAGTTTTGAGCTTCCAGAGCTGGATTTTTGTTGGCCTGTGCACCTGGGAATCACAGGCTGTCCCTGGTGTGTGGTTTCTGGGCAGGGCTTCATGTGGGTGAGAGGGCTGTGGATGGACAGAGGTAGAAAGGGGACATAGGAGCCTGAGCTAAGCATGGAGAGAGGATCACCAGGTGAAATCCCGTGCCAGAACAGCAGGAATAGGGACAGCACTGAGGTGACTCCAGCTCTGCGTTGTGTCGCTCCTTTCTCCTTGCTCTGTGATTTTTCATCACTATCACCAGACATCTTTTTTCTTCCCTTCATTCTCTTGAGCAAGTAACACCAAGTGCAACATTCCGTGGATTAATGGATGCCTCAAGCTCCAGCCCTGCCCTCTGGGGAGGCAGATCCAGCTTTGGAGCCCTCTCCTGTGCCACAAGCAGTGTGACAGCAGCCTGCTGTCCCACTCCTCAGGGGAGTCTCCTGCCCTCTCCCAGCGTGTCCCCCCGGCTGTGTGGCTGTGGCAGGTGCAGGAAGCACAGTCTGCCTGCCTGGGCAGCATTTGGTGAGGGCAAAGGGCCTGTGAGAGGTGGTGCTGCATTAGCCAGAGCCTGCCTGCTGTGCAAAGCCTTATTAGAGAGCAAAAAGGGCTTTATTTCAGGCTGGAAGTCATCGAGCCTGTTCAGGCAGATGTTTATTTCCTCTGCTCCCTGGAATGATGTCATTATGGCCAGCAAAGTTCTGTGCTTCCCCAAAGCTGGGCAAACTGCTCTGGTACTTTCTCAGACTCCCCGGGCAGCACTCTATAAAATACAGGCAGTGTACCACTGCTTTCACAAGGAATTTCTGTTTAGCCTACTTACTAAAGTGCTCCAAAGGGAATCTGAGGTGTTTGTGTTCCATGATTCTTGAGAACGAGTCACTGTTTATGTTGGCAGGCTCCCAAATAAGGCAAAAAAAGATAATTCTGGGTCAAATTCTTGCTCTTAAGCTTTTACACTTCTTACCTCTTGGATGAGTCCTGTGCTCTGACATCCTCTCACAGAGCACCAACCAGAGCCCGTCTGGCCTTTGGGATCCTGAGGTGACATGGAAGGGAAGGATCATCTGCTTTTTTTTTTTTTAATACCTCTGGCATAAGAGTTGCTTTAACCCTCACTGTTTTTCCTGCTGCAAAGAATCCTGGAATTAAGTTTTTTTTTGGACACTACCATTTGCTGCTTTCTGCTGGAGAGCAGGTAATCTTATTCCAGCTAGGGAAAAATGCAAGGTAAACTTTTTAACTTCACAAAAATGTCTGAGCCTAGGAAGGGGAAATGAATACCTCTGGATCCCTAAAATTAGGTATATTTACACCAAAACCAATTGAAGATGTTTCAACTGCAACAGCCTTTTCCACATAAGTGTCTTTAAATCCTTTAAATAATTTTTTTTTGCCCGTTAGAGGAACAGAATAAATAACAGCACCTGTGTATTTTAAAATTACGTTGTTAATAAAATCCTGGTACATTTACATAAATGACAACATTAATGTACAATTAAACAAAGCATTGTAATATTACAGCAACAAAAGAGGACCTACATATTTGTACAGATAGCTGGAGCAGCTACTTAAAAATACTTTCCAAAATAAAGCCTTTCTGTGGCATTTCTCAGTGATAATTTTGACCCCCCCTGTATGGCTTTCTGTAATAAATAGGGTTATTGGAGCTGGTGATGTTCAGCAGATGTGTACCTAAAGCACAAAGGGAGTGTGCCCTGACCAACCTGTCTGTCAGCTGACTAAAAATCCTTAACCATGCATGCAATTTGCCTCTGTGTAAATCCTTTAGGAACAAGGCCATGTCAGATTTTGATGGATTTGCTGGGAGATGCTGGTGGTTCCTTCTCCTTCCCTTTATCTAAACTGTGTCTGTGTTGTGCTCTGGAGCCTGGGCACAGCTGAGCCTCCTCCTTCCACTGTGTTGAGATACAATGGGAGTAAATTGTTGAATAAACAGTTCTCCACTCAAAACTTGGTTTCCTCTTGTTCACCTGTCTACAACAAATGGAAGTGAGCTGGCAAATGATTTTTGGTGAGTGCTTAGCAAAGCTCAGTGGGAATAGCTGGAAGTCTTTCCTTAATCCCAACCAGCTCCAGAGAGAGAACAAACCACTGAGCTGGATCTTCTTTGGAGGCCAGGGGAGGATTTTATTGCTATTTTTGCAACTGGGCAGTTTTTCAGCCTAGTGCCAGCTCCTGCTACACCTGAACCTTCTACAAAGTGTCTTCTGTGATGTCAGGTCTCACAGGTAACGTTCAGAAAGAGGCTTTTAAGGTGAAAGTGACTGACTGACACTATCAGACCTTGACAGCAAAAGGGCAGACAGTCTTCTTCTTTCTCCTCAAAACAAATTCAGATTAACAACTGGCACAGTGAAACTGTAAAAACACTCACACCCCCAACTCTTCCCTCCCTGCCCCAGCTCAGCTCTTCACATTAGACTTAAAGACTGAGTAATTTCAGTGTTAGTATTAGTTTCTACTCAGCTTTGAACATACAAAACCTCTCTGTCAAGGTGCAAACAGTTTTGGGGGAAGTCTGTCTGTCTGTTGCCATGTACAGACGCTGGTACTACTGAGGGGAAGTACTTTGTGTGCAGACAGATGGCTCGTGGGATGGGCTTTAGGATCAGCAAACTCCTTCTAGGCAGCCTTTTTACAGGGAAAACATCTGTGTGGGTGAACTTAAGCCCATGTATTAGCGCTGGGCTCAGTCCAATTGCCTGTTTCTCCACAGCCCGGCGCCGCGCTCGTGGAAAGGCAGCGCCGATCTCTGCGGGCCGGGTTCTCCCCTTGCCCCTCAGCCGGCGCTCGGGCCGTGGCAGCGGTGTTGGTGTGGCAGCGCTGCTCCTGCGGCAGCAGCAGCAGCAGCACAGAGAAGCCAGCTCCCCTCCCTCACACGGGCCGTGCCTGTGCAGGGCACCTGGAGGAGATGCAGGAGGCAAAGCCGTGCTCACACCCGGGACGTGACGTACACGGAGTGCAGGCGGCCGGCCAGCGCGGCCTGCAGGTCCCGCAGAGGGTCCAGGCCCTGCACTTTGCTGTTCCTGCCGTAGATGAGCTGCTTGAACGAGTCCTGCTCCAGCAGGGAGCTCATGTGCTTGAGGAAGAAACCCTCGCAGAAAGAGGCCAGTTCTGGTGCGTTGTGAATCTGAGGAAGACAGCAGGATTATTAACCCCTTCTGTACGTCACAGACCTAAATGACATCCCTGAGCCTCTCATTCCTAATGCTTTCCTCCTTTTTGTCTCTCAGAAAGCATTAAAAGACAGGAGTAACAGCGGAAAACCACCGAGGGCAGGACTTTGATAATTTCTCCTGGCGCTTTTTGCAGGAGGGCATCCAGGCTTTTTTAATTCCTTCCCCTGCTGGCCTGCTGTTGGCAGGGCTGCTGGCCTGCACTCCAGCCCCTTCCCTTCGTGCAGCAGAGCAGCTGGCTGATGAGGTGGCCAAGGTACCTGTTTGGCTGAGCCACAACACACAACAACGCTGCTGTGCTGGCAGATGGCGAGCAGGGCTCGGGGCAATCAGGACACGGGTCACAGGACGGCAGCTCCATCCCTACAACGAGGGGCTGAAGGCAGGAGAACAGGACGCTGCACTCCTGAACCACCACAAAGTGATTTCTGGCTGGGATCTGGCTCCTTTTGCTTCAGGATCAGTAATGAGAACAATGAAACTCAAGTTCAATATTAAGAAGCTCTGGGCACACACAGCCTCTTCTTGGGAATTTTGTGCAAATAATAATTTAAGTATATAATGGCCAGTAGGGAATGCTGTTTCCCCTTTTTACCACGGCACTCTCTTAAATCTCAGGCCTGAAAGAAACCAGCCCAATGTGAGAGAAATTGAAAAGGATCAGAGGGACACTACACTCACAGTAAACAAAAAATCATTACTAGCCCTCTGTGCAGTTTTCTCCTTTTCTTTAAAAGATCTGATCCTGCAAAATTCCAGGAAGGGCAGAGTATTTCTCCGATTTAGGTTATGTGCTACAGAGGTGTGTATCTGTCACACAACAGACTTTATGCTCCTTTTGGAGCTGGAAAGAATATTTTCTAGCAGCAGGGGTGCTCAGAAAGGGTTTATGCTGTAGTTGCTGTGCTGTGATCAATTGCCCCCGCTGCTCCCAGGATTTGAACCCCTCAGGATTTGCTGATGTTGTTGTATCAGTCTGCTAAGACAGCTCTCCCCTACTCTGCAGGGATCCCCCATCTATTTCATCCATGATTGCTTCAGACAAGAAAACACACCGGGGCTGTGCAGGACTTTCCAGCCTGGAGCTGGGAATCACGTCACTGGTGTTGTGGCTGCGGGGCAGTTACCTGCAGGGAGGGTGCTCACCTGGGGTTTTTAGTTACCACCAGGAGCACACAGGCTGCTCACTGGGATTCTCAAACCAGGGTGGGGTGGATCTACCTTTGCATATTTATAGATGTTGACAGAGTTGTCCATGCTGATGGTCTGGGCACAGAGGATTTCACAGTGTCTCTGGAGGCCGTCCAGCTGGAACAGGCTGGCAGCCGACAGCAGCTATGGGGACAAGAGAGAGGCTATTTGAGATCATGAGGCTTGAAAGGCCTGGGGAAGGCAAACAGGACGGATGATTTCCTCTCTGAAGAGTCCCTGACTCTGTTTTAATGGCCAAGTCCTCATGAAAGAGCAAAAAGGCCTCTCCATGCTGAAGTGACAGACTGACACATTCCCCCTCTTAGCAAAAGCTCCTGCCACAACCATATTTGCTCTCCTTTCAGTCACCACGACACAGAAACACCAAGCAGTGATATTTTGAAACTTTTAAGCTCATTTCCAAGCGTTAAGTATGCTCCTGGACTGAATGGGAGCCTGCTGTTAGCTCACAGATTTTGCCTTTCAACTCTGTTTTATGCCCCAGCGCACTTGGCAAGACTTGGAAGAAAAAGCTCTCTCACCTCTAAGATATCAGTGGTGGGAATTTCCATGGATTCTGTCCCTCCATAGTATAAATACTGCATCAGCATCTGGAATGGGAAGAAGGCCAGGCATGAAGTTATCACGGCAGTCACAAGGGGCTGTTGATGGCTGTGCTCCCCTTCCTGAGCAGACGGGAATCGTGTCCTGGGCCGGCTCTCACCTCCACTGGTGGCTTTTTTTCCCACTCCCTAGCGTGGCAAATTTTCTGCTTTCTAACAGTCCTTTCTCTCTTGGGCCCTGAAAAGGGCCCTGCTGGGGACTTTGGGCTGAGGGTGACAGTGTCTCTGAGCTGTCCTTGTCTCGGATCCGGGCTGGTGCAGCCTGGCAGGCTGGTCACGCGCGGAGCTGCCAGCGAGCCCAGCAGGAGTGGCCCGGGGACCTCCCAGCCACTTGCCTCCCCTGCTGGGCTTCTAATCAGCTTCCAGCCCCTCACCAGGCCCGGAGGAAAAGGCATTAATTGTTTGCAGGGAGAGCAAGAGGCAGCTCCTGCTCTTTGATCTACACGTGCCCACCCCCAGCCCTAGCAGTGTCAGGGGAGGGAATGGATCTGGTGCTGGAACAGAAGTGGCCTGGGTGCTGCGTGGGGCTTGCAAGCTCTGCTTGCCATTCCTAACACGGCTGGGAACAAAACTAAGCTGCTCCTTGTGCCTTATTTGTGTAAGAGTTATGTGAGAGCAAAGCTCTTCCCAGCAGAGCCCTGAGCAGGACACACAGCTCTGGTGGCTCAGCACCCTCCACCCCACCTGACCTGCCTCTCCTTAACCCATCTGCCTGTATTTACAGAAATACCTCCCTGTTTCAGTTCTTTCTCATTTGTCTCTCTCCGTTGAAGCACAAGTTTATCTTTAGAAACCTTTTAATGTACAAATGCTGTTCAGGAAACTTGTTTCAATACTCAGTTACATTTTCTTTTCTGTTGTAGTTTGAGCTGCAAAATTTGGATGTCACCTATCCAACACAAAACTTGTACAGCCCCTTACAAGCAGAACAAAGGTGTTCTCATCGTCATCTTACTTCTCTCTAGTGAGATAACAGCATTGCTGACCAACAGACCATGTCTGTTTGCTTATAAAAAGGGGAAAAAAACTCTCAACCCTTTAGTGAAACAGCTACACAACTTATTCTGCACTTCACATCTCCCTGTTCCTTCACTAAATATGGAAATGTCATAAAAGCAAAGCACAGTTCTCAGTTCTGAACCTTTCTTGACAGGGACACCATTGATTTCTGATCATCTGATTTGAATTCATATGAAGCCTGGCAATGCACCTGCTATAAATAAGTTACTTTTTGCTTAGCAAAGCATGAAAATGGTGCCATAAAAAGTATGAAAATGGCATGTTAGAAGTATAAAACTACCTTTCAGTAGAAGACTAGTTTCTCCTGCATTATGGAGGAGTCAGCTGCCTAAGAAAATAAGAATACAGACTGGAGGATTCTGTTTTAAAGCTGGAAATTTGGAAAAAGGGTATTTCAGAAAACTTCTGGAATTCAGATCTGTTGAAAGGTACTCTATTTCTACTTGTAATATTATCTAATTATGGTATTACATATTATCTGATTATGATATTACTACTTGGTTTTGTCTTGCCTTCCAAGTAGTTGAGTAGATGAAAAAGAATAAAGAAAAAGTGGAAATAAGTTCCATACCTTGAAAATGTTGTATTTCATATCACTAATTTCAACAGTCTTGCTGCCGTGGCCATCGTGCTCTGTTTTATTGATCATTAGTGTCTTGAACCTGGGAATAGTTTTAAACAGATTTAATTGAAAAGATTTAATTTAACTCTATTAGTGTGTCACACACTCATCACAAACGGCAAGGGGAAAACAAAGATCCCTCCTTGTTCTTTACATGTTGAAAATCGAAACATTTCCTTCAACTGAATGATGATTAGTTCATGGACAATTTAAAACTGTAAATTACCTGGATCTGATCTAATCCTACCCTGTGATAGGTGGAAAACCCTGTTACTGTGCCAAGAACAGAGAAAGAAACTGCTAACTGCAAATGGACCAGGCCAATGTGAGATTCCAGAAAAGCTGGAGCAAGTGCAGCTCTCCCTGCAAACTCTGGGACAAGGAAGGGGAAGGCAGGGGATGGATATGTACACTCCAACTACCACACATCATTTCTGGGATAATCATGGCTGGATTAATTATGCCCCTGGTTAGTGACTCACCTGTTAGATGCAGTAACCAGCAGGACTTTGTGTGCATAAAAGAGCTTTCCTTCCACTAAGAAAGTTACATCAGACATTTCTTTATTGTTCAGAAAGTGAGGATCTGTTGGGTAAAGGGACAAAAAAAAGGTAACGCTTTTTTTTTTTTTTTAAACTGTGCACGCTTTTCAGAAAAAAAAATCCAAACAAATTTTTTAAAAAACCCCAACCCAGTAGCAACCTGAAAAAGCTCACTGCTCAGGTGAGCACCTTACCCAGCCGAGCTGGCAGAGTCTTTCGGATTTCAGGAATGCTGGGAATGGGGCTGCTGCCATAGCAGTGGGTGAAGATGGAGGCGAGCTGCTGGTTGATGGAATCATTCTGTGAGGAGGATGGAACAGGGATCAGCAACTCAGCATCAAGCAGGTTCCAAATGTGCTGGAAGGGCTCACTTGGGGCTTACAGCAACTGCACCCTATAGGAGTAACCTCCCCACAGAGGGACAAGCTTTAAATTTAGGCAGAATTACAGTATCTGTGGAGTTATGGAGATATAAAGAGCTGCAGAGCTCCCCCCAGGTGTGTGTTTGAGGACTGTCTCGGGGCTGTTTATGAATTTAGATAAATGCTTTCAGGGCCATTTCCATGCCATAACTCCTAGGGACTTTGCCCAGCCATTCCCTTGTTCCTGCTGTGCACAACAACAAAACCCCAAAACACTCAGCTCTGACACTGTTACAAAACTCTGACTTACTTTGCTGGTTTTGAGGATGTCAAACATGAGCTGCAGCCCCTCAGTGACCAGCTCCTCGTTGTAATCTTCCTCTTTGATGGTGACAAACTCCCGCAGCAGGGTCTGCACCACGGAGTAGCGGGACTGGGAGAAGGTTGTCCGCAGGGACTCGATCCACACGTGGAGCTTCCAGGGCACTCCTGCAGCCACAGGAAAAAGGGACAGTGAAAGATGATTTCCTCAAGTGCCTGTGAGGAGATTATCCTGCTTCTGTTACTAACACTTGGGAGCACTGAACTGGCTCTACCTACATCCTAACAGTAGATAGATTTTTATCTTGATATTAAAGGTGACTGAACTGGGTCACTGACAGATTAAGTGACAAAGGACTGGCACCAGAATCATAAATTGGAAATTTCTGCTGATTTTTAAGGATCAGAGACTCCCTGTTTTGTTCTGAGCTTCATGGTTAGTCAGAACCACAAAATAAATGTGAACTGAAGCTGTAAGGATATGTAATGCCACACGACTGTGGTGTGAGGTCTTTTCTCCTGGTTACACACAAGCTTCAAAGCTTTTCTCACTCCTAGCTTGAGATCAGATTTGTTCCTTCACCTTTAACTATTGATAAACACTGAATTTTAGGTGTCAGTATCTGACAGGGAGAGAAGCCCCTTGCTTTTGATACATGGGAACAGAGGATCTAAGCCAAGCGTGAGGGACATCCCAGAGCAGCAGGAATTTGTATAAATAAACTTGCGAGGAGCCTAAAACACTTCTAAAATTTAGATCAGATAGCTTTGCAGTTGGGGTTGTTGCTCTTCTAAGTGAGGGGGCAGAAAAGGCAGGATTTTATGTGCACAGTGCTCAGAGGGAAGGGCTCACCCAGCGCCCTGAGCTCCATGGTGATGTCCACGTAGCCGTGCTCGGCGCTGTAGTACATGGCCTCCTGCAGAGCCTTCATCCGGGTCTTGCACAGCCGCACCTGCCCCTCGCTGGAGCTGCCCTGGCTGGACGTGTCACTCTCCACCCCCTCGGCCAAAATCTCCTCCAGGGACAGCACATCCCCCTTCACCTGCTGCGGCTGGGTCAGCAGCTTGCGCAGGACGTTCCTGAGCAGGGACCAGAGGTTTTCACTTACCACCAAAGGAAATTTCAACAACTCAGACAGGATTGTGGGGATTTGGGGTTAGGGATCCAGCTCAGTAAACAATAATTTCTTTCCCAAAGACAGCTGGCACTGTGGAGCAGCATGGAAACCAGTTGTCATTCCCCACCCCACATCCTAGAAACTGGTGCCTCTCAGCAAGGGCAGAAACACGGCCTGTACTCCTCCCATGGTGGGCTTGTTTGGAATTTCACACGGCAGTTGCAAGAAAGAGACTTTCTTGTTTGTGTCTTGTTTGGGGAGTTTGCATCACTGGTGTCCCTCAGCCAGCTGGGGACAGCTGCTCCAGACATTCCCCAGCCCAGCAGGGCCACCCAGCACTCCCTGTGCTGCTGCACTGCCACCAGCCAGTGCTCTCCCTGCACCCACACCACTCCCTGGGGCTAAACCCAGCTGCTTTAAGGACCCAGCTTTAGGATCACCCCATCATCTCCTATGGCAGAACAAGCCTTGAATCCCACTAATGTTCTTTTCTGGGAACGCAGAGATTTCTGGAGGAGCTTGGAAGTAATGTCTTATTTCTGAACAACCACCTTGAAAACAGGGCTGGAGAGCCCAGGCTGGCTGGTTTAATGATTCACCTCTTGGATGGCCATCCAAAAACCAGAGATGCAGACACACAGGCTCTGCTGCAGGTTATTTTTGCCACCTCAATCTGATTAGATTCCATCTCAGAGCATGAACCAGGATCTCATAACCCTGACCTCATAACCTACCCTTAGGTGGGACTTGCTCTGTTGATGTAGGGCCCAAAACCAGCTCACTCTCAGTGCTGCAGAGCCAGACCAACAAGTGTAAGAATAAGAAAGAGCAAACAAAGATCTTTGTTCTTTGTAGCCAGGAGAGTCCTAACCCCATCTGCTGAGCTGCACACACAGGGGTTGGGGTCACAAAGTCACACAGCAACACTTAGAGTGCAAAGGCCCTGCTCTGAGCAGGAACAGAGCACTACCTGTGGCCATGTGCTGCCGAGTGGCTGAAGCAGTTCATGTCCTCGTGGAGTGACGATGACATCCCATTGACTTCCAGCATGCTCAGGAGTGGATCAGCACCCCTGCTGAGCAGCAAACTGACCAGCTCGTAATTCCCTGGGGAAACAGGACAGGAACATCAGGATGGTCCCCTCTTTGGAAGCACAAAACACAGGACTGCTGGCTCTGCTCCCATTAGATGGAGTAGGGAGTGGTGGCAGGATATCGAGCACTGGGAGGGGAGGAGGCCTTTTTTATCCTTTCCATAAAGCTTGGAGCAGAGCAAGCCAGCCACTCATCTTCATAAAAGCACAAAAATAACAGAAAAAGAAACAAAAGGAAAAATCTAAAACCACTTTGAGGTGAAAAGTGTTGACAAACAAGGCCAGCACAGACTCGTTCAGAGAATGCTCAACTCCTGACAGCCCGCTAGAAGAAATGCAGAATTTTTACCTGCGTTTAATAAACTAATAAACCAAATTTCCTTATATAACAGTTATTTTTCCCCAGGCTGAATGGAAACTTGTTAATTTTTCACATCTGGGTGTTGCTTAGGCCCACAGACATGCCCAGACTAGACAGAGGCTGGTTTATGTTCCTTGACAGTGCTTTGTGAAAGAGTTGGTGCCATCAGCTCTGCTGTGGGGGCTCTGGGGAGGAGGCAAGCATGGGGCAAGCTGGAAAACAGACACTTGGGGCCCATCAGGCTGGTGGCACGAAGAGGTGGAGAGTGCTGAGGCCACAAGGAGCTCACCTGCAGCTGAGGCCAGCTGGAGGGGGGTCTCAGCATAGTTGTCCTCCCCAGTGTTCACAGCAGAGCCCTCCACGTGGGCACCAGCATCCAGGAGCAGCTGCAAGGGGCACAGGAAAGACAGGGAGTTGGGAAAAGAGCCATTCAGAAGGACCAAACAGCCAGGGCTGGGTGTTAGAAAGGAGAACCAGTGGGTTCAGAGTGAGGAGGGCAGACATACAAAGGGCCCATCTGGAGAGCAGCACCTCCTTTCTTAAACTCCTTTATGGTCGTGGCTGTGCAGTAGGAGCAGGAAGCCCATCTTAGCTCCATGCTGTGCACAGGAATCAGGGCTCCCCCAGGGAATTACCAGGCTGGTCATACCTCGGGGAGCCTGTGCAGGGAGGGCTGGCAGTGCAGGGATTTGTCACACAGAACCTGCTTCCACTGAGCCCCCTGCCAGGGGAAGGGGAGAAGGTGATGGGGATGTTTTATGGCCAGGTGGGGCTGGCAGAAGGCTCTGGAGCACCCAGAGCAGTGCTGGCAGGGAGGACCAGCCCTGTACGTGTGTATCCACCAGGATATTCCACGCTTCCACAGCTGTGGGCACTGCAGCACATAACAGGAGCTTTGATACACTTGGCTTCATCTCCTGGGAGAATCAAACTCGTATCTTACACATAAATTAAGGCTGTCCAACCTCTGGAATACCAAAGGCTGCCTGGGCAGTTTGCCAGGTGGAATCTAATCTTTATAATTATGTACAAATGTACACAAACAAAAGATGAGTGTGTGCAGCCTCCATTTACTTTATATATATATATTCTTTTATTCCTTCCCTTTGAGCAGAAGGTAAATTAAATTCAACAGCAATTGATTGTCTACTGTGATCAGTTTTTCAATCCCCCGGAAGTTTCAGTAGCATTTCTGGGGCTCCATCCCATCCTGCTGCCCCCTGTGACAATTCCACAGAAAAGAGAGCAGGGAGGATGCCACAGGCTCAAATCCCACAACAGCTTAAGTCTTGTTCATGCAATTCTCAAGGATTATGAGGGAAGTAACAGATTATTTGCTGCCATTAGAGCAGAAATCAGCACACATTGGATTTTTGCACACGTAAATTTATAAACCAATTAATATCTACTGTTATAAAGCTCCTGATCAAACAGCCAACCTGTAACCACTCCACGGGAAACACTATTTTATTTAAAACCAAAGAAATTATTGCAGCACTGTTTTGGAAGCAGTGAGCCTTGGAGCAATACTGAAACCACAGAAAAACATGCAAACACGCTGAGTTTTGTTATCAAGGCTTTGCTAGGAATTATATCACCGATTTTCACTCTCCTTGTTTTAAGTCTTTTTCACTGGTTTTGGGGAGGCTCAGGAAGGCTGAGAGCGAGGCACACAGTGCTGCATTTCAGCCCCCTGTGTCTCCTGGAAGGATTCCTGGCCGGAATCTTACCTGGACCACGGAGATGTGGCCGTGTAACACGGCGAAGGTGAGCGCAGTCCAGTGCCGGCTGTCGGGATGCACCGAGGGGTGTCGTGGGGAGGCACTGGGCACCTGCAGAAGGCAAGCAGGCACTCAGCACCCACTGCAGCCTGCCTGCCTCCATCCCTGCCTTGCACACAACCAGCCTCTTCCTCTGAGAGCGACAAGGCCAGGGAAGGGGGACTCGGGCCACTCAGAGAACACTGCCACCACCGCTCACTCTGCCCTGGCCCCGGGGACTTTGCAATGGGCTCCTTCCCTCCCCCTCCCCGTGCCCATCAGACTTGCCAGTGCCAATCTAATGGGAGCCACCGAGCACTCCAAGAGGTTTTGAAGATTTTCTCCCCCCCTCCCCAATCCCTGAAGCGACAGTTTCTGAGAGAAATGCCTTGTTTGAAGCTTCCAGTTGCTAGGAGAGATTTCAGAATTCCTCCCATTAGTTTGCAGCTGGATAATTATGGGCAGAGGGTTACTCACTGGTATATCTAAATTTGCTCCAGCATCTATAAGCATTTGGACCATGGCTTCATCTCCAGCAGCACAGGCGTACATGAGGGGGGTCATACCCTTCAGAAAGGAAAATGAAAAATAAAAACAAAGTTATCTTTCTATCCCTATCAACAGTGACACTGTCACCGACACAGCGAGTTTGAATCTTGATGTACAAAGCGTGTCTACGGATGGCACACAGTTTTATAAAGCATTTTTGTTTTCTACGCAGAGTGGGCACAACTGATATTGGAAAATGACCTGGACATAACATTACTGGACAAGGCTGAAAGAACATAAAAAGGATCACTGAAAATCCTAGCCCTGTATTGTCCACAATTCTCCAGCTTTCCCAAGGCTGCCAACAAAGAAATGCTATTTCTTGGCTCATTTGTAGCCAAATGAACTGAAGGCAGAAAGCAACACAAAAATACAGGAGATGAATTTATCTGGCAACTTCTCCCCATTGCTAAAATCCTATTTGCCTCAATATTTCAGCATTTCAATCCCATAAATCTCCCTCCCTCTACTTAACCAGCAAACCATGACGGCTCAGAGATGAATTATGAGCAAAATGAGCCTTACTTATGGAGTTCATTCCTGAAGTAGCCAAGGACAGAAAGGAAATGGCCTGGTAAAATCCATTCCTGCTCACATCCCACAGCTTTCCTGCCCCCTCCCCTTAATTATTGCAGGCATTTGAATTTTTTACAGGCAGTATCTCTGCTGCTCAGTGTGCAATAACAGAGCTTCATCCTTAATGGGAGCTGCACTCAAAAATGGAATTACATCTCTCACACAGGAGTTCTGCTCTTGACTCTGCAAAGGTGTCTTTCCAAGGCAGCCACAACTCCCAGCTTCCTGATCTGGGGCACTTCTATTCATGAAGATATTTCTGGGTGAGATTGTTTCTGGGTAAGATATTTTGGCTTTTGTGGAAAATAAAATGCAGGTCTGCAGGCACAAATCCCTGTCAGGATTCTAAAACATGTATAGACTCACATTCCATTTTTTTGAAATTTTAAATGTTAGTTTTGCACTCCCTGCTTGCTCCTTGCAAAGAGAAGAAGAGATTGTTTTCCTAAATATCTCCAATTCCCTGAAACCAGAGTGCTTGTTGGTCCCCATCAGAACTGAATAGAGAGTCCTGCTCCAAACTCACGTTTCTGAAGGGATGTTCTGAGTTCTTTTCCACAGATTTCCATGTACACAGATGGACTAGCATCCTGGACATGCTCACACCCTGGGAGTGGTCAAGATTCCAACCTTGGGAATTTCTCTTACTCTTTTCCAGAAGAAGCAAAACAAGCTGGAGGCAAAGTCCAGCTTTGGTTTCCTATTCCAGCTATGGCACAGTTTCATTCCCAGAACTTGGATTTAACCCTGTCTGGGGTTGGCAGCGACATGCAGGCACTTGCTTGGACACAAAGCTGAGTTGCTCCAGAGTCAAGTGGAGAATTTCCAAGCAGTAATGTCTCCAGAGGGGGCCTGTCCTGCCCTTTTTGTTGGTGACAAAACACTCTTTGAGGGGCAAAGATGACAGAGCTGGCAAGAGGATCCCACCCACAGGATGAGACATGAGTGAGTGACAGCAGAAACTCCTCAGACCTGCCCAGGAGCTGCCCACAGGGGTCTCTGCTGACAGAAGCCAGGCAGCTCCCAGTCTGCTGCTGGGTGAGAGAGGGAATGTCCTGCAGCAGGAGGTGACAGTCCTGGCACCAGTGTCTGTGGAGCTGGGGCACACTGGCTCACAGTGCAAATCACGAAATAATCTTTGAGAGAATGAGAGGCCTCTAGGCTACAGGAAGAGGAACTGTAGAAACTTACTAAAAAATATAAAAAGTAGGGAACCTTCATAACATAAATCTGCCACTCAGGTTACTTTACTAAAGTGAGTATCTATGACGAGATACCCACCCCAGTGACCACAAAACTACTGGTACTGCATTTGTAAACAAGGCAACTACAGACTCAGATATGTCCAGAAGCAGTTTCTGCAATTTGTGTATACATTCACACTTCCCCTAAAACTGCAGGATGGTGGGAAGTGCCATGGAAGATGTGCCAGGTTCAGAACTGGATCTGCTACTGCAGTAAAATGCTGGCTGTGAGAAAACCTGTCTACCTGAACATAAACCATTCCCACTGCTCAATATCCTCTTGTTCCAGAGATGTGACAGCTCATTCTCCTTGCTGTGACAGCTATAACGAGTGTTTGTTTAGCAGAGGTGGCTTTTTTTCCTCCTCCTTTTTAAATTAAAAGCTAATTCCATGCATTGAACGATGCCCCAGAGGACAGACTCTGCTGTTGCTTGATGGGACTGACAGCACGAGCAGAAGCAGCCAGAGACTCCCAGGACTACCAAATCCCTATGGCTCAGTGTAGCTGAGCAGGGAACAGTAAAAAATGGATAAACAGACACATCAGCATGATGGACTATGAGCAAATCTAATACTGACTGACACCAGGCCACTGGGGTGGGGGTCTCAGTGCTGTTTCTTGTATTCCAAACTGCTCTGAGCCTGAAAGCCATGAGACAAAAACACCTTTTGGTCACTCCTCAGTGACCCAGCCAGGATTTGGGCTGTTGAGCCAGAGGGGAGTGTCACTGGAAAAGAAACCACTTTGCTTTGACATCCTCTCAGCACGTATCAGACTTTCCATTCACTGCCCCTGTGTTAACCTGCCTGCCAGCAGTGCCTGAGACAGCCCATCCAAGGAACAGACATTCCACTGATAAACAATCCTCTCCGGGCTCTAATGGGATTTTCTTTGGAGGGGTGGCATGAGAGTGGGGTGGGGAAGTATTTTTCTGTGTTCTAAGGGATGCATTTTCAGCCTAAAACACGAGCTAGAATTAGAAAACCCCTGGAGAGGCAACAAACACGACCTGGTATTGATTTGCCACATGGAAAGGAAGGAGCGAGTTGCTGCTGCAGGGAATTTTGGGGTTGTGAGTGTTTGCTCTGAAGGGAGTTTTGGGGTTGTGAGTGTTTGTGCTGCAGAGAATTTTGGGGTTTTGAGTGTTTGTTCTGCAGGAGTTTTGGGACTGTGAGTGTTTGTGCTGCAGGGAATTTTGGGGTTTTGAATGTTTGTTCTGCAGGGAGTTTTAGGATTGTGAGTGTTTGTGCTGCAGGGAATTTTGAGGCTGTGAGTGTTTGTTCTGCAGGGAGTTTTAGGGTTGTGAGTGTTTGCTCTGCAGGGAATTTTGGGATTGTGAGTGTTTGTGCTGCAGAGAATTTTGGGGTTTTGAGTGTTTGTTCTGCAGGGAGTTTTGGGATTGTGAGTGTTTGTGCTGCAGAGAATTTTGGGGTTTTGAATGTTTGTTCTGCAGGGAGTTTTGGGGTTGTGAGTGCTCGTTCTGTGGCACACCTGATCATCCATGGTGTTCACCCCGTCGGGGCCCAGTGCATCGATGGCTTGGTTGATCAGATCCGTCCTCCCACAGTTCAGCATCCGGAAGCCCAGATCCTGCTGGAATTTCTCAGTAGCAGCTTTAGCATCCAGTCTCCGGAAGGAACTGAAGCAGCATTCAGGTCTGTGAAAGAAAAGAATTCCTGGATGGTGCCCATAGCATAAGAAAAGATACGGATCCTTAGTCTTTTCTGGGCAAAAAATACCCAATTTTTTTTAAAGTATGAAATAGAAATCAAATTTAGGCAAGGGAACACCCTCAATGCTTTTGCAGCAACTCAGTTAAAGGAAGCGCTTTAGCCATTCTATGAGGATCCACTAAATCCTCAACCTTTAGATGACTATCAGGACAATTTTATGTCACCTGGAAGGAGCCCAGGGATTACTGTAAATCCTCTGGCTGTCTGCTCAGACTCTCCTGAGTTCCAGACCTGGAAGTGTGTTTCCTTCACTGAAGGATCACTTCCCAGCTGGAGGTTGGCACTGGGAGGCTCAGCCCTTTGATGTTATTTTGGGGTGAATGCCTTCCACAGTACCTGCCTGGTTTCCAGCACAGGCTCTTCAGCAATCTCCCAGTGAGTGAGATATCAGCCTGCCAAGTTCCTCTGATAAATGAGATGCTTTCAGCACAGCCATCCTCCTCTGGAGAGCCTGGACAGCCTGCCAGAGGATCAGGCCACTCATCACCTCACACAGAAGATTCAGGATGAATCTCATATAAAATCCTACCATCATCTTCTTCTAACTGGTATCACAATCAACAACATTACCCAAAATAAGATGTAATTACTTTATATAATAATCAGAAGAATTCTGTAAAAAAAAAAAGTGAAATAAAATAATTCCACTTGAAATCCAGTGAATCTCAGAAAAATAAAGGTTTTTGAAAGATGGAACTTGCCTTTGCACATTGTTCCCTGTCCCACAGCAAGCCAGGAATAAATACATAAATAAACAAATGAACAAACAAATCAGTTTCAAGGCCTTCTTTCCCTTGAACATGCTGGATACAAAAAGGATCAAATAATGCAATCTGGAATCAACTTTTTGTTTGTTTCTTTGTTTTTGGTTTTTTGGGTTTGTTTTGTTTTGTTTTTCTAGTTTAGATCTTTCATTCAGGTTATCTTATAAAGCAAAGAATCATCTTGCAATTAAGTCTGCAGCATAGAAAAATGCCAAACACAAGCAGGTCGTTGCTCTCTGGAAAAGCCTTTCTTTCTTACAGTTTTAGGAGAAAAAAATGCAACTTTATGAACTTATCTTTCAATGGGATTCTTCTGAAAAAATCCTTTGTTAATAATAAAACAGGTTTTTCTTCCTAACAGGTCCATGAAAATAATTTCTACAACTATAGAAATGACAGCACAAATTGTAATCAAAGCTTTGATTGTAATCAAAGTCCTATTGTTTGTATATATATATATGTAAATATAAGTTAAAAGAAAAATTTCCCAGGCCCTATTTGGTTCGTATTTTGTATTGAACTTTCAGAAAGACAAAACCCTTTCTGCCCCAGCAGCAGTTTGGCCAAAGCTCCTTTATCCCTGCGAGCAGCAGAAGGTTAAACGCGTATCGCCTGTACGGCACGGCGAGCTCTGCCTACTGGGAAACGGAGCAAAAGCACATCTGCAGAAGCTCCAAGGAGTGGAGGAGCTTTCCAAAGCTTAGCCCACGTACTTGAGCTGGCGTGGCTCGCAGTCCAGCCCCGGGAGGAGCAGCCTGGCTGTCTGCCTGATGTCATCGCTGTCCACGGTGAGGCTGCGGCGGTGCTCGGCGTAGGTGATGGCCACCCGCATCCACTCCATCAGCGGCGGCAGCAGCATGAAGGGGCTGGGGAGGGAGGGAACAAATCCATTATGGAACAAGGGCTGGGGCTGCAGGACACTCCTGGGTGGGCAAGGGGGAGCCTGGCATGGATAAATCCCACCTGAGCAAGGAAACCAGACTGGAAGGTCTCCAGCGGGAAGGAGATGCTCAGCCTCGGTCACCTGAACAGTTTATGTAACAGCTATGCCTCTTATTCTAAATATTCCATAGGCACAGGATTATTTATTATCATGTTAATGCTCCTCCGTTAGGAACACTAAAAATATCCTTGACCATCCTTGCTAATTCAGTGCTGCCTCCATTAATCTTTACATTACCACAATCCTCATGGCTCTTGGCATTTTGCTTTCTTATGCACAGCTCAGTTTTGCCCACCTGAACCTCAGTTTTGCCCCTCTGAGTCTCCCAACCACAAAACTGGTGGAACAATGAGGTTTTACTCAATATGAAGGGCTGAAAGGCAATAAAGGAATATAAATAAGGTAATAACAGCAGCACCAGCTCGTGATTAGCCCTCCTTGCTCCCGCTGTAAGAATGAACACAGCACTGAGATCACACGTTAATGTATAGTTACCATAATACTCTCATACACAACATATCTCATCTACCCTCTCAGTATACAGCCAGACTGATCCATTTTGCTTGATTTTTCCCCAAGGATACCTGCCACCCCAGCGGAAGGCTTGGAAGTGCCAGCTGTAATGAAAACACTTCTCCCATTCCCCAGTAACGACTTCATTAACGCTGTGGAAAAATAAGTTTAAAAAAAAGCCTTTTCCATTTAACTATTCAAAAGAAAAGAACTGAGGGGACAAAGGATCAATTTCTTTACAAAGTTCAGGGAGAAAAAGATATGTATGAGGGAATATGAACTGATTTGGGCATTAATGAAAGCAGCTGAAGCTATGAAAGGCATTTTCAAAGCTGTGTCTGTGTACATGTTTGAGGGCAGGAAGAGTGAGCTGCCCCAATCCTGTTAGGAACCATTTATTCCTAATGGGATTTGCAAGCAGAACTCCCTTTATCACGACTCTGAACACCCTTCAGGCTGGAATAACCTCACTCTGTAAAAATATGTGCTGTTCCCATTTTCTCAGCAAGGTGCACCCTGAAATGCTGCCATTACACTCTACAAACACACCCACTATTCTTCCCTCTTCTCCTTTTATTCTTTCTCCTCTGAGTTGTGAAATATCATCTACAAAACCAGAGGTGTTTTAAGCACCGGATCCATCCTGGATTGCCAGGGTGTTTCTAACAGGATATTGACGTTCTCCTGTTACCAGTTTACTTTTCTGTCAAAGAATCAGAATATCAGGGTTGCTACAATCACCACTTTGAAAATCACCCAGCAGCTCATCCTTCCCAAGGCTTTCTGAAAGGGATGGGATGAATCATTCCAGCGCACCCAATTCAGAGCTGATTGACTTCCCTAAGGGAAGAGCAGGAATTGTCAACAGGCATTCGGGAGATGCCTTTCAGCAAATTCTCTGCTCCAGAGAATTTCAACTCTTATCTGGCCTGGAAAAGAGTCATTCACACTTTTTGAATGCGGGTACTTAAGAGAGGAGCCAAAATTAATTATTTATCTTTTCTATGTACTCTGCAGAGCCTCCAGCATGGGATTCAAAGTTCCATAGAGGTGGTGAGGGCAGAGAGGTAGGCCAGGGAGGCTAAAAGCACCAAAATTAAATACAGAATTAAATTATATTTAGATTGGGAACGCTCAGGAGTACTGGAAAAGCTCATCTTGGAAGAGATTCCATCTGCCACCTTTTGTGGTAAATAAAGATTCAGGGCATATCCCAGCTTCCCTGACACTGCCATGGTGGGAACACTGATCATGGGAATCATGTTCCTGATCAAATAAACCCTGGCGACTGACTCAAGGCCCTGGGCAGCCAGAGCCTGTGGTCAGCCAGCAGCAAATGCCACGGAGTCTGCACCAGAAATAACACCTATCCTAAAAGAATTTCCACTCTGCAAAAAATCCACATGTGCCAAGGTTATAAATGGCTTCCACACAAGCAGACCTTGGATGTGGAAAACTTGCTTTGGGAGGAATGGCAAGGAGAAAGATTTTTTTCCCTTCTGTTTCTTTTTTTAATCTCAACAGATTTTTTTCCAAGGCTTTAAAAGTGACAGCTCAGACTGCCTGGTTCCCCTGTGTCCAAAGGGGAGCAGACTTTGGAATGCAAACAGCAGTGTCAGGAAGGATGCTGTCATCCTGCTGTCCTGATTTTCCAAACCCCATCACTGGCATTGCTGTGCAAATCGAATAAATTATTCATTATTCTATCAAAGGTCACTATAATGGCTTCAATTGCTATTTTATTGAAACAACTTTGTTTCTCTGCAAAATTTCTAACTTGAGGATGGGCTTTTTACTCTCCCTTCTGCTTTTATCCAACTATTTCCTTTCTCCCAACTTGGCCATGCTCTGGGAACAGCTTTATCTTCCTTTGCTCACTGACACTCCACCAGATCAGCAGCATTATCCCAGGACTGAAGCAGAAAGGAGAGGCGCAGTTCAGCTGAATGGAACACCAACACTGGGTCATGTTGCGCTAAGAAAATAAATGAAATTACTCATTCCCTAGAAAATAAAATGCCATTCTCAACCCTGTGGCCCTTAACCTGGGCATCCATCTGCCTCCAAGGAATCACTGATCATTTCACAGTCTGCAGGAGGGGAGGGGAGAAACCTTAATGGAAAATTAACTGGGAGATGCTGCAAGCTAAAGAATTAATTTCTGTCTCTGAGCTCCTGCCTGCCCCATGTTCTGCACAGTGCCATTCTCCTCTGGTCTTCCTGACATTTAGAAGTGTTTGGCAGCTCATTAAATTCCACATATGAAGTGATCCAGCCTCGGGAAGCTGTCATATTCCAGCAGCAGCTCGCTGGGGACACAGACCCTCAGTTTTCTGGGAAGAGCAATGCTACCATGGCTCCTTCCAGTTTTTTGCCATGAAGTTGTCCTGGACTGATACCAACGTGGACTGGGAACTGCTCCTGCTCTGTGCACCTTGTGAAGAATCACACTGATGTCATTCTGTGATACTGTCACGTGCTGTCAGTATTCCACCCTGAGCTCTCTGAAATTCTCTCCATCTGGAATTGGACACTCCATTCCCGAGGGGATCACCTTGGGGCTGGGTGAGTGCTCTGAGAAAGAACAGGCTTTATTATGGGCTTTCCCCCTTCCTTCGAGCTAAACCACATTGTTTTATTTAGACATAGCCAAGGAGGCCAAGCAGCACTTGGCAGAGAATTTACAGTAAGTTTTAGGATAACTTTTTCCTGGAAAAGGTACTTGCATTAGGATGGCTTTGGACATGACCCACATGTGGAGAGCACGTGCAGCATCTCGAGGAGAAGCTGTGGGATGACAGATTTCAGGGATATCCATCACACAAGGAAATTAAATCCCCAAAGTAGGCTCTTCTGGGGATTTCTAGGACCACTGGGATCAAGATATTTTTTGGCTAAGGGAAGTTAATTGCATACAAAAAGGAGAGCACTCAGAGGAGTTGTCATCCTTTTTCTGCTCTGAGCACCTGCTAACTCAGGTGAAGACAATAGGGTTTCCCCCAAAAAAACAGCCTTTCTATCACCTCTGCCTCTGTCCTCAGGAGGATCCAGTGACAAGACTGCTGAAAAATCACAGAATCATAGAATTGTTTGGGGTAGAAAAAGCCCATCTTGTTCCAACCCCCTGCCATGGGCAGGGACACTTTCCATTAGCCCAGATTGCTCAGAGCCTCTCCAACCTGGAGGGAAAAAGGAGGAATAAAACATTTTCCCTGCTGACCCACCTCTTCTCTGCTATTTTTCATTGCCTTCTGTTCTGTTACAGCAAAACAAAGCGGGAGCCAACAGTGACAGCAACAGCAAGAAAGAAAAACCTTGTTCTTCTAAACAAGGCTCTCCTTCTTCTAAAGGGGGAAAGAAAATCCTGTCCTAATGGAAGCAGGTGGGAATGGCAAAATTCACCTCCCTCCTGGCAGCCTGAGCAGGGTGTGAGGCACAGGCAGAGTCCCCCATCCTCCTGTCCCCAGGCCTTCTAAATGGTCTGAGTGAACTAAAGCACGTGGAAATATCACAATATTTATGGTCAGAGTGGGGTAGCCCATGGTAATCCCCCCATATTTGACTTACAAGAACTATACAGAGGCTCCTGTGGAGAAAACTTTAAAGATCAATGTGGGGTTTTGCAAGAGACTAAAAAATAAAAAGGAAAGGTTTTCAGTGCAGTGAGCTAATGTTTGAATTTATTGCTGGAATCAAACTCTGCGGCTCAAAGTCACTAAGATGGAAAAATCCCAAGGATGGCAACAGAGTCAAAAAGAAATGAGAGTGAAGTCTCATTACTTGGAGAAGGGAAAAGATTCTGAGGGAAGACAGAGTATCCAAAACTCAAACCATGGCATGCTTATGTGGAATACAGTGGAATATTTACAATTTGGATTCTCAAACACTAAAACCCCTCTTCAAGCAGCAGGGAGAAAAAATACATCTCAGAGTATATAATTATATGTGAATAAAATAACAACAGAGATGTTGATTTAGAAGAAACACAAAATTGTTGCTCCAAAATACAACCAGCTTCAGACAGGAGCTGCTCCTCACAGATTCAAAAGTATTTTACAAAATTTCAAGAACTTCCCGTATTTACAGCAGAAAAAAATAGGAATTACTGTGCTGGGCCTTATTCAAGGTTTATCTCAATATGTGCAACAACTTTCAAAGCAGACAGTCCAGATCCTTACAGTAAAGGAAGAAGAAATTTAATCACGTCCAACTGACCCCAAAAAGTGTTCTTCTGACTTCCCTTAAAACAATGACTGGCTCACATCTCAGAAGATAAGAGTTCTCAAATTTTAGTGGATCGTTATCAAGTTACTAAGGCCTTGGCTTGGCTATGCCATGAGTTTAGAGAGTTATCCTGCAGTCAGACACTAATGGAATGAAAGCCATCTGGATAATATTATATTTATTGGGATCCCTTCTCCACTGAATCTGCCTTCAGAGTTTCCTCTGCTTAGAGAATATAAAATGGTACAAGAGTGGTTTAAATCTAGAACTGGCAGCTCTGATCCTTCTTCCCACAGACAGAAATAACACCTTTTCCATCCTTTGCAAACCACACTTGAAAATAAGGTGCAGCATCAGACAGGTTTTACTTCATGTTGCTACAAATCAAAAGAAAAACTGAATTTGAGCTCACAAAAAAAGAAATGAAGTAATCACTGAGAACTCACTATGAAACTTAAAAAGAGCTCTCAAGTCTATGGTTTACTTATTGTAATCACATTTTACAAACTTTACTTTACCAACAGGGAAAAGATTCCATTTTCAGGCTGGTAACAAGCACTGGTGCTGCTCTGGAATGTGCCATGTGTCTCATTAGAAAAACATATTTGTAACATCTGCAAAGCTGAGGCAGGAGGAAGGTTTCTGGAGAGGTAGAAAATTATGAAAACCAACTTAAAGTGTGTACAGTTGTTGATAAGAGGCAGATAAACATACATGATAGTTTAACTATGACAATATGGTCACAGTTATGGGGTCAAGGATGTGGCAGATTTCCATCTGTCCCCCCAGCCCCACACGGAGCTGTTGGAACCCTGATGGACACGGAGGAAATGCAGAAGAAGGGAAATCACCAATGCTGTTCCTGCTGCTGCTCCCAACACTCCTCAGTGCCATAAAACTCTCTGTAAGGTGAAAACCACTGCAAACAATTTGAGGGATGAACTATTCCATGTGTGTGGACCTAACTGCAGTCCTGACCTCAATTAATACAGAATGAGTGCACTGGAGGTCGTGGGGATGCTCCAAGGCTTGGAGCACCTTGGCTCTGGAGCCAGGCTGGGAGAGCTGGGATTGCTCAGCCTGGAGAAGGTTCCAGGGAGACCTCAGAGCCCTTTCCAGTGCCTAAAGGGGCTCCAGGAGCTGGGAAAGGACTGAGGACAAGGGCCTGGAGTGCCAGGACAATGGGAATGGCTTCCCACTGCAAACAGTTTCCCAGAGAAGCTGTGGCTGCCCCATCCCTGGAAGTGTCCAAGTCCAGGCTGGACGGGGTTTGGAGTGACCTGGGATAGTGGGAGGTGTCCCTGCCCATGGCAGTGGGGTGGGATGAGATGACTTTTAATGCCCCTTCTAACCCAAACCATTCCATCATCCTGATTCCATGATTCCAACAGAGGCTCTGGCCAGGCCATCCACATCAGATCCAAACCTTTCCCAGCTCTTACCAAAAGGTGACTGCCCTGGTTTGCAAGCACAAAACACTTTCCAGACAAGATCCAACCAGTCCAACGTGTGGAGTCCTGGTACCCAGGACCCACCCTGAGGAATCTGACCCAGGAAAACCTTGCCATGCCCAACAATTCCAGCAGCAAAGGAAAAAAACTGGTACATTTAGGAGCAGGACATGAGCACAATTTACATGCATGAAAGGAATGAGCCTGTAGCAGCACGTTAGGTGATAGTCAGAGATAAACACGGGCAGAGAGCCAGAGTGGGGTGTCTGCTATTCTTGGATCAGCCTTGATCCTGTGGGCAGAAAAACCAAGAGGTAACTCCTACGGTGAATTCCAGCAGCTACCCTGGCAAACTAACAAAATAAAACAAAACAACAATAACACAAAAAAACCAAAAAAACCCCAAAACAACAACCAAAAAACACCTAAAAAACAACAAAAAAAATTTTAAAACCAACAAAACAAAACAAAAAATCCTATGTTATCTGCAAGCAGATTTACCAGGGGTCAGCTGGTTCTTCACTACCCACAGCCGAGACGCCTCCTTCCCCATTTTTTTCTTTTTGCCCATTACATGTAAATCCCAAGAGCAGGAGCAGGATTGAGATAGCAGCCCTTTTAGTTATGACTTCAATCTGATTTGCCAACGTGCATATGTTAAAAGCATATGCTGGCTCTGGAGCCAAAACCAATCTGCCAGATTCAATCACTGAACTCGTTTTCAGAGCCCAGTTGTAAAATCCTGACACGGAGCTCATGAAAACTGCCCGGAGCTCCTGAGTTAAAGCTGTGTGAGCAAAGAGCCAGCAAGAGAAATGCTTTTTTCTGCAGTTCTGGAATACTGAGAGCTGTTCAATTAATTATAGCTGGAAAAGTTTGTTCAGTTAAACAAAGACATTTCTTACCGAAGCAAAGGGGTTTTCACAATAAACAGAGAAAGGTTTCCCATTTACATCCCAGCACAAGCCAAAACCTAATTAGTGTTTCAAATAAGACATTTAAAAACACAGAATACTGGTATCTAGAGGCAAAACGTTTCAAGGGTAAAAAGATGATTCTAAGGTGATTCTTTCCCTTTCAGGACTAAGAAATAAGTTGATGAAACTGCTGTTTTCTTATTGACTTGACTGATGGGACATTCCTGTGCCATGTCACACTCCTGTGAGCAGGGACACGGTGTGTCATCAGTCACCCCACTGCTGGTATGAGTGCTTCCTTCATGAAAATCCAAGGAATCTTTTGGCTTTTCACATTCTTGGAATCTGAGATGTTCCAGAAATTAATTTAGCATGAAGGCACTAAGAACACACTACCTCATGTGAGTTTGGAGCTCTCTTAGGTAAAATAATGCAATGTATGCTCTAAAATCAGGTACCCACTCCACCCAATAATGTAATTTAAGAGTCCATTTGCTTAAATAAAGGGCATTCAAAGCCCATGGGGTATAGCATTTGTGAATGAATGGACAGCACTTTTCTAATAGTGCCAGGTAAGACACCAAATCTGCCATTAATCAAAGTTCAGAAGGAGAAGTAACATCACTGCTGGATCAAACGGATGTCAGTCTGGCATTTTAAAAGTTTTTAGATTATTATTTTACAGGATAGAATTATTCTTTACAGGAAGAATTATTTTACAGGAATTTCACTCAGTCCTAATGGTAAACTCCTCAATGAACACATTTCACCTAAATCTTCAAGGAGCTGCTCCTCAGTTCTTGTCTTAAAACACTGAAGTGCTGCTGTGCAGAATGAAGAGACAGTTCCAGTGGTGAATGAATTTGTTTCTGCTTTTTACTGGAAAGCATAAAGAGTTCCATGCTTGCATTTTGCCTTGAATAACTGAAAAAATAGAGCCATGTTACAGATATGAGAAATGCAAGCAACAGAAATGTCCTGAATTTAAAGAAACCAACTGTTGCAACGAAGTCTTTCTATGCCAGACAAGAAATCATCTCATTCTTCCATTTTGTGCTTAAGACTGTGAAATCTCCTCATTTCAAACTCTTTTTATGGTTCTATTGCCGGGATTTTTATGATCCTATCAATGGGCATCATCACTGAACCTACACAGCACTGGGAATGGCAGACACAACAGCTTAACTCTGGGATTCTGGTAGGTGGATTTGACTGGCCAAGCTCGAATTCTTTCAGCTTTCAAATATCCTAAATTTAGAGCATGCATGTGCTACATTTCAACACTTGGAGCTTCTCAGCAGATGCCACAAATTCCAGCTATTAAGTCTGCTTTTAGTGCCAGCAGTGCTGCTGAGCAGCCTCCTGCTTTGCTTGCTACAGTCTATGAACTTCTACTGAATCTCAAATGAGAGTAATTAAAATGATTCAAATACCTCAATATATGGATACAGGAGATCGTTCAGCAGGTCACAGCTTGGCTTAACCAAGAGCAATGCTGACAGGATACATGGAAAAAAAAACCTCTTACCCTGATACCCTCAGGACGCTGTGGTCAAATACCAGCACAAACAGGAGGCCAGAGCTGTAACCAACACCCTCCTACAAAGCAGCTTGTCAAATTACCAAAGCTTTGTATCTATTTCTCACGGACTGTGAACTACAGAGTTGCAGATTTTATGCCCAGATGGCAAATGACTGAGTAAGACACCAGCAGTATTTGTTTACACCTGCAGCACAGGTAGATGAAAAAACCCAATTGTCACTCAAGTCTCCATATCAAGTTATCTGCTACCCCATCACTCTCTCTCTAAAAAGCCACACTTAAATAGCTCATATTATTAGATTAGATAAATGATCTATTAGGGATAAGAGAATTAAGTTTTCTTATGCTCAGATAAAACCTGTTCTTGAAACAGGCCCAACCTGGTTCATGCCGACCATGGCAGAGGGTGCAGCTCTGTGGTTCCTACAGGAACATGGAGGAATTTCAAGCTCCAGCTGCTCTCTCAGCTAATGACCACCATGAAAAAAACAATAATTTTTGTTTCTAATGCCAAATGGCAAGGATTTTTTTTTATTTTCAGCCCCATTAAAATGCTGCTGCCAAAAGGCACATCTCAAACCATGGAAGCATCAATGATTGATATGATAAAAATGACAAAGATAAACACGAGCCTATTCTAACACACTCAATGTGCACAATTGTTCTTTATCAGCTTGTTGAGGAAAATATCAGCATTCTAAAATTCTGCTCTACACTTCAGTACCTGTTGCTTTAATAAACTTCTCTCAGCATACAGCGTTCTGCATTTCATGCACAAAGAAAGAGTAATCAATACAGTGTTTTTAAGACATGGGACACACCTTTCTTCCCATGGTTTCTACCTCAAAAAAAAAAAATGAAGAAACAAAATTATTTGAGAAATAAACTGATTTTCATTTTATTTACTTTGCAGCAGGTACCTCTGAGCCCTGACTGTGAATGAAGGTGTACAGAGCCCAAACTTTGTCCTTATGCTGGGGCAAACTGTGCTCTCAGATTAAGCCAGTTTGGCCACTTATCTTTAGGTATCTTGAGTGTCTGAGAGCAGACCAAAAGTAGCCCCAAAGTGTGTTAATTAAACGATTGTAACTTCTTGTAAAAGGAAGAATGGGATGCCCAGATGGAAAGTCACTTAAGGCACATATGTTTCTGTGATGTTCCACTGCACCAACTCTTCAGAGAGATCCTTCCTGAAGAATTTGGCAGCCCCAACAGGGAACTGAGCACTTGCTACCTGGCACAGTGCAGAGCTGACAGAGGGAACTTTTAATCACCCAGTCTGGCTGCTGGGAGCAGGATAATTACAAGCAGCAAAGTTCTGGGCAGGTTATGTTAGCCCTGTTATAATTTCATGCTAACATGCTCCTATTCCTCTCAGACCACCTTCTGGAACTACATCACAGACAACTCATCCTTTCCCACTGAAAATGTCCCCAGTTCTGCAGCACCTGTCCAAGAAGAGCCCCCTGTTTCTCTGGAAGGATCTTTCCCATTTCTGAACACAGCCAAAGGGGTGAGGAATTGTTAACTGAATTTCCTTCCAGCAGCAGAGTTTTCCAGCAAGCCTAGGAATAAAACCTTCCAGCTTCTGCCTGCCCCCTCTATTCTCTAGACACTATGACAGACTTTCCAATCCCTGGAAGAGAGCCCTGCAGGCACAAACTCTCCAGTGGAACTCGAGTTGCCAGTGGTTTGACTCCAGGCTGGAGATGCCCCTTCCAGCAGCATCACCAGCAAAGCTCAGCCTGGTCCCTCCTCTCTCAGCAAACACGTTAGACCAGCACCCATGGGATCAACACCAGCTGCTTCAGCCCCAGAAGAATCTAAACCCAGGGCTGAATCAGCTCAGACATGCAGCTCATTTGAATAGGATTTGTCTTGCAGAGCAGAAGTGCTTTTTAAAACACTCAGTTCAGCAGTTGCTGTAAAAACCATGTGATTAAAATGGTGCAGTTTGGCTCTGTAAGTGACCACGAGGTCAGGGCAGCACAGGGATGGGATGGGATGGGATTGGGAAGTGCAAACTGCCTTGGAATAGGAAACCCAGCAGAGACTCACCAACCTAGGATTACCCCCAGGGAAAGCTTAGGTCTACTCTCCACAAGGTCAGAGAGAAAGAACGATTGTTGCTATTATCACAAATTATATCCAGAAATATTTACTCTGCAGTGGAGCTTTGCTCTTAGCAATGTGTTACAAAGATGTCAGGAACAATAAGAGCAAAACCCCCAACAACCTGCCAGCCCTGGCTGCTGCACAGCAAAGGCTCAGGATTGTATTTATTTAGTGTGGCCTTTGTAAAAGCACCAGATAACTCCTTCCTCAGGAAACAGGCAAGTTCTGCAAGGGAAGGGCTGCAATTTAGTCCAATAGGAAACAATATTAACTTCAATTGGCAACAGCAATTACTGAAAAAGGAGAAACTTGTTGGCTTGTTACCATCACTGTTCTTTGCAACGTGTGCAGAACTTTTCATCCCCAGAATTGCTGATTTTTGTTGTATTAGTTACAAGAGCATTGTGAGGAGGCTGTCCTTGAGGATCTGTGTCTAGGAAAGACAGAGACAGGAAAGACAGCAAACCTGCAAGAGGCAAGCAGAGAGATGCAGACTCTCAGTCAGCCTCTATTATTTCCACACTGTCTAAAAGGTGGGAAAAGAATCCAGAAGATGTTGTCTAACACATTCCTGTGTTTCTGTAATGCTCTAACAGCTTTGGTTTAAGCCTCCCTGGATTATTTTCCTTTCACTCTTAATGCTGTTTCGCTGCTCATCACGAAGAGCAAACAACAACCAATGCACAACCCAGGATGCCCAAAGGCACTGGAGATTCCTGGGTGCACCAGCCCTGAAATTCCAGGCAGCTGAGTTGCCAGGCTCTCATCTTCTTGCACCTTCTTTTTTATCTGAGCAGATGGAAACTCAAGAGCAGAAGCCAAGAACTCAACGTGGGCATCTCTGCCGTAGTTACAGTAATTACTGGAGCTTAATTGCAGGGTGCTAACACACACAAACACACACATACACACAGTGCCTGTCTCTCTTCACTGCTGAGGACAGCCAGAGATCATCTCTCCACTTTTCAACACTTTTACAAGCAGGGACTTTCACCAGAAGTGGCCACGGTCAGTGATGACCTTTCCGGGGGTTTCCAACCTCACTGGGGTAAAAACACTGTAAGAGCAGAAAACGGTGTTTTTCAAACAAATGTTTTGCAGCTGCCAGGACTGTCAGACTCACAGAATTCTCCAGGCAGGTGGTGAGGAGCAACCACTGCCTGCTGAAGAACCAGTTCCAGGGAACAAGGTACTGATTCCTGTCCAGAGGGAAATCACCAAGTGGAGAGATGTTAAACAACTCTGAGGGCAAATATTGAAATGAGAACCACAGAAGCACAGGACAGCTGGGGTTGGAAGGCACTTCTGGAGATCACTCAGTCCAAAGCCCCTGCTCAAAACCGGGGCCAGCTGAGAACATTGCCCAGGACCACAGGAAATGGGAGATTTTTCAGGTGTCCTGTCCCACCTGTACCAGTGACATTTGAGACTTCTCAGAACATGAAAAACAGCAGCAAGGTCTCAAGAGAGCCCAAAAACCTGGCTTTTCCCCCCACAGCTTTACACAGTCTTTATCATCAGATTTTTGTTTCACTGTACTCTTTTGTACCTGTAATATTTCCCCTGTCTCTTTACTCTCCACACAGTCTGCTCTGTGCTGTTCCGTTTCATACACAGGTAGAGACTTCTCCTCCCAGTTTTGCAGATAATTTAAATAATCTGTATTTATACCACACCCCTGCTCTGAAACAGAAAGATGAGAAGATGCAGGAGCTCCTTTGGAAGCACTACAATAACACTACAAATCGCTTACAGCCAGCAGTGTGGAAGAAAGGCTGGTCTGTCCCAGGTGTGAGATAGGTAGAGTTGGAAAAAAAATAAAATTGAGCCGTGCTTGTTTATACAAACAACATAAAAGAGAGGGGGGAAAGTATCTAACTGAGAGTAGAGTGCATTATTGCCAGTTTCAGCAGCTACACTTGGATGGATTCGATCCTCAGGGTTTGCAATTAATTCCCTTCATCACTGCCAAGGTCATCCCTCACATTCCAGTTCTGCAATCTTTGAACTACAAAGAAACGAACAATTTAAAAAAAAAGGATAAGATGTAAAAATGCCCCAATAGGTGATGCCAGGGACAGGCAGGAATATTCCAGGAATGGAAGCATAACTGGTGTCTGTCCCCTACTGACTTAAGCCAGACTTGTTTTAATTCCCTTCCATTTAATATTCCATAAACACTTCACCCTCAGTCTCTCTTCAGCCTTTCACTTAAAATACCAGGAGCACATATGCAGGAGTCCCACTTCCACGGGCTCTGACTCTGTCAGAATGTAAATTTTTGTCATTTTGATCTAGAAGTTACTGCTGAGTAAGTGCTGAGATGTCCCATAAACAGCAGGAAGGTGAAAGCTGCTCATCATAAATGTGCTAAAGCTACTCACTTCTCTTTTTAAAATGACAGCTGTTCTCAGGTATCAAAATTGTAGAATATATTCAATGTTTTGAACTATTTAGTATGGGCTCAGCAAACAAATGATCCAGCCTGAGGTCAGGAACAGCACAGCCACTGAACAGTTAATTTCAGTCAATAGATACATGTGGGTTGCAGCTTACTGGCCTCTGAAACAGGGTTATTCATGCCATCTCCTTGTGAAGGAGCACCTCAAAATCACAATTAAGGCTGACATTAAATGAAAAATGCATGGTAGCAGCCTCTGTCCCCGTGTTGGTGAAGGAAGTTGATCTTATCTGTTTATAACCTTTTTATTCTTCTAATAAATCTACAGACTAAGCTTTCATGGATAGCAAATAGCTTTTTTTTTTCCTTTAAAAAGGGGGGGGGTCGGCACATTTATATGTGCCCTTTGCACAAGCAATGCCCTGATGGCACAGTTCACTGTAAGGCTTCCTTCTCTTTCCCTGTATTTAATCACTATAGTCCTATCACAACAGCTCTGGGGGAAAGAATAAAATCAATGGACTGTGACACGGGGATGGGGCTGGGATGTGTGGACACATCTTTGTGTTGACTTCAGGGATACTCTGAGTGGATTTAAGTACTGTTAAATTCTGCATGATCACAGCATTTTGCTCTCTCAAGGCAAATGACCGGATCAGGGCCTGCTTTTATTTTTCCTGTCCACCTATTTTTGAGTGGTGAGGCAGCTGCAGACAGAATGGAAAGATACTCAGAACTCTCAGACAAGAGACCCCAGAACTTGTTTTATTGCAGACCTTTTCAAAGGAACTAAGTGTATCAAGTTCTGCTCCTGATACTGCATGGAAACAATAGGGTATGGCTGTAAAATAAAAGAATTCAGACATAAATACATTAAATTGGAATTAGGAAAGACTAGGCCACAGATAAATCTAAAAGACAGGCAATGATGTAGCTATGGCACTTAATAAAATTCCATAAACCTGCAGTTAAAAGGAGCAGAGGGGAAAAAAGCCTCGTGACAGATCAGTGAGAGTCTGGAAAGATCCATCTGGAGAAGTGATTTGTCCTGAAAAGCCTCAACCAGTTCTGAAAGCAGGGATTCCTCTCAGTGATGGTGAGGATGCAGCTCAAGCAAACACAGGTCTCTGCAGCAGGCTCTGCAGGTTATTCCTGATTTTCCTTCCTTTCCTGCCAGCTGGATGCCCATGCTATGCCAAGCAAGACTTTTTGGAGACAATTCCCATTAATAACTGGGCTATTAATATTCTCTTTAATCTGAATTAGTATCTTTGCATAAATGTGATCCATGTGAGCAAATCACTCCTGTCTCAAGCAATTCCAGAAGGAACATTTAGTTGTGGCAGGCATTTTTTGAACACAGGGAAAGAACCCAGCAAACCACGAGGGAAGGAGCTGCAGGCTCTAATTATTTCTAATGATGCACCTAGAAATCATTGAGGAAAAAGGAACTAAATAAGATCAAAGTCATGCTTTTTTAAAACATGGAATTTAGGAAATATGATGAGGAGACCTAACGTCACAAGGGTTAAAAACCACCTATGGCATAGGGGCTCTTTATTTGCATTGAGCACTGCAAATCAATCAGTCAATCAATCAATCAATCAACCAATCAATCAATCCTGCTTAGAAAGGATTTTGACACTCTTCCAGGAAGAATTAATTTAGACCCAACTCTGATTTCTGTTCCAGCCAAAATAAGTTTAGATTACACACAAGCCAAAAATTATCAAGTGTTCCAGCCAATGATGATATAAATCAATAGCTCAGATGTTGGAAGAATAGAGTATTTGAGCAAATAGCACTGAAAAACAGCATGAAAGAGCTACAATCTTTCCTTCTGTAGCACTGATAACATCTTCCTTCAGAATCAAATGCATTTTTTTACCCTTTCCCAATAAATAACAGAGCAGCCATTGCTGGGAATACTCCACAGAGAAAACCCAAGCAGGCAGCTCAGCTCCTTCCTCTTCTGCACAGCTAACGTGGCACAAAGGAGCCTTTTTTTCTGTCTCACCCTCCTGAAAAATATGGTTTGCATGTTTATCCTTTGGCTTTGGATATGAGAGGTAACAGATGTAATGGGAAGACTCCTGTTGGAAGCAGAAAACAAATTCAGGTCACTTTTGAGCCTGGTAAGTAAGAGCAGGCACTGAGCTGAAAGCAGGATGAGCAGCAGCATTCCTGAAGGGTTTTCTGTGACAAAGGAGAAACTGAGTGAGCCCAGGTTTGTTTACAAGCACCAAATCTGGAACCTGCACATGGCAAACCGAGCTGGCCCCTGTAGTCAGCTTCTTGCAGTTTTCCAGCTGAGGAGCTGTGAATTTCCTTTAAATTGACAAACCCCAAAATTTCACTGCTGGCAGCTGACAAATCCTCCATCAGCTCTGGAATTTCCCCGGCGTTTTGCTGGATTTCCACTGACAGGCTCAAGATGGGTACAGTCTGTGGGCTTCTGCAGATGTAAATTGTTTTATACTCCCTGATGTTTGGGATAAAATAATGCACCAGCAAACTCAGACAACATGGAAAACTTGGCACTGCTGCAGCATGGACAGCCTGGAAAGGCCTGACATGGCTGGATAAACAGGCACTGATGGACAAGCCTGGAATTGGCTCCACAATGTTCCACAGACCAACAGCAGACAAAAATTTAGAGATTTTTTTTAATAAGGCAGCTGGAAGGGGAGGAAGCCCAGCCTACCCAAACCCACAGATAATCAGCTACACAAGGAAGCAGGATCCAACTTTTTTGCCTGTTTTTAGGTATTAGATCATGCTGACTTTCCAACAATAAACGCTGCAGGCAGATGACAACCAAAAAGAGGCAGAATGAGGGCAGTCAGTGCTGTCTACTCCCAGCTTTAAGGCTGGACCACTATGCTGGCCAAGTAATTAACCCAGGGCAGAGCAGTGCATTCAGCAGTAAAATGAGCCCAAATACTGACCTCGATTTGGGCTCTGTGGGAGCTGATAAATACTCCCCAAGATAAGCATCACTGCGAGAGCATTCCTGCCTTGACATACCATTAAAAATAAAACAAAAGCTTTATATCCCACTTGGGGAAAAGTGAAAAAGGAGAAAGGAACTTCGTTTACCTTTGAATGGCTCTTCTCAAGTCACAGTATCCCAAACAATCGCAGCAAACATGCTCTGGGACATGAGCTCACCGTGCAGGAGAGCTCCCAAGCTCAGCCTGCCTGCCATAAGCAACGGGAGAAAACCCAGAGCAGGAGCAGAGTGAAAAATGCAGGAGTGCCACGTACCTGGTCCAAACCCACATCCCTTGACCCCTGACACAACACAGACCAGGACCTCAGAGAAAATAAAAGTTTCTTATTGCCCAGCAGAGCCCTTTTTTTGCAGCAGCAGCACAGACAGAGCTCTGCTGACACAGAAAAGCTCCGAGCCTCCAGGCACTCAGGTGTATCCTCACTGAGCTCCTGCTCACCTCAGGGTCTAATTCCTTTGCCAAAATATTGCACAAGTGGCACTCTGCGTTTGCAAAACGCTTCCTCAGGTGTCCTGTTTGACCCCAAACAGCAGATGGTTTACTGTCTGTGCAGCAAACAAGGTCATTCTGGGGTTCTAACTGGGCCATGCAGCCAGCAGCTGCATTCACTTTGCAAATGTTTCATGTTTTGCCTAAGATACCTGACTGCTTTCTAATTCTGCTTCCTCTCCTCCTCCCGCTTCAACACCTTCACCTGAAGGTGCCAGAAGCAAACATCACCAACCCACAAACTCTGCAGAGTTTCAGCCTATTGGGTATCCCAACCCATCCACATGCTCCAGAGAGCTCTAGAGATGACTCCATCCACCCCAGGGCTGCAGCCCTCTCCAGCTTCCTCACCTCAGGTCTTGTGCCAAGGTGTTTAGCATGGATAAAAACCCACTTGTGTGGGTTGAAACTGGCTCTGTTCACCGGGGTGCCTCAAATCTGCAAGTGTGTCTGTTCCCGTGCTTCTGCAGTTTGCTGCAGGGTAAGTGCAGAAGCTCAGCCAGGCTCCTGAAAGCCCTTCACAGCATGTGACAGCCTCCATTAGGTATGGTTTCAGAGCTGAATCCTAGGCTTGCCTTCATGCTCAGCTGAAGACCTTCGAGACCCTACAGTGTTGTGATTTTCACAGCATTCTGCATTGCTGTGTGACACACAGAAAGGCAAAACCAACAGCAGACTGTCAGGTCTGCAGATGAACGACTGCAGCTCCTTCTACTGAATCAGTGTCACGGATCTTCCCCAAAACCAGCTCTTACCAAGTCTGCAGCTCTAACAGCCATCGCTGTCTTTGCTGAATTTGGGATCAGTCCATGCAGAGGTTCAGGCAGGAGTGTGGGGACTGAAGCACGAGCAGGGGCAGAACAGGTCAGCATTACTGTCCCTGCTCGTGACCAGCAGAGCAAGCTGGGGCTGCAGAGCATGGAACACGTGTATTCCAGAAAGTGAGCACAGACACACAAAAGAGCAGTGCCCAGTTTGCAGCCGATTTAGCACAGCTCAGGGAAGAATAAAAGAACTGGGCTGCAGAGCCTTGCCAAGTGACATTAGGTGAATCAGTGCCCTGTCGCTCGCTCGCAGCCTGGCTGCCTCTCCTCTTGAGCCAGGAGAGAGCAAAGCCCCTCCTGTGCAAAGTGCTGCCAGCAGGATTCATCCCCCTGCCTGTGCCAGACATGTGCCCCGAGCTCAGCACAAACACATCCTGTAGCACACCAAACACAGAGTTGGATGGGCAGTATTGATTGCATTTCCAGCTTCCATAAATTTTTCAAAGCCAGTCCTTTAAGTGCTCAGGTTGTTTTATTTTTTTTTTCTTAATGTCAGTTTTTGCTCCATTTTAATATATCCTCTTTAATTTCCTTTACAGCTAAGTACTGGTCAGAAAAAAATGGCAGAAATTTCCCTTACCCCAGCTGTTGTAGGATCTAGGGTGGATTTCAAACAGAATAGAGCTGCAGCCTGCATTCCAAAAAAACTCCGGTGAACCATGTGAAGAGCATTGTTTGGGAGCAATTGGAGAGATAACTGCTCTCCTGATTTAACTCATTTATTATCCCCAGTGTACAAAACAAGTAGCTGCAGTAACATCATTACAGTGAGAGCACTGAAAAGAACACAAAATAAAAAGCCTAATCTACATTTCTGATATGAGCTGTTCAGCAGCCTCAGCTGTATCACTGTGGGAACCAGTGGCACAATTTTACACAATCTGGCCTCGTGAAAACTTTTTTTTTGCACAGTGTGCAAAATAAACAGCCTTGCACTGGGTAAGGGTAACCTTGATCAAGCCCAAAAAACTGAGCCATCAGCAGGCTGAGGTGTGTGCAGCCATGCTTCTTTCCACTCCTCTTTTATTCAACTTAATTCCTCCTGATTCTTCATATCTTTACATCACCTCCCCCTCTTTGTAGAGTTCTGCACTTTTTGATAAGATTTCAGAGGAGGATCAAACAGAAAGGCAACATATTTTACTTATGTAATTAATTATTTGTGTGTTACTACGATTTCATACAGATTTCAGCAGCTGGGGCTCAGTACAGTAAAGCTCAAGGTGGGAAGAAGAAACCGTGTTATTTACAAAACTGCAGAGATGTTCTCCTTTCCCTGCTCACCCGCCCAACCAGCATTTTGCTTTTCTGAGTAAGGCCTCAACACATCAATACATCAGGAAACTTTCCAACCACAGGCTGCTTTTGGGAAGGGCCAGGATAGAGCCTTCCCTCAGCCTGATGTCCAGCAGGCTAAAAAGGCATCCAAAAAGCAAGCTAGAATAAATAATGGATAACCAGAAAACAGAACTCTCATTTAAGATTTCTGAAATAAACAGAAACTTGGGTGTGCACTTGGAAATGGGGAAACAAGTCTGGAGTGGCCTGGATCTCCCTGCAGAGTGCAACTGGGGAGCAGGAGCTGCCTGACCTGTCCAGGAACTCAGCTCTGGGGGCTGCTCAGCCCTCCTGTGCCACCAGCCTGTCAGGCAGCCTGCCAAGGAGCTGGGCAGGAAGGAAACCAGGGAGGCTTCCAAGAGAAAAAACATCCCGTTGGAAAATTTCTGACTGCTCTAATAATGGCCCTACTTTGAGAGTCAGCCACGGAGCTGGCAGAAGGCAGGGAGACCCACTGCCTTCCCTGGTTAGCTCCTGGCTTTCTACAGAAATGCCTTTCTACTCCAGACACACAGCACTAACTGAATGTTGTTGAATTATGTACTGATGTTCATAAATCCCCTGAACCCTCCCCGCAGCACACGGCGTTGCTTTTTCCCAGAACGATGACAATTGTTAATTGGCACCATTCAGGAGGTAACATTTTCTTTGGGAAGGCCTTTCCTGCTTCAGGCAACCACATGTACTTTTGGCAAGGTCTCCAGACAAGCCCTGTTGGCAGCACAAAGCCTTGTGCCTCGCTCGGAAAGACTGCACGAAAAACCAGCTCACTTTCCAGCTCCAATTCCAAGGCTTCTCCAACTTGGCAGGGCTGACAACCTCATCTGGCCTGGCTGCAGGAATAACTGATGCCTCCTAGGTAGCATCCCACAAAACTGCCTGTCTCGGGGTGACTTTATGATGCATGTATCCCCAGTCGTCTGTTCTGTTGGTGTTGAATATTGAGTTCTGCAGCTTTAAAGCTGGTTCCAGGAGTAAAAGGGGAGAGAAGTGCAGAGTTTGTTATCAGAGAATGCACTTGCTCCCCTGCATCCTTCACACTGACTGTGTTGTCTGCAGTGGACAGCAGGAGAGAGCTCTCCTTTGTTCTTAATTAGCTTCTGGCTAGCTAAAACAGAGAAGCTCTCTGGACTGTAGTTTTTTTTCCTTTTTCTTGGAATTGTTTGAACCTGCTCTGGACTGGGGACCCAGAAGAGCACCAGGAGCTCACACCTGTGGCCACAGCATTTCCCAGTGCCAGAAAGACTGATACCAGACTGAATAAGCCAGGCTGCAACCCACAAAAGGAACTCTTCTGAATTTGTCATCTCTTCGGATCGGCGAGAAGTTCTGTTGCTTAGTATTGTTCATTTTTGTGCTGGGAAGTGCTTTGCCTGTTAAATAAACAGTTTTTTTCCACTTCTCTCCAAGAAAAAAAGTTTAAAAAGAAACTACTTGAATCTGTTTCCTAAAGGAACCCCATTCAAAAGTTTCCTGCCCTGGAAATAAGCCCTGCAGAAGGAGCCCCACTCCCGGCTCACCGCTCATTGCTCAGCGTCATCCTCGGGGGGTCCAGGTTGGGATTCTCCATGGACTCCATCTGGGGACAGCGTAGGAAGTAGTAGAGGGTGTGGAGGGCATCAGGGGACCAGGAGATGGGCTGCTGCTGCCGGGTTTGCCGCACAGGGCTCATGCCAGGCCGGATGGTGTTCAGACACTGCATGTGGTGCATGGCTCGTGAGACCAAATCACCTGCGCACACACACAGAGGAAATACAAAATCATCTCTTTATTAGTCACCCACAGTGCTTTTAATCATGCTTTTGGAACAAATTAAAGCTCTCACAGCTCAGAGGAATGTTTGCTGTGTGCACAGAACCTCCTCCGCAAAGGCAGAGGGTGTCCTGTCCCTCAGGCTGCCACCTCCTTTCAAACACCAAGTTATCAGAAAACACAAAGTGAAACATCCCTCAGTTACCACACATTATCTACAGTGAGTCTGCTGGTTTACTCCTCTTTCCACCCACAAATGCCAGATTTTTTTTGCCAGCCTACAAAAACTACTGATGACTTTGTAAAACATCCTCTGCCCAACCTGGGAGTGACAGTTTCACAAGGCTAAGTCAGGAGCACCAATTCTTCACTCTCATTTTTCTTAGGAGGTTGCTCCCCTTTCTTCCAACTGGGTCATGCTGTCCTACCCTCCTGCCCAGGCACTTGAGAGAAATTAGTGACATTATGTTCAAGACAGAAACCCCTTCTTTGAGGGCTCTGCTGCTCCCATTCTCGCTCTAGCTGCAGGTTTCTCCAGAACAGCAAGACCTGATTCTCTTATTAAAAAGCCAATCTCTATCATGCTGGCTGTCTCAAGCTGTGCCAGAGATTTGTCCCTCAATCCAGGAGGTCTCTGGGCTTCTCATTCCCCTTGGTTTCTGAACTCAAGCCAAGCTGCCCCTGTGTCAGAGCACTGTGGACCTGAGGAGGCCTGGATGAAGGTGACCTGAATCAGACAGCTGCACTCAGAATTTTAGGACTGCAGATTTTTAAAAAGTTCCCAGAGCAACAACCTCAAGGCTGGTCTTTTTGCAATGAGCTCGGCTTTAGGCACAACTCTGTTTAATCTCCTTGTGTTGTGGTGCATACAAACTCCAAAAATCTTTAAAAGCTTCATCTTTGAGTAGTGTGACTACCAACCAGTGAGCTGAATGTATTACTATACTTAGCTAGGATCTGTTTTTTCCTTGGGAGAATCTCTGCTGCTTTATGCTTTACAGTCCCCTCAAACTCTCACAGGAAACGTTGCTCTATTGTGTCCAAAAGTTACAATACTGGGAAAGGATGGAACTGAAATAGTCGCCCCATCACAAAGCTGGCTCCTGGGAAAGCGCCCTGAGTTTAGCGGTGCCACATTTGCATTAGCAACACCTCCCTCTGAAATTCTTGGGAAGTTATTATTTGTTCATTTATCTCTAAAAGCAATACACTACATTTGCCAGCCTGAACCCCTGGGGTTCTACTGTTACACAGGAGAAAGCTCCAGAAAGCTACTGTATGTCTAAACATGACGTTTTTAGTGGTTCAGACCGACGGGGTATTAAAAATCTCAGCCTGCAGTCTAAAGCCGTGCCACTCCTTTGTTGTACAGCACATTCAGCTTTAAGGACCCACTTCAGAATAATAAAAAAATCCTCCTAACAACTCTGCCTTTCCACTTCAGTAGCTCTAGGATCCGCACGTTTTACAAGAGCATCACGGATCCTCCAGCGCTGGTGCTAACACAGAAGTCTGCACAGTTTATAGCAGAAATGCATCTGGAATTCAAATTTTCAGCTCAGAGCAACGTTCCCTCTCCTTTGCACACTCACTCTATTTTTTTGGCAATGGGCAGCAACGTTTTTTTGTTGGTTTTTTTTTTTAAAAAAGGCAACTGTATCAGGAGAGCCATTCACTGGATGTACTGACCAAGTTGGCCAGGCAGGGATGGGAGAGAGGAAGCTGTATTCAATCTCAGGCCCTTGCTACAAATGTTCTCTTGTGTTCCAGGATAAATAGAGGTGTGTTGAAGGAATTTGAAAACCTCAAACTAAGGCAGGTTGCAAAATAAATGGTGAAACACACGAACTCCTTACTGGCCCTGGCATTCATTAGCATTCAGATGGTGCAGGCTAAGAAAGTGATGCCAGCAGAAACGGTTCAAGGGGAAAAGTAGACCAGGAAAACACAAATCATTTTTGTTTACTTTAAAGGGGCTTTGTGAGTACTCTAGGAATGGAATATTTCATTTGGTCAGCTTAATAAAATAAAAAGGGGGATGAACAAGTTTTTGTTACCAGAGTGCTCTGAGATTTTCTTGTTCCTTCGCTTTTTGTTTTCTAAGTAACCAAAAAGCTTTTCCTAGAATATCCCAGACATTTCCACTGCAGAAACAGCAACAAAGAGACCCCTCTTTGCTGTCTGAGGGAGGTTTGCTGTGCTCCACAAATGCACAGGAGAGCCTCTAGAGGCATCTAGGCAAGAGCATGCAACTTTAGTTGGCAGTAGCATCTCCACCAAAAAAAAAAAAAAAAAAAAAAAGAAAGGCAGCTCTTATAGCTCTCCAGGTGAATTAGACATAAAGCAGACAATTCAATCTCACCCAACACGGAACGCTGCTCGCGCTGCCGGCAGCAGCAGCACTCCTGCTGCAGGAGCAGGGATGGGCTCTCCTGCTCTGCTGCAGGAAGCCCAGGGTGGGTTTATGACATCCCCAACTCACTCAGCTCCGAGATGCTCCCGACGCAGGTGGCCAGCAGGGATTGCTCCAGGGTCCGCAGCTCCAGCTGCGCGTAGGCGTCAGCCCGTCCATCGCTGCACACCGAGCCGTCGTGGTAGGGGCTGAAGTAGGCAGGGAGGGACAGCACACCTGGGGCAGAGCACACAGCACACCTCTTACAAAGCGGCCTACACGTGCGGAAAAGCAGATCCCCTCCAGGAGGGATTCAGAACTCGCGCCTTTCTCCCGGAGTTTTGGAACAGTTCAAAGGAAATCAGACAGCGCTGCGAACACCGCTGGAGTGGCTGAAACAGGCTCCAGGGAGTAAGGCTGGATGTTCCTACGGCCTGTAAGAGCCGGGAACAAATTGCAGCCGAGATAAAACTACATGAAAAGCTTTGGTTAAGTCTCTACTCTTGTTTATACAACAACTGGGCCACGCACACACAGCTCGCTGCTGAACAGCTGCATGCAGATCCCCAGATAGAAGGGCCTGATGTGGAGAGATGTGGAATATAGCCTGGAGTCCACCCCATCCCTGCAGCCCTGCAAACAAAACCAGGGGCTGTGCCAGCCCTTTGAAGCTGCCATGCAGTTTCAGGTGCTCAGACTGTGGTTTCTGCTTGTGCACACCTCTGGATGCACCAAGCCAGGCCCAGCAGCTCTGAGGTTGCCTGATTTTCATCTCTGTAAATGACCCCTGGGTGAGACAGAGAGATTAGGGAGGTAATTACAGCGCACACACGTGTTTGCCACACACATCTCCTCTCCATCAGGACAAATGCACAGAACTGACTGCTCCCCGTGGCACAGGGAAAAGGGGGAAGGTGACCTCAGGAGAGGAGTGAGGCAGGGAGCAGGGTGTGTGACACAGGCTGGGCTGGGACAGTGACCTGCCCTGACCACTGGCACCCGGGGGGAGATCTGGTGCCACTGCATCCACAGGACAGGTGGACTCCAAAAAGCCACCTGCAGTCACCTGTGCCCTCACTACTGCCCCATTTCTAATTACAGATCCATCCCACAACTCCAGCAGCACCTCCTGGCCCAAATTTTCCCTGATTCCAGACAAGACCACTCAGAGCAGCCACGAGTGCCTGTGCTCTTAGCCTGCTGCATCCTGTATTTCTGATTTTAAACTTTGATCCACAGCAATACAGTTCAGCTCAGACCCACGTTTCCTTCCACCCTCACCTCCTGACCCAGGCTGGGCTGGGATGTGGAGATCCTTTACTCCTGTGGCAGTGACCTCCTGTCACAAAGGTGCTGTGTATTGTTGCCCAACAAAACCCCGCGGCTCATTGTGCAAGACCTTTTCTTTCTTTGTCTTGATGTTTTCTTTTGAGATTTTATGCTGGATTGATCTCTCTTACCCTTTTCACATCCTCTTTGCATCCTGCTTTGTGGCAAAGCCAAGGGCTGCATCAAAAACTTCCTGGACATGATGGGAATAAGGGAATGATTTATCCTGTTGTGTTTCTTCACTGTACATCACTGTTAGTTAATGGAGAATGCTCTGCCAATGCCCTCTTAACCTGAATAATTAGGAAGTTGAGGCTTTAAGAGCTACCAGAAGCCATGCATGCAAACTAGGAGAGCTTTGCTTTAAATACACTATACAGAGCCTAAGCCACTTCCTTTTCCATGCCAAAGCTATGAAAGGATGTTTTAGAGACATATGGATTGAATTTATGGCAGAGGGAGAATGAAAACAGCCTGATTTGTCAAAACTTTCAAATAGAGGCACATAATTCTACAGAGGCGAAAACAGAAACTGGCAGCTCCACTGCTGAGCCCGGAGAGGGAAAGAAATGGGGCACATTTCCTGTGCCAGCCACTTTCAGTTGGTTCTGTTTTCTAACAAGGAATTAAAAATAAAGATTTGCAGAACGCTTTGGCTCGCAAAAGGCAACAACATTTTCTCAGTTTTCCAATTCACAGTTTGTCACATGGCGCGAGGAAACAGGGAGGATTTATTTACCTTTGGAAAAATGACTCATCCAAGATAGCTGCGGACAAGATTTATGTCACCTGCCTTGGCACAGCTCCTTTACACACCAGAGAGAAATAAGGAATTCACCAAGACTTCACCAAAGGAATTCACCAAAGGCCAGTGATGCCACTGGGGATTTTTCCTGGGATCAGAGAGGGGGATGAATGACATAAGGACTCAAACCCTCCCCACTTCTGGCAGGTCTCCATAGGTACAAGCAAGCCTGGGAATGAGGACACACGTCCCAACACTGATTTTGAGACAGTGGGAAGCAAAACAGAAATCAGCCTATTTTAATAGGGCAACTATTCTATCCTGCAGCACCCTAATCAGGATTTCCTCCCTGATCTGCTTCCAGTAACTCCAAAGAGTTGGAAAAGCATTAGATCAGAAATTCAGGCACAAGGACATCTGCAGTCAAGCTTTGCCCAGTGATGTTGTAAGTAGGAACAGCACTTAATCATTAATATCAATTTTAAAACCCCTTTTTTTGATAACAGGCAACTGCCTTGTGCTGATTATTTGTATCCCATACTATGGTACATGCTCTCCTGCTTCCCAAATAATGGAATTTTCAGTAAAAAGGTGTTACAATGGTATAAACCAAGGGGCAGTTTCTGTCTGGCATTCACATTCCTGCATTTCTGTATTAGTGGCAACACTGGTTTTAATCATGACTAACAAGATAAGCAAAACTGAAATTTAAATAAATAAATCCACGTTAAAACACTCTGTTTGATATTTACCTTTATTTCCTGACTTTCCAAAGTGTGTTTTTCCCACAAAACAATGTGAAAAAGCACATAATTACTGTGCAGGAATGAACCACTTGGGCAGGTTTTTTTTCTATTAAGATTTTAAGTACAGGATCAAGGCCCTGATGGAGTTCAGGAGAGACTGTGAATTCAAGTGTGGCTTAGCTCAAACCTCAGGAGCATCAGGAGCTCAGAAGTCACCTCTGGAATGGCATGATTCTCAGTTAAAGCATGGCTGGCTAACAATTTGTTCCTGATCTTTCCATAGCCTTTGAAACAGCAGCTGGAAATAAAGCCATATTTATTCTGCCTCAGTTAAATATGAAACCTGTTCACGAGCACTTGCTGCCAATGCTCTTAAAAGGCAGTCACGACTGGGTGAGTTCCAGTTAAGCAGTTCCTTAAACTCAAATTATTCTGCTTGCCTAAAGAGTTTGAAATTGTTGTCCGTAATCTGATGCTTTTTAATAGCAACTGAAAATGTTTCCAGTCTGAGCAAGATCCAGGGAAAAGTCTGTTCACACTCCTGGACATCTTTGTGCTTTAAGAGGTGCAGCAGCTCTGCAGAGAGCTTTGGCTGTAACGGGATGGCTCCCACGAGCAGGGCTGGGCAAGGCTCTTGTGTGGCTTCCAGCACGTGCTGGAACACCTCTGCTCTGGAGACAGGCTGGGAGAGCTGGGAATGCTCAACCTGGAGGAGAGAACGGTCCAGGGAGAACCCAGGGGCTCCCAAGAGAGCTGGAGAGGGGCTTTGGACAAGGGCATGGAGGGGAATGGCCTTAAACTGGAGGAGTGGGTTTAGATGAGATATTGGGAAGGAATTTTTTACTACAGGGTGGAAGGTGCTGGCACAGTTTCCCAGAGAAGTGAGGCTGCCCCATCCCTGGGAGTGTTCAAGGCCAGGTTGGACAGGATTTGGAGCAACCTGGGCTAGGGCAGAGGCCCCTGCCCATGGCAGGGGGATTGGAACTAAATTACCTTTAAAAGTCCCTTCCAAGCCAAATCACTGCCTGGTTCTATGATTCCCCAAGCAGGACAATTCCTGTAAGGAATCCCAGGTCCATCTCTGAATGTCCTCATAATTCAGAGGCTGGCATCAAGTTCTGCTGCTCTTTTGATCTCAAGATACAGGCAAATGCAGACCTTCCCCTGAATTTTGCTCTGAGATTGGAATGTTTGACTTTCCAGCTACTCATGGCCCCTTTACACCTCACACCATTTGCAAGCCATGCAAAGGGACTTGCCATCATTTTTACCTTGTTGTAATGTTTTCCCCTGGGCTTTCTCCAGTCTGGACCCTTGATGTTGGCAGACAACTTCCTAGAGATTTAACTCATCAGCCATTTGATGGCTTTCAAACACTTATATGATGTCTACAGGTTAAGATGGGGCCACTCACAAGTGGCAAAGGGCCAAGGAGTCTTGGCTGGAAAGCACTTGAATTCTGCTGTCTGGGATTCCTCATGGATATTGCCCAGGGTACTGATTCCCTTATTTCAGAAATGCACTGGCTCTGCTCATGACAGATTAGGCAAAGATTCAGGAATATAATTAGGACAGGGATATACACCATAAACTACTTACACAGAAAAACTGCTTTTTAAAAAAATAAACCTAGCAAAGTGTATGGGACAATACAATATGCTATTTATACCTAAACATTTCCATAAAACAAATCAGAACAGTCGGAACAAAAGCACCTATTTGGCCAAACCAACCAGAAAGCCCTTGGAAAATTCAAAATCATCTCTATACGTTATAAATTGCTGCTAAAAGCCCCATGTGTGAAACCAGGAGTGCTGTGAGTGAAAAATGCATTAGGAAACCAAGCAGGAATCCCTACACCAGTGTGCTTTTGCAACGTTTGGCTTGGGATAAATTCCACAAGAAACATTCTGGGGGGTGGGAACAACGGCTGATCCCTCTGAGCTGAAATTCTGGAAGGCCAAGGTTTTGAAGGCAGATGGTGATGACCTGACCATGCTGGAGCTGCCAAATCCCAGCAATTCCAATGGAGCTGAGAGGAAAACCTCAGCTGCAAGTGCAGTTCCCACGTTGGAACGTGGCCATGACATGGGGACGGCTGTCACCTTGCACAAAGTCCTGCAATTCTTCATGGCCAGGAGCATTCAAGGCTCTCCTTGTTTCCCATTCCCCCTTCTCCCACACAACACAATGCCCTGCAGTTCCCTCTTGCCAATCAGTTCTGAGAGTGGAGCACCAGCAGGAATTAATGCCAATTCCTGGAGCTCTGTTTTCTCCTTGCTGACCTACCGCTGGCTAAGAAAGCTCAACCCCTCTCTGTTTTATGAAATGAGATGGGATCATTCTGACAGAACATAAACAAACCCCTCTGAAAAACAGCAACCAAAGTGTTCCTGATGGAGCTCCCTCAAAACTTAAACACATCAGGCTCTATAATCAACTGCAGCCATGCTATAGATAGTGAGAGAAGCTTGTGATCAGGGAACAATGCACCTAATTGCTCACATGTAGGAAAAGAGCGTGGCTTCTGCTAGAAAGCAGGCAGGCATCTCTCCCAGTTTGTCAGCAGTAAGAAAAATCAAACACAGTTTCTTGTATCTGCATCCACATTAAACAGTACTTCTGTAATTGGAAACAGGAGGAGAAGCAGAGAAGGGAGGAGCTTCAAGTGGGGAAGATTTTTAAATTTTCTGCAAGAGCTTTGCTGGATCTCTCCACCAAAGAGTTGATGTCCTAAGGGGACATTTCTTGACACCTCAGAGTCACACAGCCTTCAGTCCTGGTCCTTATGCTCAAAGAGACAATATCCTCTCCAAATTAACAAAATACAGTTTTCCTGGACTTCAGGAATGTCATCAGAGATGCACTGTCTTCACACTCACAGTCTTCCTGTAGCTCAGTGTCAACACTCATTGCTTAAGTACCAAAATACCCCCAGGAGAGAATTATAAAGCACTCTCAAAATTCACCACCCCTTTCTCCTGGGGTGCAGGTCACTGCAGCAACTGGAAGTCTAAAAATCAGGGAAAGCCACGGAGCTCACAGCAGCAACACTGCCAGGGAAAGAGCAGGAGCCTATGGACCATCACTACAAATGCCTCCCTAGTCCTAGGAAACTCCCTGTGCCTGTCTTCATCCCACACATTTTGCCTCCCCTTTGCTATGAAAATGGTGGAATTGGACTAAGGTGGGAAGTATCTGTGTTCCATTTGAATCCAGCTGTGATATACTGGCTTGCAAATGACTATAAATGCAGGAGAGAGGCCTTGGTTTAATACCGAGCAGAACTTCCTGAGTCATTAATCCCACTTCCATATCCCTGTGGTCTTCTGGACAACCACTAACCTGGCCTGGCCCCAAGCACTTAATTGAACAGAAGCACAGGGGAACATATCCTGGGCTTGCATTGTCATGGCTGCCAAAAAGCACAGCACAATGACTGTCCTCATTGCCATTTCTGAGATGGAGAAACGTGGACAAAAGGAAGAGAAGCAACCACAAAACTCCTGCACCAAAACCAGCACTTTGCAAAGCCCAAACCTCCCTGTTCAAATTCCCTGTGTGAAACTGGCCAGCACACAGCCACTGCTCCCTCTTCAAAATTCCCTGTTCAAATTCCCAGTATGAAACTGGCCAGCACAGCCACTGCCCCCACAATGCTGATCCAGAGATTGGAAATGAATGGAATAACTATGTGGCTTTAAGCCTAGGTTTGTAGAACTATGCTTCCTGTTTTATATGTCCTAATAAAAGGCCCTTGGGGATATAATCTGTAAATATAAACTGTAAATGCTTCCTACTATTATTACTTGCTACAACTACTTCTGAAGAGGAATATATGTGCTCATATGTCAACAAGTACATCCCTAAAACTCGGCTGATCCTTTTGGAATTCTGTACATGTGATTTTCCAGGCACTGGCTCTTCTATGCAGGGCCCAAGGGCAGGCAAAGATCTGCACTACACTGTAATATCAGTATTAAGAAATCCACCAATTATCAATAAATCCATGTTTTCAGGACTCATATGTTCAGGATCCAGTACAGCACACTAAAGAGAAAATCCTGCACTGGGTAAGAAGTATCAATGAAAACGAAGTTTTATGAGGAGTGGTATAAATAGATTATGAACACTGTGAAAGAAATACAAAACCACAATCCTGTGCCAAAAAATGACTGTGGTCCAAGAGGCTGAAGACTTAGAATACCCAACTTGTGTAAACCCCAACCACTTTGATTAATCTCAGTGTCTCAGTCTGCTTATCTGGAAAATGAGGATATTGCTTCATTCCTGGTAAGGGTGGTGTGACACCAGCAGTGCTCTTGCTTCATTTCTCATCCTCAACTTACTCCTTCATGCTGCTCAACATTTAGCAGTGTCCCCATTTCCCATATGTGTCAACAGTGTATTTTTTGCCCCTTACCAACAGTCCTTTTTGCATTTACCTTCAACAAAGCTCCCCAAGACGCAGCTACTCCTGAGATGGAAGGACAGATATTGTGACAATATTTAATTGCACCTCAGTGGAGCTTATGACAACAGAAGAGAAGCTTTACTCAACTATGAGAGGGTTAAGGAAAACAAAATTTTTTTAGCCCTATAGATATTTGGATGTGGATGCAATATTGGACAGTTTTTCTGACAAACAGAGCAGAAATACCATAAGAAACTATAAAGAAACAACATGTATATAAGCAAGCTAAAAAAAATAAGCTTTGTTTTTGAAAGAGGGAGAGAGGTATGACAGGAAAGCAGTGAGAAGTGCCCTTTAGTGACATTGCTGTGGGGATCAGAAAGCTTAGGAAGAAGAGGGCTCTGTCTCCATTCCCTTGGAAGTCTTTAGAAGTCTCCAATTTAGGTGCTTTTACAGTAAAACCAGCTTCATTTGGTGTAAGCAGTGGGGCTGCAGCAACTGCAGGCACCAGCTCGAGCCCTCATACCCTCCACAATACCCTCTTCTAATCCATTCCTTATTGTTCACTGTCCTTCCTGTAATCTGGCCTTTGAATCATGCCCAGTTCCCCAGATGTGCTCTGAGTAAGCTCTTTGTACATCCCATAATGACCTCTCTTTACTTGCCTTCAATTCTTCTATTTATACATCCCATGATCTGTATGCTTGCCAAACAAAGAGGATAGTAAATTTATATCCTCTGTCACTCCCAGTTCCTTTTCTTAGGGAATGTCAAGATGGAGAATCTGACCAGGGCAGCACTCCAGAATAATCCAGTGCAATCCCTTCTAACATGTTCCAGAGTAATTTTTTGGAAGAAATTACCCCTGCATGGCAGCTTCTTTATACAGGTGAGTCCTTGGCCTGATAAAATCTACCCTCCTTAGCCTCTCCTGGCTGTTGCAAGCCATTAAAATCAGATTTCAGAAACCATGGTCACTTAATAATAAACACCAAGACTACAATTACATCAGTTAATGAGCTAAAATATCAGAGTGCCATAAGAGCTGATTACTCTCAGTTTATTTTTAAAAAGCCATAAGGAAATAGGAACTCAGCAGTAACCAACTTACTCTCCTAAAGGAATTTTTTAGGCAGCTCAGGGATTGTCTCCTTTAGCTGTCAGCAACAGCAGCTGGGGCTTTGTCAGGGTGAAATATGCATCTGTCACTCAATATAAAATTGAAATTTTATCTAAGAGAAACACAGTGCAGTGCTGAGACTGTGAAGCCTGACCTCAGGAGGGCAAGGCTTGGAGGCTCACCAGGATGAGCACAGGATGAGCACATTCCTACCCTGCCTGCAGACAAAAATGATTCAGGTTTTGAGTCACGGGCCAGACAACACAAAACTTGGGGCGGGTGCACCGTGAGCAGCTCAGGAGAAAAGAGACAGATTTGATACTTCCAGATTAATCTTCAACATTATTTCAGCACGGTAAATTGCTCACAGCAGCGTTTACGTGCATGAGTAATTCATGAATCACGAGCTTTGCCATTTTTACCCCAGCTCTGCCCGCAGCCCAGTATTACTGCAAGCTTTTGGGACAAGACAAACACAAAGCTCCACCATCCTGATAACAATGTTTGTGTTTGACAAGCACCATTAGGCAGGGTTTGCTCTCGGAGAGTATTTTGATAGCACTAAAGACCAGCAGCAATTCTAGCCCAGGATAGAGGCTGTGCCTCTCTTAATTTTCATTTCCTCAAACAAACACTTGGAAGTATTTGGCAGTCTTCCCCCTCAATACAGCTGATTAGTCTCTTACTAATGACACTATTTTGCAACTTTCTGCTTCCTCACATCAAAGCATCCTGGAGATCTTGTCAACAATGACCAATTGTTTAGACACTCAGAAGTGAAGCTGAGGAATTCCACTTACTCACCCAAGTGCTCAGTTTTACCCCAGATCTTTGCAACACTTGAGCTCATTTCTGCATCGTGTGTGGTACTCGGGGACCATCCCATACCATCTGCATTCATGCCTGGCTTCCTTCCACGACGTCTTGCTCCGGCTTCAGCACCTATTTTACTCTCTGCTTCTGCATCTGAATTTATCCCCCATCACCTCTTCACTGTCATCACACTTGGGCTCAGCCTTTCCAAAGCTCCACACCAGTTGAGAGCAGATCCAACATCTATTTTTGAAATGCCCTTTAGGGGTGGCAACACTGTAAGAATTTGGCAATATTTGTAAAGCTGGCAGGCCAATAAAAAACAACAAAAAACAACCCAACTGTACGACAAGGCTCTGGCCTGTCTCTCTCACTGCACAAGTGCCAAGTGCATTTCAAAGTCTAAGTCTCTTGGTTGTAGCCATTTATAGTTTGTATAAAAAGCATAACTTGTACACTTCCATTAGAGCCCTAAATATAACTGCCCTGAGCAAGTACTCGCTGCTCAAACAGGACCTCTTTGAATTTTGTTTCCAAAAGAATGCTGCTGCCACTATATTATTTATAGACATTTACATTAAGATCTGAATACTTGGTCAGGAAACCACTCTGATTAATGGATCCCCAGCATTGTTTTATAACTCTGAAGAAAACCAGTACTTTTTATTTTAAAACAGCGAATTTTTTGCATAAGCATAAAAAGCAGCGTTTCTCAGGACGGCCATGGCTCTTTGAAGAATTTGGAAACACTACCACATGTTCTGGGTTTGTAACAAGCATCTGTGTAGGGGATGAAAATTCGAATCCGAATCTTGTATTTTATTTTAAAAAGACACTTTGATATCTCAATCACAGCCGTGCAGCAGATCCATAATGGATTCAAGCATTCAGCCCAATTGATTTTGACAGCGTGCTGCTGTCTCAAGGCTTTCCTGCACAGGACTTCCCAGTTACCCCATTTGATAGCATGCAATTATTTTCCTGACACTTGGAACATTGTTATTTGTAGAGGTGAAATGAAGAAACAAAACAAAACGAAACCATTTTTCATCATTTCAGGCAAAATGATGGAAGAACAGGGAAAATTGCCTCACAGCAGAAGCAAAATGGAAGAATTTTTTAGAGCAAGATCCTTTAATTGACAAAAAACTACACAGCTGGAAAAAACGTCTTCATTTTAATGAACAATCTTTGTCCATAAAACTTCTCTAGTCATTAAGGTACAAAAATAAAACCCCTATTTTCTATTTTGTTGGTTCTGTGTTGCTCTATATTGTGATTTTGTCTCTGAAGGCAACGTGGAGCATCTCCACTGCTGCGAGGCAGAGATGCACAGCATGGAAGGACTTGAAAAGCAAAGGTCCATCCCACACAAATAACCCCAGCCCACAGAAGTAATCACTTTTTGGATCCAGCTGTTTGTCTGCAACCACTGTATCCCAGCAATATTAATAGCTTTGATTATTGCCAAGGGGAAAAAGAAGTCTTAGAAGGCTTTTAAAATTTGTCATGGAATTAAAGAAAAAGCAGAACCATGACAGAGGCAGATTTGGGGAGGCTCAGCTGTCTAAGAATGCTTTTTTCTGTTCTTTTCACCAAATTATTGAAGTGACAGCTCGAGTAAGAGACTGTTCTGTCAAAAAAGGACAAGCTGGTAAAGGCTAAAACTGGGCTGCCCTGCAGCTCCACTTCTGGGTGGGAACAGACTGGAATTGGAGATGGGGAACATCACTTGGATCTGAAACAGAAACCTCTTTGGAGTTCAAACTACTTTAGAACAATCTTTTTCCCCAAAAGTAATACAATAATAACAGGGAAGGGAAAGGAGCACACAGAAGAGTCAGAGAGGCTAGGAATAGATACATGGAAGAAGGATGGTGGAAAAGGAACAGGGGAAAAAACCCTAAACTCTAAACATTCCCTGATGCAAGAAATCATGAAAACATGGGAGAGCCCTGGGAAACAGGCCTATAAGTAAGAGCCAACTGTGCACCTTTACCTTGGAAATATTTTATTTTTCCTAAAAATTCTTGAGGAACGTGTAACCCTCTCCATCCTTTAACCCCCAGTATCATTTGTCTCCCTTCCCCTCATCCCATTCCCTGAGAAGTGGCACAACAAACAAAGGGTGACAGAGCAGAGCTGGACATGCCTTGGCTCCGTGCTGATGGAACTTGATGCCCTCTGTAGCTGTGTGGGCAAAGCCATTCAGCTTCCAATGCCCCTTCCTGGCCTAATTTCAAGATCACCATGACAAGATAAAAAAATAAATTACTCAACTTTTTAACACCATGCTTTGAAAACCGAAGTTACTTGGGTTTGATTTGGGGTTTTTTGTGTTTTATAGTTCTTCAGCGCAGAATAATCAGGCAAACAGAAAAATGTTGCAGTCTCCTCACTACCTATTTTCAAGATGATCTTCACCTTCCTGCCCTGTTCTTGCTAATAAATCACTGATTTACTGTTAGGGCCCTGCAGGCCCAACCATTGCTTCTTCATCTCAGTGGGAGCCAAATGATGATTGAGATGCCAATATATTAGGCTGGCCTGATTCAAAGCAGGGTAAGGAACAAAGCATTTGTGCAGAGCAAAGATAAATGAATATAAATCAAGTGCTAAGCCATTTTCTGTGATGGATTAGCACCTTTCTTTGACCCAATAATGTCAAGGGGTCTCCATGCTGACAGGAACTAATGTGGAAATCTGTGCTGTGCGAAGCCAGGAGGAATCCTGATTTCCAGCTGCACTGCTCCTCTGCTTGCATTTTGCTCTCACTCAGGTGTGAGCAATCCATCTCCTCTACCTCCCCTTGGGAAATGTCACTCTAGTGCCCACCAAAACTATCTCCTGAGTATAAAAGATTTCTTCTATTCCGACTTTCTGCCTGTAATCCTATTCTTACCAGTAAAGCAGCAGGTCACAGATGGCACCTTGGCAAAGACCAGATGGAAAAGCTTTCTCAGTATCTCACAGAATGGTCAGGGTTGGAAGGGATCACCTCAAGCAATCATCTCATTCCAGCCCCCTGTCATGTTCACCTTCCACTATCCCAGGCTGCTCCAAGACTTGTCCAACCCAGCCTGGAAAAATTCCAGGGATGGGGCAGCTACAGCTTCTCTGGGCTATCTATGCCAGGGCCTCCCCACCCTCACAGGGAAAAATTCCTTCCCAATATCCCATCTAACCCTGCCCTCTGGCAGTTTGAATCCATTTCCCCTGTCCTGTCACTTCAAGCTCTTGTTCAAAGTCTCTCTCCATCTTTCCTGTAGCTCCCTTCAGGTACTGGAAGCTGCAATTCCACTTTCACCCCAAGCCTTCTCCCTGGTACCTAGTGATGTTGCCAAAATACAAAACTCTACAAAGCAAGCAGCAAAAAGCAGATGTTTGGATCAAATTTGGCAACTGCAATTTTGCCAAAAACAGATGAGAGGGAAAAAAAATTAGTGTGCACAGAGAAAACTTCAGTGGGAGTCGAGGCCAAACCTCTCAGTTCTGGCCATGTGCAGTAGCTGGAGCTGTACTGTATTATATTAAATAGTGGTTAAAATGCACTGCATCACTGACTGGTGGCAAAGCTGTGGGGTTTGAAAGCAGCAAACACATCCAAGTCCTGCAGCTATTGCAGCCTCCACCATTGGCATTTTCCAGATGCAGAAGTCATGTATGACTTGTCCAAAAAAAGCAAATAGTGATGTTTGTCCTGTGTTTGTAACACGAGCCTGGACACTTGGCTCTGTAAAGACAAGGGTTCTGTGCTGGGCTGCTGTCTCAGCTCGTTCTGGGATGCTCAAATCCCACAGGTGAGTGGCACTTGTTGAACCTGCTGGAGCCTGAGTCACCTCTTCACTGATGAAAGATCATCGATATTATGTGCTCCAGGCTGGACGCCACCCTCGTGTCTCCACACCACACTGATAAGAGGCAATAGCTCAGAGACCCAGGGCATTAAAAAAGGTGCTCTCATTACTATTTACATTGTTTTAAATTTCCAATGAACTACATCCTAAGTGAGAGCAGCCCTGCTCCTCTTTGTCACAAGCTTTGTGTTCCTGGCCTCTGCTTTTGTCAAAGTTGGAATATTCTCCCTCAGCTTTGGTTACATCAATTCCTTGCCTCAGCATAAGCACTGAATAAACACATAAAGGCAAGTGCAGGCATAAAAGGGCAGTGGGGAGATGTTTGGGGGCAAAAAAGGATGAGTGAGACTGCAGCATTCCCAATTTAGTTCAGCTTAAACTGCCACAAAATCACACCCTGCCAGTGCCACCGCATCTTGTAGAAATAACAGAAACTGCTGAAATGCTGAAAAAATCATAAATTAAGTAAAACCCCTTAAACTTAATCTCTAATGCTTTCAGAGAAAATAGTAAAATACTTACTTTTAGAAGTCAGTAGAAAACTTATCCACAGTTTTGGCATTCTGAAGCAAACGGAATTTGCCAAGTGCAAGAAGTTGTTTATAAGAAAAGAAACAGAGAACTGGAAGTAGTTCCAGAAAATTTATTATGACCCACCTGACTGTAGCCAAGAATATTACATCAGCCCAGATAGCCTGAGAACTGGAACAATATTGCTCTCAAATTAGCGAGTTGCTGGTACCACAGGCAGGGAGAAATGGTTTTGCAGGGGGTCTGGGTTCTTTACACAGCCCTGATGGGCAAGGCTGCTCCTAAACTCACTCTCCCTGTGACCAGAAACAAAAGATTTCTCCTCTTTATTCTGAGATTTGTTGGCTGGCTTTGGTGGGGGTGGGGAAATGGTGTTTGTTTTAAAAACGTCTCAAGATTCTGAGGGCAGTGAGCATCTCTCAGTGGCACTTCCAGAACTCACCGTGCTCAACTTGAGCTTTCTTGGCTCATGCTGAAAGAGGGATGACTACAAGGTAACTCCAACCCAAAAGCCACAGAGCCCCTGGTGCTGATGGTGAGTTAAAATGAAGTACAGTGCCAGCGAGCCAAGGAATTCTGTGGTGCCACGTCCAAAAAAGGGAAGCACAGCACAGGCAAAGAGGTCAGCTGACACTGAGTAATTCAAGGATCATAATTAGAGAACACCTCTGCAATATGTAGACGATTTCCCTTCAAAATAAAACACAGCACTGAGCAGTTACAACATGACAGCTCATCCAACAACCTTCTCTTCCTCTCCCCCTGCAATCAAAGCCTGAGTGTTCCCCACTGCAGCTGCAGGGTGATTTCTCTCATTTAGCAGCACTGATAAATTACCTATTTTATGAGAGTCTAAGAAGCCAAGACTCATAAACTCTCTGATGGAGCTGGCATGACATCATTAATTCTGAAGCAGCATTATGGATGCCTTTTATCTTGAAGCATCTAAAAGAACTTTCTTATACATTAAACAAGGTACTTCATCAGCAGTGCTTCCTAGAAAGAGGCTTTCTCTCCCTTCTCTTTCTCTCCCCTCACACTGGAGCATTCTGAGGAAAAGAGGTCTGAAATGAGGTTCTGCTTCTGAACATTCAGTTCTTACAATGGTGAATCCCCTTTAATAGCTGCAGTAATCTCCTATTAACCTCTCACGAGTTAACACTGGGGCAAAAATATAATCATCTTTAATTTTGGGCTGGGTGAAGTTCCAGGATACAACCCTGAACCAAAAGCATTTAGTGCCTGAGCTAAAGCTTTCAGTACATCATCCCAGGATGAAGAGGCTCCCTCCAAGTTATCAGCATATCCTGACCCAAAACCTCCATGGGCATCCCCAGATGGAAAAATACCATTTAAGCATTGACTCAAGTATGAACCACATTGCATCCAACCACAGAGAGCTCAGTTCTCATAAGCTTGGTCACATCATCCATAAGGGCCATGGTAGGTCTAAATCATACCATAGCTCATATTTTATGTATTTTTTTTTATCTACCAAATACATAAACCACATAAGCAAATAGCTAATGAAAAGCAGAACGCAGGAAATGTTACAGGGCAAACAGAGGTCATCTGTTTCAAAGAGGTTATGTTGTCATTTGTGTTTCTGCTGCCAAATGTCTTCTCCACGAATAAAAGAGCATTTGTTGCATCAGGTTTCATTCCCAATTTCACTTTCTGCATTTTGTAATGAAAGGAAATGCACTTCAGATACATCAGCATTTCTCTTCTCCTCACCAAGCACTGAGGAGGAAAATCACAGGAGAGGGTAGTAATTTGTTTGTTTTCATTCACACCTGCCTGAAACCTGAAGTGTGGATTTCAAACTATCAGGAAAAGCTGTGAAGGAGCATTTGGGCACGCTACACAGACCCAGTATATTTGGTTCAAAATTAGGTTCAGATTTAGGCTTCATTAAAGACATCATCACCACCATTCTCATTTCAAACATGGTTAAAAATCTGAGGTTTGAGTCTAAGTGGAGCCTTTAGCAATTCTTTGCATCTCTGCATTTCTTAGGTAGGAAGGAAAAGGTCCCTGAATTTCTTTTCATGTAATAGACTGAAAAAACAAACTGACAATTCCTCTTTTCTTCTGGGATGCAATGAATGGACCCAAACCACTCCTTGCAGAAACACTGAATTATGGATTTGAATCGCCTTGGCCCTTCCTCCTTTTAAAGCAGTTTGAAGTTTCAAACAATACCTGGTATAAAACAAAGATCCATATCACTGTCTTTGTTTTCCAGCAGAGAAACAGAGGCACAGCCATCAAAGCCCTTGGAAACCCAGTGCCTTGGAAGTCAGGGGAAAGGGTGGGAGAACAGAAGGGGTTATCAGTAATTCTTTTCCTGTTTGCACATCTTTGGTGACCACAGGGCACCCGGCGCCATGTCCAGGTGAAATCCATTTCCCCAGAGCAGATTTATGCAATATCCTCCATGGAACCTGCCTGACAGCCTAAAAGCTCAAGGCATTTCCATATGGATATGGTTTATTCAGTGTCTTCAGCTGGGAGGTACAACAAAAAAATAAATCATTTCCATGCTAGCTTGCTTCAGCACTGTTTTGGTTACCCTCTGGCTTGTTTTCTTTATGTGCCCTTTCTCCTGATGGGTAGTGCCAACAAGACATGCACCTCTACTTAAAAACAATGGAAGAGTCCAGAAGGAAAGGACACATTCATTCTGCCACTCTCCTATTTTCTCCCTTTGTTAAACAAGCATCCATCCCTGTTTTGCTTCACTGCTCCTGAGCACCAGGCTAACGGCTTCCAAGATTTTTCCACAACAATATCCAAAGCCCTGTTCCAGCACAGCGTTCTGGATGGTTTTTCCAGTGCACACACATATTCCCCCAGCTGACTTCTTTCATTTCCAAGTTATTGTACCATGAGAATGACAAGATGAGATTTATTGCATGGCAGACATATCCTAAATAACCCAGAGAGGCGCTGACATTCCCAGCTCTGGATGGGGCCTGTGCAAACCCCTCTCTCCTGCTGGAAGGACAAGCTGAGATCAGATTGATGTGGAGGTTTTCAGCAGGGAATGATTAAAAATAAAATAAAAATCTGGGGGAGGGAAGGTATTTTGAAGAAAAACTTCTCTATTCTCAGAAGAGAAGGACAACTATTTTGAGGCAGCATTAAAAACCCTAAGCCTGTGCTGAAACAGAGGCTGGAGTGGGAAAAGCCTTTGGAGGCTGGAAAGGCAACAGTAGGTTTAGCACAGTTCCTGGGACCCAGCAGCAGAAATACTGAATTTATTCCAGTCTGCCACTAAATCATGTGACTGAGGCATTTCCCTCGGTTCCTCATCTGTTAAACAGTTAACAATCCTGCTTCCCACAGAGCCAGCCTCCGAGAGGCTTGGGAAGGAAAAAGCTCCGAGATGAGGAGGAAGGAAACGGCAAGGCAAGACAAAAGCTCTCAGTCTGCACAGGGGAAAAGCTCTGAGCTGAACACTAAACTCCTGATCCACTGAGACCAAAGGCTGAGCATTAGTCTGCTGCTTTATATAAAACATAATACTCTATATATCAGCCTCAAAGCAAGGCAACTTCAGAATTCTGGGTTTACTCCAAAGAACTCTTGAGGGGAAAAAAAAAAAACCCAAGCAACACAGAGCAAGACAACTCTCAGTGAACACAGCCATGACAAAGTCAGCAGCTGCTTCAGGACAAGTATTAACCTGAAAAACAAGCACTTTCTTGTCTATGGCGAGGCAGGTGTTGCTGCAATTACAGATTTCTGGTATTTGCAATTAAATCCTTGATTCTCAACCAGTGCAGGGACAAGGCAGAGCCAGAGAAGAACCCAGAAGTTCTGTCCAGATCCACCCAAGGGGCTGCTCGTTGCCTCTGCGTTTGTGGCAACATCTGTGTCCTGATAAAAATACGATTTTTTACATTTCCAAACCAAATTATGCAGCAAAGAAGCTGTTTTACAACAAATTATGAGATAAGGCTAAATCTCTCTCTGCTCTCTCCCCAGCCTTTAAAAGCCCGAAGGGAGATGAAAGGCAAGCCCGGACACGCCAGTGGGAGCAGGAAAATGACTTCAAGATCACCAGTCACACACACAGAAAATTCCCTTTATTGGCACTGTCTGACCAGAGAGGGGGGAAAAAAAATCAATTAAAAAAATTAAAAAAGAAGATCAATCCGTTGTGGTGAGACTAAAAGACACCCAGTTTCACCAGCCATCCTCACTTTGAGCTTCACACAAAGCTTCACTTTGTTTGAAACTTGGAGCCAGAGATGAGCACGAGGCTTGGTCTGTCACAAGGTAGAGCACAGAAGGATGTTGTTTTTCAGCAATTACATCCCCCAGTTTATGGAATTTTACTCCATGCCTCCTTTTCCCTTCCTGAGGAATAACATGGGAATTTTTATTCAATATTCACAGTTTCAATTCTCGATGGGCAAGGCTCATTTCTGCAGCACAGCTTCCCTCTAAGCAAAGGCTTTTTCTGTTTCAGATTGACACAGAGGCTGCAGAGAGGACAGTTTGCCATAATTCTGCAATGAGTAATGAAGCCACACGGCTTCCATCTGCAGCATGTGATCCATGGAACTTCCCAGAGGAGGAAAAGGCTTTTCCCTGCAGCCCAGCTTGGCTGGACTGTACCAGCAGCTATTCCCAACCCACGTGCTCCAGCATCACCCTCCTGCATGGAACCAATCCATGCTGAAATTGCACTTATCACCCTCAACTTTTACTCCTGACTTCAACTGTCATCTTTAAAATAAACTTATTTCTTTCCTTGCAGTTTTCCACATTCCCTGCCTGGTTCTGAGCAACTCCAACTCCATCTGACATTAATAAAGTTGCCTCTGTGAGGACCTGCTGCTCCATCCCTTGGGGCTGAACTGCAGACAAGCTTGTGACAGGCAGAGCCAAAAAAAAAGGGCTTATTTCATCATGTAAGAGACTGATTTTTCCTTTAATTCCAAACCAATCCCTTCCAAAAATAAAAGGCAAGTAAATGGTCAGTGCAGCTTCTCTGCTGCCTTTCCCAAGGTCATGACCAAGGGCTGGCAGGCTCACAGCCAGGCTGTGAAAGGGATGAATTTCCCCCTCCTGACCTCTTAAAAAGTGTAACATCTTGGCTCATCCTCGTGCCTCTTTAATCTCTCTGCTGCATTCATACATTCTCCTCACCAACTAGAAAGCAATTCCTGCTCCACTTTTTTTTTTTCCCAATAAACATTCCTTGTTCATTATATTATTTAACATCATCTGATCTTGCACTCTGGAGGCAGAGTGATTTTAGAGTGCCCATAAATCATATCACAAACTAGACTGAAATAACTTTCTAAATTACTATTATTATTCCTGACATGTTTTACAGCCCATTACTGCAAGCAGCTTATCCTGCCACGTATAAAGTCTAGATGAATTAACAAACAAACAAAAAACCCCAAATGCCAAGAAGAAAATAACAGAAGACCCCAAATACCTGTAGCTCATACTACTGGAAGTAAGGGCTGAGGAAGTTGCAAGGAGGCAGCTCTTGCTGTCATTTTTACACTTTCACCTTCACTGGAGTATTTTCTGCTTTGTGCTGGCCAAGGAAATACAAATCATCTTCTCACACAGTATTTCACCAACTGAAGTGTGCAGGTTTGAATGGTTCAGAACCACTAAGGCAGCAACCAGAAGTGAAAAAGGTTTTTTGGCAATCTCTCTACATCTTCTGAAAAATAAACTGTATTAATACAGTGATTCCCTTCCAGTTTAAGGCAACAAAAGTCTAACTGGAAGTCTGCAATACCATATTAAAGGGCTAAAATAAGGTATGATGGATAAAGAATTGGGGGAAAAGTCCTCACACCAAAAAAGCACTTGGTATCTTTGGCTCATTAGATCACAAACTGAAGCCTCATGGAAAGGGGTGGAAAATGCTTATTCACACTCAATTCTCTTCCAGTTTTTGTGGTTTACAAGTGACGTTTCTCTGTACTTGTGCTCAGGGACAGAGCCTTGCAAACAATGAAGTGGTTTAAATGACTATGCAGGGTTTCACTGGAAACAATAAAATTCCGATGGGAATCCACATTGGGCCACCAGAATTATCTGTTATAGCTCTGTCCTGAATATCCTGATGCCTGGATCTGGATCCCTTCACTGGCATCCAGTGGGATATGGCACAGTGTAACCAGCAATCAGGCACAGAAGTTCCTGTCCCCTTGGGTAAGGAATATTGTCCATGTCCAGAGCATCTCCAGGAAGAACATCCAGTGCAGTGGCACCCCCAGGGCCATGGATTCATCTGGAACTTCCCCTGCTGAATCCCAGGGGGCTGACTGAGGACAAGGAGCAGGATCCCATCCCCACAGGGATACACACGGGCACCATCCCAGGATAAGAGAGTGTGGCAGGCAACCTTCATGTTGAATTCCTGTGAGAAATCACCCTTCCTGCTGCATGGGAATGACTGAGGATAAAACTGTTAAGCTTGGAGATGAGAGGAGCAGGAAATGTGAAAATGAGCAGCCAGGATTAAGTCACTAATGTCACATCAGCAGCAGCCTGGTGGCTTTTGAAGCTGGCACACACAGGGTGTGCAGGGAAGGCTGCAGGAAGGTGCAGAACCTGCAGGAGTCTTGTATGAACAACTAGATTTAGTTTAGTAGCTGAGGAAAAGCGGGAACAGCACAGGGATAGAGTGTAATTGGATCCTGGCTTGGGGAGGAAAGACAAGGCTGTGCTCTGTGTGTAAACACACATGGAGAAAAAGCGAAAGGAAAGCCAAAAAAACCTTGTCAGAGCTGACCACACTTGCTTTCCACAACTGAGGTTTCCAGCCACTCTTTTTTATTACAAAAGAAACAAAATAAATACAAGCAGAGCAGAGGATTTCTGAGAGTGCTGTGGGTGTGGGAGCAGGACACGTATGACACAAGCTGGTGGCACAGCAGGACTGTGAATCACATGGTAATCAGAGGTTCCTGCCCAAACAATGCACACACTGTTGGGCTACAGGTTGTGTAGGCAGCAGCCCTGAGCTCATGGACTGAGAGCTGGAAAAGCCCCCAAAAGACTGAACAGCAAAAAAAAAGTGAGAACCTGGGCTCTGGAATGGTGGTCACACTTTATCTGTCTCCCCAAATAGAAGAACCTCAAAACTACAGAGAAAACTCCTACTCCACCCCAACATCCCTCTCTGTTGAAGACTTGCCTCAGAACTTTGTGATAATGAATTAAATAAAAAATATATACTCAGATACTTTTGAGCATCACCTAACTGTTATTTACTACATTAAACAGCTGAATACCCTGACTAAAATTACCTACCTATTACTCAAACAGTTTTCCAGCTGTTTTTCAGTAAAAAAGACAGCAAGAACTCCCGAGTCAAGCAGGAGGTGCTGAGACAACCTGGAATCCATCTCTGACCAGGATCCGGAAAACCTGGCACTCAGGAGAAAGACAAAAGCCTGAATGTCACCTAAAAATAACAATTCAGAGAAGAGCAAAGTAGTAACACAACAAAATGCAAAGAATACGCAAGCTTACCCAGCAAATGCCAGAGCAGGAGACCAAAATAAATCACAGCTGAGGCAAATCCAGTGAAAACCACAGGCATAATAAAAAACAGACAGTAAAACACAACAGAGATGGATCACTAGCTCCAAGTTTTCTCTGGTAATGTTTCCAGTAAGGCCCAGAAAATAAATCTCATGGTGGAAATGATAAGAACTTCTGAGTTAACAGAGCCCTTCTGAGTTACAAAGCTGTACAGATGTACACATGCGTGAGACTGAGAAGGAAACAGCATCATCTACCATTTCTACAAATCTGTGCAGCTGCAGTTTCTCTTGAAATAACATCTGTGTGCTCCAAGGGAAGGTAGGAAGGAAATATGCTCCTTAAAAACACGCTCCACTTCTTTTTCCAAGCTAAACCAGGTACACACTCCAGCTCTGTTAGCCCCCACTGTAAGGCCAGTGTGATCACAGCCCCCCGGGATCTCTTGTTTTACATTCAACAGTCATGGGAGACCTACAGGAAAAGGCAGGTCCAGAAGGCTACAAAAGCAAACAAACCCCAAATTATGCTCTTCACAGCCCTGCCTTGCCCTAGGAGAGGCTGTGGAACAAACGAGTTGGATCCACTGGACTGACCACACTCTGTCAGGACAAACATTGCCCAGGCTGAGGGACACACACCTGCCATGGCTCTCAGAGAACACGCAGGACCAACTTCTATTGAGAGCAATCGATTCTGCTGAACTGAAAAACCATAATTCCACAATTCTCTGTACCTGCAGCCCCCTTCCTCTCTCCTTAGGCCATCTCCATCCACCTTTTTTTTATTTATTTCTTCTCCCATGGCTCTCACAGCTGTTTAGCAGGGTACATCTCAGACAGAAAGCTCTTTCAGACAGAAAACTCAGTGCCTTGTGCTGTGAGTCTTAATATATAGAAACAGTGCCCAGAGGTGAGCTTTGGATTTGGGAGAAGGCTCATGATGGGCTGGTTCTGCTTTGAGTGCATGATAGCTCATCACATAAAGAGAATCACAGAATCATTAGGGCTGCAAAAGACCTCCCAAGATCATTAAGCTGAAAAACCCCTGTGCCCACTGAACCACTTAATGAAGTGCCACATCTACTCCTTCACATTTCTTCTGTAACAATGGAGCACACTGAACTCTTAAACGTTCTGCCTAAACTATCCCAAATGGAACCATGGACATATTTAAATAACCCTATTAACTGCCAGGCAGCCAACGCTGAGGAGACTCCCATGTGTAACAAAGGCACCAGGGATTTCTCCTCTGGATGCTGTGACGCCAGGGACTTGCACAACTGATGTGCCAACAATCAGTGTGAGCAAGAGGAGACTGAGACTGAGCTCTGGCAGATGAAAGGCTTTACAAAAAAGCCCAGGCAAGAGCTGAGCTATGCAGGCCACGCCAGTATCTGCAAACATGGTTATTAAAGCTCCAGCAGCCTCCAGATCTCTTACCTTAAAGAAACAAGAGTGAGAGTGTGCCAGGCAATTTGGGAATTGTCACTGGCCAGACAAAACCAGGGTGAGTGAAGGTTGAAAGTGCAACCTTTCCTCTCAACACCAGGAGAATCCCCCACCTCCCAGCTCAGCAACAGGATCCTTATTCCACTGGGCATTCAGCCAGTGCTATGCTCCAAGGGCAGGTATTGCCAGGATAATCCATCAGACTTGCTTTTGGTGGCCTGTGCTCATTTCTGCCTCACTCACACATGAAAACTTGGGAAAACCTTGGTGAAACCAAGTGGATTTCCCAGTAAACCATCTGCTCGTCCTGCAGAGACTGAGAGTCTGGGCTGGATTCGTGGGAGGAAATGGTGAGAGGCTTGCAAAGCCAGCCTTGCATAACCTCACTGACATCAAAGGCCTGCCAAGGGTTTAAATCAGATCAAAATTTGACTGTGCAGCATTTGCACTAGAAACAATCAAAACTCAGATATCCTCAGAAGCAATTTTGATTCATGCTTACATTTTAACCAAGACTTTTTCTCAACAATTCCCGTTTCTTCAATTTTTCTAAAGCAGACCAATTTAAGATAAGATTATTCATATTTAGTAAATCACTTTATAGATCTTCTAAAGCAACTGCTTAAAATGCCTGAGCCCCTGCAAGGAACACCAGAATATTCAACATCTGACATGTTCAGTGAAGCATTTCTATAGAGAATTAAGAATAGATAAGAAGGGTATGAGGAAAGAGGATAAAATGTAATCAGCAGGAGGGAGGAAAACCCAACCTACTACTTGCTGAGTTTTTTGAGAGTCAAATAACTGGCCTGAATGAAAACACAAATACCTGTTCACTGTGTTACATTTTGCATCTTGAATAATACATACACCTCTCCTGTGTATTGAAAATAAAACTCACTGGAGCTGTCATGGTTACTGTGCAGATAGAGAGTGTCAGGATTAAATGACATCCTTAGGTTACACCTGGAAAACGTGCCGAGGTGTAGCTTGTAAGGGAAATAGTTTTGCATTTTAGCTGCTGTCCCAGTTCAAGAAGAGCATGGAGTGAATCTAGAGGATGTTTCACTGTCTGCAGAGGGAAAGAGGTCCTAGCAGAGAGAGACAACCTAACCCAAATACCACAGCAGCTCCCAACCTCTGGATTCGCAGGACAGGCTGCATAAGGCACGCACTGAAAAGAAATTCACAGCCTGTGTGTAAAGACGTATTACCACAAAACAAAAATAGATGTACTTTAGAGGAGCTGAAGTGACTGATACCCACAGGATTAAAAGTACAGTTTACATGGGGTCACTTTCTGCACTGACAGGAGTTCAAAAATGCCTTTGTCCTTAGTCAACTGGCTAAGACAAATTTATTCAGATGGAACAGATATGAACAGCAACAAGGATTAATTACAACATAATTAATTAATGGTAACGTCTGGATGAAATGATAAACCAGTGGAAAGATTAAAAAAACCCCTAAACTGTGACAGAGATCCTTGGTAACCAGATCCATTTATTACCATTAGCACCCAGAGCCAGCATTACTGTTTCTCTCTGTGCCATATAAAGTTATAATTAATTATGCAGCACAGCCGTCGACACCTGAGATCGATTCCCAATTCTGCTCTTCCAGGACCAGACTCTGTGAGAGGAGACAACTTTGGAGACACCTGATACTGCCTCAGCATCTGCTACCTTGGCACAGTGTGCTGGAACACTGATCCCCTCCCCTGATGTGGTACAGACACAGGAAAAACAGGGGGAAAAGGGTCTATTTCATTTTTTTAAAATGCAGCACTTCAGAGTCGATCACGTGTATTTTATGGGTAAAACCAGCAAAGGCACAAGCAGCTCAGACTCGTGGCAAACTCGTTGAGTCTTTCAGCATGAGCTTCCTTTTAGGACTGCAAAGTTCCTGGACTTTGTCAGACAAACATGAGCAGGCTGTGCTGCACAGCACTGACACGAGGCACTTTCTGCAGTGGGAGATCAGCCTTCACCTCAGACAGCCTCCAAAAGGAATAATAATAATAATAAAAGGGCTGCAAGATTAAACCAGCCCAAACTGATAATGAACTGCAGGTTCATTTTGAACTGAGCTCACTCCTAAATGGTGTCCCCTCAACTAAGTGACTCAGGGGATTGGTTTGGAATCAGGAATGGTTTGAATTGCTGTGTTCTGGATTTCATTATTCCCCTCTGGGCAAGTGGATGCATTTCAGAGCCTGAAACTTCATTTGGAGAAATCCTGCTATAGCTGGAAAAGCAGGAATCAAACCAACCAGGATGGGGTGCATTCTCTGAGTCAGCATTCAAATTCCTGTTTCACTGCAGCATTTAGTGAGTCTGGAAAGGAAGAGAGGAAATAAAAGAGGCTTTCCCTACACTGCCAGCAGCACACAGCCATGTGTGTGCTACAGGAAACACTCTTGGGCTCCACTTTTCAGAAAGTTTCATTTCTACATGAAGCAGCTCATTGTATAGTATCACAATTCTATTCCTGTTCCTGGTTTATTCTGTGTCTCACCTTCCTACCAGCTGGTGGCTGCAACTGCTGCTATCTCATCTGCTAGGGAGAGGTGAGTGTTTTGCCTTTTGACAGGAGACTTGTTGCTGCAAGTCTGATATATTTAACATTCTTTCTACTGGTTCATTTACTAACACACAATAATTAGCTTCCAGAAACAACTGGCGGGGCTCAAAGGACTCCTCCACTGAGATTTGTAACCAGAGTTTTGAGTCGGAGCAAACACAAAGGGAAGGGAAAAAAAAAAGAAAAAGAAAAAAGGCAGAGCGTGTGTTCAAGATGAGACTTGAAGCAAACGCCTCAGCCCAGTGCTGGATCCCAGGTGATAATAGTGAAGGAATGCACAGAAGCTTTAGGTTAAATCTGCAGCACCAGCAGACTCAAATGTGATTGCAATTATGGGGAAGATGTGCTTCTACTCCTCACAGCTCTCCTTTCTCTTGGCTTACTCCCAGTAAGTCATAGAGGTTTTATAGGCAACTCATATTTGAGATCAAAAATTAATGGAGATGCTGACCTCACACATAGCATACATTAAAGTAATTTGATTTAAAGGACAACTATTAGCTTTTCTTTCTCCAGCTACCTGCCTAACCAAGAAATACTCAATACAACTTGTTGATCCTTAAGGACTAAAATAAATAGACTTATATCATAGAGTCACAGAATTCTAGAGTGGTTTAACTTGGAAGCAATCTTAAGTACTGCCATAGTTCCATCCCCTACCTTGGGCAGGGACACCCTCCACTACACCAGGCTACTCAGAGGCCAATCCAGCCTGGTCCTGAACATTTCCAGGTACAGGGATGTGTGTCATTTAAAATAGAGGGGGGAAGTATCTATTTTGGGACACTGTACATTCTCAAGTGCTCAAAGGCAGAGGTGAGAAAACGAGGTGGTGAAACAATCCCCAGGTCATGATTTGTACAGTGAAAGGCCAAACTAAAACAAAAACTCTGACTCAAAGGGATCACCACTGGGGCAGATTCAAAGGAGAGATTTCAAAAGTTCAGGCAAGGACAGATCCTGCTCAGGTTAGAGCTGTTAGTGCTGCTGGTGGAGCTTGACTTGGAAGACAAAAGTTAAGATGATCCCAAGGTTCAAAGAACAGATTAAGAAGTAGAGATCTTGGTCTTCCCCCCACCTCAGACATGGTTTCATCTCCCACTCCATCACAACGTGCTGGATTGTCAAAACTCCTTCCATGCAGCACCTCACACTGAAAACAGTAAATGGCCCCTGAGAAGCAAGAAATTCAGGATCTGGCTCTGTCTTTGTCTGGCACTTCATGTTTTCATTTGTGAAGTAGAGGCAATAAACATCTCTGTTACTTCAAAGTACTGAAGTGCTTTGAGCTCCTCCTCACAGGGAAAGCAGTGGGTACAGTTATGATCTGCTATGTGATCACTGCAGGAACAGCACAAGCTTTGCTCTCCCAGATTTACAGCTCCTTTACAGACCATTCATTTTATTTTTTGTGTTACAACTGAAGGAGCTGATGACTAACTTGCTGAATATAGAAATGCTACTGTACTCCTTGGAGTATTCCTTCCTGCATCACTTTCCCCACCCCCAGACATATGTTAGTAGTTAGAGTCAGCTTGCTGAAGCTCCAAATTTGACAGAGGAGGGGGGAAAATGGGAATAAAATATTTCTGTTCAACAAAACTGGATACCTAAAAAGACTGCTCTTGTCTCTCTAGCTACATATACACACACACTTTTTCCCTCCATATGAGATTTTTAGTTAAGGTCGAGGAACTTCTAATCAGCTGAAGCAATAAATAATTAAAATGGCCCTCACTATGTATACCTGTCCCTGAACAAAAATAGTGACTGAACAATGAAAGAACTCAGATTTTGGTAAGGCACACCCACTGAGCACTCATATGGATCAGAGGGAGTTATCCCTTAGAATATCCCGAGTTGGAAGGGACCCATGAGGATCATTAAAGTCCAGCTCCTAATGACAACATCAGCACAGTAACTATTGCAGATTGTCCTGTGTTTGGTTGGGATGATCACTGGGAGGCTGAGCCCTGTATCTGAAGCAGAGCAGCATTTCCTACCAGAATTTCTGAGGAATGGGGAACAACACACAGAAGCAGTACACAGAAAGGGACAACGCTAGCACCGGGTTTGCCAATGTCCAAAACACAACAGAAAATGTTTTTCTGCTTCTCCTGCCAGAGAGGTGAAGAGGGCAGAAGGTAAGGGAGCAAGTAGAGGAAAGAGCCACTGACTACCCCAAGCCAAGGGACGTAGAGAACCTAGGAGGCAAAGGAGAAGAAAGTGTGGTGAACGTGTCACCCAGGCAGGGAATTCCATCTGTGAAGAGCCCATTCCAACTGTCACCACTGCGACAGAGGGAAAAACCCCAGTGCCCCCAGGCAGCAGAGGGCACAGCCAGCCCTCTGTGTTTGTGTTTGTACACATCCATCCCCTGGGAGCTGGGAGCCGATGGGAGGCTTTGGTGCCCATGGTGAGAGGGGCTCCTGTCCCAGCCTCAATGCAAATATCACAGCACAAACCCCCGGCTGAGCTGGCACCTCGCCCACAGAGCACTTACTCAGCCAATTCCATTTACGTTATCATCGAGTCACAACACAGAACCCAAGGCACAGCCAAGCCACCCGTCCTTATCACGGCATTTCTCTGTGGAGCAGAGTCAGTGACGGCTGCAGGGCGCAGACGCCGATGGGCAGGCGGCAGCGAGAGGATAAGGAAGGCTGGAACAGCCTGGATAAGTCAGGCACTCTGCTCCCACTTCCAGAATTGGGCCTGGGAATAGAATTGTCACCTTGGCTTTAATCTGCACACCAGACTTTCCCCTGGGAAGCAGCGAGTTGAACAAACCCAACAATACGACAGGCTTTTCAAATTTTCAGGTTTTGGTTCTTAAGTTAACCAGAATCACATCAGTACTCCGGGAGCTTTTTCATGGCATGTGTATTTCTGTTTTGAAAGAACAGAGCAAATACACTCAGCTCCAGCTCACGAGTTTTCCCACATTTAGTGAAGTGCTTGGCAGCACTTAAAATGATAAAAATGTTGCTGAACGTGTTCCTGTGTTGAGTTACCCAGCACAGGAACAGCAGGGAATTCTTGGAGTTTCAACAATACTAAATCTCACTGTTTTCATTCCATCAGGACTGCTTCCTGAAAACCCAGTCATCTCCAAGTTAATGCCCCAAAACAGAAGTAACCTGAGAAAATGACCTGAAAAGGTTGTAATCCCACACCCACATCTCCCTGGATTTTAGACTCTCCATCTGAGATGCTCTGAAGTTTCATGCTGTAAATACAATGTCCTGCTAACCACAAATCATGACCACAATGTTAAGAGTTGCTCTGCCATGGCTGAGGCTTGGTCTGGCAGAAAGCTGTAGATAAGCCATGAAATGCTGACACGGAAGGGGAAAGGAACTGAAATTCCATTCCTGGACTATTACAGGTTGGGAACAAAACCCTGGAAGGTTCATCAGCATAGGGAATGAAGCTTGGCAGATCTCATGTGCTTATTACAGATGTGAAGAAAAAATAATTATTTGTGTTGACCCTTCAGACTGTTTTACCTCCAGAAATTTAAATGCTCCTAGTTAAACAACTCACTTCGGTATTTCCCATGCAATAAGATCACAGCTTCATAGCTGTCATTTCTCACATGTGGTTTCCAATGTGCTGTTTTGTTTACAAAGGACAATTTGATCCAGCTTTCAGATCAAACCCAGTGTGTGGCAAGTTAAAAGCCATGAGTGTTTAGGTCGACTTCTTCCTTACTGTACAGAACAGAGCTCAGGATTTGCCTGGTCTAAATAAAGTGCCCAGAGCAGTCTGATTTTAGGACTGCAGATTATTTAGCTGGCAGAAATACTGATTTTTTTTGCTGATAATGTTTTCTAGAAAAAAGGCTCAGCTGACTGCTGAGCACTGCAGAGATGCTCATGATAAGTCTAAACAAGTTAATCACTGGGAGTGCAGTAATTGCAATAGCACAGCACTAAATATGGGTTAATACACCCTGCTAGGGCTCCAGGATAAATCTGCCTGTGAGGAACTCCAGGGCAACCCAGCTGTCCTTCCTCAAATATTCAGGTCAACTCTGCTGTGTGCTGCAGCATAGGAACACCTGGAATCTGAGAGAAACAAAAATATTTAAGAAGGGGGAAAGCTGTTCAGAATTAACTGGGAAGTTAACTGAAATAGAAAACCTCCAGGAATATTAGTTTTTCTCTGTAGTTTCTGAAGCTTCAGGTAGCTTTTCTTTCAATTACAGATCAGAAGGACCTTGGAAGCCTGGGACAGCATTTTTGGGTTTGTGTACTGTAGTCCATACATGGAGAATGAGTTAAGGAGGCATATTCCACTCCTGGGTACTCCAAGGTAGACAGGAACAGAAAAGGGAGGAATATCAGGGCTTTGGCCCTTCAGGACTGACTTCTCAGTCAGTCTAGATCCAGATTACAGATTTGACAGAGGGGGAAAGCTTGTTTGTGAACTCCTATAGCATCTCTCTGATTTGAGCTCGGGGGCATTACTGCTCTATCAATCATCTCTCAAATTACAGTAATTGGGACAAAACTCGCTGGGTTTCATCTTCATCTCAGCTCGGGATTTCTCTTCTGTTGAGGAGACTTTTATGTTTCCAACAGTGGGGCTTTCAGCGCTTTCCTGCAAGTCTGCTTGACAGAGCAAGACATCCACTGTCAGGAAATCCTTTGGTATTCAACTTGAAGTTCCCTTTTGCATCCTCTTTCCTCTGCCAATTGCCTCTCCAGAGTGCACTAAGCAAATCCTTCACCATTTACATCTTTCAAGTAATACGGCATAATTAACTCCAGGGGAACAGCTTTCACCAAACTACCTGTATTTATCTCTTTTAATCTTGTGCTATTAATTTAACCCCTCCAGCCAGTCCCTGAGTTGTTTGGGTTGCTCCCCTGTGAGCTCCTGCCAATTTGTGAGCTTTTTTCTGATGACTCAAACACATAAAGCTCGCAGCAATGTGGTAGGTGTGGTCTGTGCTGAGCCACAGCAGAGATCTCCATGGTTAAAGCCCATTCTGAACCATGAAGGACGACAGCACATTCAAATACTTTGGAAGTGGAAGCTAATTCCCACATGTCTCTCTGAGAGGGGAAGTGTCTGACCTGTTCTACACGTTAGAAACAACAAAACATTTTACCTCTGGCCACAAAGGGAGAGCCAGCATGAAAACAGTGCCTGAAATTCAGCATTTCACCATTAGTCTTTGACTTTAGACCATTGCCATTGGTCCGTAAAAGAGACTGAAGGAGTTCCAGAGGAAAAAACTTTCAGAAAGACATGAATTTAGCCCCAGTTGTCCTGTAATTCTGCTTCTGGCACTCTGGTCATGCATTATTGTATTGCCTCTGCTGCTGAGTACCATTGTGCTTCCCAGGGTTCTGTTTTGATACTTGCCTTGCCTCCCTCATTCTCATCCATCTGAAACTGGAGTCTGAACCTCCAACCCTCCAGAGCCCAATCCACTTCAGCTTTGAAGCCAAATGTCAAAATACAGAACATCAAAGCACAAGAGAACGCGCCACACCTCCAAAAAGCCACAAATGCCTCTCCAAAACTGCAAGTCAGAGGTGTAGATTTGTAAAGAGGAGTGAACATAAAGCAGTTCAGTGCAGGATCCTTCTATTTGGGGAGGGAAAACCCTGTAACATTATGAAGTGTTGGCACCATTCAACTTGTGCTTCATACATTTCAGCAGTGCTGTGTTGTTGTTGGTCTTGACAGACCGAGCAATGCCAAGTCCTCAGGGAGTGCTGCAAGGAAACTGCTGCATGCCTGGCTGGAGAAGGAGCAGCTGTAGACTGAGACCAGAGACTAAAAGGAACGTGTTTCAGCATGATTTTTGTTTTTTAAAGCCATTTCTACACCTTCTACAAGCCGCTTGTTTCCTTTGCGCTCTCACTCACGCTCTGAGAACGGCTCCTTTTCGTGCCTGGGTTTTTTCTGGGCCATGACTACTTCTGTAATCTGTCTTTTTTCCAAAAAGTTTGGCAGAACTTTCTAAAAACAATACAAATATCACAGTCTGTCTCACCACGTTAGTGGCAGCTGCAGATGATTCTGGTTTAATATACCTTTGATCTGCTAAACAGATGAGTGTATCTACATGCTTGATAACTAATTTTATTCAAATTCAGTATTTGAATAACCTGAAGCAGTCCATAAGGCATATGTGCACTCCACATCCCCTGCCTGTATAAATTTGGGAGCTCACATAAGATTTAAGCCTTCTAAAGCCAGCTCTTCTCCAGTCACACTCCTTTCCAAAACTCCTCTGAAGGTGGAGAGACACCAAAATGTGAGACTCACACAGAGCTGACTCTGTTCTCTGAACAGTTTTGCACTGATTGTGGAAAAAGTCTGGACCTTGCTCCAGCACTACGCAAAGAAAGCTGTAGGAAAATAAAGAAAATAAATGGGAGGAGGTGCTTGAGAGATCCTACAAGAAAACAGCTCCCAGAAAGGCAGACTCTCCTGATGACACAGCATTTCCAACCCAGGCAAAACCAAGACACTAGTAGAGACATGTAAATTAGAGCATAAGTGATAAATATATTCAATTCTGCTTCCTCCCAGGTAATCACTAGGCCTGTACCCAAACAGGGAAGAACTTTGGAGGGGAGATTTCATTTCTCCTGGAACCTAACCTTTCCCTGGGGACTCTGCTTCATAAACTCAAATACAATACCTCTATTCATTAACCTCTCATACTTGCTTTCCTTCAGGGGTCCATTCCCTGCTCAGTCCTTTCCTCCAGTGCCCCTCCTCTTCCCTGCACTGTCATTCCATGAGCCGTGTTCCTTCCACCCTGTGATCCCTGCAGCACAGATCTGATGTGCTTGGCGTGGAGAGCCGATGTCTGTTTAGATTAAAACCATGTTGTAATTTCGAGGGAAAACATACAAAGCCACGGCCGAGCATGACGGGAGAAAGCAATTCCCAGTTTTGGAAGCTGCAGGATGTCCCTCCTGGGAGCAGCCCAGCCTGGTGTTTATTACTTTATCCAAAAAGAGGGGAAATGGCTGAGGTTTTGCTGGGCTTTCCGCTCCACAACTACAGAGGCCAGGGCTCATTCTCCCCCCAGCTCCACCGGGGTGAGCATTTTACACATGCTCTCCTTCCTACTTAATGGCTCTTCCATCCTTCCAAATAACCCTCTCCACTCTGGCAAGCATGTGATTTATGGGAGCCCAGCAGAAAGGATGATTGCAGAGCCAATGAATGTATCGAAGGAACCCAAGAGGGGAGATCATATGCTCAGCTGCATGGGACTCACTTTTTGAAATGGCACTTCTACTGCTTAGGTCTTCGTGCATGGTTACACTGAGGTTTCCAAGAGCCAGGATCCAAGACAGATACTGAATTGTTTAAAAAAACCTCCAAAATCATGGAATTTTTCAACATGGATCTGCCCCCACTGACATCTTTCATTAGTGTTGTCTCCATCTGAATAAGCTGCCATTGATGCAAAAACTTCTATGACAACTTCTACAAAACTTGGGATAGAACAATTTTGGGAGCATTTCCCTCTCAAACACACCTATGGCAGCAGGCAATCCTAACAGGACACTTCTCTTGGAAAATATCCAGGGCTGTGAAGTTCTATTTGCTCAAATTTTGCCCTTTTAGTCATAACATCATCCTGAAACTCTAAAAGCTGGTTTGTACCCCAAGCATGGCCTGGAGAGGCTGGGATACCTGGAGACACCAGCAGGAACAGCTGACTTTGCTCCAAATTTGCATTCCAACAACTCTGATATAAGCTTTGCCTCTCCATCAGCCCAAAAAAGCTCTATCAATATCATGGCCTATTAGGTTTTTGTCACAGCAGTAAGAAAAATACCAACACATGCATTTTCATCCTACCCTTTCTTTTCCTGATAAGCCTTTGTGCTTTTTTCCTGCAGCTTATGATGAAGCAAATCATTATTCACACACACACAGAGCCAGGGGTTGGGTTGGATTTGCAAAATCTTCTCCTGCCTGTTTTGCTTTTAGGTGATCAAAATCATAGATGGATTTGATTCAGATCTAATTTTATTTAAAAATTAAAGGTGGTTTTGCCTGAGAGTGGAATTGAGGGTGGTGGTTTAGTTTATTACTATTTTTGAACCCTGAATGCATAAGGGAGACAAGGGAAATAAGTCTAACTCCATCAATTTACTTATTGAGCTATGCATACAACTTCAGTCTTACTATCAAATTGCTTTACAACATGAAAAACTGGTTTGTTTTGACAGAAAGTTTCTTCAACTTTCATATTAAATGCAGGCAAATTTAAAATTTTAATTAATATTGACATTAAAATCTTTGCCTTTTAAGTCTAAAATGGAAATGTTTTAAACTTTCCAAATGTTAATCCTACTCATTAGGCCAATGCTCTGAATTTGATGAATACCCATTTTGAGCTAAAATTAAATTGCACTTTTGGGGAATGACCTATTTGATTAATACTTTGTAGTGTTCCCTCAGTATTTATTTCTTCCCTCCTGCCAAAGGAGGGTCACCAGAGGGAATGAAGAGATTTAGTTGAGAATTAGTTTAAGATAATTATTCTATATCTTTCAGGCTCTTTCTACATACAGGAGAACAAATATTGTGGAAACTGAAGTTGTTTTGTGTGCATAATTTGAGAATATATTTTGTAGAATTAGTGAGTGGGATAGTATTCCATCTGGATAATGCCTACAGACCTAAATTCATTAAACTGGCTTTTTTATTAGTACTACTAAGAGAAATGCTCTCTTTGAGCAATGCCTTGTATTCATCATCCCTAAATACTTCCCAACACCTACCTTTTCATGGCCCAAACTCTAAAATTGTTTTTACTTTAACCAGTCTTGTGAGATTCAGCATTTTGCTATCAATCAGTTTTACTGCTAGCTACCAGCACTGAGATGACAAAACCTGCCTCTATTCTTAACTAATATAATTGACTGGACCCTGCTCTGCACTTTATGCCATGTGGAAAAATAAGTGGCAAAGAGTATTTCCCCCTTTCTCTCCCCACAAAGCCTGACATTTCATTTCATCCAAGCCTTTTATTGGTTCTCACATCTGGATTATATAAATTTAAAGCACAGTTTTCAATATCTGAGATGCTTAAGGTTACCATATTTGACAAATCCTATTCGCCAGGCTGTCAAATTAAATTAACATGGGCAATGGAGGGGGAACAAAAGAATAAAGAGGCTGGGTTTGATTCCCTTGTGTTCACAAAGTGAGACAAAATTAACCCCTCTGAAGGGGAAGCACCAGCCCTGACAGGCAAACCTGCCAGAGTGGTAACAGGCAATGTGACACAAATCCAGGAATTTTGTTGGTTGGCATCTCAAGGACCAAGTGGCCTTTTTGTTGTGCTATCACTCAAGTTTTCCAGCAAACACACCAGGTAGGATCCATCTCCAGTTATAAACTAGTGGGCCACAAAGACTAAATGGTCCCAAGTATCTTTAGCATCCCAGAGGATGCTCTCCATATCACTCCTTTAAAGACTCTTCCTCTGTAGCTGTGCAGACAGAATCTTTTTTTTTTTTTTAATTATTTTTTTGTGCTCCAGGGTGGGTTTTGGGGGGACACCACACTTCAGCAGCCAAATGCAGTGGAGGGGCACTTATCAACAGCCACGAAAAAGGCACACAAAGCCCAGAAAATTAGTAAGGATAGAAGGAAAAGTCAGGGCACTGCTCTGCTTAATCTTAACAGATGCTTAAATCCAGTGTAGTGCTGCTTAGACTTACAGGTGAGACTAACTCATAGCAGCAATCCTGCACGGGGCTTTTATCTGCTTTCATCCACTGGGAACAAACCTTGGATGGCAGGGCTGTGTCAAGATGCCACTTGAAGGTGTCTGCAGGGGGCAAGAGGGAGAATTCTTTCTTCAGAAGTACTGCCACTGCATTTCTGAGATAAACTCAGGTGGCCACACGCCAGAGCTGAAACCTGGGGGTCTCATCTTCACTCTGCTCTTCCCATTTCTGTCCCTGCATCCCCCTCAGGTATGGATGGACAGTTTAACACACTCTTCTTTGTTCACAGATATTATGGCATTTCTTCCTACTATCTGCATGTAATCTTGGGGCCAGCAACTGATTCTTAAGCTTTATATAAAAGTAATTAAATAACAACTTTGTAGCTTAAATATCTTTGTGTTCATTTTACATACATTACACAGGCCCCCTATTGAGCAGCCCCATTACACTGAGCAGGACTCACTTTTTAGGAAATTAAGAAAACCACATGGCTTTGTTATCATCATTTTTGCCACCACAGTGCTGCAGGGCAATGATGATTGCTCCTTCCAGCTTCAAATTTGGAATGTGCTTTTGCTTATCTCAACTATCTGCTGACAGCAAACACGAATGTGATCATCAAAATGTACACATTGGTACATTTACTTATTTTTTTAAACCACCACTTTATGGCAAAACCAAGGGATTGACAGGCAGTAAAAAAGAGAGAAAACATCAGCAGTGAAGCTGTTCAGAGGCACAGTAAAGCAAGACACATCTGCCATGAGATAAGGGATCACAACTGTAAATCTTTTTTGCATGTACATGCATGTAAATATATATTTGACAGTGATGTCAACGTGGTACCCAGGAAGTCCTGAGAAGAGCTGGAAGCTCATGATCAAAACCACCTCTCAGCTGAGCTTAATTAACACTAGGGCCACTCCTTGGGGCTATTTTTAGGTTTATAATAGTGACATGAACTGATGAGTCACACTCTGTCCTCTCAACTCATCCAGTTTCTGCTTTTACAAATTACCTATCACACTCCCACTGCCCTCAGCGTTGTGTACTACCCCCAGTCATCTGAAACCTCCAAACCAATACTCATTACATCAGTTTAGACACCTATTTTCTCCCTAAGAAGATGACAAGGTTCAGACAGCATGTGACTGGCCTGTGGTTCAAAACTGAACCAGCCATGGGTGAAATCAGAGGCACAACACATCACAGGGACATGGCAGAAGCTGCTCTGTAACAAACATTTACCAAGGGCTTTTTATGGGCAACAGGCCACACCTCAAGGAAGAGACAAAAACTAAGGTAAAGCTGCAATAATCCAATTCTGAGTGTTTGCAGGGATGTGAAAAGGAGCTGTGAGAAGGTAGAAAGAAATCGGTGAAGAAAGATGCTTCAAGGAAGAACAGAACCTGAGCAAGCCTCAAGAACAGAAAGAGGATTTAGGGCAGGTCACTGAGGTCAGTTCAGTGGAAGAGCACTCAGCCTGCACAAATTAAATGTGTTTGGAGTTGTACTGGGGGAATCCACTGATGAAGGCTCTCAGCTGTGGAAATCTGAGGTTGAAATGGAGGAGGAAGAGAAGTACAGGTGCGTTTGGGGGAGGAGAACCTCAGAAACTCAACAGGCACAATGGAATATATTAGGAGCGAGCTCCTGTATCAAAAAGAGCCTTTTGGACACTGTTTCATTTGTGCTTCCCTGGATTACAAACTCGAATTAGCACAGGCAACGCTTTGAGGCCGAGGTATCAGATCAGATTTTCCTTTCCCAGTGGGACTCTAAAGTTACAAACTGACTTCAAAAAGAGGCGAGACCCTGCTGATCTCCTTATCAGCGGTTTCTGAAGCAGCTCCTTATCCGAGCAGGAGGGAGCAGCGCTCCGAGCCCTCAGTGACAGCACAACGGAGCTGCCACAGCTGAAGGGCCCGGCCGGGAGCTCTGCCCCACAGCGGGCCCAGCTCCCGCCTTCGAACCTTCCCTCATCCCCTCTGTGGGCACAGACACGGCCCCAAACCCCACACGGCCTGCCAGAGCTAAGGATGCAACAGGAGGTGCTCAGCATTTATTTCTCGGAAGGATTAATTCTGTGCAAGAATCAGAGCTGTGAGCAGAAAAGCCCTTCCAGCGGCCACAGCTATCGATTGGTATCTGGGATTGTTGAGGTTGTAAAACTCCAGTGAACGAGGCAGATCACTTAGATAGTTCCTCCTCTGCTCTGCGAGGAGGGATAATGTTACACAAAGGCTTCTCGGGAACATTAAACCCCAATATAATGTTCATTTATCTGCCCAGATCTGCAGTTCTTTGGGGGGGCCTTAGATTCGCTTGGCAAAGGAGAATCCCCATCTCCACTACACCCAGAGGAACATCAAATAAGAACAGCAGCACATGGCAACACTCACCCTTGTTTAGAAGGAAAGATTTAAAAAATGAGATGGTTTAATGGACTCTTTATTCTAGAACAATTATTTTTTCATTAAAATCAGGTTTTTTCATAAATCCCTCATAGAGGAATTCAAAACAGTTTGAAAGAGCAAAAGCATAGAAGACAGTATGACTATTCAGCAAGGGACTGACCAACACAACAAAATTATCAAGTTTTGGAACTTCAGAATGGCAACAACCTCAACTGCTGGTCCTGGAAAATTATTACATTTAAATGTGGGAAACTATGGGGGGAAAAAACCCCCACAACATCCCAAACCAGAAGCAGCCTGCACTCCTACCCCTGAGCATCAATACAGAGCGGGGCCAGGTGTCACCACAGCTACTCCTGCATGTTCTCTTCCACACAATTATTGGTTCTACTGTCACAGGATCAAAGGGAGAAGGCAAGATTCCTTCTTGGGTGGCTCCCAATCCCAAACGCTGCACATATGGCAAAGTACAGCAAATAAAAACCTGATCTCATCACCCTCACTTTGGAATCAAAAGGGTTTTTTTTTCAAAATCTGCTTTTCGTGGTTTGCTCCATTCTGAAGGGCAAACCAGGGAAATGCACATTCTGCAGGAAAAAAAATTAAACTCTATTTGAAAGGGATTGAATCAGGAGAAAGAAGGTCAAAAATGCAGGGGAACAATAGAAAATATTGCATCTTTTGAAATGATCCACATACCAGCTCTTTATCCTACAATGCCCAGATATCATGGAAGCGAAGTGCAACACTGTCAGGCATTCCCCATTTCTCCTGGACATTTATTATTTAGACATCATTTCTCTTTTATGGCTTGCCTGGAAGGTCAAGACAAATTTTCTCTCATCACCTCCATGGCCCAGGTTGGTAATGAAACACCTACCCAACAAAATAATTGCTGCATTATAGGCTGTAATGCTCCACTGGAATAGGGGGACATGAAATAGCTCTATCCTTCAGGGAGCAGGGCTTCCACTCACAAGACCAAGAGCTTTCACATTTCTCTCATTTTTTTCCTTCCTTTTCTGTAATATCATTAATTTCTGGCCAGAGGTTATGCTGAAAGAGATCAAAACAACTTTGCCACTTTCTCTATCCCTTTCATTGAGCACACACCTGCAAACTGAAAATTAAGAAATCTGGTAACTATAAGGAAAAAAACACATTAAGGAAAATTAATTGTACACAGTAATAGTAATTTTCTGAATGTAAAACTCAGTACTTGTAAACAATACCTCCAACAAAGGGCCAATCAGAATTATCCATCTGAATTTCCTGCTCTCTTCCCAGTGTCAAAGCACAGCCTCTGTTCTTGCTTCCAGTGTTGTGACACTAATTTCAATTTTCATTAAAAAAGCCTGGAGTTTGGCCTTCAGATTTGCATTTCTTCCTTGTATATTAACAATGAGCTATATTAACATGAAAAAGCAGCTTCAGAAAGTGCACTTTGGAGCCATCAGAAGCTGTTTATTATTGCTATCCCTGATTCTGTAACCGAACAAAAGCAGGTAAAGCACAAGGACTTGCACCATGGCCATAAGATATTTTTGCATGCTTTATACACCAAACTGGGATTGTACATTTTGAATTCCAGTGGTTGGCTCATATTTGATAGCATGATTTAGATTTTTTTAACCATTTTTTACCACAATATATGTGCTCAGGCCCGTTAAAATGAATGCCTGGCAAAAGAAATTTTGAAGAGCTGGTAGGAAAGGATTTACTGGGAGTTTTTCCATGCAAACTCTTGTTTGTGGACACCCCACCACAGACACAGCTGCAGGACTGGATTGTCCTTGCAATAAACAGGGAAATGTTTAAGAGAACAGATGCAAGAACTAGCTACAAAGCAGAGTAACCTGATAAAGCTCTTTTTAGCAGCTACTGTAATAAAGAACTTTGATCTGCAGTGCACAGAGCAAAGTGAGTTTCTGTAACAGTCTCCCTTAAAATGTGAAAACATAGGCTGAGTGTGACTTCACTCCTCTCAGTGGTAAGAGCTTCCAAGGGCAGCTGCACCAGGCTGGGTCTGCTCACAGGTCTGGGATAGATCTGGGATATTGCTCTCTTCGAAGCAGAAAATTTATTTATTCTACTTTCCCCTGCTGAGGGGTGGGAGAGTGATACAAAGAGTTTTGCAACAGTCCTATGTTTGTTACTATATGCTTTTTATAGTATTTATTCCCATCATAACCCTGGTCCAAAAAAATCCTGATTTCCAGCGATTTAAGGTTTGATTCTGCAGTGCATATCCCCCCAGGTTACCTGTAGGGACTACTTCCAGGAATAAAGGGGAATATTCTGCTTTATGAACACCTTAACTTCAAACAGAGTTACTCCTGATGTGTATCAGAGTGAAGGAAGGGGATCAGAATGAGATGGGATCTTGCATAAAGCTTCTAAGAGAAAAGGAAGATGTGTGTCCATCCACTCCTTCATGTAGCACCAATCAGGAGGATCAGATTAGCCCACAGGAGATGAGAGGATAAAGCATTTGTTTTCATGCTGGAAATGGCAGTTTCCTGCTGGTTAAGTCTGTCACCAGCTCCAGAGGAAGCGCTCACCCAGAACCCTGACCTGGGCTGCAGCTTCCTCCTGCTCCTGACTCAAAGAAAGGTGTTTCAGGACTTGTTCCACACCCTCTGATAAGGCTGCAGGGAAGTTTCATGTTTATCTCATCCTTCTCTAGGAAATACCCATGATGTAACAGCTGCTCGGGGCTGCGGGTGATGCATTGGCGAGGGGTGAGTCAGTGACACAAAGGATGGGGTATTTGCCTGTCAAATTCCACCCATTCCAAAGTTTCATCACCACACGGGGCAGCTCACATCCAACAACACAGAAACCAGGATCTCACCTGGAGGTACCAAATGATGTTTTAAAAAGATATAAATTATTCTGTAAACTTCAGCTAGGTGTTATCAGAATTTAATCACGTTATGCTGGCTGCTGTCAAAAAGTGAAATCCTATTTTCTTTTTCCCTTAAGGAGCAAATTCGCACCCTCAGCTTCGCAGAGTTTTGTGCCTCAGAATCCAATTCAATAGAAAAAAATGCTTTTATAGTTTGGAAAGCCAGTTTTCCATTGAGTCAGCAAACTGATGCAGCTTGCCCACAGTCAGAGCTGCCAGAGCAAACACAAACAGAGCGAGCACATGGCTGGCCCAGGGAGAACAGGATCCCCTTTCACTGCCAGCCCAGACTCAGGCTGAACTCCTCTAACACAAACCTGCACCCTGAATTGTCTCTGACTGACTCACAGCACACTGAGGGATCTCTGGACAACTACAAACCTGCTGTGCATGAGGCTGATTCCTCTTCTCTCCCGTTTGAGAAAGCTGAACAGATGTTAAGGGTTTTGCTACAACAGTTTTCTTATGTAAGTGGTGACAGAGGTTGGCACAAAGCTCTGGATAAACAGAGGAACAACAGATCCAAAAAGCAATTGTGAGACTTTCCTGATGAAACCTTGTCCACACGCTATGGACTCAGGAAAAACAAGATTTACCAAATTACTAATTATTATTATTATTATTATTATTATTAGGGCTACACAAGCTCTTAGCAGTTTCCAGTGCGAAGCCAAGGCTCCAGAACAGTCAGGAGTTGCCACTCTTGCAAATCTGGGGTTTTCTCCAATGTTCAAACACAAGTGTTAGATGAGCAGGAAAATATTCTTTAGAAGAACAACAACAAAAAAGACAAAATATCCATATTTTTATTCTTCACGGGTAAGGACAACAATTTAAACACCGCAGGCTAAAAACCAGAAAATAACCAAAACCTAACAAAAAGTAATTTTTTTTGTTTTGATCTGCATTTAAAAAATCAGGCTCCTAATTTTTTTCTTAGCCAGGCTAGGATTTTGGAATATTGAAGATGCTAAAAGAACCAAGACTTAATCCTACAAATAAGAACTATTTAACATTCCAGGATTATCATCAATATCAAAACAATTTATAATGTATTTTCTGCTAGAAGGGTCCTTCTGATTTAGTTGAAAGGCTCCAGTAATTTATATTAAGTTTCTTATATTACTGCTCTTTTCTTCTGTAGTTAATATCTTGAATTTTTAAAGGATGACAATTATAAGCATTAAAACTTTTATACCATCATCTGCTAATGTCTTTTTTTATTATTAATTTTGGTATTTGAATCTTATACCAGCTCTGAGGAAGAAAATGGAATTTAGAAATTCATACTGTAATGATCTTATTTCTGCCATGCAGGTCTTTACTTAACACTGTCCAGGAAACTCACCTGGTGAAGCAGAAATCTGCCTAGCTTGAGCTTAGGGAGTGCTTTAAATTCAGGCTGGCCTCTTCAGAAGTGAGCAAAAAGGTGAAGCTGCTCAAGATGAACTCCCCAAGCAACACCAACAGCAGCACACTGAGAACCAGGGAGCTCAAGGCAGTTTTCAGGGGAGGAAAGAATCCCAAATGGCAGCAGATGCTCATTGTTCAGAGGTATAATTCTGCTGCAGAATATTGAAATTCTTTTTCAAACTCAAGTTTCTAAAGATGAAAAGAACTGTTAAGATTAGAAACAACCCAGTCAATCTGACAAGAGAGTCAGATTTGGGGTCTAATTCTAGAGGACAACATCCTTTAGCACACAGGCACGTTTTACACAGCCTTTGTAAATGGCTTTCACATTTATTTTGCCTCTCCATCATCGACAACACAATACAAAACTGCCCGAACTTAAAATATGCATTTCATTTCCACTACAATGGATTTATCTTTCCAGCAGATGTTGTGTGGAATATCCAGTGATTGCAAGATGTTTTGATCTAAAGTGATGACTAAAACGTGCACCCATAACCTCCTTTCTTCAAGGGGATTGGTTTTTTGTAAATCTTGTTCCTATAATTTGTGGGACAGCCTTAAAACTCCAGGCACCAAGATGAAGTGTCCACAGCACTATATTCTAAAGAAATACTGATTAAAGAATGTTTTTTCTGTTCTCTAGGCCAAGACTTCTCAGCAGATCAGGTTTCCTTATTTTGAGGAATGGTTTATTTGGAAATCTGGAGCAATATTCCTCCTGGAAAATAATGAAGGCAGTTGTTTGAAAAGCAGAAGCTGACCTGGATTATCAATGTCAGGGCAAGAACTTCAGCTGCTTGATGTAATTTTTAGTAAGCAGGCCAGAGAAAGTGCAGAGCATTTGTGACAATAATCACAGAAACACTCCTTTAAATTGTTGTCTCCTTGGCTTTGAAAACCTGTGCTGCAGAACTGGAATTTTTGGAAGTGTCATGGAGGTATTTGTGTAAGCAAAGCCCACAGTAATATGAACTCTCATTAATACAGTGCCTTACCTTCACCTTTCCAGGAGTTTTGGTCAATCCTATATCCAGGATTGTTATGTCACTCTCCATAATTTTTCTTCCAAACCCTCCAACCTATTTTCTTAACCAAGTGATGGTTATTTGACTTCTGTAACTCTCACTCTGGTCTCTACCACGACAGTGCCCAGAAAATGTGGTGTCTGTTCTTCACATATATATATCTATATATACACACACATATAAATTAAAAACAACTTAAAGCCTTGAGCAGTTTCCCTCTTCTTGCTAATTTTGAGATTTTCTGAGGGGTTTAATTGCTTTTGCTGGCAAATTTGGATTTGATGTTTCTGTGATAACTTTGTCCAGTATTTGTTTAACAAGCCTTCTTCAATAGACTGCACACGTCAAGAAATAAAATTTTTAAGAAATTGTGAAGCAAATCAAGAGTGTAATTTTTAAGTTCAAACCTACTTTAAAAAAATCAGACTGAAATCAGCCATAAGCATAGAGACCAGAATTAAATTAACTTCCATCAAAAATTTTACATCTGGATTTCAATTAAGCTCAGAGTTAATTGTTAACTGTCTTAACTCCTGACCCATCAAAGTGTTAAGAAAATAAAAAGGAAAAAAAAAAAGAAAGATCAGGCTTTGATGCCAGTCTGGAAGTTGCTGAGCTATTAATCAGTGGTTATCAGTTTGCCTTAGAAGACTAAAACTCATTAATATAAACGAGAAGCCTGAAAGGATCACATTAGTGTGTTATCAGTTTCATCATTTACAACCCTGGAACAGCTAAAAGAGTTAAGCTATCACACACTGCACTGAAGGATAATTTGGCATCATTAATTTTGTTCTGCCATTTGCCAAACCTAATTGGGAATGATAGGGGCTTGGAAATCTGAATTCATAGCTTTCACCTACATCCCTTTATTTTTTTCCCCAGAGTCCTGGCATTTAATGAATGAAAAAGCACCAAAACCATTCAAAGGTTTTAATAACTTTAATTTTGGTGAATAAATTTCACACTGCTTTTGATTTCAGAGATATATCCATCATAAAAGAACAGTGCTGTGGCAATTATTTCCGAATTTGTTCATTCTTAAAGGGGTTTTTACATTTTTGGCACACAAGGAATGTGATTAAAGTTTCTTCTTTGCTAGCTAAAAATCTAAAAAATAATTTTTGTGTGTATGGCAAATAGTGAGTAAAATGCCCTCTCAGCCTCATTCCCACTGCCTTTAAGTAAAAGCTTAGTATTTCAATAGTTTATGAATTAAATAATAAAAAGTAATGTATAAACACTAAATATGACTCATCAGATCCAACCTGCCTCTGATTTCAGACTTGCAAACATTTCGTTAGGTCAGGGAGAGCAATTCTGAAGCCAATTCATGTGTGGAAAATGCCTGTTCCTGGTCACTGTAATTCATCTGAAGGCATAAGGAAAGCTAAAAGAAGGAAGGTATTGCAATGGCAGAGGTGATAAATGTGCTGATCAGGATTATGATTATTTATTTACACTCCAGATCTGTGCTCAAGATAGGCTGAATCAGCTCCACTGTAGCTGCACCCCTTGGATCCAAGAGGCTCTGCTAATTTCAAGGAACCATTCCCAATGAGACAAGAACAAATCATACCTGTGCTTTCTAAAGACATGTCATTCACTGCACAGAAGGAAAGCATTCATCTTTCACATTTTGGCACTTCCCAGATAATCCCTTTAGCCCTTGGGTTGATGCACTTTATAGAAATTCAAAATAACCATCCACCAGACTTATTTCATAGTGCAGCCTTTTATGACGCTCTTCAAAGAGCATTCTTATTCCAAAGAGATAAGGGAGTTCTTTTGTCACATTGACAGAGAGACTTTATTATCCTTTAATGGAAACTTCATCATCTGTGGCAGTTTTGAACCTTAAGGAGGTTGTGCTATTAAGACACAACAGATGTGCTACTTTTAACCATTAAAAGTTATCATTCAAGAAAAGTGTTTTTCCACTTTTCTTGCTATATTGTGATGTTATACAACACATTTGATCTTTTTTTGCATCACAAGAACACCCGAATTACAATCCTCAAGCCGAAACTCCAGTTTGGTTTTCTTTCCTTTTTTTTTAAAGTAATTGTTTTTTGAAATTGAAAGCAATTTTTAAAGACAAAGGATAAACAAGGGCTTCTCACAATTCTAGGTCCTGAAATTCTGTACCCTTAGCTCACTTCACAAACTGAGAAATAACTTTCTGCAGGCCAATAAAGGATTAAGTCCATGAAAAGGTATTTCAGAATATCTAGACTAAACCTTTTTTGGTACAACTTGAGACTCCTTCCCCTTGTCCTGTTCCCTGGGAGCAGAGCCCAGCCTGGCTGCCTGTCCCCTCCTGCCGGGAGCTGTGCAGAGCCAGAAGGTCCCCCCGGAGTGCCCTTTTCTCCAGGCTGAGCCCCCCAGCCACTCCAGACCCTTTCCCAGCTCCATTCCCTTCTCTGGACTCACTCCAGCCCCTCCACGTCCTTCCTGAATGGAGGGGCCCAGAACTGAGCACAGTATGATTCCTTTTACGTGCACAGATTATTCCTCAGGTAAAGAAAGTTCCCATTTTCTCCACACTCAGCCCATTCACAGCTTACACAGAATGCAAGATGTTAAGGAGGAACAAATTCTTTCCCAGGAATTCTCCAACACTGAAGCTTTGTTAACCACAACTGCTCGGATTTACATAATCCCAGAGTTCGAAAAACGTGAAAGAGCATCCACTAGCAGGGTGGTTGTTTGTGAAAGCATCTCAGGGGAATAATTTTGCAACCTGCTGACACTGTGTAAACACATGAGTCTTGGGGGAACCTTTGCAAAAACTTGTGGTGCATTTTCACTCTGGCCAAGTAATGCAGCTCACACGAAACCACCCCAAGGAGGGTGAACAAACACCTCTTATTGTTCTGTTTGATATAAACCCCTGCTCGGTAAACAGCAGGTACAGGATGTTCCTTGGAGCACCAGGAGCTACATCAGCAGGAAAGAATAAAAGCAGTAACGCTCCCACGGTAGCAGTAAGTTCATTTTGCTTGTTTGTTTTAGGAGCAAGGACAAACTTAATGTAACAGATTCTGGAAGACTCACAAAACATTTTATTTTCATAAATAACTTGCTGAAGGGGAGTTGTTCCCAGACCTTCAGAGCACTTGCTGTTTGACAGTTCTGAAAGTTCAACTTCATCTCCCAATGAGTTCCTGGGATGCTTCTGCTCAAAACCTGCCTCCTTACATGCAGCAGATATAAGGGATGCCTTTCCAAGGATGGAAACAAACCTCACCAAACCTGCTTTGAACCCAGCCATGCCTTACAACCACATATGCACTTCAAACCACAGTGCAGCCACCAGGGGTTAATGAAGAGGCTGAGAGAGAAGTGCTAATTACTAGGGTCAGAATGGTATCCACACCCATTATTACTTTATACAGCATAGCAATTCCTTATTGCTATTATTTGCAAAACTGGACACTAACAAGTTTCTTCAAGAATGAAAAAAAATCTTGCACTAGACCAGCTTGATGTCCCTGCCCATGGCAGAGGGTTGGGAACAAGAGGGTCTTTAAGGCCCCTTCCAACCCAAACCATCATAAGAATCCATGATTTTTTTTTTTTTTAATCTTTTCCCCCCCTTCACTTGCACAGTAGATTTAACAGAATCCAGACTTCTTGGCCCATATTGCTACAACTCCCATTACTTCATAGGATCCAAGTCTTGCAGAAATGGAACAGGCAATACGAAATGTAGGACTAAAACCTGGCCATGCCATAGCAGCAAACAGGTTTTCATATACAGAGGGCAAGTAGGGAGCATGTAAGCAGAAAAATGAGTAAAATTTTAAAACTGCAAAGCAAGAGGTTCCAAGGGAAGCAGACTCTGTTTCCAACACAGCCAAGCAAGAGGAGTGGTTTGGTACAGGCAAAGCCACTTAGGTTTGGGCTAAAACTCAAATTCAGAGATTAGATTCAGAACCCAAATTTCACTACTGCATTCCTGAGGGGTGTCAGTGACTCCCACAGCTCCAGCAGCTCTGCCAAAAACATTAGCTCAGCATGGATTCAAGTCAAGAGATGGCATTTCAAAATTGCTCACATGATGTCTCCAATTCTACTCTGATACCATAAATATAAGTCTGTTTGGAGTATAAATCCATTCTGGAAATGTACCTGATGATAAAAGATGACAGCATCTATTTTAAATGCAATTATTATTTGAAAGGTGCTCGTTACTGCTAAATGATTCCTCTTTGATAGAGCTCAGTACCTGCAACACACACTGGTATTCCACTGGAATTCCAGGCTCCCAGGAGTGAGCAGTTCCCTAAACTGCTAATTAACGTGATAACACGAGGGCTCCACTCACATACACTGTAATTGAACCTAGGGTAGAGAAAGAATAAGCTCTGCCATCTGTATCCGTGCAGAGGGAAGTGCTTGATTTGGACAGGGATTTTTTTGGTGTCCCTTTAGCCAAAGGGGAACCCTCTCACAGAGGATTGCCTGCTGAGAACTTGAACTCAGTGTGTTCGTGCTGATGGTGTGTCAGCCCCTGGAGTGCTTCGTGGGAAGTCTGTTAAGCTTTGTTTGCAAATTTTCTACATCTTTTCAAAAAGCATTTGTGCCACTGTTCCCTCCCCCCCTCCAAGCACTTCTGAATAATTAAAGCGTTTTTACAAATTTTGTCATTAAAAGACCTCCTGGAGTTACTATAGTAACGGGGCCTTTAGAAATCAATTCAATAAAACAAAAAAATGGGGTTGATTGGTTGGCTTTGATCTTCTCTCTTTGTTCATTGGCATGAAGAATATTCTGAAAGATCATACTCTTTTTCCCCCTCAACTGCAGAGTTGTTATATTCCAGGATGTACAGTGTATAAGCTTCAGCATTCATTATCCAGCCATGGCATAAATGGGGACAACCTTCTGGGTGCTGTTCTCTTTCTGGGACCAACCCTGACAAATACAGAGCAACTCCATTTATTCAGTTTTAAGAAAGCCTTATCAAATGTTTACTGCTGCTTATTTTGCATTGAAATCAACACCTGGAAAAACTCTCAACCACGACATTCATTTTAGTGAATATTCCTCCAAAAATACAACCCAGTTCAAGTTACAGGAACAAAGCTCAGAGCTCATGAATTTCAAAGCAGGATCCAACTGGATGGTGCAGTTAACTTGCTTTAGTGCAAGTGTTCTGTTCACTTTTTTTCTGGTTTTACTTCCACCAGCACCTGACTCTTCAGGTTTCTGTTTCAGGAGTGTTTCCACTTGGAAAAATCACTTTGAAGCAATGATGAGCTCTTCTTTAACAGCTCTGCTCCTTCCCACACTAGGTACAGAGCCAGATCATTGTTCTTAGGGCACAGATCATGCCTTTTGCACTTTTCTGTTCTTTTACTTCAATTTCTAGGCAATGAAAAAAAATCACACCAGAAGTTTTCCCTAGGGAAATTATTAATCAGGGAGACACCAATTAAAAGAGCCCAACAGTCTGGATCTGGAGGCACCAGGAGGACGAGATCCTATTTACCAAGTCCTCTCCTGCTGCACCTAAACACAGGGGCTGCTTTCTCTGGGATCCCAACCCATCAACAGCACAAACACAGCTCGATGCAGCTGCCACCCATGCTGGAAGGGCAGGATTTGCACTCCAGAGCCTTCCCTGGGAAAGGACGAGCTCAGTTCTCAAAACCAAGCCTGGCCTCTGTTGCAAGCAGCCACCTCCAACACGGTTTCATTCTGCAGTGATGAAAATGAAACTTTTTCCCCATAAGGGACAATTAGCTTTCATTAAGATATTTATATTATTTACTGGGATCTGCTTGAAAAATACTTTCATGAACATCTCACTGCCTTGCAGAAGATGCAACTACAAATCTGAATATCAAAATCCTACCCAGGGATATGGAATGCAGTGCCTATCTCAGGTGCCACCCCCATCCTGGGATGCTGGCATGGCCCCACTTAGTCCTCACCCATCAAGCTCCAAACCAACACCATTCCAGGGACTCCCTGCACTCCCACTTTCCCAATTCTGTAACTCTACTGGAAACTCCCGTTTCCCTTGGAAGAACATCTGGGTGCCCAGGTAACCAGGCAGGCTGGGGAGGAGGTGGAGAGATCCACACTCAAGTCCTGTCCTGCCTTGTGGCAGGAACACCAGAAGGTGTTAGACCAGCTCTGCAAGGCACATCAGGATGAATCCAGCCCACAGCTTACACAGAACCAGCGAGACCAACTCCTGAAAATTATTTTTCTCCAGAGGAAGAGACATTTTAGAACAAATTTAGAAACCAGGAAATTCAGCCACTCATAAATCAGTAACATTTCCAGAGGTTTAACATGACTTATGTAAAAGCTGTTCTTTATGTCTAATTTAGGACTGTTGTTACAAGTTTACTCAGCCAGATAAATTTATGGTGACACACATTTATGGAACCAGCCTAAATTTCCATGCAGGACTTGATTTTACCTTAAATAACCAAGTTTACTGAGTAACTAATTTTTATTGGTCTGAAGGGCATTGTTTAAAACAGGTTTCTTTGTAGATAAGAGATAGGAGCCCCAGATGCTCATTTCAGATACACAACTGGAGCTCAGATGAACACCAGATCTATTTGGTAAAGTCAGAGCCTGATCTGAAAGCAATAAATCACAACTTTTTGTTTTATATTTAAGTTATGCTAGTGAACTTCCTCAGGCCTTTGGAATTTTCTATTTGTAATTAAAAAAAGAAATCATATTCTTAGCTGATTCATGACAGAAGCTGCTTTTATCTGTGCTAAACCAGTTCTTATTTAATGTAACGCTGAATTGAGCTACAGTTCTAAAAGGAGCCATAAAAACAATGAGGGTTTGATTATTTTTTGGTGAAGTTTTGCAAAACAGACAGTAATGAATTCTCTATACAGCTGCCATAAAGAAAAATGCAGCAGCAGATGGATCCCCCTTTCACCTTCAGCATCTACGAGAGGGCTGTAAAAGAAATAAAAACTCCTCCTGGGAAGGACCAAATGGAAACAGACTAAGATTTCACTTTCAGCATGGAAAGGCATTCTGTAATCAATCATGTGTGATGCACTGAGAGCTGGCTCAGTCCAAGAAGGGAGAAGGCAGCTCCCAGTCTCAACCTGCTGCAGGAGCATCTCTCTCCAGCACAATTCCCTGCAACACTTCTAACCAGAATTATTCCTTAAAATGAACAGGCAACACTCCATGGCCTAAGCATGGCACAACCTTTTGTTCCCTAATTCTCAAGCAGACCACCCTCTGATAACTTCTCAATATCCAAAGGAATTCCAGGAAGACAGCATCCCATTTCTTGTCTGGGGATGGAATAGGATGCTGCAGATGCTTGGCTGTGTTGTGTCCCCCCTCCACTGTTTGTGGGCTCCAAATTCATGCAGTCCTGGGGTTGCTCTGAAAACTCCTGAATTCAGCTGCAGCCTCACAGCACATTCAGGACACCTCTGCTTCAATTCCTGAAGAACTGGCAAAAGTTCTGAACTAACAGCACTTCTGGCCATTACGCAGCACCAAAATATCAACTCAGATTCAAGGATTCTTTCCAGTTTTGCCACTTTTTGGTGTCATTTTAAACCAACCACTTCTGCATACGTTTCTTATTTTCCTTTTTGTCTTAAACTTGCAATACCTTCTGCCTTAATAAGTGCTACAAAGCTTATTTAGTACTAAATAAAAATTCCAAGTTATTTATTATAATAGTAAGTTTTATAGGCTTTTTATATAAGGCTTGAGCCTTTGCAGTGTTTTGTAAGCAGGGTGTGAGGCAGAAGTTGCACAGAAATTCTTGTGTGTCATCTTCTCCACCTCTACACTTGGGGATCTGCACAAACACCCAGAGAACCCACACAGCTTTTCCATACAGCTGAAAGGGGAAAAGAGGCTTTTCTCATGTGCCTGGTATGCCCTAAGTCTGCTCAGCTGCGGAATATTTTAAAAAAGAACGATGACAGCCTCTGACGTACCCAGCAGAGTCATCACCAACGCCATGCAAACTGAATCCAAAAATAGATTGGCTGACCTTCAGAGAGAGAAAGAGAAAGAGACAGAGACAGAGACCTTCCCATCATTTGCAAGAAGGAAACCACCTTGGTTTATCAGAAAGCAGAAGTTGCAGGGCTGAACCAGTGTTTGTCACCAGGCACATACGTGGAAGTTGCTGCTGGGAGCTGCACCAACATGTTCTGTAACGAGGTTTCACAGGGCTCTGCTCCTCTAGAACATGGAAATGTTCCCCAAAGGTGGCTGAGTGTACACAGGGTATTCTTTAGAATATTCCATCATGATACACCGACTTTCAGTCTGACAGAGTGCCACAGCTGAGCTGAATGGAAATCCCCAGAGTTATCTGGCTACTTCGATTTTCACTGATCTTCTTCATGACTGTCCCAGCCTGCCAAGCTGGAGATAAAACATCAGATGAGCAAACAGTTCAAAGCAGTTGTGGAATTTATTGCAAACATCAGTGATTTTTGCTGCAGTAAGGTCTTGCAGTTATCTCCACCGAAGGCTTGATGCTCACAGTATAAAACCACTGCTAATAATTCCCATCATCAACTGGAGCTGTGCCAAGTGCAACTTGTCCTCTGGAATCTTAAGCTCTAGACTTTCACACAGGGAGAGCACAAAAACTTAAAACTTAAACCAGCCAGGATATACAGAATTCAATCCCAACTTTAATACTGACTTGAAAGGTGGTCTTGGACAGTTAATTGAGTTTTCAGTGCTGCACCAATATAATGGGTATGGTGCCATACTAATTAGCGTCAATATTCAACTTAAATAAAGTCAGGCCTTGCTGAAAAAATAAAAAGGTACTCAAAATACAAGAAAAATCTATCCCATACATGTCTTTATTTTCATAAAGGGATCTGCTTTCCTTTTCCTTTTTCCCCCAAAGGGATTGGTTTTCCTTTTCCCACACAACAACCTCACCAGTGAACGCAGATCCCATTTTTCAAACCTTGTCACGTTTATTCACTCACAACCTTCTATCCAAAGAAATAACGTGGACAAACCTGGAGAGGTTTGCAAATGTTCTGACTGCATCCAGGCCAATCAGACAACATAAAAGCAGGAATAATATTTGATCCCTCAGGAAAGCACAGGATACCTCTAGTCCTCCACTCTCCTACATCTCTTCACAGGATGCTACTACAGAACTAACTACAGTGCCTTGCTATTACAGTAAATCCATTCAGTGCTGGGTTCCCTGCTGTTTGCTGATAATAATTCTCGTTCTTGGTCATCCTTCCCTTTTTGTTTTGTTTTTTTTTTTGTTTGTTTTGTTTTGGTTTTGTTTTTTGTGGGGGTTTTTTTGCTGTTTTTTTTTTTTGGGGGGGGTGGTGAAGAGAATGAAGGAAGAATTCTGAGCAGTTTGTTTTGCAGTCTCCATCTCCTGTTTGGTTTCCAAACCACAGCATTCACTCACAGCTCTTCCACAACTGCATTTTTAAAAGAACTTATGTATCCATGTCTTCTTCACAACAGAAAATTATCTTTGCTTTAAGTGTATGAGGTTTTTTTGTGGGCAGTAAGTGTAAGTTTAAAGTTAAGCTGCAGTTAATAGACTGTTACTGGTACCAGTGGAACAGTTTTCTCAGAATGCATCACAACAAGCTTTCCCATTGAAACTGTTTAAAGCACATTGCCAGTCTCTTGGGTTTATTATTTATGATAAAAACGTAAAGATGAACCCCCTCAAAGTCAGAGCTAAGCCATGTACCCAAATTCATGAGCTGCTGTGATTAAGAGCAGCTGAGCTGCAAAGAAAAAAAAATTACAACAGAATGAAAGAGAAAAGTGCCAAACCAGATCAAAGAAGTGAGTGAAGAAGCCTGGAAAGATCTATTTAGTTCAGAGTCTGAACAGCTTTTTAGACAAATAACAAGAGATCCCACTGCTTTCAGAACACAAGAGACCTTCATCCTAACACTGCATTTCTGCTTTGAGGGCATTTCACAATTCTCAGTATTCCCAAGCATGGGAGCAGGGGGGATTTGTAACACAGGACCTCTGAAACCAGTTGGGTGTATATCCACATCTGGGGAGCAATGCTCCTGTACCATTTGTCCCAGCTCTGACCCCAAATCTCCCCAGCTATTGACTTGTATTTGCAACTCAAATGCTTTAATCTCCTATTAATCTATTCTCAGATGAATTTATTCTGAGATAAAAGCTATAAAAGAGAAATTTCCTTCCCCTTCTGCAATCCCAAACTCCAGTTCCACTGTCTCAGTGTCATCCCTTCAATGGTCACATTTTTGGGAAGGCTTTTGGATATTTGCCCTTGTAGAGAAGACACCAGATAAAACTACAGTAGGATCAGAAATATGTAAGTGCACGGTGTGCTGGATAAAACTTTACAAATTCCCTCCTAGTACTTGGGGAGGGAAATGAACCAGCAGCAGGGTTCTGCCATGAGAAAAGTTTAATTACTAGCTTTCAGCACAATGCAGAGGTGGTTTCTCCAGAATCCTGGGGCTGGGAGAAGCTCACTCCTGTCTGGATTTACAAGCAGAGTACCTGCACAAACCAGCAGCACAAACATCCCACCAGCTAAATCCCAGGACACAGATGACAAGTTACACGGGGAGCCTGCATGGGGTTGTATTGCTTTATAAAAAGGGTTTTACTAGCACACGTTTCAGATGACTTGAGAGCTCAGTAGTGGCTTCCTGAATAATGTGGCTGGCTCAAACTCACACCAATAAAACTTTTACACCGGACCAAACTGCCACCTAGTATTTTAACATCACACATTATGCAGGGAAGCTGTTTTAGAGAGCTTTAAATGCTCTCTATTTGCTCTACTTCCTCACGTCTCCAGTGATTCCGTAGCTGCCAGGAGCAAATGGCACCCAGCTGCACAGTTAGAGGCACAAATACAACATTTCTCAGGTTCCTTGAGGGGAGCTGGTTATTAAACAAAGATGAGAAGCATTGTCAGGCTCTGTCTGGCCAGAAAAAGCCCATTTCTGGCCCTGTGTTTAATACAGGGCTCGCCTGTGACAGATGCACAGCCTGAACCTGATTTCAGGGATGCTCTCCTGAATTAGCAGAGCTGCATCCATCGGGACACAGGCAAACCTGGCTCTGAGCCACCTCCAGCTTCTGAATCCTGGTGTGTGCTAGGAATCAAAGGGCTGGTCACATCCCCCGAGTGGAATGAATTAGTTCCTGACAAAAGATAACATTTTCCTGGAGAACGCTGCTCCCTGAATAGGAAAGTGCTGAAAGGGGCTGCATTTCTGTAACGTGAGCGCGTGTTTAAGGGTCCCCTCTGGATAATCTACATGTAAATGAGGCAACATTTACTTGCAAGTATCTCTCGAAACTTAAACTGGCTGCACATTCTGAAAGTTAAGTAAAAACAGAACCAAGGGAGAGAACCCCTAATTACCGCATAGCGAGGGGACTGATTAAAACCATCAGGGCAGGGATCCTGTGTTTCATTAAATAAATATACCAAGTTGAGCTTTATTGTTATTTTAGCTGATGAAGGAAAAATAAAGTCTACCTCTGCATGCATGAAATTACCCAAATTCAAAGTCTCACTGGCAACAAGAGCAGTGCAGGATTTCCCCCCCCTCCAATGTTTGTATTTAAGTAGTCCACTACAGCTACTCAGATTAATATGAAATATTGAAGCACAGTTAACTTCTGGCATTTTTAGCATCTACACAGAGCCATTTCTTTGGATTTCACATGGCAGGGTGTAACTAATAAATGCAACATTAAAATATCATTTCAGTTATTTTTTTTTCAACTAAAAGCAGAGAGGAATTACAGAGCATTCTGGTGTAATGGACAACACCACCACCTCACCGATTCTCTAGCACATTGGGGGGTTTTTTGCTGCTTTCTGGCTACTGCATTAAGTATTCAAAACTGATTGCCAAGAGCTTGAGCAAACAGCCTTGGTGAGGTCATTTCTGGGTAGCAATTTCACAGGGGGTTTGCTTCAATTAGAGCAAGACAGACATGAATCTGTGTGTAGGGAGCAAGTTCCCTCCTGCTACTACCAAACCCCATTTAGTTCCACTGCTCCAGACAGGAGGACACCTTTTTCTGGGATATACCAATATTTACAGTCTATACCTCATTAGTCAGCATTATCTCTGCTGACATTTTCCAGAGTTTTTAATCATGGCAAAAAGAAATCTCTATTCTTTTTCCATCTTTTTCCACTCCTCTGAGGGAACCCTGCATCCAGGAATGGCACAGCTGGCTAATGGGATCCAGCCTGTTCAAGGAAGGGTTCAGCACAAGCTTTGCATTTCCACAGGAGAGAAAGTTACAACTCTTATCCGTTATTTTTACTAATTACTTCAAAAGCTCAAGATTTAGGAGCTTTGTTCAAGAGCTGAACAAGTTAAGACAGAATAACTTTCAGTACCACGGTCTCCATCCCCCTCTCTCTCCCAAAGTTTATAACCCTAGAAGCAAAATAAATGAAAGTTGGAAGAAAAGCAGTGTGGCTACACTGAAACTTGCACCATCACCAGCACTGCTATTTTAATTGGTATAAAGTCCTCTTTTGCTGCTTGCTTTTATATTATTGGTCAGTAATTTTTGGTGGTGACATTATGTTTTTAAGGGTTATGTAAGACTAAAACATAATCCCATACCTGTTTTCCTGGGCAAGCACTGTTTGGAGCTACATTTTTTCAAAGAAATGCTGAATGAGTTTTTGGTTTTTGTGAAAGCTCCACAATGCAGTAGATAGAGAAACCAAAATATTTACTTCTCACATCTCCAGTTGCACAGAGTGCCTCAATTCTCCAAGTATATGGAGGCAGCATTCATGTTAATTTAGAAAGGGTGATGAAGAATTACAAAATAGAGTCTGCTATAACCTTCTTTCCCATCTTCTAAGCTTAAAATCATCAGGCAGGTTGTGCCTTCAACTCTGGCTGGGGGGACAGGAAAGGAAAGAAGAAAGAAAACAAGCACTGAAACCTGAGACCAGATCTCAGGCAGAAGCAGACTCACAGCCAGACTTTAAACGTCTGGACAGTGAAAACACTGAGATATATATATATATAATACATATAAAACACTGCAATAGCTGTAACTCAGGTGAGTTTGCAAAAAAAAAAAAAAAGTAATATACAATTGCCACACAGAAGACTTCAAGGATTTTTGTTGGTTGGATTTTGCTGGGGTTTTCAGGGAGTTTTTGATGGTTTGGAAATGCAGTGGCTTTTTCATTTTTGTTTCATTTTGGTTATTCTAAACATCAGAAATAGTTTTGACTGTACCAATGGGTACAAAGGAACTCGAGAACCCCTGCTTGTGGCAGCAAGCATCCCAGTCATGAAATGAAGTCATTACCCTATGGAATCTCCAAAGGGCTCTCTGAGTTTTGTGCTCTGAAAGAATGAAAATTCTACATTTGAAACGTCTCTTTTTCCACCTCACAAAGTCCCAGCCTCAACCACATAACTCAGCAGCACTTTCCAACCTGCAAGGTCTCCTGCACTCAAGGTGAGGCAGAGATGAGAGCAAACCACAGAACATGATGTAATAATAATAATAATGATCAGAGAAGAGCAGCTGATCCCGAGGTCCAGCTTGCTCAATCCCTTCATGAGCAGCCCCAGCAGGTTTGTGGGGAGAACAATTTTACACTCCCCACTTCAATGGGACGTGGAGAAACTGCAGAGAGACCAGATGGTCTCTGCCTGGAAATGGTGAGGAGCTGGGCTTGTGGAGTCTGGCTTAGAGGACGCTTAATGCCAATGTAAAAAGCACCTACAACTGTCTGAAGGGTGGCTACAAAATTTATGGAGTCAAATTCTTCTCAGAAGCAGCACATGATGGGCACTGGCACAGTGACTTAAGAGCCTCATGCTGGGAATCAGGAGAAACTTCTTCACTAAAAAAGGGAGCAGGCTGCTCAATGAGGCTGTGGGATCTACCACAGGGGTGTTTCCCAGATTTAGAGATGCAAAGAAATCACTCAGCTGATCTAGTTCTGGCAGGAGTTCAACCAGAAGTGGAAATGAACTAAAAAACCTCCAGGAGCAAAACTTAACCAGCATTTCAGTGATCCTAAGGTGCACTGCAGTTGAAATTTCCAGCTTGCAAAGTATTAATTTCTATTCCTCCTCCCGTCCCTTCTTGGATTTAATTCATCAGCTCATTATACTTTCACAATGAGTCAATCTAAAATACTTGAAAAAGCCCCCAAAAAACACAAAGCCTAAAACACATTGAACTGCAACTTCCCTGATGCTGAATGTAACACAGCACGTATCCATGACATTTCTGGGAAAAAAGCCTATAAGGTATTTCTATTTGAAACATCTCACTCCTTTATTAAATGCTGCTTTTGTCTTAGCTTGTCATAAACTGAGCAAAAGAGAGGGGCAAAGGAAGCACATAATTCCCCACCAATAAAAATAAACTTAATATTCATTCAACATTTTGAGCAGACCCAAAGACCTCAGCAATACTTAAAGCACTCAACACCACTGCCTGCACGCTGTTACCAAAGAGTGGCTGATGACTTACATTAGGAAGTTGAGGCCAAAGAAGCCAATTGGAAAAAAAAAAATAATTATCAGTGAACAGCTGTGTGATTGCTGCACAACAGTTGTGGGAAAAGCAGTGCAGCAAGGTCAGGTTCTGATCCATTACATCACCAGGAATCAAGACAGGCTCTGTTGCAGAAGGAAGCCATTAAGGAGTGAAATAAGCACAAGAGATGAGAAATAAACTCAGAGTCCAGTCCACAATCTGCAGGACGGGCAGCAGAACACACTCATTAGCATAGGCACATGAATGCCATTATTCAAACAAAATTAATACTACGCTGCTCTCAGCCCCAGCTACTCACTGTGCCAAGCCAGGCGTATTTTAAGAGGAGGCACAACTCAGACCCCAAGAGATCTCATTCTGCTTCACCTCATGCTTTACTAACCCTTATATCCAATTAAGGCTGCCAGTTTTATGAACTCCTATATATTAACGACCACACAAACCTGACTGTACCCTCCCAATAAAATGAAAATACTGCTGGAGTACCCTCCTTAAAAGCTGAATAGAAGCTTGATCCCGTGGTTATGATCCCATTTTGGCTTGCAGGAATAGACAATTGTATTATTAGACAATTACAGAGCAGGTTTCTGACCAAATCTACTGATCCTTTCCTCTGTCTCAAAACTAATCTAGGTTTTATGGTTGATCCATTTACTTCCACTTCTCAAAAAAACCCAACTCTGTAACAAGTTAACATGATTATTATGTAGTAAGCTCTTCTCATACCATTAGGACTACACAGGGGACACATAAGAAGGACATCCTCAAGGAACTAGGGGCTTAACTACAGAAAAAGTCCTGCTGTAAAATAAGCACTGGGTTTTTCGAGGGGAGAGGAGATGCAGAAGTTGGTTAATATACTGGAAGACTTTTAAGAAAGTGAAGGCTTTTGTCCTGGCAAAACTGAACAAAGGGAAGAAGCCACTATCCCAGGACAAAAATTTACACAAGAGCAGAGTGCAGAGCAGTTCTTTGTGCAGGTATTTTTACAGCTACCTCCCACTCTTAAAAAGGAGGAAAAGGAGAGCCAGTACTTCATCAGGAACCTCTTTTGGTTTTACTCCCTGTTATATCTCTATTTGATGCTCTTAACCTGTAGATCTGAATATACAACATATGTCTTAGGATCCCCTGGCATTTCAGAATGTACAAGAGATGCAATAAGTTTTTTTAATAATAAATGAAGGTCGAGCTAAGTGATTAATGAGTTCTTTAATGTGTTATGCTGATTTTGTTCCAAAATAAGCAGCTGCTTTATATGACCTGCCTCATTTCAACAGCAAATCACAAAAAAAAAGTAGAAATCACTCCCACACGAGTCTCCTAAAGCTCGTGCTGTTCATCACAGAACAAGCCCAGAAAATAACCTGCTGTCCCTGAACAACAGAAAAGTGTCCTCAGATGAACCAGTCCTGCACAAGAAATACTACACATTTTTCCAGCTATTCCCTGAGCAAATTCCTCAGTAACAGCTGAGAACAAAAAGCAAGGTTAGGAGAGCAGTTGATTATCAATGCAGATCCATATTCAGACGCAGAAGTCAAATTAGAATGTGTCTATCAAGCCCTAATTAAGACGAATCTAATACAACTTCTCTGTCGTCTTCTAGAAATCACTCTGGGTGACAAAGTCAGCTGAAGCCAGCCCATGCAAGCTCCATGAATATTTTAAAGCAAGAAATATTGTCTCTCCCCGCCACAGCTGGCTCAAGGGACTTGACAACAAAAGATCTCGTACCTCTAAGCAAAATACAGATTGAAAATACAAGTGACAGTAGCTTCTCACCATTGTGGAGTACCAGAAAGAGCTGTAGCCCACAACAGATTGTTCCAATCAGCCTTACTCAACCACTCGAGCACTCCTTTGTTATGCACTCTCATCAGAGAAATACTTGGCAGTGTTCACATGTAAATCACCAGCAGCTTTTTGGATCACTTCTTTTAATGTAGAATCAGCTCAAACTTTTCAGAATTGGGATGTTTCACTAGAATGCTTCTTTCAGGAACACAATGCGCTGCTGAGGGCTCAGGCAGATGGCTTGGCTGAGACAGCCTGCCATGTGAACGCTATCTCCCGTCAGATTTAAATAAAATCAAAAAGGAAAAGCAGCAAATCTTTCTGACAATATATTGCACATAAAAAGGCAGCAGTTACTGGAAGATACAAGGTCATGAAATAAACTGCCTCAGTCACTGATCCCAGGCCCAGGGTTAAACCCTACTGAAGTTTTTAATTTCTAATGAGATTAATTGGTAGCTCCAGTCTCATTCTTGACAGATACATCACCAGTGCATCCAGCAATTTTGGCAATGTAACACATGGACCTCACCTTACTCCTGTTCACAGTTCCATTCTCCCAAGCAGCTGGACAGGCACTACATACACAAGCCAAACTGGAAAACGCCTGGAGAACAAGCCACCTTCTTATACAGCTCCCTTCAATCAGAATTAAAAACCACAGATGGGCCTGGGAGAGAAAGTTTTAAAGCACGTTTTCACCACAAGAAATTTGCTGAGCTCCTGTTCTGTCCAGAATGCCTCCCAAGCACGACACTCAGCGTGGATTTGCTGTAAATTTTAGTTAAGGATCACCTCTTTTACTAAAATTAAATTAGGAACTGCTGGAGAAATTATCCTCTCTCCCCATCTGTCAAGGCAGCATAAGCTGACCAGTCCTACACTGTTCTTCAGACACACTGGAAGCTCTGCAGACTGTGCAGTTCATTACACACAGATTACTGTGCTTATCTCTCATAGGCAGATAAGAAAACTGTTTGCTCTCCAAAGCAAGTCACTCCAGTATTCCTTATTTTAACCCAGAGCTCAAGGAAAATGCATTAATAACTCTGACCCCGTGATCTATCCAGGGCTAGAAAGCAGCCCAGCTCCACTAACCAAACACCTTCTGCATCCCTGTCACTTCATGGGCCATAGCCACACCCTGCAGTGCACAGAACCCAGGCCCTGATCCCTGAAAAGAGAAATAAACCCCCAAAATGAGCCGGTGGGAAGGGAAGGGAGGGGAGGGGCTGCTCCTCTGCCTGATGTGCCCCAAGCTCCATGTGGTTACTCCTTCCTCCTCTGCTTTCAGCCCAGCACGACCAATTAAGCCAGGGCTGAATCAGGCCCCTCGTATATAAATGGATCATTTGAAGTTATGCAGGTTACTTTAGGTGGAAAAAATTCAAGCTTTTTAAAAAAACGAGCGTATAAAATATAAAAAGGCATTTTAAAGCGCGCGGGCGCGCGCACACAAGGCGGCTTTACTGTGCCCTGCCTGCGAGCAGAACAGATAGGCTGTTCTCTCAAACTCCTTCAACTGCAAACCTTATACCGGCTGTGTGTGTTTTGGACCCCTTCCCATCCTACCATGATTTCCTGTCTGAGTCTGCAGCCCATGGCAACAGCAGAAAATTGGAGTGTGGGCTTTGCAGATGGTGCAAGGCCAAATGCCCCGTGCCAGCTCGGTATCTTCTGTCATAACTTCACAATTATCTAAGTCTTGGCTGTGTGGCAAGGGTTACCTGCATGCTAATGAATTGTATTCGTTTTCATTTATAAGTTGTGCTTGCCTTAGGGGAGCTCCGTGGGTTTTCACGTTCACTGCAAAAGGCCAATCACACAGCCTTGCATATACATCATCACACTGTAACAGGAGAATTCTGAATATTCCAAACTGCTGTGGAGGTACAAGAAAATGCACAGAGTTTTATCCCTCAGTTCCAGCAGGTCACAGGTCACCTCAACTGTTTGAAAACAAAGCAAGACAGTCCTCTCCCCAAATTTATCGATGTGCAGCACATACATCATCCCACAAAATAACTTATGGTGAAAGCTGCATTTCCACATGTCTGCTACAAAAACATGAGCCATAGAATTACACACACAGGGAAAAAGTGCCAGAAACAATTCCAAGGTTGCTTTCCATGGAGAAATGTTGAGCATGAGTCTTCCTTGAGTGGCTTTAATAAGAGACTACATCTGGCACTAACCTTAGAGAACAGAGCTGGAGGATGGACACACTTTTCCAAAGGAATAGTAATAACAAAAACACACCAGTCACCCACATTGCACTCACTAGAACAGCTACAAAACTACCTCAGGGCACAGATGCTTTAAATCCCCCCATCCAGGTTTTCCAAAGAAGCAACGTCACCAAAGCTTCTCCCACCTCAAGGTGTAAATCCCTTAAGTTTATTACAAAGTACTAAAACAAAACCACCTCAGACACACATGTGGCCTCAATCCAAGCCATTCTGAACCTAGGCAACTGCTTCAAAAAAGAATCCAGTCTTTTCTGATAAGCAAAAATTGATCAAGTATCTATTATTAAATCAAGTGGAAATTATTCCTTTGGGTGTAGGAGGGTTAAACTTCGAGGTAAGCAGCACTTCCCACATGTACTCTGAACTTCTTTCAGCAGCAAGTCATTGACAACAGCTCTGACTCATCTCCTGATCTTCATTCAGGTCTGACCAAAAATGATAGTCATTCAAGCCAAAGTTTCAACATATGCTGACAAAGCATAACAGGAATTGTCATAATACTTCCTGTGGGGAAAAAAAGCTTTCAAAGTCCTTATACATTGACAATAGAACGAGATAGCTTATTAAAAACAACAGTAAAAATTATGAATTGGTTACTACCACTGTAGTTTTTCAGTTTCTTCCCTCCCCTCTGTCCAAATGTCCCTACAGTGCAAATATCCACCGACACATTATAAAATTGATATAACAGCTTAGAAGCACCAGAAACCACACTAAGATCGTAATAAAACTGCATCAATGCATCTTGTGAGAAATTTTTATGATCTCTAGACTAAACAAAGTCACCAGTGCAAGCTGAGCACAAAAGCGGGTGGGGGGCTGGAATGAAGATAAGATTCAAGCAAAGAGCAGAAATTCAATGTGCAATTAAAGAGAACTTACATCCACCCCCACAGAGGAAATACATTTCATTATATGTTATCTCGTATTATTACAACGAACACCCATCCCCATAGGTTTTGGTTAGGCTTGTGGTGTTATCTCAGGAAATTGCACAAAAACTGGGAAAAGAAATAAAAAGGAACCTCACAACTATTTGTAAGAGGAATCAAAGATAAAGATGAGTGAACTGGCTAAAAGCAGCTCGAAACCCTGCTCTTTGCTTTCACCTGACACGAGTCAGTGGTGCCTGGAATACTGAGTAGTCATTTAAACAAAACTAACAAGAAACTGACTTCTACTAAAATCTAGTAAAACCCAAACAGTTTGAAGAATGAATTTGAGGCAAAACTGACCTAATTCCCTACTTTAAGTGTCTGCCAATATTCAACTCTTATCCTTCAGCTCCAATAGTAGCATGCTTTATTCACAAACAATAAAATGTAAATATTAGAAGAAAATGTATTCACTGTCATCTTGGAATTAATCAGGAAAAAATCCAGAGCTATATAGGATTAAAAAAAATAATAGATAATTACGCTTCTGCATGCTTATCTTTTTAATGTATAAGGCCCAGCATAAACAGTTATATTTTCTTCTTTATTCTCCAGGTCCCAAGCAACAGACTCCAGATTGGGATAGAAATTCAAGCGACAGAAGTATCCAGCATGGACTGTGATGTTATAAACATTGAAGAAAGGGACAAGCAGATTATGTCCTCTGTAGTGTTCCTTTCCTCTCATCCCCAAAATACCATAAACAACTTTGATCTTGCACAGCCCCACAGCAAATTTATCAGTTGTTATAAATCTACATCTACAAACTGAAAAGCTGCTCTGAAATGTTTATTTGGCTCCAGCTCTTTGTCTCTATCCCAGGATTCTGCCACAAACACTCTTCATCATCTCAAGCATTTTAGTGCCACTACAAAAAAACTACAGGAGCACTTTGCCTCTTTTCTTTGCTTATGTCAAGGCTTTTTAATTTTTGGGCAAGGAGAGCCAAGTGCAGCCTCATGACAGGCTGCTCTGGCATTTTGCTCAGTTCAGGCCTGAAGCAGGTCAAGTACAACATGACGTGAACATCAAGCAGGTTTTAAGACCGAGATGGTCCAAGTACAATAATTAAACAACCAGAACAAGACTGACAGGAGTGAGGTGTACAGCTGACCTCGCAGTGTCTGGGTCAGAGCCACAGCAAGAGCACCAAACAATCCCTGAGACTCAGTGTAATGATGCTCCCAGCACCCCGGCTCTGCTGAGGGGCAATTCCAGAGAAATTCTTCCCGTGAAATCACAGCAAAGACCAATCCAAACCACTGCCCCACAGAGCTCCTCACACAGCAGCATCTGGACTAGGAATCACATCTTTAAGGAACAGCTTTTGAGCAGATGAGGAGGAGGAAGTTTACAATTCCAAGGGGCTTTCACCTGCAAGCACCATGTAACAAGTAGGTTTTAACAGACAAGGATTTTACAGCTCAGAATTCCATTTAACTCTAATCCTCAGTGTCCCCTCCTGAAGAGCACAGCAGTCACATTTCCTCAGAAATTTCCACACTATTAATTCTATCCCACACGTCCCAAGCTGACAGAAGTGCAGGCACCACCCTGGCAGGCTGCAGGCACGCACTGGAATTAGAGGCTGACAAAACCTGAGCCGTGCCCTGCCCAGCTCACCTGCTGCATCCAAACCCTTCCCAAGGACCAGGCTGAGCTCCCAGACCCTGCCTGGCTTGGGACCCAAGGCCAAAGGCAAGTCTGGATGTGTTGGGGGTGAAAGGAACAAACCTTTCCTCTTCCTGTTGCTGCTTTCTTGGGACAAGACCTGTGATGCAAACAAGGTAAGTTCACTTCAAAGTGAAGTTCTCCTCACTCACGTGGTTGCAAAGTGATCCTTCAGGTCCCTTCTAACCTGGTATTCCATTAAAAAATCCACAACTTGGAACCCTTAAATTGACTATGCTCTCTACAAGGTCCACCAGTGTTATATGTATACACACACACATATTTGTTTGGCTTTTTTTGTTAGGTTTTTTTTTTTCAATGTAACTGCTCTTCTGTACAGAAAAGAACCAAGAGTTCTAGTGAAGTACTTTGGTCCCAATTTGTAAATGAAGAAAGCACAAAGCCACCACTGTCCTGGATTTACTGCTGCCTCAGGCTTATTTGGATTTAATCAAATGTCATGTTAGGCACTTATGTTCAAAATACCATGTAAATCAATCCCATTAAAACAAGAGGAGCACCAGAAATTATTGGTTTTATCCTTTTGATCATCAGCCTGAATTCTCATAGTTCAACATGTGTAAATGGACATTTCCTCCTGCTGTCTACTGGTGGGGCATAACTTCATCAGGGAGGGAGGTTTTCCTTAATGTCAAGTTTGCAAAATCCTGAGCCTCCAACACTAGGAAATGTTTATAAATAAGGACCACATACATTGACTTGAAAAGCTCAGCACAGACAGAATGCAAAGTGAGAGCTCAACTGTAAATGGAGAATTATTTTCATCTTGTTTCCAAACATTCAGGAGAATTAAGACAGCTGAAAGATTAACTGGGCACTGCAGAGTATCCAGTGGGTTTATTGTGTTTACAAGCCTCTGTTTCTCTTCTATTGAATTCTGCTGGCACGACTGACAAATTGCTCAAGAAGAAGTAAAACGTAAAATGTAAAATGCATTAGCCTTTAAAAAAGGACAACAAGCGAATTTAAGTGAAGATCACATTAATATCACTTCTGGCCTTACTCAATTTTCTTGCATTGCTGTAAAATGAGTTTTTTAACAACTTAATTCTACTTCAGCACCAAGATTTTGGGTTTAAGTTCCCAAGTGCAAGTGGGCACTTCGGAGCTTTGGCTTTCTCTGAACTTAAGTGTTTGAGTCCTCACCCATCCTCCTCTGCACCTTGGAATTGCTGATTGTAAATAAGTGTTTCCAGCACTTTACTTATGTTTCCTGCAACAGAGGACTTCATAAACTGAAACATTTCCTTTGAGTTGTTGCAGACCCGTCCATTACAAAACCAAGCTGGGGAAAGGGACAGAAAAATCAAACAGATGAAGAAATGCTCTAAATGGACTATTAACTGGAGTAATTGAATCACATGATGTATATCAGCAGAAACAAATTTTTACAGCATGAAAACATTGCAATAACATGACTACCCAAACAAAATTTTTCAATGTAAAAAGATGTTTCATCTCAACCCCATTATCAAAACAAAATTTATTCAAAATTCACCACTACCCTTTGTTACTACTGCAGTTAGTTTTGGAATAACCCCAAAATAGGGAGAATTAAGATGTCAAAACAGCCAGAATATATATATATATATATATATATATATGACATCCATGCTCTGGAGGAGTGCTGATCTCAAGGAAGAGGAGGATATCCATAATCCTACAGATCAGTTATGGAAGTTGATTGACAACCAGCAACTCTCCCTTGACCAGGTGAGTTTTGGTTTCAAATCACATAAGAAATTAGATGGGGTACCTAAGAAAAAAACCTCACTCTTGTGGCTCAGTTCAGCAAAATCAGCTGCAACATCTCCAACTGAAATGCAGGTATTCCAGTGTCAGAAGATATGTGCATCAAACACATTCATTTCGTTACTAATAATATGAACATTCAGAGCTCAATCCTCACTTTCTGCTGACATACACACACAAAATAACATGGAACAGCACCCCAGATATTGCACAGGTGTTCACTGCTAATCTTTGAGTTAAACCAGCTTTATTTTTCACCTGGAAAATCAATTAGTCAGTGAACCAAACACCAGAACTCTGTTGTCACTTTGGGATAAAATTCTGTCCTGACCCCAACAACATTTGCCCAGTTCAACTCAGCCTTGACAAAAGAGGTCACAGAGTTTTCTCCCCAAGAGAAACAGCTCCTCTGTTTCACAGGGTTAAGTTGCCACCAACACTGATTCCACTAAAAATCTAAACATCAGCTGCTGGTACTTAGAGAGATTTCAGCACTTGCCCTTTAACCAATTTTACTGAAAGGACACAAATGTTATTACCATGGGGCAATATCAGCAGTGTGAAGGATTAATATAAGACAACATCATCACATCACTAATTTTCCTTTACTATAATATATACATATATAGACACACAGTAAAGTGGAAGAAAAATAGGCAGCTTAGCCTTACTAGTTCTGTACTTTAACATAAGATGCACAATTAAAAACACAAATATCTGCAGATATGCACCTCTTGGTTTGTTTTTTGTAGGAGAGGTGAGCATGTGTGTACAAGCATTAATATTTAAGCTTAAGGAATTTGTCCCTGTGGGTTTGTGGATGGAAATCCAAGCTCTTGGCTGTGTAGGAGTAGAAGCACACAAGGTGGGCTGGGAGTCCAGAGGTGAATGAAGCCAAAGCTGGAATAGGATCACAGCTACAACCAGCTCACCCAGCATGGAAATGTGTACCTAAGTTAGCAAATTCCTGCCCAAGAATCCCCAAAATTGCTTCAAATTCCTGCTTCAGGCAAAGGAACCCAGAAGACAGAGTTATTTTATTTTTTTTCCTGAAACAATTTGCAAGCCACCTGCTGTACCACCTCATGAGCCTTGTATTTCCCCTTAGTTTCATTTATTGATTGCATTTGCAGCTCTCTTCTTCAAAATACCCCCTTCCACCATGCAGTGCTTTCCTGAAGACTTGTGGAGCTGATAGCTTATTAAAATTGATGAGGGCCTTGATGAGCACACCAGTTTATTCAGCTCAGATAACAAAAGGACATTCTGCTTATTGAAATGTCATTTTTCCCCCCATGCTGCATTTCAATACAGTGTCATGACTATGCAGAAATAAAGTTATTTTAGACCACGTGATAGGCATAAAGAGGAATTTTCATCAAAGCATAGCTCTAAAAAATCCTCTGTTAAAATTGGCTATAATTTTTAACCTGCATTATTGCAGTGTGAAATATAAAAGAACACAGGGTTGGTGACAATAAACGCTAAGCCCATGTTTGATGAGGTTTGTCAGTAATTAGTATTAGAGAGAAGAAAACCCATGCCTTGTTTAATTTTATAGAGTCCAAACCACTCCCTCAGACTGTGAAGAAAGGTTATACATTTCCCCCCTCAACCCTGTCTTGGAAAAATATCTCAAAACACAAGTACAATTATTTCAGGCCCTATTTTTCTTCATCCTCAGCTGAGCAAACCACAAGACTCATTTGTGGATTAGTTCATCCAGGGAGAACTTCAAGTGTTTGGGCTAAGAGGTACATGAAGAAACAGCATTATCAAGTTAAATTCCAACCCTTCCCCCTCTCCTTTTTTCCTTTTTTTTTTTTTTCCTTTGGCCAAACATCTGTCAACACTTCTATCTCCAGAGCACCAGGATGTGCTGATGCATTAAACAGCACAGCAGGTGGACTGGCAGACACGGGAGTGCCTGACCATAACCAGAGAGTTCAGTACAGCCCAAGTGCTGCAATTAACAGGGCAATAATATCAAAATGTATTTGCAGTGCTGACAGCTCAGGGTCTAAATAATCATGCACCAAACATAGGCAGATCAAGGAAAAGAATCACATTCCCAAGGTAAATTCACATTTCAACTACTCTCTCAAGCATTTTAAATTAATAGACTCTAATATTCCAAATTAGCATGTCTCAAAATCCCTGTGAAAACAGTGTATTCTCTACCACTGCATATATAGATCTCCATGTAAATAAAAATAGGAGATAAAACATGTATTCCAATTTACACTTGTTTTACCTTTCATTAGCTACGTTTTTCAGTAGCTGCTTACCATTTTTGCTGCTTTACTTTCATTTTCTTTCCAGCATTGCATTGTTTTTGCAACATCCCACCTGGACCCTGCCTAAAAAGGCCCCTGGAGGCACTAACACACCCAGAGCCTGGCAGAACTCAGGGACACAGGCTCAGGTCTTTCCTCCTCCTTCCAAGGCAGAGCCACCAAGTCCCAAGCACAAAGTCAGAACTCGCACTGAGGGCAGAGAAGGGCTCACAGAAGCAGCAAAAATGTTGATTAAAGAACAGCTTCGCAGAAAGGGCAAATGAACAAGCAAGCCACAGATTATTATTTGTTTTAAAATATTATTAGAATTCCCCCTTAAGCACTTACAGAGTTTTAAACTTTACCCTGCACACAGCAGGTGTTGATTAAAACACATTTGTTGTAAAACACAATATTGCTCTTTCAGCCTCCAAAGCTTCAAGACCAGTGACTGGACTGTGGTCTTTGATGGGAGATTAGTCACTGAAGAAATACAGGTCTAAACCTCAGCCTCATGAGAATTTAGGAAGATTTATGTATTTACTTACTGTTTCTTTGACTCCAAAGCAGCAGGCTGTCCTGATCTAATAATGAAAATGGTATTGAATAGATCATAATGCCAGAAATGTCCATTATGATAATCCCGTGCAATCTTCTGCATAGGACAGTGCCATGGATTTCATCCAGGGATTACAATGCTTGACTGGAGCTACAACTGAACCTCTAAGTGCTTTTTATCTCTGACATCAAACTCCGGGCTATAAAACAAAACCCAACACACACACACCAAGTTTGCAATTTATGAGTGCTCCACTAAATGCTTTTACTAGAAAAGAAGTGACAGTAAAGCAAGTTTCCCTGTTCCTTAAACAGGAATAAATCCAGTTATTTCACTGCCAGATCTACTTCAGATTTAAATTAATGTAAAAGACAAGATCATTTGAAAGCACTGTGCAGAATGATGTGAATACGACTCATTTACAATTCCTACAGGGAGAAGAATAGAGAAGTTATTTCAAGCTTTTTTGCATCCATATAAAACCATTTGTGGCCTTCCAACTGCAAGAAAAGCCATTTAGAGGATTCACTGACTTGTGTCAGGTAAAACACTAGTGACAGACTGTCACAGGAAATCACAGGATGCCTTCATGTGCGGTTTTATTCAATTTCCAGACTTAAAAAATGCATTCAATTATTGACAGGATTGATCTGAAAGGCAGGAACAACAAAAGAGGCAACAGAAGCCAATCCTTCTGTGGCCACTGCCTGCTTGGCTTTCCACTGTGCAGGAGCGTTATCATAACTGACCATTTGGTGCTCTGAATATTTATAAGCATTTCCCTGCACACTCACCCTTCTTCCCATTCAACACCAGCATCCATTCACTCACTGCAGTTCTTCCAAAGAAATTTCTCTTAAGAAATAAATTTTTTAAAAAAGCTAAATGAGGTCCAACTCTTCACTTTACACACAGACGCCGTGTGGCAGAAGCACTGAGCAGAGAAGACCTGAAATGTACATTTCGGTTCCCAGAACCAAAATATTTTGCTCCAGGTTCCCTAAATAAGGAACAAGGGAGGGGAAACAAGAGCTTTTCTCAGAGCTGGTGGCAAACAATCACTCCCATGATAAACGAAGAATGACAAGTGTTCTTGCAGACACGGCATCCTCATACCTCTGTAATCACCCAAGCGCTTTTACCTACAAGTGTAGATGTCTGTGTCTGACCTTGAAACTTAGTTATGCCTTGAACCAGAGCCAAGAGAACATCCAAAAGGCTCTTCACATTTATTTCACAAATGTTTAGTAATGCTGACCCAACGGGGACAACTCCCTGCAGTCACCTACTCATGATGTGAACCAGAACTGCCTGGGTACAGGAAACCTGCAGGAAAACAATGCACCCAGGAAGGAGAAGGTGAGTCAGCCCGTCTCTGACAATTTCAAAGGTTGTTTCCCCTCAAATTAAAACAGCTCCCTTGCTTATGTCTCTACGAGATTTCCTTTCAAAAAGACTAAGCCCCTTGGTTTTATAGAGTTAAATCACAAACGTGTTAAGCGTGGAACAGTCGACCGTAACAGAGGCCAGCAGAAGTCATGAAACCGTGGGTGGTACACAAAATACTTTTCTAAACTGGACGTTTCCCTGAATTTTCCATGGAAAAATATGGTATTCCTCAGTGTGACAATGCAAAATAAACAGTGCAGCTCCTTAACACAACTGTCACGGCTTAAGCCTTCCAAACTGCTCCTCGGCCCCGTAAGGAGATGCCAACATTCCTCTATCAGCTTAAGCGTTCGGAAACTTCGCTTTCCAAACAAATGACAGCGGTAAGTACCTTAACACTGTGTTATTCTCATCACCGAGGCACCGTCCCACACTCACACACACGCTCTTGTTTATGGCAGGAAAGGACACCACAGGTTTCTGCTGAATTACAAGGAATTCCAAAGTATACAAGTTGAAAAGTTTTTGCTCATAAAGTGAATTTTACTACCGCAAAGGAAAAAAAAGTAAATTAATGTTGTTTTCCCTCTCCAGGCTGCACGTGGTAACAGCATCTTTTAAGATGAAATTGCAAGATACTCGCTGTAAGACAAATTTTGTTTAAAAGTGATATAGTGGGACTTTCTGGACAACAGCTTGTAAAGAGCATTTCATCTTAGGGTTACAGAGAATCTATTTGCACGCCAGCTAGAGGGAAAATGCCCAAAACAGCAGCTGGTGGAAAGTCAGATGTTTGTTAGGACAACAGGGCTTGGTTTCCCACAGCCTTTTATAACCTGGTACATCCTGGGAGCTGAGCAGGATCATTCTTGCCTGGCAGGACCGTCATGCCTGCTTTACGCACACACAAACCGCGACCAAGATGCAATCCAGATGCAGAGAAAACCCAGAAAAACCCCAAGTCCACAGAGAGCGAGGACTTTACTGTAAAGCTTGCTGGTATATGCAGACAGACCGTAAAAGCTGGATCTTACCATTAGCGTTTTTCCCACAGATGAGGTGCTCGTAAGGTTGCAACACTCCCCAAAGTTCCGCATCGTTGTTGATAACCATCTCCAGGATTTCAGCCGAGATCTCCCCTCCACCATCGGGGCTCTGACTCGCCAAAACCCTAGCCCTGATCTCTTCCACCAGGTTCTCCATGCACGCCGTTAAGGAGATGGCCGCGTACTCGTGGATCCTCACCGAGATCCTCGTGTCCACCATCCACCTGAAGAACCTGCCCACCGAGAAGGTGAGACCGCAGCGGGCGGATTTGCCTTTCCTCAGCCCATCGCCGGCGCTCATGCTGTACAGGGAGAGCGCCTTGACAGTGGCCAGCACGCAGCTCTCGGCCAGGGCCCAGCTCTGGATGAGTTTGACGGCGCTCTGCACCTCGAAGCGGGTGCACTTGGAGTGCATCACGCTGAGACGCTGCGCCTCCCGGGACACGCGGATCAGGGCGCGCCGCAGCAGCTGCGAGAGCCGCCGGACAGCCTCCTGCGAAAAGCTCCTGCCCGGGCCCTCTCCCTTCCCTTTGCGCAGGATTCTGCCGATGTCCTCATCGGTCCACGGGTATTCCTCGAGATCCGGCAGCTTAGGGCACTTGGAGAAGATATCGGCGACCTCGGGGTCTTCCGGCAGCACGGTGTTCACGGTGTCCCAGCTGTTATTCCTACTGTTCATGGAGCCCGAGTAGTACCACCAGTTGCCTCTGTGCTGAGAAGAGGTGAAGGCTTGCGAGTTGGACTTGGAAGAAGAGAGACTAAGGGACCTGCAGGAATCTCCTGCCCCATAACCAGAGTCCAAAGTTAAATCCTCCAGGGTCTTCAGAGTCGAGCTGTATATCCCAGCCATAGGAAAGACGGGTTAAGCCAAGCGGCAGGACAAGCGCGAAAGGTGAGGCTGGGGCAGATCCCTAGCGAGCGCCGAGCGGCGCGGGAGGATTGGCAGCGCAGCGGGCAGGAGCCCTCCCCGCGGGCCCGGCTATGTCCATCCCGGCGGGAGGCTGCTGTGCTCAGCCATGTCCCGCTCGGACCGGGCGGCGCGGAGGGCGCGGAGGCTGCGGCGGGACGGGCCGGGACGGGCGCTCGGCGGCGGCTCCGGCGCAACTTCCCCGCCGCGGCTCCGCCGCGCGCTCCGCACCGCCGCATGCAAATGAGGCGCGCGGCGAGCACCAATCGGCGGCGGCGGCAGAACGGCCCGGCCAATCACACGCGAGGGGGCGGGGCGGGGGCGGAGCTCGGGCGGGAGGGCGCAGAGAACGGGCCGTGGCGGCTCGGGGCGCGGGGGCCGTGCGGGGCGGCGGGCGGGGGTCGGCGGGCGGAGCGGGGATGGCGCCGGCCGCCCCGGGGCCCGGAGCCCCCAGCGGGAGCCTTTGGGGCACGGCGGGTCCCCCCCAGCCCGAGCTGGGGCCGGGAGCCGCGCGCGGAGCGGAGGAGCCCAGCGCGCCCCCAGGGTGCGTGGGACGAGGGCGCCCCCGCGCGGCCGCGCAGAGCCGCGAGTCTCGCTGCGTTTCGGGCTCGGCTCCCCAAATGCCGATAATTTAATTTTGTAATTTAACTTTACATCGCGATTCGCGTGTCTTCCTACAAGGCGCAGCCCCCACAAGCATCCCATACCCGTTGCTATTTACGGCACCCCGATCCAGACAAACACGATAAAGCAAGAGAGAATGCGTGTCCTTGATAAATGCTGCCACTGTCACCAAATGTGTAAAAACCCTCCTGCTCAAAGGATGACATTTTTATCTGTTCGTCCACACGGATTCTGAATTTTGCTCTCTATTTCTGCCATATTCTCGCTGTTTGTAGGATGTATGTGAAAAGGTGTGAGTAGAAGCCTAAAGAGAGTAAATTCAAAACTTCTCACAAAAGGTATTTTCACATCAAAAGCTATTGTGAAGACAGATCTTACACAGTCCTTAAATACAGACTAAAAAAAACAAAACATCTTTTCTACAGTAATATTCCTTACAAGATACAGCTCCCAACTATTATCGGCTTCAATACCTGGATTTCCAGAGTTAAGTTCAAAATGACAAATTGTCTTTGTACCATGAGGACAAACCTTGCAGCAGGGCCTGTTGCAATAGCACAAGGGGAAATGTTTGTTAACTGATGGAGGGATGGTTTAGATGATACAGGAAAGAAATTTCCTGCTTCAAAACTACAATGCATTACAGGGCATCTCTTTGTCTTTTTGTACTGCAGTATATACATAGTGTCAATAAAAATGTATCATAACAATTAGGCACGAATTAAATACTTGAAAAATCGTCTATTTTACTTATACACTTCTTCTCACAGGATCAAGCAGCTTTGGTTTATATTAAAAGACAAAATCCTTAACAAGGTGTCCTAACTTGCATTAGTTGAACCCCAAAAGTAATTTTTTTTTTACATAAGATCATCTTTTATCTTTCTCATATTGAAGCCCAACTAGGATGCAGCTCTCAGCTTTTTCATAGCTTCTTTCCATGAAATCATGAACACATAGCAAAAGTTGTCTAATAAAACCAGACCTAGTTCTCTCAAAGTAATTCCAATTTAATTGGAAATCTTAACATCTCAGCATCTCATTTGTGCTCCACTGTCAGCTCAGAATCTGGTATTTTCACTGCAGAACTGATGCCTTGCTCAGGTGTTATTTTAGAGATCAAAGTTGACGCTGCTATTTTGGTGTATTTTTAGGCTATATTTTTAAGAGCTGACAATACAAAACTGGCAGTAAACATAGTAAATAGGTCCCTGAATGTGAGACAAGGCAGAACTGATTTAAAGCACCCAGTTTTAAGTCTCATGTGTTCAATCAATACACTTCTTTATAAAAACATTATCATCTTTTTTCTTACCTCTGTATTTAATCCCTGATCTTAGGGACTGGACTACTGCAGGCCTCTTAACAAGACTTTTGGTGGGTGACCATATAGTGCCTCCTCAAAACCAGGGTATTTATTTTATTCCCTGTTAGTTCCTCTAAGATCATGAACAGAAGACTTGTGTCTTCACAAGGATCACTGCAGGAATGGGAATAGGGCAAAAAAAGGCAACAGAGTTGGCCTCTCTCACCAAAAACCCTTCATGCTTAGTTTTGTGATGCCTCTTTGCAAAAGCTTTCTCTAAAACTCATCCTGTTCTATCTCCTAGGATTCATTTCAACCACAAAAGCAAGGCTAAATTGGCACAGAGAATTGCTACACAGATGGCAAAGAGGAACTTGACATTATTTAGGAAAAATGCAGCTGTGCAAGCTCTCAGAACTCCTACAAACCACTTCTGTTCCTTCCCTTTATCACACTTCTCCCATACTCCCACACAGTTTGTTATTCCTGCCATTCCAAGTAATTTAACAACACCAAAAATTATCTGGTTTAACAAGCAGTGTCTGCTTTCCCACTTTCCTCAGACAGTGTTTTCTCATTGTAGTATTTATTTATAAAAGAAAAAGCTTTGCCAGGTAAATCCTTCTGTCCTTCTGCTGCAAAGGTATCACCAGACTTTTCCAAAGGGGAAAAAAACCAAAACATTAGAACAAAAGCATCCCCAAATGTGGAAAGGATTTTCCTTACTGCAGATTTAAACCTCAAACTCCAAGATGTTGAACCCAATAAAGACAAGAAGTCATACATCAAAACACCCATAAAAGCAACTTAACATTCCTTCATTTATAAGTCACAATAAATACTCTGCGTTTTTTTTGTTTGTTTGCATATGTTTCAACTGGAGCTATCAGGAATCCCAAGTTATTTTCAAGCAATAAAAGTCAACTTTCCACAGACAAATTTTCTCATAATAATTTCTCTCTAAAATTAGTGTTAAAGTAGAACGCACCAGAGGACTTTCAGGAACACAAAACAAATAAAACACTTAACAGTGGAAATTCCATAATTAACAAAAACGTGGGACTCTGGAAACTCCATGTTTCTTCATGTAAAGGGTTCAGATATGAGTTTTTATAGCTCTGATAGACTACAGGGTTTTAAAATTTGAATTTAAACTACACCGGAATTAATTAGAAATAAAAAGCTTTCGCATTCTGTGATACACAAAAAGAAACTGGATAAATAGCAAACCTATTTTAAGAATGAACACTTGGTTTAAGGAGCTACAGCAGTCAAAGCAAGTGTAAAATCCCCATAGACTTAATCTCCAAAGACTCCAAAACAATACTTTTTAAAGTAACCAATACTGTTACTGTTCAAGCCACACAGTTCAGTGAACTTCAAGGAAATAATATTCACATATATGGTACTGAGGAGCATAAACATCCCTTACCTCTAGGTCTCACATAAGCTTATTTTACTCACACAAAGCAAAGAAGACTCAAGAATTTCCAACAGGAAAAAAAAAATTAACAACACAACTGGCCTTAACAGAACCCTCAAAGAAGCTGCTTGATTGGTGCAACCAACCCCTCAGAGCAGCACCAAAAAGAGAGGAGCCCTTTCCAAACCTTAATTAAAGCAGTTGTGGGAGGGAGTGTTAATGAGCCCAAAGGTTCAACAGCTGCCTGAGCTTCCATGGATGTTGCTGGAAATTTCCTTCTCAAGCTGCTGTCTGTGTTTTTGAACATGTGCTAATGGCATTTTCCTTGTGTAGCTACTTCATTAAACTGCATTTTATCTGCAAGATTCAGAACTATTGTTGTTAATAAACAAAGATAGCTGCTGTCTGATACCTGAAAATCAGTGTGAGCCCAGACAGCAGGAGATGTGGGGGGAGCAGAGATGAAGCGTGACTAGAGCAGAATCACACATCAAGTCTAAATTAAATGGAAAAAAAAAAAAAAACATGTTAAGAGAATTCATTTTGCATATTTTCAAAGCACCACTGATGAAGAGAAAATGTTCATCTGGTGTGTTTTCTACCATGCAGCAAAATCCCCATCCAGCCCTTAACTTACTGTCTAACTGGAGTTGCTGGTCCAGTATTTGGAGTGACCAAATACTCCATGCTGACCTCACCACTGCCAGGTTCCTGTATTTTCCCAGCTGGAGAGAAATTGTACCCAATGTGTAATAACTCAAATTCTTCCCCCATTCGTTTTGTGCAAAATAGCCTTTGCCAAGGTTACAATACTTACCTTTCAGAATGTCTTGATTGGTAATTAAGGTAAATCGACTTGATAGTGCTAATTAAAATTTAAAAAGAGAACATAGAATCTCATGAATGTAGAATTTTAGGAATAATACTGTCCCTTGTGTACACTTTTCAGATGGTTAGAAGTCACTGAAATCAGGGAGTGTGCTGAACAAATCTTCAGGCTGTTAATAATAAATGGACACCTCACCTTCTCCCTGCCTTGCTTTTATCTATGATCTAGCATAGCCTAAAACTACATTTTGCTATTAACAATTCCTATCAAGAGAAACACTCTTGCTTAACAAACCTTGCCTCATTTTTTTCCTACTCTACTATTTAGTCTAATAAAAGACATTTCTTGTCCTTACATAACTTGCCTCACTCGTATCCTTAGGCTGTCAATTAAAACATAATTTCTATTTAAATAAGATCAGGAACTTAAATTTGCTTAGCATAAGAAATCAGCCCAGATCAGCTTTACTGTTATTTATAATGACAGATAAGGCAGAGCTTCTCAAAATTAATACTGTCAAGAAAGAAGGGGTCATGTCTATCATGACTAATAGTGACTGTTAAGCAAGACCATTTAAAAAACTTTAATTGCTGAAGATTTTATATTACAGCCTGCTTCTGACACACATTTTCAGGTATGAAAAGCTTAAGAAGTACTGAGAATCTATTAAGAATATCTTTTCTACACTCAAGAGCTGCCTTTTGTAGTAGATATAATTGGAGTAATAAGGAACTTGGAATCAAATCTCCCTGCACAAGTGTATCAGGTGCCCCAAAATTAACAAATAAATGGTTTTCTGCTGCTGCTGCTGTACAGACAACTTCTTCAGAGATCCTCCAAAGCAAACTGGTCAGGTTCCAGACAGGTACAAACTGGTCAGCATCACCTTTATCCTTGGGAAAGGGGTGCAACAAATGAGCCTGGAAAGCATTAATGACAAAAAGGTGATTTAGAATCACAGCTCGGATTGGAAGGGACCTTCCACTTACTTTCTTCCACCCCCTGCCATGGGCAGGAACACTTCCCACCAGACCAGGCTGCTCCAAGCCCCATCCAGGCTGGCCTTTGAAACCTTCCAGGGATGGGGATTCCATAACATCTCTGGGCAACCTGTGCCAGTGTGTCAGCACCCTCACAGGGAGAATGAATTGCCAATACTTGATGCAGGATACAGTTGTCTTTCTGGATTGCAAGTGGGTGTTGCTGGGTCTTGTTGAGCTTCTCATCAACCAGCACCCCCGAGTCTTTCCCAGGCTGCTCTCAATCCATTCTCCATCGATTTATGAAGGGGAAATGATGCCTGACCAACCTGCCAGCCTTCCACGATGATATCAGTGGTATGATGGATGAGAGAAGGGCAGTTGATATTATCCTCACCACAGCAAGGCTCTTGACACTCACTCCTGCAACATCCTCATTGACAAATTGATGAATTTTTGCCTGGGTAAATGGCTCCTTTCAATCTAAGTGTACAAAGACCTGCTGGAAAACAAGTTGTCTGTGAGCTGGGAATACATCCCTGTGGCAATGAAAGCCAGCAGCATCCCAGGAAAAGCACTGCCAGCAGGGGGAGGAGGTGATCCTTCCCTCTGCTCAGCACTGAGGAAACTCGGATGGAGTCAGAGTCCAGATCTGGGTTTTCCAGCACAAGAGAGGTGCGGACAAACTGGAGTTAGTCCATCAAAGGGACTGGAGTTTCTGTCATTTGAGAGGCTGAGACTGTTCATTCTGGAGAAGGTGGGACAGTATCTCTGCCTGTAAATACCTGATGAATGAAAAATGAAAAAGACAGGTGGGCTCTTCTTAGTGGTGTCCAGGGAAAGAACAAGAAGCAGTAGGCCCAAACTGAAATACAAAATATTCCATTTAAACTTTAGCCCCCCCACCTTTTACTGTGAGGGTGGTAAAACACTGGAACAGGTGAAACAGGTGAAAACCTGAACAGGTTTCCCAGGAAGTTGGTGGACTCTCCATAGTCAGAGACATTAAAACCCAACCCTGGACAAGCTGCTTTAGCTGACCCTGTTTTTTGGGCTGGATTAGGTGATCTCCTGAGGTGCCTTCCAACCACCAGAAGGATTCCATGAATCCTGCAAAGGATAGAGGAACCATTTCCAACAAAACTTCCACTTTCCAAAGTCTGCCTGCACTTGGAATAGCTCTTCTCACAAACATTCAGCACTGCTGATCTTTAAACAGTAAAGACATTAAAACATTAATGATATTAAAGACATTTAAACATTAAACATTTCTGGTTCATTTCATCTTCAAACTCTCTCCATTCAGCACACACTGTATAGGTTAAGGCATTTTTAAATCAATCACTTTCTAAGAATGAAAGTAGTACTGAGGATGCTTCCTACACTTTTTAGATTCAGGAAAGAGCCTCCCTCCCCAGCAGCTGTTTCACTTGCAATGCATTTATTCCCTGGGTCTTTTTTGAAAAAAACTTGAAGTAGGGAAAGTAAACTAATCTCGGAAACAACCAATGACATTTTACCTAATTTAAAATGTAAACCTCAACAAATATTGAACATTTCTGTCCTGAAATTTGGAGTGTTTGAAGACAAGAGGTGATAAAAAATACTTTTTAAAATTTTAAGTGCACCAGACAACTGAGCAAGTCTTATAGTAGGCCTTATTATGGAACTACAAAAATTACGGATCTATGTTCGATTATTTTGCCCAATAAATGATTGTAATGACAAAGGGTGGAGAAAACTGTCAGAATAAGAAAGATTAGACTAGAATGCATTAAATTCCTGGATAAAAACTTGATACAGTATCAGACTGTCTCAATCACTGTCAGAAATCATATCAGTGAGGATTGGTGGGAGGAATTATATTTTACCTGGAATCAAATCAAATGAAGGGAGTAAAAGAATATTTACTTCATCACACAAGAATATTCAAGATGAAGTGCGTACTGAAACTTACTGGGCCCTTTTTTTTCCAAACCTCCTCTTCTCATTTCACTCTTACTATTAATTACAATTTTACAGTTCCTGCATTTTCTTCCTAATGCAGGAATCAAACAACCAGAACATTCTGAGAGCCATCAGGCATTACCAAATAGCTGCAGACAATGATGTTGTTCTTCAGCATTTAACAGCTTCTAATTTATAACATCCAGCTATAAAGTTACAGCAGTGTAAACTTCCCCAGTCACCCAAATCCTCAGCTCTGATCTAACACCACGCCTGCCAAGTTTGTCTATGATAGCTCCCAGTGTAAAATAACTCTTTGGAGGCACTTGAAATAATCTCAGTTATCTGGCCATGGGATCCACTGCTATATCATGTCTGAAACCTGCTGCAGTCCTGTGTGCCAAAATACACATTTGGAAGAACTTCATGTCAAAATTGCACTTATTACTACAGCCGTTCACTGGCTATAATATCAGCCTGTCTCATGAGGCATTTGATAGAGCAAATTACGTGTATTGATTGCAAAGGATGTGTGTCATGTTTCCTGAGACAATGTTCATATCCTCAGCTCTTCCCTATTAGCCAGGAACACAGTATTGACAAGAACATTATCAAGACTCTATCACTGTGATTACAAAGCCAATGGAAATAATAGCCATAGAGAAGGAATTACAGCTAAATATTGTATTTTTCATAATCCTGAACAGTTGCCAGGAAACCAAATGAAGTATTACCCTCTAAGAGTGCTGTGAAGTGGATGCCCCAAATCTTATCAGGCCATGCTGAGATCAGTGGTTATTGACAAAGGCAAACAGAGTTGAAAAGAATTGAAGAGAAATTATTGAGAACGTTCAAGGTCAAAACCCACATCTGCCTTGCCTGGATCATTCAGAACCTTCGGACAGCAGCTGCAGTGTTTGTTGTGGTACAGAAATACACTGAGTACAGCAACAGCTTCCTACCTACTACTCCATCATCATCTGCACCGGCTGCGCCTGAATTCTGCTTCCCCCTGGTCGTGCTTAAACCTTTATTTTCCCAAGGAATCCCGAACTCGACAGGATTGGCAGCTTTGCCGTGTCACTGCCTCCCTCTTGAGGCGGCGATGCCGCAGCAGCGCCGCGTTTAAACTGCTCCAGGCTGTCAAACGTGCGGGAGCTCCAAAAAGAGCAAAATGCGGGATGCTGGGGGGGAGGATGAAGGCACAGCCCTGTGAGCAAGGGCTGTCCGTCACTCCTCGTGGGATGGCGATGTGTGGGAGCTCTGACGAGGCGCTGCCTAGGTGGCACAGGTGATCCTGTCCCCACAGGGACACTGTCACAAGGTCCTGGCCTCACAGAGGGACCAGCATGTGCAGCACCTCGCACACCAAGAGCGCGGGATGTCCAGAGTAACATCCCGACCGCGTGGTGGCAAAGCTGTCGACTTTCAATTGATCAAACTCAAAATACAAATCTGCTTTCTTTCCTCATCCTTAGGCTAAAGCCTCTGGAAGGGGGAGCATCCCTTTCTCCTCACTGGCAACACAGACTCAGCCCTGCTGCAGAGATTTTTTTCCCCAAAGGGAAGTGCAATGGGATAGTGAAATTTTGCCACTGTTTTTTTCTACCCTGCTGCCCCAACTGAGGAGCAGATCAAAAACTTTGTGAGGTTTCAGGTGCCTCACTTTGAATTGGTATATATCCTGTAAAGTTCAAATATGTTTGTGGAAAAAAAAAAAAACACCTACAATGAATCAGTATTTCCAGCAACAAAATAATTCCTAAAAAAATCAAATGTGACAATAAGGGGGAAACCCACAACACAACATTTTTAATTGCAGAATTCTCTTTTTGCTAAGAACTTCTTAATCTTTTACTTCATGACCCCTTATCTTCTTATCTCTGATTTCTCTGGTAAACTCGAGAGCTTTTTCACCCTTTCCACTAAACACCAGAAAACTTTGCCTGCAAAGAAACCTACAGTAGAATGCTATGTTTCAGTTTGAGGTATATTTCATATTGTTTAAATTCTCAGAACCAATAACATATAATTCTAATCTAGTAAATAAATAAGTGGTTGCACAAAATTAGGCTGAAGTTTAAATAGTTATATCTAAAATTTTTAAGTCCTATGTGAAAAGTGTGATATAACTCACCCACCGTGAGTTATAATTAATTAGCCATTAATATTGACTTTTTTAAAAAGAAAAACAAGCAAGAAACCCAAACTTTGTACCACTAGTAGGCCACTAAACCAGGAAAGTTTGAGATAGAGGAAAAATCTTTGTTTCTCTCTCAAAGAACCTGTAAAAGAGTTTAAAAGAAATCTTTTTATTCTATATAATATTGTAACACTGTTCTAGTATTCACTACTAAATTATATTACCTTTATTAAAATTTTAGAAACCTTTTTCAGTGAGAAGATTTAATCTCAGTATGTTGAAAGCAGGAATTTGTAGCTGGACATTTATTGCCAAGTGAGTGCAGTAATTAATGGAAACTTTCTAAGTGAGCATGTTGGTCAGAAAGCACTTTCCATAATGCACTGGTCACACTTTTCCAGCATGTTCCTTCCCAGTTTTTATGTGAATGAACAATCTTTTGCCATCTCACCTATCTTGTGAAGATGCAGAATGTGTATCCCACCATGGCTTTGCTACAGCAGAAGAGCGTGTGTAATTCCAAATTCAAAAAGTAAAATCCTGGGGGAAGAAACATTAGGGAAGCAATCCTATACTAAGGTTTCAAACCGAATTGTCAGCTCAGTACAGGCACATGTTAATGAGCACTGTTGGCTCAGAAACCACCTTGTCAACGTGCAGCCTGAATAAACATAATGCCATCCACATCCTTGGATCCCTAATTCCAGTTATGACACAGGGCTGCTTGCCATCACATAACCCAGGAATATTTTTCCAACAAGGAGATGGCTGACACAGGCCAATTTGTTGTTGCCACTCAGGATGAAACACATGCTGGAAGCAATGGGGAGATAATGAACCAACTCCCTTTTTTTTCTCCTTGCCTGCATCATTTGGAAGGAATTCCCGGGACACATCACCTGTGTGGAAGAGTCACAGTGCTCTGTAGTGTTCTGTGCCTTGCACAGCCAGAAACCGATCCCTAAAAAATATAGGAACAGTCTGGATGATTCAGTAAAAGTGGGGCTGGTGCCAGGAGCCATCAGCACTCAATAAAATGGTGAGTCAGAAGGTATCAGAATTCGACAGAAGGATTAAATTAAATGAAGAATGGAGGGTGGATATTGTAGGGTAAGTCATTATGGATCACAGCAAAACCTCCCTGTTCAAAAGCCTCAAAACAGAGGGGGATAGACCCAGGTCTGCCTCCAGTCCACAGGGGAATGCTTGAAAATAATTCTCAAGTACAATGGGATAGGAAATATTGGTTGCAATCCCTAGGAGTGGTAAGGAGGAAAAGGTGGAAACCATCACTGTGGAAGAAGACGGTGAAAAGCCTCAGGAATCTGTCATACAGGCAGAAAATTAAGATATCTCAGCCTTCCATATCTTGAAAACTATTTTCAGTTTCAGGAATATGTATGGATAAAATCACCAAACAGAAGGGGGATTAGCATATTGTGAAGTCAAGTAAAGAATCCCTCTACCATACTAACAGCAAAAGAAAAGGGGAAAAAAAAGAACTTTCTCAAATAATATGATAACCAAAGGACTACTGAAAAAGAATTGTTTACACCCTGGGGGAATCAAAAGTAGTTGGTGGTCAAAATTAGGCCAAATTTCCACACTTAATATGATGTAGTGCTATTTCTTGTAGCTGTAAAAAACTATCAAATATTTTTAGACCAAAAGCATTGAAAAAACCAAGTGAAAAATGTGTATTCTTCTTAAAATTGTTTGGAAGTCCACGTTATAAGTAAAGACCCAACCGTGCTGTTCAACCACTGCCCTCAATTAAAGGAAAATAGGAAATGCAATCAAAGCTGGGTAGGAATGCTGACAGATCCCTGTAGATCTGTGCAGGAGGGTTTAGGGTGTTTATGAGTTTGGTGGTTTGGAAGTTATGATCTGTATTTCATTTTTATCCCTACATCTTAAGTTACTTGGTAGCATAAAGGGCTTGTAAACCTCTTGTAAATATCTTGTAAATGTGCAGCCAGGGTGCAGGTAGCAATCAGGAGCTGGAAAGAAACATGTCAATTAACCGTCAACCTCCAGGGAAAAAGGAAACCCAAAACACACTAATAATTCGTTACAGTTTCCATGATGGGTCAAAATAATTATTTTAGCAACTTTTGTAAAGAAGATGAACATTTTAGAAACACAGCTCTTCAAACACAGAAAAAGCTGGCAGTCTTCAGGATGTGTAAAAATGGACTAAATGTCTAACTAAAGACACTGTAATTATGGAATTATTTTGCTTTTTTTTTTTTTTTTCTTTCTTGGTATATTTTGAGCGTCCATAATTCCAACTTACTTATTTGAGGTGATGAATTTTCTGTGAACAGAAAAAATGAGGTCAAATGTACAGAAGAGAACTTGGGCTTAAAGGGCAGGAAAAAAAATCCACCATTTGTTTTTCATGCACCTACCTGTAGTCAAAACATCCAAGGGCTTGTCCAGGACTTTAACTCAGAAGCAGGTCCCTGGCAGTTGTGTAAACGTTAAACAAAACAATGGCCATCTTTGCAACTCATAATGATCTAGAACTAATTGCTTTTAGGCAATGACTGGATCAGCAACTCAAATGCTGACAGCTGGGGCAAAGGGCACCAGCAAAATGCTGGCCAGATGGCAGGCACTGGGCTGGATCAATTAATCCAGGCTGGAAGAGTTATTTTATATTTATTTAATATCCCACTAACCCCAGGATTTTTTGTAGCCTTTCATGTTGTCAGAATGAAGATGTTTAAGCAGGTGGTTTACTTTTTGCCACTCTTCCATCCTTAGATGTCTCCTATTATGATGGAAAAGAGACTGAGAATGGCAGCTACTTCAAGTGAAAAAAAAAAAGGCTAAAATATTCACATCAAAATAAAATCAGATTTTCAAAGGTACTGAAACTCCTATCAATTCCAGCAATACTAATAAGTGTGCTGGTGCCCTAGGATTAATTATTCCCTGGGCTCTATTTGCCACCATCTCAAGGGACAAACCTCAATGGCTGTTATTGCTCTTAAAGAGGGCACCTCAAGAGACAGCCACATCCATCTTCTAGAATAAAGCAGATTTTAAAAACTGCCTTTATTTCACAATTCATTGAAATTATCTTTAAAAAAATCAGCTAGAGACACTGAAAATGAATCGATTTAAATATATTAAAGTGTGTGTGTGTGTGTATTTTCAGGACAAAAAAAAAGTGAAAGAGAAAACATTTTGAACTATATTTGGATTATAAACACCTGGAAAAAATGATATTTTATTGGGATCCTGCAGGCTGTCTCTACACTGGGAATTTGCAGCAATTCCATGGGAAGCTGACCCATCCAGTCAGCAGAGTGGATCACTACCCATGTGGAGTGCTTGCTGTTCTCTGGCACACAAATGCCACGTGTGCCTGTCACCACTGTCACCTGGTAAGAGCCTTTGATGTCCCTGTGCTTGCTGGCCATCCCATCTTTCCCAGCTCCCTGAAACAGAAAGGCATCAATCCAGCATTTCTCAGGACACCTAAACACCACTGGCTGCCTGACTCGAACCTCTCAGCTGTGCCCTGGTGACAGACCAATGGAGAATTTCTACCTCCTCTTGGTTTCAAAGACAGTGACATCTCCTCCTCAGTACCTCACAAATCTGCTTGTGTGCCTTTCCTTATTTCCCTGCATCCATATTTGCTGTGGTTACAAATCCATCTGGTTTGTTGCCATTCCACTGCCTGCTGTGTTTGTTGTTGTTGTTGTTGTTTTCTCCATAAGCTCCCTATGATAATATTTTATTTTCCAGTCGGTGCCATGATCCCATATTCCCACGGAAATTCAGAAATCACCACTGTAAAGAACAAATTTTTACATTGCTTAGTACCAAAATTGATTGAAATTTAATTGAAATTTGAGGTATGAGCCACACTGAAATCCATCATCACTGGTGGTAATGGATTATATCAATAATCTCTGTGTATCAGCCTAGAGCCCTACTGATGCATTTAGCTATACACATATCCCCAAAGTTTTCAAAGGCATGTATCTGATTTTTCCTGGCAATGAAATAATAGCCTGATTTTCCAGTCCTGCTGGGCAGACAACATTTTTAATTGCCTTTAATTTTCTGCAAATTCAAGCTCTGTTCATTTAGGATTCCCTTCTTTCTGTGGAATTGGAACACATAAAATGACACCTATCGTACCAAGGTATCTCTGAGATCAAACATCTATATTTGTACATGCAAACATCCAGCATGCTAATTAAGCAGTTGACTAATTTAAAAAAACATGTGACTAAGTCATACTGAGGGTTGACCCATTTAAAAGCTTAAGAGCTTCTGATTGTAACAACAGAAAAAAACATGGCTGTGTTTAGCTGTAAATCTTTTCTTATGCAGAATGAAGCCTTAATGGGCAAAATCAGGTTCCAAAAATTGAGGTTTTATGAACTGCTACTGGGTAGATGCTTCAGACAATGCTGCTAATAACACAGAGAACAAATAGAGAAAAATTCATGAACTTGAAAGGAAATCAAATCTGCATTAACAAAAGAAAATTGTGTGTCTGTGATGAGAAATAATTTTAATGATGCAGTTTTGAGGAGTAAAAACACAGAAGTGAGGTATCCAGGATGCTAAAGATGTTTGAATACCCCACTACCTGAAAAGTGCTGCATTTCCTACTCTGTTTTTGTTCCTTCACTGGTCTCAAGGAGTAGATTGCAGCTGTCTTTCCAGCCCTAAATATGAAACACATTTTCGTAATGATGGTCACAAGTAGTTTAAAATAAGGAATGCATTATTAGAAACAAGAAACAATTAATATAGATTAATTAAATTATATTTTTGGTTAGAAAGGATTAGGTCTAGGACCACTGGCATTTACTAACCCCATACAAACCTCAAAGGCTAAAGACAACTGCTCCAAAATCTCTGAAGTCATTCTTGTCTACGGAGAATGAGAGAAGCAAAGAAAAACGTGTTTGAAACATATAAATTATTAATATTCTAATACACTTTTCTATATTTGAGGCTAATCTTTTTTTCCCTAGTAATTTAAATTGAGACCTTTCCCTAATAACTACAGCAGAGGAGGGTGAAAAATGACAGACACAAAGTAAAGTTTCCTATCTGCCTTTCCCTGATTTTCTTCTACCTGATTTTTTCACATTTTCTGTCATCTCAGTATCTCACTCTGTCCAATGACAGTCCAGTGTGCTATTTGCCATAAAAGCCAGATTTTACTTCCTGCCTGCTTACCTTGCTGTACTCTCAATGATCCCTTAAAGGCCACCTCTTCTGAAGATGGATTTCAGTGTTTTCCATGTTTTCCATCAGATCTGATGACTGAAAACACAAAACTAAAAAGGCTGCACACAATGCAAGTTACTCAGTGATAAACTTATCACCAAAGCTGTAAAATGCGTTCAGACCTATCTTACAGATGCACAGATCCCCAGTTTATCATTCCCTACCTCTTATTCCATCTCTTTTGCTCACCACACACCGTGTCCAACACCTCAGCACGTGTCACCCAAGGTTGGCTGACCTTCCTCACCATGAACTTCATGGCTGTGTAATTGCCAGCTGGAGATACAAAATTGCCCTGGGTGTGTGTTGGGAATCAGCACAGACAATATTCTGTTTATTGGATTTAAAAGGATATGAATCTCTTGTTTCTATTCATAAATCTCTGCTTTTTTCTAAAATAGAACAGCAACACACATCTGTCTGTAGTTGCCATACCTATCCCTCAATCCTCTGTCATGTTCTTCTTCTTTGTTGGTCTTTCCGTGCTTTTTCTCTGATGTTTACACCAGGCATGACAGCAGAGGGATGAGTGAAAAAGGTTCCCAAGGTACTGCAAATACATAAATATTGGATATTTATAAAGGCCAATTAGAATTTCAGGTCTTGAGAACAGATTAATTATATTATTTCATAACTGGTCCACATACAGTAGCTGAATTTGATTCGTGACTGAAAATATACTCAGTAATATCAATTATATTTTTATTATGTGAGCCTGAACCAGAGTTTTTATGGTTTTTTGACCTTATTCCTTGTGGCTCAGGGTAGAAAATGTATCCAAGCTTCATCCCTAGATGCATAATTTGGATCCTCTGCAAGATACAAGTTTGCACATCTTTAGCAGAAGGGTCAATAAGCCTCTCAAAAATAAGCCTCCCAATCCTATGGTAAGTGTTCTTATCAACAATCAGTTCAATTAAGAAGTGAGCATGCTCTCTCTCTCTCTCTCGTGCTTTTCTTTTCTGAGCTCTTAGTTTAAAAGTCATCTTGCCCTGCACGCTCTGTGCTGGAGTTAAATGCTCTGGTTCTGCAGCCGAGGCACTCACAGTGTACAGACATTGTAGGGAGCTTGGGAACACTTTAACTCTGATTTAATCACAGAGGAAGTAGGGACCAAGGCAGCCAGAGAGGGCTGATAGATGTAAGATGAAAGCTTGGGGTGCCTGTGGAACTTAATTAGCAAAGCAAGAGGCACTACTGGCCTGCTACTCAACTAATTCTAGATCCTTCCCTTGGGTGTAAATCACTGAGCTATGTGTAAACCTTATTTAGAGCACAATGGTGTGTGACACTGACCTTTTAGTTTGTGTTTAGACTCACTTGAAATACAACAAAACACAAATGCTAAGCACTCTGTCTTTTAATCTCCCCAAAGCTTAATTAAGGGCAAAGTGTGGTTTGGATCATGCCTCAAAAAGTCATGTGGCAGCAGAGAACCAGTCTCCCCAGGTAAGTAAAGATGATTAATTTCGAATTGTCTGAAGTTTGTTTACTTAATGCAGATATATGAAAGGAGGCAAATAAGGCGCCGCAGGAAACAAATATCAAGATAGGAGAGGGGGAAAAGGAAATAAATGAAGATACCCACAGCCAGATACATGTGGAATTCAAACTAGCATCCACTGCTTTTTTTCCTGAAAAGACATAAAATTAGAGCAAGATGAGAGACAAAAATACTTGTGTCACACTGAGCTTTGTGTGTGCCCTTTCTTAAACTTGTTTTTTAGTTAAGCTGAAGTGCAAACACTGTTTGCAATAGGTGCCACTGGTGTTGCCACCTGCCCTCCCCGTGGTTTTGGTTGGGGTTTGCATATTTTCTTAGCCAATATTCAATCTCTTCTTGTTTGTTTGTTTTTTATGCAAACACACATGTAGGTATATGCAATAAATCCTTTCCTCTAGCATATATTAAGAAAGATTCATAGGAAAGGAAAGAGAAGTTTTTGCAAGTTACTCTTACTTTGAAACAGATTTGTGACCAGCCAGTTTAGCTAAACTGCGTAAAATTTAAGGTGTTAAACTTTAAAGGAAAAGCAAATATTAACTGTTCGTGGAAATGTTCACAACTCCCCCAATTTGCTGGTTAAGCAAACTGAAATAGCAATTATTGATTTTAAAAAACATTATGTGGGCAATCCTAATATTAAATCTAGGCTGGTAAGTATTGTCTGCTGATGTACATTTTATATAAAAATATGGGAAACGTAAGTGATCTTCCCTGCCCTTCTTTATGATGTTGATTGTCATGTTGAAGCAGAAAAGATTGAGAGGCTTCAAGACATGAAAGAAATGTCCCAATAAAGGGTGAAGCAGGAAAAAAAAAGGAGTTTGCTGTCCTTAATTCTGAAGAAAAGGAAGAGAAGTAATGATATTCCCTGTATAGTACAGATCTGAATTTGGGAGCTCTAACCTTCTAATCTATAATAACATACACTAGATAAAGCAACTGTCTAATTGAAATAACAAGTTAGACTATTCTTTGTACGCATTAAGAATGTAAATATAATCTTGCAGATAAGGAGTTTAAAGTGGATTATTTGCTTTGTTCAAAGGTTTTACCTCAGAAATAGGAAAAATAACCAATTTTTAATCACTTTTATCACTCTTATCACATGCATTAGGCACCAAGCCAGGGACCACAGTAGTATCAAAACTACTGTTATGCTTATTCATAATTTGTAAGTGTAACCACATCATTCAGAAGTGGGTGGATTTTAAAAGTTAAAAATTCCAGTCACCAAAGAAATGCTCTTTGCTATTGAGCAGATATGACAAAAGTTAGTGAATCACATGTGCCCCATTTCAGGCACCAATACAAGAATGAGCCCGCATATAGTTATACACTAATGTAATTTATATACTTATATGCTAATCGCTTTGATTTTGCAATTTACAAACATTCTTCCCCCGCTGAAATAAATCCTGCCTCAGAAACTCCGTAAGTATGTTGCAGTTTTCACAGTGCCGAGCTTGTAACTTCTTCTGTCACTGAACAACCCCTTCACCGCCAGCATCTTGAGAAAGCTCCGGCATCCCAGCAATGGGATTAGAGCAGAAAAATCCCTTTGGCCCGACATTGGTGAATTTCCTTGGAATTTCAAAGGAACGCCACAGCCCCACGGGCCGCTGTCCCCACAGCGTGAGGAGTGGGCGGGGCCCCCGCGCTCATGATTGACGTGCCTTTACACCAATCAGAGCCGGCGGTGGCGGCTGGCCGCGATCCTATTGGTGGCGGGGGTAGCGGGGGGCGGGCGCAGGCCGGAGCGGAGCTGTAGTGGCGGTGCCTCCCGCTACCCGCGGCTGCTGCGGGCGGGACGCGCTGGCAGCACGGCAGGGTCCCCGCGGGGTGACAGCGTGACCGGGCCACGGCCGGACCTCCCCGCCGGCAGCCAACACAGCTCCGCCGCTCTCCTCCGCTCCCTTCCGCTCCCCTCCGCGCCGCCCTTGCTGCCTCGGGGGTCGCCGTAGACTGCAAAATGGCCGACGGGCGGGACGACGCGGCTGACCAGCTGAAGCAGTGGAAGATCCACCGGGGCTCGCAGGTACCCGCCAGGCACCGCCGCTCCCCGGTCCCCCCCGTGCTTCGTATCCGCTGGGGAGCGCAGAGCCCCGCGGGGTTCCGCGGGATGCGGCGCTCCGAGCGCCCGGGCGGCCCCGGGACAGCGGCGGAGGACGAGGCGCCCTCGGCCCGGTGTCGCCCGCACGGCTTGGAGCCGTGCCCGGGAGCAGCGAGGCACGGAGGGATGCAGGCTGCCAGCTGGCCCGGGGTGATAGGGGCGGTCAGCGCTGCCCGGTCCCGGCCGCTCCTTGGTGATGGCCGCGGGCTGCGATGGCCGTGACTTTTTTCCGTCTTAAATCAGAAGTTTGCCTTTGTTTTCTGCCGCGGCGGTAGCGCCCAGTGAAAATGTGGCTAGGGAATAATAGAAAGGATAAAGCACCTTCAGCAGTGTGTGCAGGGCCGGGAGTTGGACTCGGTGATCCTTGTGGCTCCCTTCCCGCTCAGCATGTTCTGCGTGGACTTGCTGACCAGAGAGAATTGAATTTTTTTTATGAAGAAGTTGTTCCCTGTGAGAATGCTGAGACCCTGGCACAGGTTTTCCACAGAAGTTGTGGCTGCCCCATCCCTGGAAGTGTTCCAGGCCAGGTTGGACGGGGCTTGGAGCAACTTGGGATAGTGGAAAGTGTCCCTGTGTCCCTGCATGTCCCCCATGGCAGAGGGGTGGAATTCAATGACCTTGAAGATCTCCTCCAGCCCAAACCATTCCATAATTCTGTGGAGTGAATTGGGACAAGTGGTTGATTGAAATCGTAAGGGCATGTAATAAACAGTGTGGCACTCAGTCATCTGAAGATGTAGAATAGACCCCAAAATATTTGGGTAAATGTATAAAGGCTGTAAGAGTTGATTTCACTTCTTCATCAAATCACTGTGACAGTTTCCACATGTGGCTTCTGACAGAAATGTGTATTTGCTCCTAAATACACTTCCTGCTGGTTTTAAGCAGCAATCTTACAAGATGCAAGTGGATGTCTCAGTTCCCACTGGAGCTGTTGTCTTAATTTCTTTTTTTTCTCTTAGTTCTCAAAGAAACAGTATGAAAACTTACCTGATGACTTGTGACTCCATCATATCCTAGCGTGTGTCATAATAGTTCCTTTTTTATCCATGAGTAATTATTTTTGTAGGGATGTCGGCTTTCTGTAGCAAAGCAGTATTTGAAAAGAAGCCAGGGTTAATTTGGAGACTGGGAGGTAACCCAAAGTCTGAGTTGCATAAGGAGTCATGAGACTTTAAGATAGAAAGTAGGGAGGACTTATTAGAAATTTAAAGTGAGTTGTATAAGGTACAAAGTATCAGTAATGCCTGGAAGTGTGTACTTTGATGTGTGCTGGTTACCCCAGCAGTGACTAAAATTCTCCTGGTTTTGCTTCCCTTCTTTTTGTCAAGGCAGTTAGTGCTGTCATGAAATACAGATTTAAAAGTTCTTACCTATCAAGATTTGGGCTATGTGCAGCTCCCAACCAGATGAAAACACAGGCATCAAACAAACTCGGGTCCAAAAATAGTATGAGAGTTCTTCTTTAAACTATGGTGTGGTTTTTCTTCCTCTCTGGAACGTACTTCCTCTCAGGAACTGTGTGTGCCCCACATAACATTATCCTGGAACTAAAGTGAATATCTGCTTCCACGAAATAAATGAATATTCTTAACAAGTCTGCCTACACAAAGGAGACTCCACAGCCACAAAGCTGTTATTTTTTTTTTATAGCCTTAATGTCAACAAGCTGTGGTTTTAGCAACTACTTCTGGTGGCCCTAAATATTGGGTTTATAAAATAGTGTTGCCTGTAATAAATAAGCAGTGGAAAATACACTGAGAGCAATTTCTATTTTTGCATGTTTCCCATGACAAACTATAGATAACCTTTTGATTTAAGCAGATGGTTTTTTGACTTGAAATACGAATTTAACTTTATTTAACTTTCCTGTAAGTTTCTGAACATCATGTTTATGTTTGTAACCAGTTACATATTGTCTTTTAAAATGTTTGTGCGGATTTCAGTGCAGGTGAGGATTCCAGGCATCCCAAAGGAATTGGATTTGTGCTTAAAGCTTTAAGCTAATGAAGTGGTGAAGGAAGAATAAAGCATGTGGATATTTTGGGAATTCAAGCCAGCTGGAGGAGCATGTGTTGCACATTAGTAGGAACACAGTAGGAATGCATTTATCCTGTCAAATGTCTTTTTTGTGGTTATTCATGGACCTGAGTGTAACAAAGGTGTCTGGAACTCCCTCTGTTTTCTGCCTCATCCAGACCTCTGGGTGTGGATGTGAATAATTGTTCTTTCCTTGCCTTTGTGGGTTGCGTTTTGTGGGGAAAAAGGTCTTCTATCAGATGGGAATTTTGTCCTTTTGCAGTAATTAACCCTCTTAAAGCAGAATTCAGGATCAGAATTGGAGCCCCATGAAGTTGCTGTTAGAGTAGTGAAGCCTTTTCTCATCAAGCATTGCTTCTTCCTTCTCTCCTCCATCCCTTTTCATTTATAGAACTTTAAAGGAGGAGAACTAGTCAGGAGGGGCTGAGGGAGTTTGTGCTGGCGTGGTTCAGGTGTGTGGATGCTTCAGGTAGGGTGGTGTGGATAGAGAGCCCATATGGGATCATGTCAGTTTAGTGTAAGATGTGATGGATTTATTGTTAGCTGGTTGTATTCTGTGACTCTGCTATTTGAGCTCATCCTGTTGCAAATTTTGCCTTTCTTTTCTTTATTTTTTTCCCTTGTCCTTATTTGTTTTCCTCTTCTTCTAAGTCCTTTACAAGGCCCTTAACAGCAAAGGTACTCCAGGAAACACTGAGAACTCATCATGTCTCTGGAGCTGATGTACCTTTCTCACTACATTTTCTACAGCACCCAGTAAAATAGGAATATTGCTTTAGAGGAGCATATAACCCCACGTGTGATGCAGATCAAGTCTTTTATACTAGAATCTTTTTATGAGAAAGTAGGAGTATTATCAGTTCTAGTGCAGGTGTTTCTCAAAGTTCCTTGTTGGACATTTCCTGGCAGTAGAGCTTCTTATGGCTTGTGTTAATCTTAGTGCTTCCATGGTCAAGGAGTCTAAAATTATGATTCCTCAGGTGTTCCTACTTCTATTATTTGCTATAACTATTCCAGACCAGCACTAATCATGGAAACTCCCTTTTAGTCTGGCTGTAGCTCTTTCCTTATGTCTCTACCCTTGTAGTGACATTACCTTCTTCTTTCTCTCCTTTCTCCGTTATTTTTCAGCAGCTCCTTCTGTTTCAGTTTTTTTTTCCCATCCCATATTTTTCTTGAAGCAAGATCAGTAATCTTGAGAAGAAACATTTCTGAGCCATGGAAAACATTCCTGGATTTTACATGATTTAAATTCCCCTTCTTAAATTGTCCTAAAACTTAGCTCTGTGATTTAGGTAAACATCTGTATGTCCTGTAACTTCCTCCAGAATCTGAAATAATTTTGCCACTTCTTGCTGGTTTGTTTTGTGACATGTAGTGGTTGAACAGTCATGCACATTGTGTGGCTCAGATCCAGAGGGTTTTGAATTTCTGGTGTTGACAGTGACTTTCTCTTGCTTCCAGAAACCAGATGTCCTGACCACGGGTGCTGGGAACCCCATTGGGGATAAGCTCAATGTCCTGACAGTGGGGCCACGTGGACCTCTTCTTGTCCAAGATGTTGTTTTCACTGATGAGATGGCTCACTTTGACAGAGAGAGGATTCCTGAGAGAGTTGTGCATGCAAAAGGGGCGGGTAGGTTTAAAATTATATATTTTCTCTGTGTAGAATTGAGGAGCTTTTGAGTTAATGTGTAGATTGTGACACATAAATTACATTGTAATTTATAATTTAGTGTTACTAGCTTTAATAAATCTATATAAACAAGAGTGGTAAGACCTGGTTTAAAAGAACTCACTACCAAAACTTGAAGCACTGAAAAATTCTTTACAAAAATGAGAGAAAATATGGTGATAGCCCTTAAATTTTTACTTTATCTGCTGTAGTCTCTGCTTCTTCTGTCTGTTCCTCCCATCTCTATTTAATGGTGTTTGCATGTTACTTAATAGAGAATTTGGCTTTTTCTTCTAATGTATGTCTGCCAAAGCAAGCTGATCATCTAATATTTAAGTTTAAAAAAACCTAAATCTTTAAAAAGATATTATTGATCTTAGTAAGGTAGAATTAGTACCTTGATTTTTGTCATGCATTGCACTAGAAGGAGCAAACGTGGGACTGTATTTAAAATGTGACTGTACATGGGAAAAGTTCCTCTGTGGGGGTGGGAAGGGTTCTGTTGCCTCACCCAGCTTACAGGTGCACCAAAAATTCTGCAACTCATAGCAGGATTAAAGAAATACGTGCCTTGCTCCAGATAAATACACAGGTCTTGACAGAAGAGCATCTTCTGTGCTGCTGCTGGGAGCTGCTAGCAGTCAGTTAAGGAGGAGAGAATGAGCAAATAGTTTGTGTTAAATCAGTTTCATGTTATGAAAGTAAATCGAGTGTATAGAACATTGTTTAAACTGGTGTATTTGCATGTTTCCCTTTGACTTAAAGTTGTATATTAACAACAGACAAGCTGTGAGTGGAAGGAAGGTACCTAGATCTGATATTTTGAACTTGCTGTTCTTCAGGAGCCTTTGGCTATTTTGAAGTCACTCATGATATCACCCAGTATTGTAAGGCAAAAATCTTTGAGCACATTGGGAAAAGGACTCCACTTGCCATCCGCTTCTCCACTGTTGGTAAGGCTCTAAATCCACTTTGTGTCTTTTACAGGAGTGCCCTGAGAGCAGTGTTTGCATTGTGGGGCACTTGAGGGGGTTTGCAATGCTTTCTTCCAGCCAATTCATCTTCTCTGAAGTTCACTTACATGGAGGACCTTAAGCGGCTTTTGCCTCTTTCTATCAGAGCTCTCTGGAGACGCTTTTCTGTCTGAAATGTGAGAGAGGGCAGCCTGAGCTGGTTTTTTTCTGACAGAAGGCTTGCTTTGTTTCTGGTTGGATCACAATCAACACTTGCAAGTTAAATACCTATGATCTCTTATGCTGGAGGAATGTTTTGGGGATGAATGATGTAAACTAAGAAAAATCAACGATCTTCCATAAATAAACGCTGATTTCTTAGAGATTGGAATGCACAAACTAGCAAAATCTTCAATGCTATTAGTTGAAGCTAATTGTGATCAATGGCTTGTCTGATAGAAACATTTTATAATTCATTATGTGGGTGTATTTACAAGAAAAGAAATCCTAATGAGGATTCAGTTCTGGAAGTACTTGAGAAAAAAAAGTAGTCCAGCAAGGCTCAGGGAGCTCCTGGCTTTGGCCTATTGGCTGTTTCCAGTGTTAAATCCTGTAAGATTTAGGGTGTCCTGAGTGTTGTGCAGGGTAAGGATATGGAGTTGAGTTTGAAATGGGGACTGCTGCTGGAGCAGGTTGTTACATCCTTCCTTTCCCTTTGCCTGCCCTGTTTGGACACACTTCCTCCCTGCTGCTCTGGAATACACAAGGTTTTTAACGAGAGAATGGGCGTCCTTCTGATTTCATCACAATCCATCATTAGCTGTTCTGAGCACTTCTGGAACACTTCTGCTCAGGTGTTGTGCTGGGCACTTGTGCTCTGATCTAAATTCCCATTGAAGATTCCCATCCTGGGTGAAGCAGGAGGAATTAAAAGGATTACAGCTCTTCCATGGTTTTTTATTAGGCACGCTGGTTAGATTGCTACCTTCCATATGAGAGCTTTCCCACTGGGATTTGGTGTACAGAAACAAATGTGGGTTTAGGTGATTCAGCCTTAAAATATGATGATGTCTCTCTTAGTGATAATGCAAATTCCACTCTTATTGGTTCAAGTGGATGTACTTGTTTTTTCCTTCTTTTAACTATGGCCTGAATGTTTGGCTGGGTTCACACTTTGAAAACTCACAGTGCCTGAAGTATTGTTGAAAATATTCCTAAAATTCCTTGGCATAGAAAAGACTGCAATAAACCTTGCCCTTTTAGGACTTTATGGCCTGTTTTTTTTCCAGGTCATATCTGTATGCATTTCCTACCCTAACACTTCTGTGTGTTCATGTATTTCTTCAAGCTGGAGAATCTGGCTCAGCTGACACAGTTCGTGACCCCCGAGGCTTTGCCATGAAATTCTACACGGAGGATGGGAATTGGGATCTTGTGGGAAATAACACCCCCATCTTCTTTATTCGGGACCCACTGTTGGTGAGTAAGCACAGCAGGTGAGGGTACTTTGTGAGAAAGCCCAAAAGTTCATTCACATATTTTTCTGACTTCCCTCAGAAGCAAAAGCTCCAGTTTTGACACACTTAAACTTGGTTGTTTGTCAGATTGCCTGAACATTTTTTTGCTTGCAAAGATGTTCTTAAACAAAAATAAAAAACTAAAACTTGATAACTTACATGGTTTCATACTTTTCACTTGAACTTTTCACTTCAAAAGCTTCTTGCCAATTCTTTTTGTTAAATCTGGGGTTTTTAGTCTTTTGGCATAACTTTGACAGCAGTTAATGGAGGGGCTTTCCTTGAGTGCAGTTCTGCACAGGTATTTCATAGTGTCTCTCTATTCATTTATGAGTCACATAACCATGGATATACAAATCTGAGCAGTTTTCTCTCACCTTATCAACCACAAAAAGAAAGCATTTTTTATGTCTGTTTGTTCTAATTGTGAATGTTTGACATTATCCTCCTTTTACTGGTCTGTGAATTAATTTGTTTGCAGGAAGAGTATAGCAGTAGAAGATTTTTTTTTTCCAGTGACCTTACAACTTTGTCTTTAATTTTTTTCTCTCTTTTTCCTCCTCCACTTCTGGACAAATTAGTTTCCATCCTTCATCCATAGCCAAAAGAGGAACCCTCAGACTCATCTGAAGGATGCAGACATGGTATGGGACTTCTGGAGTCTTCGGCCTGAGTCTTTGCACCAAGTAAGCTTCTCCCATGACTTTATTTTGTATGATTAAGAAAATTGTGTTATAACAGCAGGTTTTTAACTCTCTCTTTTCCATGTTTTATTTAGAAATCTACATAGTCTTATTTATATTTTATTTAAATATAATTTTAAATTATCCATGCTTACCTGCGTTTACAGGGGAAGTCACTTTTATTTCATTAACACCTAAAGTAGAAATTCCTCAAGGAATTCCTAGCAACATTAACATAGCTCCCAGTGATGCAGATTAACACAATAAACAAACTTGGGATGAAGACTTTCTCCTTGATATGCTGAGCCCATTAATGAGTTTGATCTTTCTGTTTAGGTGTCTTTCCTGTTCAGTGACCGTGGCATTCCCGATGGCTATCGCCACATGAATGGGTATGGATCACACACCTTCAAACTGGTTAATGCTGCTGGAGGAGCAGTTTACTGTAAATTCCATGCCAAGGTATTGATTTTTTTTTTATTGAAACTATACATCATATTGGATAAAAAACTGTAAAAATGTGTGACTTTTCAAGTTTAGTTCAGGCTCAAAGGTATATGGAGTTCTTGTTTAATACCTTTAAACAATAGGAGAGGCATCTTTCTTATTGCTAACACAGTAATCATTTACTGGACTGTAAGAAACTCTTCTTTCGGCATCTGTCTCTTGTTAATGGAGCGTTACCAGTGAACTGATTTTTATCTGGAAGGCAGCTGTGGAATGTACTGTAAATCTAAACTCAAGTTATTGGAAGTTAGAACTTGGACAGTCTCATTCTTGGATTATAAATCTTGCTAGAATCCATTCTGATGAATGATCTCTGTGGTACTTTCTGCATGCTGTAACTGGTGCTTTTGTTGTTTTTAGACTGACCAGGGCATCAAAAATCTTACTGTGGAAGAAGCAGGAAGACTGGCTTCTTCTGATCCTGATTATGCCATACGGGACCTTTACAATGCCATTGCCAAGGGGAACTATCCTTCATGGTCCTTCTACATTCAGGTTATGACCTTTGAAGAAGCAGAGAAGTTCCCATTTAATCCTTTTGATTTGACTAAGGTATGTTTGATACTGCTGGGAATATTCAGTTTCAGGTAGTTTTTAAGTGTATTCTTTATTGTAGAGCCACGATGAGCCAGAAATTCCAGAGATGAAACTGTAGTTGTGTTATATCTGATGTTACTCTTCCTCAGGGAAATACAGATATGGCTTGATTCCAGGCACTTCAGAAGTGAGATCTCAGATCAGAGTCACACCCTCAGCCTTGCTGGTCTCATTTTGTCCCACTTCCAATAGCTGCACCTAGGAATGCCTCGCTGAAAGATGGCAACATAAACTTGCATTGCATAAACTCTTTTTTACCTCTATCACTGCTCTCCTCAAGTGGCTAAAGACCTTTGAACTTAAAAGTGCAGCTCAGATGGCAAAGAAAAGGCAGTTAAGCGAGTTAAGCGTTTTGAAGGAGGTGAAAATATTTGTGCCACCAGTTCCACCCACGCCCTGCTTCCCTAGGCAGATTTTCAAGGGCCTGCGGGTATTTCATTCAAGTATTCAAGTGCTGAGATTATGCTGGAATGATGAAATAAGTTGCATTCATACTTTGTGTTAATTGCAAAAGGCTTCTTAAAATAAGACATTTCTCAATGTTTGTTAGGAGAAAATAAACTCGGTAATGTGTTTTCTTAATCTAGACTTAAATCAGGTGAATTCTGCCTGGCAGTTAAGCTGCATAATACTGTAATAATGTTGATTTTACTGGATGTGTGTTGTGTCTTATAGGTTTGGCCTCATAGTGAATACCCTCTCATCCCTGTGGGAAAGCTGGTCTTGAACAGGAATCCTGTCAACTACTTTGCAGAGGTGGAACAGATGGCTTATGACCCTAGCAACATGCCCCCTGGAATTGAGCCCAGCCCTGACAAAATGCTGCAGGTAAACAGGAGGTTCCACCTGAGGAGCATTGGTTACTTTGCTGCTTGTGAAAGCTTCGAGTTGACATGCCCCAGTCTTTAACAAGTGGTGGTTAATGTTTGTGATCAATGTTTTAGGGACGCCTCTTCTCGTATCCTGACACCCACAGACACCGCCTGGGCCCCAACTATCTGCAGCTCCCTGTGAATTGTCCCTTCAGAGCCAGGGTGGCCAACTACCAGAGGGATGGGCCAATGACTGTTTCTGACAACCAAGGTAGTCAGGAAAGCAGCTTTCAGTATAATGATTCTTAGACATGGGCTGCAGCATTCTCTTCACAGGGGACTTAAAATCCATACTGGTGTAGAGTGCACATATGTCTTCTCTGTTAATCCAGTAAAGAAGACTTGGGATATTTGGATATGGGATGAAGAGCTTGTTTAAAAGGATAAAAATTAATTGAAGTTTAGGATGTGTTTAAAGCTTAACAAAAAAGCCTTTAGCAGAAAATTAGTTTGTGGGAGAAAACCCACAGTCAGGTTTTAAAGATTGACTTGGATATGCTCAGTCCATTCCACTAAACTGCTTTGCTTTCGGATTTCTGAGAGATTGTGAAAGACAAAAGTGAAAATGCCAGGAGTAGAGCTGTCACTTCCCCTCTATTGAGCAGCTTTTCTTCTGTCAGGGTTTGCCCAATAGTGGCTGTTTTCCACCTGAGAGTAAACAAGGATGTACTTAAGCTGTGGCTCATGCCAAAATATGTGTTCCTCTGGGCTATGAATTCAGGCACGTGCTGAGGAAGGAGAGGGAAATATTTGAAAAACAGGAACTTGAAGGCAGCTCCTCTTGTCCCAGAACAGATAATGAGTTTATGCAGTTCTCTAAGTTCATTATGTGTTTAAAATACAGCCCCTACACAGGGAAGCATTGTAGTACTTCAGATTTGTAAATGACTGTATTTTTATGCTGCCTTAGACTTTAACCATGACTGTCTACTATAATTGAGAAATACTGTTGTGAGAGTGGTCAGCTTTTCTTATTTTTGAATCAGGTCAATATTCACTGAAAAACGTTGTAGAGATTCTCTTTGTAGCAGGTGCTGTTAAGTGCTGGCTTGAAGGTGTTGACATAAAAATTATGTCAGCCATTTTTAATAAATCATAACTGAGTAATTGATTTAGATTCCTCCAAGCAAATAACACCCTCTGCCTTCTGACTTACTTGAAAGTGCTGCCATCTGATGGATTTGGTTGGGGGATTTTTTTTCCCCAGGTGGTGCCCCAAATTATTACCCAAACAGCTTCACTGGTCCCGAGGATCAGCCCCAGCTCAAGGAGAGCCGCATGTTTGCTTCAGGGGACGTGCAGCGCTTCAACAGTGCCAATGAGGACAATGTGACCCAGGTGGGGCTCTGGAAAGGCTTTGTGCTGCTTGGCACACATGAGGAGTGTGTGGGGTGTGTATTAGTGTGAGTTCTCACAGAATGTGAAATTGAGATTTTGGGCATTGTTACACAGAGGCTCTGACTTGTGTCTTCTTGCCATTAGTGTCTGGAGAAGGAGTTGTTGGCATGTTTGCCAAAAAAGCCCCTCACAGATTGGCTGCCTTTTAAACATTTTGAGTATTTCATGTGTTACTTGTTGTAGGAAGTGAAAGCTGTTCTTACTCACTTTTGGGAATATCAAAATAAACCTTTTTTTCCAATGGCCAGGTAAGAGAATTCTACCTCAAAGTGCTGAACGAGGAAGAGCGCCAGAGGCTGTGTAAGAACATTGCAGAGCATCTGAAGGATGCCCAACTCTTCATTCAGAAACGAGCTGTAAGTGCCCTCCTTGGGCTTTATTCCAGATTTCCTGCCAATCTAGTAACGTTGCCATAATGGCTTCTGGAAAGGAAGGTCAGGAATTTTCTGAAAAGGCTAGGTTTTTTCTTACTCAGGAATTCTCATACTTAAATATGTGTCTATTTACACAATATAACATCAATATGTAACATGTTAAAGTAACTTTTGCCTGAGGGGAAGAATAGGATAGATGTTGAACATGTGTTTAGCTTGGTGTTTGAAAAATCAGATGACTGCCAGAGTAAGTTTTTCCTCTAAACAAGAAGGCAGTGAGGGCTAAGGAGGGATAGGACCCTTATCCTTCCCAGGGCAACTGTGTTTAAATTGGGACTGAGCTCTGTGTGGGATAACAGAAATCATGTTCAAAGATGTTCATATCTTGTTTATAACTGATCAGAATTAAACTTTTCTTCCTTATGATACCTACTGCTTGTAGGCCAGGAAATGTGCTAAAGAACCATCTTGAAATGGAGGAAAAACATTCTTGTTGCTTTTTCTGTTTTGTCTTCCTTGTGCAGGTGAAAAACTTCACTGATGTTCATCCTAAATATGGAGCTTGTATCCAGGCTTTGCTGGACAAATACAATGCTGAGGGTGGGAAAAAGGTATGGTAATGATTTTTGTAGTTGCATTTTGATTGGCTGTGAATTATTTTGGCTTCTCTTGTAAATCCAATGAAGTGAGAAATTAGTCTTGATCCCTGTTTGATCTAAAGGCCAGAAGTCAGTGCTCGTAGAACTGTGAAATAAGGAAGCATCACTCTAATAGCAATTAAATGTTGATTAACTGGTGATGCACAAAGACTGTGTTTCAGCTGGGGTTTGTAGGGTTTCTGGAAGGTAACTGTACGTGGTATAAAATGTGTTCAGGTTGGTTACCCACCCTTTGTGATGGTAATGAAACATTGCCACAAGCCTTTCCTTGGCTCAGTGCTTGCTCCAAAGAACAACTCAGTTTTTTCCTGCAGTTCTCTACTTCAAATGGAACTTGCTCTGAGTTTTTCTGTTGCTTTATTTTCAGGATGTAATCAGAACATACAGACAGTCCACAACTCGTATGTCTGTCAAGGAAAGATCCAACCTGTAAGTCTGGAGATATCTGCTCTGAATTTTGAGTCCTTCCAGCTGCACAAGAACCTGTCCAACACTTCAAAGAATGTAGCAGACTTGGGCCCAAGCACAGTGTCTTACAGGTGTGATTTACTGAGCTCTCAAGTGCTGTCTGTGCTGGAAACCAGGTAACACAAGCTTCAATCCTTGTGCCTTTCAACACTAGTGCTTTACTGCTTGATAACAGTTTATGGGATTTTTAAACAACTCATGATAAAAAGTTATCTTCGTTTCTAGGAGCAAACAGAAATTTAATCAAATGCTTCATTTGTTTTGGTGTACAATTTTCCTGGTTAAATCACACAGTAGAATTTCTATAAGGACACTGTGATTGCCCTCATGGAGAAACTTGTTAAAAAGTTGATGCTGTTCAGTATTTCTAATAAAATAATTATGTGTCTGTATTTGTAAGCACATCTCTTGAAGTTCATTTTTGGCCTTCCAGAAGTAAAATGATACCCAGTAGTTTGAGTAAAATGTTGGAATGGCTCATTCTTTATGATAGAGATAAAGCTAACTACAAAGTTTAATCTCTAAATATAGTTCAGTTTTATTCACAATATATATTTTAAGATAATCCTTGCTTACTAATGCTGTGTTGGGATATAACTGACATAAGGGAGGTAGCAAAGGATATTTTCTTATTCCCTGCACTGTTCAACTAAACTGATTATACCTTACAGCCCTTTCAGGAATAGGAGAGTAAATTATTCTTTCTAATCTGTAAGAATTTAAATAGAATAGTAACATGCCAAATACTTGAGAAATAAGCCTTCAAATGCAGGAATATTGAAATTCAAGCTCAAGAAGTTTCAGAACTATTCCAGTGGTTGCTGAAATTGTTATTTTACTGCAATAATCTGTTGCTCTTTCTTGATTGAGCCAGGGCTAATTTTCAGGGTGATCCTTGAATTAAAGCAGCATCTTTGTATGAATGTAGATATCTAGAAAATATGTCTAAAACCTGATTAGAGGCATGTTGTAATGTTACCCAGCACCTGCAGTTTAGTGAAATTGTGCAAAAAAATTTGGGACCTCAGTTATGGGATAATTACTGTCCAAGCTAAATCAAAGTGTTTCAGTGCCAGCTACTGCTCTTATCTCAGGCAAATGTAAAAAAATTCAAATCATAGCAGTTTGGGGGTGATTTTTGAATAATCACTGCATTTCTGGATATCCCTTGAGTTGTATTTTGATTAGGATTACTTCCTGATTTAAGTGTGAATTCCTATGAATGGTGGCACGTAAAGAAGAGTAGATACTAAATGCTGTTCTGTTAAATTTTGGAGAATGTTACTTGCTCTGCAATTCATTGATCTACCAACCTGTTGTGAAAAATTAGCTGGGGCAGAGGTGCAGTAAAATAATATGAACTGATAACCTACTGTATTCTGGGATTTCATTGGCTTTTTACCTGATCAGGCATGTGGGATTACATGATTGGGTGGGAATATTTCCTGCTGGAAACTGGAACAGAGAATCCTAGTGAGTTTTGGGAAAGAGTAAACAAGGCCTGATCTTCTGATTTTGGTTGTGTCTGCTAAGTGATTTATATTGTCGTCTTTTATTTCTGAAATAAATGGAATGAAAAAATCTCTTGGCAACATGTTTTCTGTGCAAATGTCTTCCAATACTTTGTGTTAATCTAGGAAGTTCATATATCCCTTCATCTGTTCTTCTGGAGATGGTGCAGAAGCTGTAGATTGCATTTATTTTTTGCAGCTGCCTTTGTTTTAAAAACTCAATTTCAACCCCACAGTTGTGTTTAATTACTTAAAGGACCTGTGTTCTGTGCTAAACTGGCCATGACAAGTGTTGTACAGAAAATTTCGCTTTCCCCAAAGCTATGGGAGAGCATTAGGCAACACTGGAAGAACGATAATGCTATTTCTTCAAATAAATAAGACAATAAATCCGTTTACAGGTCCTTATCGTGATAATAAAGAGACTGTTGACTTGACATAACAGCAGTTTTGTTTTGTGTTGTGTTCTGTTCAATTAAAGTCAAACATTCCTTTGCCAGGTTGTTGCAATATGATTTCAGTGATCTGTAAAGCAGAATTGCACAACATTTTCTTATTACTGTTTTATTTTAGACGCACGTCTCTAGCAGTGGATTTGGGAATGAATTTGAAACTAATGCTTGGGAAATTACAGCTTCTCCAGGAGTACCTCTTCTTTTAATGGGCCTTCATTCCTAGGTTATTTTCCCTTCCCCAAAATATTTGTACTTGAATATCCAAAAAACAGAATCACATTTGTTGTAGTGAGCTGTGCCAGGAGACAAGGAAGTTCTTGGGGTTGCTAAACGTTATGTGGGGAGAAAAAGGGTGAGGTAGGTTTGGATCAGACTTCCAGTGCTTCAAAGATGTTGGAAAGAGCCCTGATTTCCTTCCTTAGTGCAGCTCATTGGTGGGAATTGGCTGCTAAACAGTGTATGGGTATCCATAATTGCAGCTCCCACTAAACCAATCACTTTGTTTTGCCAAATATTCCACACCTGTTGCTCACCTTGCAGCAAAAGGCTGTTTGTTCTCTGTTTGGAGATCTGTTCCATGAATTCTCACAGGCAGGTGAGTCACCATGTTCTCACAGAATGTTTTATGAGGGTGATGAGGCCCTGGCTCAGGGTTCCGAGGGAGGTGTTGGGTACCACATCCCTGGAATTGTTCAAGGCCAGGTTGGACAGGGCTCTGAGCAGCCTGGGCTGGTGGAAGATGTCCCTGTTCACTGCAGGGTGTTGGACTGAATGAACCCTCTGTGCCTGCACACCCTGAGCTCGGTTTGCTGCGGGGTGTGGGGCTCCAGCCCAGCCCTGCAGGAGGGAATCGATCCACTCGTGTGTTGTGGGTTCTTATCTCTTGCTGATAGTGAATTTCATGGAGGGCTGCAGTGCATGGTAAAGCCTTTGCCCCCTGGGTAATATTGCAGAGCTCAGTCTGAACTGATGTTTGGGGTCAAGGGGGTGTGCTCAGGGCACAGCTCACGGTGTGCAGAGGTGGACTTGAGCATAACCTCGACTCTGATACTGAGGATTAAACCTCAGCAGTTACCCAAGGCCATTTTGGACAGAATGGGGAAAAGAACTGAAGCTCTATTTTGATTATTGTAAATGAATTCCAGGCAGTTTTGCCATCATCATTCAGGATGATTCCAGCTGGGATGGATCAGTAAGATGAAGATTATTCCCAAAACCAGCCCTGTGTCTGCAAAATGTTGTAAGGTGGTGCTGCATTGCTACACAGTCTGGGAAAGAAATGAATGCTGAACAACGAGGCAATGGTGTAAAGATAATAAGTGAAGTATTTGATAGCTGACTCTTAATGATGACACTTTTGCAGCCTGGATTGCAGAGCCTGTGTGGTTTAGTTGTCTGATGAAAGCTTGGACTTTCATGCTGGAATTCCACCTAAAGTCAAACTCCAACCCTAGAGCAGCTGGAAATCTCCTTGCACTGCAGGCCCTCAAGAGCTGGACTGAAATTTGTTCTCAGATCACACACTGGAGCTTGATAAACTGATAAGTTTCACTTTTTTAATTAAAAAAAAAAACCCACTAAAATATTTTTCATCCCACTACTCAGAGCAGTTCAAATACTGTAAATCTCTAGTGGACCAAGTTAGAAGGAAAATTTCATTTCCTGTTTCATAGCATGTGATGAACCATGGAAATCCTTTATATAGATTTGCTGTGTCTGTTAATTTCAGTATTTATTCTATGCTTGTTTCTCTCAGGTTCCCCATTTTTAAACTTTGACCAGGAGTGGGAGCATTGTTATTTTTTTGTTGTTTGATTGGGGTTTTTTTTCCCAGTGCAACAAATCCTTGTCCCTGTGATCATTGATTCAGGATTGACACAGAAGTGGATGCACTTTCCTACCCAAACTATTTTCTGATTCTCTTCTCCACACTTGGGAATCTTTGACCTTGTGCTAAGTTGTTGTAAGATTATCATGTTGTAAGATTTATTGAGGAAAGGAGAGTGATGGCAGGTACTGGTTAAAGACTAAATTAGAGTTGCAACACTCCCTAAACAGAATGAAGATACAGAATTCCTACTGAATCATAGCTCCTGTGTTGTCTACAAGCTCTCAACAACACTCTGGACTTTGTGAAGCTGGAAAACCAGGAATGAAGAAATTTCATTTTCCCTGCTTGTGTGTGCAGAGTCTAAGGTGCTTCAGCCACTCAGTATTTTTCCTAAGAGATTTTATTGGAAAAATACTTCACTTTAAATTTAAACTTTCAGTGTTAAGTCAAGTAGGAGCTGTCTTCCCCAAACCTCTGATTCCAAGATACTACTGTAAGAAAATAATGGAGTTCTGCCCTTTAGAGTTGCAGGAATCAAGGCTGTATTTTAGAAGCAGCCAATTAATATTTTGTATTGTTTTCGTCACCATTCACATTTAAGGAAGATACTCTACTGCTGATTCTGATTTTCCTTTCACTCTGTTTTCATGTACTATAACTTTTTTGCAGGAGTGTTTTTTTGGTGTGGTTTGGGGGGGTTTTGGGGGTTTTTTTGTTTGTTTTTTTTGTTGGGTTATATGACTAATTTATATGTGTTTCCTTCTCTGGGCCTCTCAGTGATATCTTCTTTGTAAAATCTCATCCAGCTATTCACTATTTTCCTGAGGGAGTGCAGGCAGCCTTTTATCTGAGACTTATACTGATTAGATTGGTCAGAGATACCCAGGGAAAACTTGGCAACTGCTCTTGTTTGCTCTGGCATTTATCCACATATTGCTTAGGCTGTATTTCATATTTATCCCCAGCCCTTCATCTCAGTCTTGCTCAATCCTCTTGCACACCTGTCCTCACTGGAGCACTGTTGGGTCCTCAAACAATGGAAATATTCACAACTCTCTTTTTTGATTGCATTGTGACTTGCAGGGGTCCTGAACTAGGAGCCCAATGATGTCAAAGGTCCAAAAATCAAATTATGATTTTCAAAATCAGGCCTTTCATCTACCTAATAAATCATTTTCAAAGGCTGCTTAAGGTAACTTTAAAAGGCTTTTTAAAGTAGTGGAAATGTGTTTGTGAGTAAATGAAGCTGTTGTGACTCCTGCTTTATTTCTTAATTCTCCCACAGAATTTTTGGGAATTGCTTCTTTTACTCTCATGGGTCAGGCATTGTACTTTGTGCTGTTAACCTCTAAACATAATTGCACTTTTTCCAACGCTGGAAAAATGATTGAATAGCAAATCTTTCCCTTGTTCTGGCTGACTGTGCGAGGTTAAAGGTTTTTAAGTAATTCAGCCAATCATTACACAAGTAGTACAAAGTCCATTTGTTACATCATCAGAAACTTTTTTCTATCTTTTAACCTTTGGAGATTTTTATTTATTAATCTTGAACAATTGGAAAAAAGTGTGGTAACTGCTAATATTCAAATGAAGTTTGTTGTTCCCATAGTCTCCTTTCCAAAAGCTGGTCTTTTATTTCAGAGTCTGAGTATTTACTCACTGTAGTATTCACTTGAGAAAAAGAACTGGCTTTCTTAACTAATTAATGGAAAGATATTGTCTTAAGAGTGATTCAAAGTACCTGGACCAGCCTCTTTCTCTGAATCACCTTCTGCCTGGCACAGCCAAAATCTGATCTAATCTTGGTTTAGCTGCAACAGCAACTTCTGGATTTGACCAAATGTCTGTAAGTGATTTATTTTGCTTTTTGCTTACCTTTCTGTAGTGTAATCTTAGTGCTGTATAGGTGGGAGTGCACGTGGAGTGTGCACATGTCTCAGCCATGCTCAAAGTACAAAGAACCCCCCCCAAACCAGATAGATTTTGAAGAGAGCAGAGGCCTTGAGCTGGTTTTAACCCATGGGTTTCTTGGCCTTGTGACAATGAGGATGCTCTAGAGAACAGTAATGAAAACAGATTTATGTTTTTATTCACTGCATGTGCACTTGCTACAGTCTAAGTGTTGTTTGTAGTTTATCCTAATTTATTGTGGTTTATGCACATTGGTGGAACACCATGTTAATCCAAAATCCTTTGTACTTTCAAACTAAAGTAAGCAAATGCTGTATTAAGCATTAAACCCTCCACATGAGGAAAACAAAACAAAAAAACAAGAACAATAAAACATGGCCAGAGGCCTCTGACATGAAGTTAAGTGTGTGCAGCTCCACCAGTCCATGATCTGATTTAAGCACATTCCTGGGCTCAGAAATGCTCAGACTCAGTCAGCAAAGAGCTCCTCCCTCTCCCAACAATTCACCTTCTGCTTGCCCTGCCCACTCTTAAAATATCTGAACCATAACCCCAGGAAAAACCAGAAGAAAAATCCAGGCAGCTTCATCTCTATTGGAGTTTTATCCCTCAGTCCTTACTCACTGTCTTCTGTCAGAGAGTCCCTTGAGGTCCCTGCCCTCAGCCTGCAGGGAATGCAGTCGTGGCAGGCTGTGAATGGTAGCACCAAGCCTTGTCCTTTATTTGTGCAGGTAGGCATCGTGCCAGAGCTCTCCTGAGCTCTTCAGGGAGCTGGGAGAGAGAGAAAGAGAGGACACTCACAGGGCTGCTCAGGGCAGCGCTGCTGGGACAAGGGAATGAGGTTTTGTCTGTGCTCTCTTCCCAGAATCCCACAATAAGCTGAGCTGGGAGAGCCCCACAATGACAGAGCCCAACTCAGCCCTGTACAGCATCCCCAAGAGTCACCACGTGCCCAAGAGGGTGAAAGGGGAGCGAGACAACTCTTGCTCTTAGGATTCCAGCCTCTCCTGCATTCTCGGGGGGTTTGTTTTTACTCACTGCACGATGTCAGCAAAGGCTGTGAGCAGAGGCTTGCACTGGTACTCAAGGCCATGCTTGGCACACAGGGACTTCACCAGAGGGGCCACCTTCCAGTAGTTGTGTCGTGGCATGGAGGGGAACAGGCTGGGAACAGGAGACATACAAGCTTCCTAAGAAATCCTAGTCATTAATACTTCCCAGGAATCACCCAGCTCACAATGAGCAGGAGCTGCTCCCAGCTCCTCTTTCCCCCTGCTGTGCTTTTAGCACAAGGAACTTGTAGGAATTTCCTGCTTTTCCCTCTGTTCTTTTCCAGTTTGTCTCCAAATTAAATTATGTTTATAGAAGAAACAACTTTCCCCTCCCTCCTTTTTCCAGAGGTAGCCATCTCCATAGCACAGAGAAGGAGATGAGCCCATCCTTCATCCTTGCATCTCACTCTATAGAGTAACAGCATAAAAAAAATCAGCAGAGGTGGCTTTAAACTCCTGTGGCATACTAAAAGAGGTGCTTTAACCAGGACACTTCCACTGACCCTTAAAACCTACTACTTGGGATTGACTCTGTTGCTTTTCTTGCATGGATCCTGCCCCTGTTCTATTTTCTCTTGTCATCTTGTGGATTCAGTGAAAGTTTTGAATTACATGATTCTCTTTAAGAATTTCAAGTTTTAAAGATGACACTCATTAGTGCCCCACAGCTATTTGTAGAATTCAGAGCAAAAAATAATAAGGAAGGGGGGAAAAAAAAAAGAAGGAAGAATATTTTTTAAAAAGGAGGAGGGGAAAGAAAATTCACTCTTGGGGTGAGTACTCACTGATGCTCAATCTGGAAGTTGAGGTGCCCTGTGAACCAGTCATTGAACAGAGACTGCTCCACGTTGCAGGTTGCCTGGAGCTAGAGGAGAGGAAAGGAAAGCAGTCAGAGACAGGTCAGAGTATGTTTAGGAACCAGAGGTCGACCTGGGTTTCATTTTGGATTGCCCATGAGTGTGTCACTGCTGTCCTCCTTTATCTTTTCCATGACTGAATCCATCAGCCATTAACCTTCACATCCCAGCCACAAACAGATTTCACCCTTAAGGCAACATGAGACTTGCTTGTGGTTAAAATTTGTACCTCTATGGCCACAATTACAATTCTTAAGAAAGGAAAAATCTTTTACCTGCGTAGACATCCAGTCCAAATTCTTGTCGTAGTCGATGTCCATTGGGATATGGTTCATCTGTGAGACCCAGACAAACCAGCTGCTCTCCAGCATCCTGTGCAGTGAGATGAGAGAATTCAGTGCTGGGTGAGCAGGTCAGCGAGGAGCCATTGAAATTACAGCAGAGCCAGACTTAAAGACACAGCTGAACACTAGCCTTGAACACTAGGCCTGCTAAGCCAGCACTGGAAGGACTTCCAAACCCTGGAAGTTTCATATTTCCTTATGAAACTCATAATTATTTCTTGTGTTTTGTTATAACACATGTTCAGCTTGTTTTATCTGTAGCCAAGGCCCAAAATGATTAGAATCAGTGAAATGATCCAAGGGGAGAGTGTGTGTCCATTTAAATCAGTGAAGCTGAATAATACCTGGGCATTTGCAAGCCCAGGATAAGCTGTTTTGGTTAAATCTTTAAGCATCAGCAGACCCAACACTCAAAGCACTGAATGTTATATGAGGTAAACATTTCTCAATTTGGTCAGCACTCAGTGAAATCTCTTTGCTGTCACAGCTAATGAGGCAATATAAAACTTGCACTGGCAATTGAACAAAAGAATTTATTAATTAAAAAGTAGGCAAAAAATGAGGTGGTAAAGGAGAATGTTGAAATATAAACATAGAGAAAGGCAGGCAGGTACAGATGGAAAGAATGCATAGAGAAAATGCTGAAGAACTTTCTAAAGAGGCATTACCTGAATATAAAATAATATGCCAGGAGACTCTTTGTTTCTAATAAAGATCCATAAGTATAAAAGAATCTGATGTAGAAGGTCAGCATCCAGGCCAAGTCCTACCAAAACCAGAAACAACAAGAAAAACATGTCTTTATAAATTACATTTGCTTATTTCTTTTTTTAAGCTTCATAGTATAGGCATAAGAGAACAGTTTACTTTCAGCTTTGACAGGATTTTTCTGAATGCAATAATCTAAGGCAATCCAACCCAAGGCAATGATACTTTCTCACAGCTTGCTGTAAGAGGTGAATGTGAGCATTTTGCCCAGCAAGGAGCTGGCTCCAAGATTGAAGGTGCCCATCTGACCCCTGTTGGTCACACAAGCAGCAGTACTCACCACCCAGAACTTCTTTGTGTAGGCAATGTAGAATGTGTGGCAGTGGAAGTAGGTGGGGAACAGGAGCGGAGGAAGAGCTGCAAAGAAAAATTCGTCACTGGTGACATCATGGACTGAGTGACACCATCAGTGACACCTGGGAGGGAAAGGTCCTGAATTCCTGCTCAATCTGGAGAACATTTCAGGTTAGGGTGTTGGTTTCGTGCCTTGAAACATTTATAGGTCTGTCCATTAATCTGAGACCTCAGATTTCATTTTAGGCTCCTGGCTGAGGAGCAGCCACAAATGATTATTTTGAGAAGAGGCTTCCACAGCCCATAGCTTACCTGGCTCCTTATTCTTTGGTGCAAAGCAGGGGAACAACAGGAATGCACATGAAATCCTTTTTGTATCAGGGATTTGGAGTTGAAGAACTCAACCTTTCAAAAGGACATCTCACTTGCACTTAAAACAACCCCAAGAAACCAAAGCAAACCAAACCAAAAAACCCCAAACCACAGACTTTGATACTATTGAGAGATGTGGTCTGACATTGCAACCCAGAGCCTCTGTGGAGGATGTGGGAAATCTGGGATGGGATGGGTCAGGTCTTCAACTCTTCCAAAAATCTGGTTATTATTTTGGCTTTTTATTGTGTTCTTTGACTCAGGCACCTTTGTTTTTCTCAAGTTCTCCAGGTGAAAAGTAACATTTCCTAGCCCCTTTAATAGCTCTCAGGGAATTACAGGGGGATGGAGATACTCACTAATGAAGAAGTATTTGTGTTGGTGGTTGTAGGGCATGTATTTTTTCTTTTTGATGCCAAGCTGTGAAAATAAAATAGGAAAAAAAAAAGAAGAGTGGAGACCAAGCAATTTGCACAGGTAATTTGCTTTTCTCCATTTATTTTCCAGAGGGACTCTTCTTGCACACACTTCCCACAACCCTCATTCCTTGTTTCATGATTCATTTTGTGAAGAATTGGATATATCAAGGCTAAGTTATGTTAGTGGTCAGAAACACATATTTTCTCTCATTTTCTCCCCTTATTTCTTCTCTGATTCTCTAAACTTAAATGGCATTTCCACTACGGCATGGAGAAAAATATTTCACTGCTATGATGGGGTCTCAAGAACTGATGGGATCTACAGCAAAAGGGGTTCAGCACTCTTAGGTTGTCACTCCTGGAAGTGTCCAAGCAGGACAAACTGGGAATGTCCTACATGGCCCAACAAATTCTGCCCAAGTGGAGTTCCAGGAACAGCCCCAGGTTTTTCAGTCCTGCTGTTCCTGTCACAGCAAACTCTCCTAGAAGACATGGACACACCAAAGCCACCCATCTGACTGAGCCTCATACATTAATATTAAAATAATAATCCCAGGCTGACTGCAGCCATGCCTTCCACTGATGTTTATAAGTTATCTAATGATCATTAATTACTGAGTTGTTGTTCTAGGTCATGAGGTTTCTCCAGCCATTAATGTGCTGGTTATATACAATGCCCTTCCATCATGTCTAATTTATTTATATCAACGGATCAGCTGTTCAAGACATTCTTAAAGAGACTTAGTGTGAACTGTGGAGAAATAAATCTCCTTACAGAAACTGCCATAACACTTTAATTTTAGACTTCCCACACCCACTCACTGACCTCCACAGAGAATTTCTTCCCCAGAGTGAAGAGGAAAGGGTGCATGTCAATGTCAGGGTCCTTGTGGAAGCAGTTGGGTTTGGCGTGGTGCTGCGAGTGCAGCAGAGTCCACCACTTGGCTGAGGCCCCCTGTTCCAGGGAAGAGCAAAGCATGAAAAGCACTTCCAGAGCCAGACTCCCCTCGGTTCCTGACTCTAATCCTGCCCCCAGTGCTGCACATGCTCCATAGATGCTTCAGAACACACAATTTTACAGGAAAACTCTCAGAAGTTTCCCAGGGACTCACAATCAAATGGCACATCACAAACTTGTGTAGCAAGTGGTTCCATTTGGTTTTCCTGAATACTGACAGGTGTCCTAAATCATGCTGTAACCAGGCAGCCTGGACCTGGAGGAGGAAAAGAAAACTTTGAAGGGGAGGAAAAGAGGAATTGAGGCCAGGATGGTTCCACATTCATCCTTTGCTTTGAAATATCAAGATTTAATTCTCAGGCATTGCTCTAAAGCCACCAGCAGAAAGGGACTGTGGAATCCTGACATTCTCAAGGCTTCCCCCAGAATATATCTTGCTGAAAGAATCCCAAACTAAAGTTTAGTGTGAGCTCCCCACATGCAGAATTTCTTCTTGGTATTCAGATAGTGGCTGTGTTTTTATGACAAAGTGAAACTGCACCAAGTGAGGAAACATAGGACAAGAAACTGCTCCCGTGTGTGTGTGGAGGTTGATGCCAGTCCATGCCATGGGATTCATTGCTCACCTGGGAAATGGTCAGCAGCAGCAGGGAGAAAACGAAGGGCAGAAAGGATGTCCCAAAGCAGAAGAGGACGAGCCAGGCAGCTGTATCCAAGAGCAGGATGTGAGCCAGGAGCAGGAAGAAGAAGAGCTGGTTTGGCTCCAGGAGTCCCATTCTCTCGACTGTGGCGCGCAATTCCCGGAAATCTTTCACCAGCTTTTCCTAGGGAAGCACCAGGGTTACAATCCTCTGCTTTTAGAGAGCACTGCTGCTCTCATAAACCCCAAAACCACTTTAATGGGGGGAGAAAGAGCAAAGGATCTGGCTAAAAGGGCAAGAGCTGAGTTTAATAAACGTTATCATTGCTGTGCTACAGCTTTTTGTTGAACCATCACAATGTCTGCATCCCAATCCCTACAACAAATCCTCGGTGCTTCTTCCATCAAACCCTCGGCAGGCGGCAGAGGGCTCAGCTGGGAGTTGGGTTTAGTGGAAGTTGTACTTTGTGTGCATGAACTTCTCATGCCACCTTGTGGTAGGTCTTTGGATGAAATTATTCCTTGTATTTGTCTTCACTTTTCCCTTCCCAGCATTTACAGGGGAGGGTGAAATGCACCTACAGCTGAAGGAAAATATTTATTCTCCAAGACTATTCCTTTTCCTTTTGGTTAGTTCTTCCTCAAAGCAAGGGAAAGAAGAAGTGATAACTCTGCAATTTAGGTAGAGTAGCTGTGATAAGAAAAATTCATCTTCAGGAATCTCATTCTCAACCACATAATGTGGATTTAGACTCATTCACACGTTGTTTCAAAGTAGTAGCCAAAAAAAATGTGAGGAACCTGGATCCCATTGCTCTAGGAACTAAGCTGATATAGAAGAACAAGGTGTAATCTCAGAATATTTCCCTTTAGTGTCCTTTGATCTGTTTTGTGAGGACAGACTTACATTTTTAGTGGGCTCAACGCTGGGCTGGTCTGGTGCCAGCTCCCCAATCTGCAGTGGATTCAAGTACTTGCTCACCAGCACCTTGTCGGCATGGAATGCCACAAAGGCATCCTGCAAAGGCACAGGAATAAAGGAAAAGAAATCCAGATTTCATTTTAAAAAATAGAAAAAATAATAATCATTTTAAAATTTAAATTGCCTTTTGAATCACTCCATTCCTGGAAGTGTCCGAGTCCAGGTTGAAGCAACCTGGTCTGGTGGAAGGCACCCTTCCTTTTTTATCCTTTGTGAGAGGACACCACAACAAAAAACAGCACCAAGAGGACTCCACAGTTTCAGTGTGCAGTGTCACCCTTTCTAAAATGGTGGCATCAATTATACTCATTTTTTTCATTCCTCAGGTTTCTTTCCTCACTGAGAGCCTTCTGTGTTTCTCGTCCTCTCCTGAGCTGCCACCTTTCATGGCTTTCTGCTTTTGGTTAAAATCTTCCAGTTCAATTAAGATGATTTCTTAATTTTTCATAATATACATCCAAAAGATTAAGCAATGGACCTAATGGAAAATGGACAGACATGAAAGTGGCTCAGATTCTGCAGGGCTTAATGATTTGAACATGGAACCAACCTACAAGCAGCAGCTCAGATCCCAGAAACAAAGTATCTGGTTCATCCATTGTCTGGGATTTTCCAGCATGCTAAAATGAAAGAAATCTGGCAGTAGTAACTCGAGAAATGAGTGATGAAATTACAGATTGCAAAGTTCAACTAATACACAATTTGAAATTTAAACTTGATAGACTGAAAATTATTTTGATTTCCATGAGCCTCAAATATCCCTTATAGACAGAAAAAATTGCTGCAGCTCACAGCAGCTGCACAAGCAAGGCCAAGAGGTAAGAGGAATCCTGAAGACTTAACAATCACAGAATTATTTGGGTTGGAAGGGACCTTTAAAGCTCCTCTAGTCCAACCCCCCTGCAATGAGCAGGGACATCCTCAACTCCATCAGGTTATTCCATCCAACCTGGCCTTGAGTGTGTCCAGGGATGGGGCATCTGTGGGTGACCTCTGCCAGTGTTTCACCATCCTCATCATCAAAACCTTATTCCTTATATCCAGTCTAAATCGATGCTCTTTTAGTTTAAATCTATTCTCCCTTGTCCTGTCCCTCCAAGCTCTTGTCCAAAGTCCCTCTCCGGTTCTCTTGGAGCTTTTTAGGTAACAGAAAGGGCTCTGAGCTCTTCCTGGAGTTTTCTCTTTCCCGGGCTGAACGCTCCTGGCTAGCAGGGGTTCTCCAGTCCTCTGAGCATCTCCCTGTGCTCCCCTGGTCTCGCTCCAGCTCCGATCCCATTCCCACGAGCTGCCTCTCCTCATTTGCCCTTTCCCAAGGCTTGGGGACGGCGAGGTTCGCACGGGGCGGTCACACTTGGCTCCCTCCACCCTGTCCCGTATCCCTTTTCCCACTGAGGTCTCTCCCAAGCCCTCTCCGCACGGCTTTTCCCGGGTACCCTCCTGCGGCTCATCCCGGTTCCCGCATCCCGGTTCCCGGTTCCCGCATCCCTGCCCGCTCACCGTGGCGTCCTGCCCGGCGTGGCTGACGAGGAGCCGGGCTCCCCCCGGGTGTCTCCGGCAGAAGTGGCTGATGTCGTACACCTTCCTGTGGATCACCAGCCAGCGCTCCTGCCCGGCCGGACCCCTCCCGTTCCGCTGCCCGATCTCCTCCCAGGTGAAGCGCCGCATCCCCGCTGCGGGGGATCGGTCCCGGTCCCCATGGCTGTCCCCATCCAGCACCTCTCCGCCACCCCCCGGCGGTGCCATCCTGCCCCCTGCCCTCCTCCTCCTCCCTCTCCCTGTCCCTCTCTCTCTCCGTCCCGCAGCTCCAGCACCACATCCCGCTCCGCCGCGGCTCTTAAAGGGGGACCCGCCCCGCTCCCCGCCCCCTCCACCCGCTCCTGCTCCTCGGCCTTGGGTTTGCCCCCCCAGAATTGCCCCTTTCCTGCCCCGCTTCTGCATCCCCAGTGCCCAAAGCATCTCAGCACCCTCAAATGGGGGATTCCTGATGCTTAGGGGGGTCCTCAGCAAGTTCATTCTGTTCCCAGGACAGGCTCAGACAGGGAAAACTTCCCTTAAAATACTCCTCTGATTAACCGGAAAAAAAAAAAAACCAAAGCACTCTGTAGCTTCGCTTTTGATGTTACAGTCCACAAACCCCTTGGATGAAACGTGAATTAAGCATATTCTTATGTCCTACTAAAACAAAACCATCAGCCAAACCACACCAATCTCCAGAAAACTCAGTGTAATATTTAGCACCTGGTGAAAATCCTGTATTTCAGCCCAGTTTTCCAACACTCAGCGAGCAGGAAGCTCCCACAGAGCCCGTGGCAGGAATAATCCTCGAAGCTGTGCCCTGGGTGCTTCTGTCACCTGGGATAAACCTGGGATGGCACACACGGAATGTTGTACCAGGTCCTGATGGCAGGTTGTGAAACTCTTTCTTCCCCTCCCACTGTCCCCTTCATGTTTGAAAAATTATTAATTAGACTTGGGGACTCCAGGAAATGAGCATTAATTGCAGAACAACACTTGATGCCACTTTTCCTCTAAACAGTCACAGCATCCACGTAATTTTCTCTTGTCAAAACAGACCCAATCTTGAAAATATAAAACTGTGCTTGACCGAATGATTTTTTTATCCTATAGAAAACCACCTGTTAAAACCCACATCAGCAACAACACAGATGGAGGACAGGCTTTTCAAAGTACATGAATTAATTTATCTGAGACACACTTAGAACATTTCTCATGCATCTACTTGCTTTTTTTTTCTCCTCGGTGCTTGTTTGCTCTTGAGTCTACTTGTGCTGGTAGCTCACACTTCATAACGACTCTGCAGTCTCTATTTCCAAAAGAAATGTTGATGCAAAAGAAGAAATCTCATCTAGTTATCTCAATGAAGGTGTTTACACAATATTTCTGTCTCTTCTCCTTTACAGGGAGGTGTGAAAATCCTACAGCTGATTTCTCAGCCCAGCTCCCATGGACAGCCAGTGCAATAAAGTGCCTTAAAAAGAAGTTTAATAGTTGTTACCATCAACCTGTTTCGTTGCTTGTCCCTTGTCACAGCAGGCACCTTTTCCTCCTGATTCCTGGGCTTTGATGTCCCTTTAGGCTCACATTTGGTGCTTTTTGCAGAACGTGTTTTTATAACATTTGGGATAAACCACTTCCAGCACACACCTTCAGGAGTGCAGCACAACTCGTTCCTTTTAGCTTCTCCTCTTATAGTCACTACTCAATAATGAATATTCAGCAGAAAAGGAGGAAGAATCCAGCCCCTCCTTGTCCCGTGTTCATACATCCTTTGTTGCTTTATGGAATTATTAAGGTGGGAACAGACTTCCAAGATCAGCAAGTCCAATCTTCAAGGTCATCAGCCCTAACTTTCTCTGACCCTAAAATCCTACACAAGGTTAAATAGCTCCCATTGGGTCAGTGACACAAGCAGGGAAAAGCTTCCTCCCCAAAGGATTTTTAGTGTATGGAGCACACAAAATAACCCCAAACACCACGACCTCTGTGCACAATTCCAGCACCTAAAGAGGCTCTGAGGGAGCTGGGGATGGAGTTTTTACAGGGGCCTGGAGTGACAGGGCAAGGGGGAATGGCTTCAAACTCTCAGAGGGCAGGGTTAGATGGGATATTGGGAAGAAATTCTTCCCTGTGAGGGTGGGGAGGCCCTGGCACAGGTTGCCCACAGAAGATGTGGCTGCCCCATCCCTGGAAGTGTTCCAGGCCAGGTTGGACAAAGCTTCCACCTGGGAATTTCAGGAGACAAGCGAGAGCTAAGCTGGAGCTTTCGATTTTTTTAAAACTGCCCTCGAGCACCCAAAATGGTAGCGAGGTTTTAAGACCTTACACGGATTTGTGCCAAGCCCTTGGATATCTGAAGGTTTCATTTCCTCGGGATGAGCCCGGTACCCTGCTGAGAGAAGGAGCTGCCTGTCACATCCAGGACATTCACGACATTATCACTGTGCCAGACGCTGCTCTGATAGGAATGCTGATAACAGCATGTCCTTACAAAGGGACAATCCATTTGGGATCAAGCCCTTCATCAGTCTGCACCACAGCCCTTGCATCACCAAGGTTCCAGCTCCTCAGCTTCTTACCCACATTGAGCAGCACTGATTGGTTTTGTAACCTGTCTTTTCACAATGAAGATGTCAGCTGCTAAAAAGATAAGCATCCAATTACGGCTCTATTAGCTACCTGATAACCATTGTTCCTTCACACATCCCACATTTTTTACGCTCCTGTAATCCAGTCTTCCTTTCCTTGCAGTGTACCAAAGCTGCATGATGGTCCTTTCTGGAACTTTTGTCTTAATACATATGTCATCAAGCCTGAAAAAAAAAATATTTGGGGCAAAATTAAATGGAATTTTTGTGCAGATTAAAATCTGATTTTTTTCAAACTGAGCTGTTGCTCTTCTTAAGTGATTAATATATTTGCTGACTGCCAAAGGAGCTCCATTAGTTCCCTTTCTGCATGTCATGAACGTGGCAGATTCTGGAGAGAAACACTGATTAGATAATTGACACCAAAGCCATGAGGAGGTCAAGCACCTTCATAAATGTACAAGCAGGAATCTCCTCTCTCTTAGAAGCAGGAGAAAATAGAACAGAATGGAATACAACAGAATATTTCAGTGAGTTGGTAGCAAGGGACTGTCATTTAATCACTTAGATCATTTAGATCACTACAAATATCATGCCTGACCACTTCAGGGATGACCAAAAGTTAAAGCCTCTATCATTGTTCAAATACTCCTTAAACACTGCCAGGCTTGGAGCATCACCCACCTCTTGAGGAAAAAGTGAAAAAGGAGCACTAACCAAGCTGAGTAACTCAGACCAAAAAAATAAATAAAAATATAAATAAATAAAATAAATTATTAAATATAAACACATAAACCATTTAGTCATAAAAATGTAATTTGTAGAAGAATGCAAGTTATATCTTTAAGTTATTATTTGCAGCCTGTAACCCCTGTTCCTTCTTCTTTTCTTATTCTTTTATGTGGTGCAACTCCTTAGAGGGATGTTCTCTATTCATTCCTCATTCCCAGCAGGATCTGAGCAAGTCCCTGGAGTTTACAGCATCAAACTGGAAGGGACACCATGGTAGGGACTTTTGAGGGTCCTGATGTTCTGCTGAGGACGTTGGATGTGTTCAGCCAAAGTGGTGCTGTGGGTAGAACACTGTGCTTCCCATGGAAATTCGTCACTGCCTTTTGCTCCTGATCCTGGAGGCTGGTGTAGAAAAGGTTCAGGTGGGTAAGGATCTGATAAATTGTGTTTTAGTGGAGCAGCTGGAACGGCCCAGAGCTGCTGGTAACTCTGTTTTTTGGGTACAGTAACCCATTCTCTGGGTGTGCTCCCCAGGTTTTAAGCAGCAGAGCTGAATCCTGGCAGCTTTATGTGATGCAACATGATCTTTCACAAGAGGAGATCTTGTTGCCCCCAAAAAGCAGCAGCTGTGACTCAGGGTTTGCAGCACAGACTTGCTGAATGATAATAATATGAAAACGATAGCATCTCTCTCCCGTCACTCCACGTCACACCCTGATAGAGCTGATTGTGCCCAGTTTTGGTGATAATTTGGCCATGCAGGCACTTAAAGGGCTCTAGGGAGCACGGTGGGCAAACAGGAGGGGGACACAGCAGTTCACACAGCCTGCAGGGCTGCAGGTTTCCTCCTGCTAGTGGGGATTGTAGTTTGTTGTGTTTCTGGTAATTGGTTGGTTTGGGGCTTTTTTGTTAGCAATGGTTTTTACACAATCAAAACTTTCAGTTGGTAAAATGTATGTAAACCAAGTGGAACCCTCCAAAAAGGATGTGTCTGCCCAGACCCATTCCTGTGCAGAGTTTTGAGTTTATCACTGGTACCAGGGGGTGTTGCAGAAGAAACCTGCCTGCAGTGTGAACAGGTGAATGATCTCCTTTCAATGGTGGCCGAGCTTAGGGAGGAAGTTGAGAGACTAAGGAGTATCAGAGAAAGTGAAAGGGAAATAGATTGGTGGAGTTCTGCCTTTCCATCCTTGAGGGAGGTCCAACAAGAGTCAGAGGACTCCCAAACCTGCCACTGCTGATACTCCAGGCTGGCAGTGATGAGATTGAAGAGAGGAGAGTCAGGGCAATATAAAGGATCTTTAACATGCTGGGTCAAGTAATTGATAGGGCAGGAGCACAGGCAGTGTCCTGCTCAGTTCCTTTGGTGGCAGAGGAAAATGATGACAGGAATAGGAGAGCCCACATTATCAACAAGTGGCTCAAGGGTTGGTGTCATCAGCAGAATTTTGGGTTCTTTGATCATGGGGCCACTTTCATGGCACCTGGCCTGCTGGAACTGGATGGGCTCCAACTCTCTGTTAAGAGTAGAAGGATTTTAGCTTATGAACTGGCAGACCTTGTTGAGAGGGCTTTAAAGTAGGTTTGAAGGGAGAAGGGTTTCAATATTTGGTGAAATCAGGAGGAACATCAATAGGAATTTTACACTGGACTTCTGGAGGGCAGATTTGGCCTATTTAGGAGATTTATTCGGGGAGTTCCTTGGGAAGCAGCCCTTAAAAACAAAGGAGTTCAGGAAAGGTGGGCGTGCTTCCAAACAGAGATCTTGAGGGCACAGGAACAGACTGGCCCTGTGTGCCAAAGGTGAATCGATGAGGCAAACATCCAGCCTGGATGGGCAGTGAGGTTTTGGAGGAACTTAGGAATAAAAAGAGGATGTATCATCTTTGGAAGGAGGGTCAGGCCTCTCAGGAGGTATCTAAGGGGCCTGCTAGGGAATGTAGGAAAAAAACTAGAGTTTGAACTTAATTTGGCAACATCTGTAAAGGATAATAAAAAATGTTTTTACAAATATGTTAATGGCAAAAGGAAGGGTATGACCAACCTTTGTTCTTTATTGGATGAGGGAGGGAACTTAGTGACTGCAGATGAGGAGAAGGCAGAAATGCTTAACACCTTCTTTGCCCCAGTCTCTAGTGGGAAGATGTTTTGTCCTCAGGACAGCTTTCCTCCTGGGTTGGCAGATGGTGTCAGGGAGCAGGATGGTCCCCCTGTTATCCAGGGGGAGGCAGTCAGAGAACTGCTGAGGTCCTTGGATGTTCATAAATCTATGGGACCAGATGGGAGCCACCCCAGGGTGATGAGGGCAGATGAGCTTGTGAAGCCACTCTCCATCATTTACCAACAGTCCTGGCTCACTGGGGAGGCTCCAGATGAAGCTGGAAGCTGCCCAATGTGACTCCTATTCACAAAAAGGGTGGGAAGGAGGATCCTGGTAATTATAGATCAGTTAGCCTGACCTCAGCACCAGGTAAGGTAATGGAACAGTTGATGCTGAGTGTTATCACACAGCCCTTACAGGATGGCCAGGGGATCAGGCCCAGCCAGCTTGGGTTTAGGAGGGGCAGGTCCTGATCTCCTTTTATGACCAGGTGACTGCCTGGTGGATGTAGGAAAGGCTGGGGATGTTGTGTATTTGGACTCCAGCAAGGCCTTTGACACTGTCTCCCACAGCATTCCCTGGAAAAGCTGCAGCTCATGGCTTGGACAGGAGCACTCTGTGCTGGGTTAGGAACTGTCTGGATGGCCAGGCCCAGAGTGGTGGTGAACAGTGCTGCATCCAGCTGGGGACAGTCACCAGTGGTGTCCCTCAGGGCTCTGTGCTGGGGCCAGTCCTGTTCAGTATTTTTATTGATGACATGGATGAGGGCATTGAGTCTTTCATTAGTAAATGTGTGGTTGGCACTGAGCTGGGAGGGTGTGTCAATGTGCTGGAAGGTAGGAGAGCTCTGCAGAGAGACCTGGAATGGTTGGATGGATGGGCAGAGTCCAATGGGATGAAGTTTAATAAATCCAAGTGCTGAGTGCTGCATTTCGGCCACAATAACCCCCTGCAGTGCTCCAGGCTGGGGACAGTGTGACTGGACAGTGGCCAGGCAGGAAGGGACCTGGGGACACTGATGGAGCAGCTGGACATGAGCCAGCTGTGTGCCCTGGTGGCCAAGAAGGCCAATGGCCCCTGGCCTGGATCAGGAATGGTGTGGCCAGCAGGAGCAGGGGGGTCATTGTTCCCCTGTACTCAGCACAGGTGAGGTCACACCTCGAGTGCTGTGTCCAGTTCTGTCCCCTCAGTTTGGGAAGGACATTGAGACACCTGAGCATCAATGAGGCTGGTGAGGAGAACACAAACCCTGTGAGGAAGGGCTGAGGGAGCTGGGGTTATTTATTCTGGAGAAAAGGAGACTCAGGGGTGACCTTGTCACTCTCTGCAGCTCCTGACAGGTGGCTGTGTCAGCCGGGGTTGGTCTCTTTCTCCAGGCAGCACTGACAGAACCAGAGGACACATTCTCAAGCTGCATCAGGGGAAATACAGGTTGGATATTAGGAAAAAGATTTTCATGGAAAGAGTGATAAAGTACTGGAATTGTCTGCCCAGGGAGGTGGTGGAGTCACCATCCCTGGATGTGTTTAAAAAAACCTGGATGTGGAACTCAGTGCCATGGTTTAGTGGAGGTGTTAGGGCATGGGTTGGGCTCAGTGCTCTTGAAGGTCTCTTGCAACCTAATGATCCTGTGATTCTGTGAACTGCAGGTCCTTAACCCCTTGAAGAAATTCTGGAAACATGTGGAACCCTTCTCCTACCAACTTTCCTTCACTTCAACTCTAAGGAAAACCCTGAATTATTCCTATTTTCTTCATCCCAACTTGTTTTTCCAAGTACCAGACTACAATACTTCTACCCAAATCAAATCAGAAGTTTCCAGTCCCAAATTCAGGGCTAATGAGGTAGTAAATATATGGCTCTGCATGTCTGAACAAGGCAGGCAAGTATGTCAACACGAAGGAGAAGCTTCCATGGGAAATCAAAATATATTTGAGAGTTGTTTGAGCACAAAAATAGGGAAGTACCTGAACAAAAACTACAAAAAATATAGCTGGGGAATGTTAACATGGGGTAACTTCTAGTGCTGCTAGTGGGATAAGTGGGAAATAAACTGAGGAAAATGCTGGGTACAGGGGTCATGGAGGTGGCACATGCTGGAGTTGCTGCACAACACAAGGGATTTTGTAACCTCTGGGGAAGTGATTTCTCTCATCAGCCTTGTTTCTCACACCTCAGACTTCACCATGACAGCAATTACCTACAAAAGAGGCCAGAAAGGGAAGACAGAATAAAGGACAGACCAGCTCTACATAAAAATTACACATAAAATCAATTGGATGGTCACACTCCTACAGGAGGCATTACTCTCTTGTTAGAGCAAGAAGTAATAAATAAAGCAACTGAAAGCTTTATCAGTCCACACGACTTTCCCTCTTGTTATCCGGATTAATCTAGAGATTTTCTGTCCTACCAGTCCTACCAAGAGCAGAAAATCACTGAAAGCATTTCAGAACTGCACTATTTCAAATAGATCATTTCAAATTAGGTCCTGTGAAGTGAAAACAGAGTTAAGTTTATGCCCAGTTCTGTACATTATTTCAGTGATGTCCAAATCTACCAGTCCCTCTCTTCCTCCCTCTCGTCCTGCAAACACACTTTATTTTAGAATAAGGGTCAGAGGTAGACAGAAATCCCTCAGAAATCCTTGGCTCTTCCAAATAATCTTGTATTACAGCATTGCTAAACTGACCTCTCAGTCTCCAGTGTACCTGGAATATTCTAAGCCAATTTCCAATTCACATTTGCCAATCTGTGGGGGAGAGAGGGATTAATGTTGCCTAATTCCAAATTTCTTAGTCCTGTATATCAGAACCATATTTACTTCCTTTCCTAATCTCCAGAGGGTGATGTGCTGATGAAGAAGGTGTTAGGAAAAGGCCAAAGGAACAGCCTAGCAACTCTAGATACATTGGAATTATGAAGGAAAAGAAACAAAATCAATCTCAAATTGTAAAGTCAAGAATTAGGAAAGGAAAGGAACAAAACCCATCCACAACTGGGTGGTATGGAAAGTGAAACATGGTTCTCACTCGTGGTGGAAAGTCAGCAGAGAGATTTCATAAGGGTGATGATTATGTTGTTGTCACACAACTGGCAAGGACAGGGAAATGCAGAAAGAGCTGGAACCATTTTGGTTGGAGAAGAACTTTTACAGTCATGTTCTTACAGCAAATCTGGAGAGAAACTTGTGACAGTGCCTACAGTAAATGCAGGAAGGCAGAGAGGGGCACTCCTCATGTTTGTGCCACTGCATTCCTCCCTTTTCTTATAAAAGAGAGGAATTGTGCATTTCAGGAGCTGAGGAAGCACAAGGAGATGAAGAAGAGCAAGGAGCCAGCCAGGATTTGCTGCACATTACAAGCTGTGTCCACATCCTACACAGACTCACAGACCCCACAGGTAGGAAGATTTGTCTGTTTTAGTGTTTGGGGAAAACTCCAAACTCATTCCAGCTCCTGGGTAAAGATCCACCCAGCCTTCCCACCTGAGGTGTGTCAGCAGGTACAGGCAGGCCCCATCAGCCATCAGGGTGAAAACACATTGCACAACCCCCCAAATTACCTTCCTGAGAAGCTGCTTCTGTAATATTTGCACACAACTTGTGTGTCTTTCACTGCACCTCCTGAGAAGCACTTCCTTTGCAGTTCTTTGCACGAACAAAACCCAGCTGGGAATCACATTATTCTGCAAAATTTAAACACACAAATATAAGTTGCAGTGACTTTTCATTTGGAGAAAAATGCTGCAAGCATCACCTGAAAATGTGGTTGGTCCTTTCATATTTGTTTCTTTCTTTTTTTTCCCCTCTTTGCTGTTTGTGGGAAGTGTTCCAGGCCAGGCTGCAGCGAGCAGCTCTAGGGGAAGGTGTCTCTCTCCATGGAACTGGATGGGTTTTAAGGTCCCTTCCAACACAAACCATTCCATGATTCCATGAAGAATATTATGTCCTTTAACAATCTCACTCCCTTTTATCAACCACATGTTTAAGGATTATGCTGTGTGGTGGCACAGGTGCAGAAAGTGCTCCATGGCACCTCTCTGTCTCCAAACAGGATGATTTCCTGTTTTCTGGTGAGCACCAGAATATTTCAAATAAAGTAAATGAATTTAATCACTTCGCTTTAGCTGTCTTAAAATGCACAATGTAAATGATTTATGTGTTCTTGCTCTATAATCATGTAAGGAAATGGACAGCATAAATTAGATCCAGAGATAATTATCTCTCTCCATTGACAAGAAAATCCAGGCAGCAGCTTAGACAAGATGCTTGACCCCATAAAGATGGACAAGATGAATCTGATTTAATGCGTCCTTCAGTGCTATTGTTGACAAGGCTCTTTTTCTAAAAAGTCATTGCTGCAGGCAGCACAGGTTTTAGATTTAAAGAAAACTGGAATACTTGAGATCTAATCAGCATTTCTTTGTATTCCTTTGTTATGGACAGTGACCAGCTTAGCTCTTCATCTTCTCTTTCATAAGTGAAATAATGGAGTTCTTTAAGGAACTGTGCTTTCAGAAAAAATCTGCAGAAGCAATTGAAATAGAAAATCAAAGAATTAAAATATCCCTTTGGAGAACCACACTCTTACAATCAGCTTTTACAACTTCCTCACCTTTAAGAATGAACTTAAATGATTCTCCTTTATTCTCCCCAGGGGAGACAGAACATTAAAACCCCAGTCAAGTTATTCAGCCAGTCTCAAAAGAGAACTGGTGTTTTTCACATTTAGAATTGTCTTACAAAATCCCAGCCACCCACTCACTCCGTGAGGACAATCTTGTCACTTTTACGGAGGGAAAGGAGGGGGAGCAGAGCCGAGGGATATAAATCATCCTGTCACTCAGGAGCCATTATCAAGATCAAAAGGGAGGAACTGTATTTTGTAGCTGGACCAGTTCCTTGCTCAACCTGTGCCCAGCACCACCTAACTGGGTTACCCAAGTGCCTTGTTTCACCTGGAGTGGCTGGATCCACATTTCATCACAGCCCATCCTTGCTTCTGGGGTCTTCTTCCTCCTGCATCCCTCTGAAGGGCAAAGAAGCAGAAATGGGAAGTTAATGCTGCCTAAACCTCACAATTCTTGCTTGTCAAACAGAATTTATCTAAAACAATCTATAAAGTGTCTAGTTTATCTTTATTTTGGCTCGCAGTTGCATTTGGAAACAGGAATTTGCATAGGTGACATAGACACAGGGCACACCAACTTCACATCCCCGGGTGCACAAGTGCAGCTCACTCTGGAAACCACAGGGATTTATTAACTGCAACTCAGTGGTGAAAAATAAAGGCTATAACTCAGACAATCCAAACCTGAGCCTTTGCATATGTGTAATAAAAATATCCGTTGGAAACTTCTTGCCCATCGATTAGGAGCCCTAAAAATAATTAAATATTCCTTCCATAGTAGTGTTCAATGTATAAAGAGCAGATAATTCAATGAGTCAATCAATCAATGGGTATTAAGCACAGATAAGTGAGTGCTGCATTGCAGTGCCTCCTTTAGGAAGATTTTAAATCATAAACATCTTCATACATGGCAAATGCATCATTGCTCCTGCTCGGGGACTAAACCAGCAGTTCAGTTCAAAGTTTCCTTTATTCTTCTTACCTATAATCAGAATGTCTCATTTTTCAGGCAGAACCATTAATTATCTTCTAAAAAAAGCCCCCAAAACATTCAAAGAAAGGTTAAAAGAAGGTTAAAATTGTTAAGGAATGTGCGTTAAGGAAAAGATGGACTGGTCTCAAACAGTCAGTAGAATAAAAACATTCATAAAGTATAACAAATATTTAATTATTTCCTTGCACAATCCCTGCAGAGTTTCCATGGGTCAGCAATAGTTTATCATTATCCTTTTCCAGTGTCATTAGATAAGTTATCTCAATAATCTAATTAATTGCTGTAGGTAATCAATTGCTCGAAGTCTAAAAACCTGCCATCACTAATGACTATTAATGCTGATCAGATTATTTAATGCTCCCTTGTTTTTTTAAGAGTATTATTTTATGCTCTTCAATCAAAACTAACATGAACTATTGAAAGAAATATTGGCAAAAATACAGTTTAACTATTCCCAGCTGTTTCTTACTTAACCTTTTTCTAATTATGAGTCAGCAAACAAAGAGTAAATGTTCACAGGAATTTACCAGAGTATGCACCATTTAAAACTACCTAAGCAAAACAGAAGGTTAAAAGTTTTAGGGGGAAAAGGCATCTTCAAAATATAATTAAATGTTAGAACTGAGGCAGATAAAGCAGCTTCTGAGGGAAGCAAAGACTCAGAAAGCAACTGGGGAAATTATAATGCCTGGAGAGAATAAAAACCAGGCAAATGGTGTAGATTTAAGGTGAATTTTCATGTGCAGTCCTTTTCCTCTCAGTTCTACATCCTTGAACTGAGGGATCCTAACTGAGATGAGTCCATTAAGAGCCTAGATATTTATTTGGATTCATGGATTATCATTCCACAGGTTAACTGGTTGAAATGTTTTGTTCTAGTATGTTATCTTCTTTAGGTGTTCCATGAGCCACCTGGAGGCTCATCCTTGGAAGGAAATTGCATTATAAATCCTTCTGCTCCAGCCCAGCGTGATGGATATTAGTGGATATTGTGCCAGTATTGCATTTGACTTCTCTTAATTGCTCCTAATCCTTGATGAGACAAACAGAGGCCTTGGGCTGGCCCTGTGGGACACTTCTGAAGAACTAATTGGATAATCTTAGCCCTGAGCAGCTAAACCCATAAAACCTTTTTTTATGTCCTGATTGCTCCCAGGTTGCAAACCTGAGGAGGTGCTGGTGATGCCAGGCACCAAACCACTCCAAACACTCCAAATCCTGTCCTTTGGAACACAAAGCTTGGGATTATCCCAGGGTGACATGGGTCTGGAAATACAACCTTTACCACAGCAGGATCACCCAGTGTCCTGGGACAACAGGCCCAGGAATTAATCTGCAGTTTTAGGAACTATACCAGGAACACAGTGAAATTAAATTTCCCATTGGAAAAGGCATAACAGGGTTTTGGGAGCAAAACCCTGGAGAGGGAAGCAAAGGAATGAGTTTAACCACCCCAGAGTCAGGCCCAGCCACTGCTGGTCTCTCATGGGATTTTACATGGAGCAAGTCCTGCATAGTCCTAGCTTCTAAATCCACATTATTTCAAAATAACCCACAAAAAAAATATTAGCGTTTTCATCTCGTTTTTTCCCTCTTTTTAATAAGCTACTTAAAAGTTGGAATTTTTTGTCTGGAGATAATTTGGGTTCTTTTACTCCAAAGCAGAGCTTTGATTTAATAGCACCAGCTGCAAAGCTGCTATAAATGAATTGTTATAATTGCACCACCTTTTCATTATCAAATACACCTGATACAAATGTAACCCAGGAGAAAGATTTTTTTTTTTAATGTTGTCATTTGTTATAGTGATTTGGATAACATTTCTGTGCCATTCACAGCAGCTGTTCCAGGAAGGAATTCATCCAAGGAAAAGGGAAAACTGACCCATTTCCAGGTGCAACAGAGGGATTCTGCTACAGGGAGGCAAACTTGGATCATTTTTCCTCATCCTTTCCTGGTTTTCTCCTTGAGAATCTCTCCAGCTGATCAAATTCTCAAGGCCCTCTAACCTTCCTCTCCTTAGCTGTCCAAATATCCATCAGTTAGAAACTCAGCTACTTCTCCCCAGGGAGTGAAGAAAAACATAATGGTTTTCTCCAGATCCACATTCAAACACTCCTTTGAAATTGCCTGGGAAATAAAATTTTAAGAAGTATTTATTTGATTTCAAGTCATAAGGGGTACTTCTGAACTCAGAATTGAGGTTAAATACCCCCAGCAAATCAGGCGATTTCACATTTTGGGTTTAGAAAATGCCAAGTATAATCCTGACATGTATTCTATGGTCACCTGGATGCATTTACCAGCAGGGGGAAGCAGGCTGCTGCAGACAATATTCAGCTTTTGTAAGCGCCAGCACACCTGGAGCAGGCAAGGTTTACTCCCAGTTCCAGGTGGGAATGATGCTAAAAGTGTCAGGCAGTGACCCAGAGGCCAAGCTGAGCTCGGGGATGAGTTCTGGGCTTGCCAGGTCCCAGCCCTCCCAGTGGGAAAGGTGCTCAGAGGTTTTCCTTGCAGAGACAAGAGGGATTATCTTGCTGTCAACAGATCCAGACAAGAACACCAGGCACACCCTGGCTCTTGCAATGAAGAGTGACAAGAGACAATAAAACACTGCATGGACGAGGCAGTTATGCCTCAAACTTGCTTTTAATATCTGAGGTCATATTTAAGAGCTCGTTAGTTAAGAGAGAATTCCTTTTCCAGGATTCTTCTGTTCCATAGGGATTGCAGTGCTGAAGGAGCAGCACCAAAGCAAATTATATTCCATAGATTTTTCCCAAAGCCATGTTTTGACTAAGAGAAAAATGGAATATTTTTATTTCCTGGGGCACTGGGGAATGGTTTCAAACTTGCAGAGGGTGGATTTGGGTTGGATATTGGGGTGAAATTCTTCCCTCTGAGGGTGGTGAGGCCCTGGCTGCATAAAAGGGCTGCAGCTGGTGCTGATCAAGGCTTGAAAAGGCACCACAACACGAGAAATACAAGGATGGGGAACTGGGATTTTGTGCAGCTCCCTGGAAAAGCCAACTGCTTGGATTTGTTGGCAGTATATCTGTGATCTTGGCACGCTGTCACGAAATTTGCAGGACACGAGCTGGGATCTCTCCTGCTCTGTAAATCACTGGGTGCACTCATGGTGAGAAACAGCAGCAGATTTTATTCAGCCCAGCTGCCTAAATCCAGGTATTACTCTGGATACCCTCCTCAATATTCATTTCAAACCAACTTTGGAGGGGTAGAAAGAGAGGCAGAATCCCAGGGGTAACAAAACTGGGGAGAGTAGCCCAGAGGTAAATCCCTTCCCAAGGTGTTGTTATGGAGGTGGCAAGATAACTCACACAGGCAGTGGAACTATCCAGGGATATTCAGATTTGGGGGAGTGTAGCAAGGATGCAAATTAAGAGTTTATACTGAAAAAAAAGGGGATGTTGGCTGAAGAGATAACACAGGGCCTTTCATCATCAACTAATTTTAAATATAAGCAGTCAAAATGAGGAACTCAGGGCCATGCTGCAGGGAATTAAAAGGATTAAAGGGACAAAAAGGAGTTGAGACTTTTCATTGGAGGGGACACATTTCAGAGAGGTGCTCAAGCTGTAAACTACAGCCCCCAGAATACCTTGTTTGAGTCAGGGAAAGGTTTCTTTAGTACTTTTTCTACCACATTCTTAGGCACTACTGGTTTTCACCTCATTCCAGAGACCACAGAGTTCAGGACTGTTGGGTGGATGGTCACATTGGCAGAGCTTTCCCTCACCTCACTGGCTCTAAGCATGTCTCACCTTTCTTACTCAAGGGTTTTTTTCATTTAAGGGTTGGTAGGAGCAATAAAAATTCATTTTCACACACCCAAAGCCTGCAACTTCAATCCTAGGGTTAAAAATCTTACATCACCACCACTTACATTGAGCAAATTTTGTGTGCTGCAATATCACACTTTTAGCTCGTGTCCCATAGCTGATATTTAAATAATTGTAATGAGCATTTTGCTGGGTAGTCCCTGCCTGCTTTGCTTTGCTCGTTGCTGTGCACAGCTGTGCATTTCTGATTCAGCAAACTGGAGCTTCACAATGGGGTGTTGAAACACAGCATCAGAAAATCCCAGCTGGAGTTTGTATCCCATCTATTTCTCTGAAAAAAAAGCCCAGGTAGAACATTCCAAAATTGATAAATTGATTGGCTCCATCTCTCCCTGACATAAAAGAATGCAAGGGAATCTTAGTTTGAAGTTTTCTGGTTTGTTTTGAGGTTTTTTTGTTGGTTTGTTTGTTTGTTTTTATGGCATAGATATTTTAATATGTATTTTTATGTGGAGTTTGGTTTGGAGTTTTTTGTTTGATTTTTTTTTTTGTCGTGGTGTGTGTAGATCTAACACCCACTGCAACAAGAAAATAAAGGCAAAAATAAAAAAGACAGTTTCAGCTTCATGAGGTAAATCCCCTGTTGCAACAGGTCAGAGAGTTTTAGGCTATTTCATCATTCCAGAGGAACAGAAGAAGATTAGATGAGTATTTGGGACCTCTGGCATGAGGATGCAATTCCAAAGGTCCTAATAAATCAGTGGAAGTGGAATGAGTAGCTCCTGAGAAGAGCTACCCTTTAAATCACTGTGGTCAGAGCTGCCTCTCCCCTAATCCCAGGGATAAATCCCTGTGGATTCAATCTATGTAGAGTAACAAAACAAACATTGTAATGAATCCCTATTGAAGCTGGGTTTATTTCCTTCTTCAGGCCTCCACTTTTGGGCACTGGAATAATGCTCTGATCTGCTGGGGTTCCTCTTTTTCCCTCTCCTGCCTGTTTGTTATTTGGGATAGCCCACAGACCATGGATCAAAGCTGACACTGATCCAGCAGGGTGGGAATGGCTGGAAAAGCCCAAGTCAGCAAACCCCAGCCCTTCTCAGACTGGGATCCAACTGGTGTGCACAGTTCTGCTCCCAAAAGTGGAATTATGAGTCAGAGTGAAAATGAAGGTCACAGATTGCTGTGTGCAGCAGTTCTTGCAGGGAATATTGGAATGGGTTTATTTGCATAATTAGCTTGTTCTTGCTCAACAATCTCCTCACAGGGCTGGATTCTGGATGCTCCTGCTGGATTTTTCAGGTGTTATATGCTATTAAACCTCCAAAAGGCAAAGGGATAGTGCTTTTTAAAAATTGCCTTTGTATTTATTTCATGAATAAATTTAATCTGAATCTCTTCTAACCCATCACAGATTGGAATAACAGCTCCAGTGGGCACCTTTATGTAAACACCTTCAATCAATAAACTGGATTAATTGGCACAAAAAGATAGCATGGTGGCTGAGCATGGTTTTTTTTAGAATGGAAAAAAAACCCTACAAAATCAAAATCTCAAATATAAACATATTTATCCTTCTAAGCATAACCACCCTGCAGATAAAATACACACAGATAGGGTAAATAAGACTTGAGTGGTAAATATTTGTGAGGATGGAACTGTAGGGAAAGTTCTAGACCATTTCCAGAAACTAAATCATCCCTAAAAGATGCATTTTCACATCTATTTTTATGTGTTTTCAGGTGTTACTTCCTAGAGGGAATGTAGATCTTTTAGGGAAAAATATTTTTTTTAGACTGGATTGAGTTTAGTGACCAGACAAATTAGGAAAGATTATTTCACTTGATTTTTCCTCATCTATCACCAGGAATAAAAGGATGTAAGAAAGATGTATTTGTATTTTTTCTGAGAAAATAGAAAAATACTCTTGGGAGACCAAGAGTTTAAGTGAGGAACATCCTCACCTCTCACCAGTTAAGAAGACTTGAAGCAGAGTGAAGGAATTAATATTTTGGTGCAATCCTGCCCCAATCCATGGAGGAGATGAGGAAATTTCCTGGGGCACGAGTGGAACTGAAGGGCCACAGCCTAAGATGAAACCTCAGGTACCACACTGCTCCTGTAAGTTTAATTACAAAGGATGCAGGACTGCTTCTCCCAGCTCCACTTTTGAGAGAAAACAGCCATAAATACCCTCTGAAATCACAGTGCTGCCTTGAGGAGCGTGATCCAAGCATGGTGGCAGCCAGGAAAACCGAGCACAGCCCACCCTGGGCAGGGTGACAGGGGAGAATGGCTCAGACAGAGGCAGCTCTGTACCTGCTGTGGGCATTTCAGGTGCTGAGCTGGAATAAAACCTCCTGGCTTTTTGGAGTTCAGTGTAAATACAGCCTCTGTTTCTGGCTGCTTCTTTATGGACACTCAGACTGCAATTTCCTTCGAGTCAGGCTACAAGTTGCCCTCCAAACAATCATTGAAGAGTTTTTAGGCAATAAAACTGATGGATTTTTTTTTGCAGGGGTGGCTGGTAAGAGGAATCAGTGCATAAGAGAATAATTTTACACTCAGGAAAGAGGTGCAGCCACACAGAGCAGGACAACAGCAGAAAAATGAGTTGTTCTACCCATCTCTAAATCCTCTTCATCAGATTCCACCCAAAGCATCTTATCCAATTGCATCCCTAAATCTGAGACCTGAGGGAAGAACACAAAGATACAAAAGAGCTTTTGCTCTACCTGGATAAGGGAAATCACTTCCAGCAGCATCTCAGCACAAACTCCAGCAGCCAGAGGGATTCTGCAAAGCATCTCCCCAATTTCCTTGTCTCTTCCAGGTATTCCAGATGGTAAATATTGTCTTTCAGGGAATATTACACCTGACCCCTTGGAGTTTGGAAACCATGTTACAATTTAACCAAGGTAAACCAGCTCCACTGTTAATAACCTTTATTTAAAAGATAAAGAAATTATTATCGACACAGAGCAGCTTGTTGAGACAAATAGAGACAGAAATGTTTTAATTAAAACCAGATTGAAAAAAGAATCAATAAATAACGGCATTCAAATGAGCAGAATTCTAATTAAACACTACAAATGATCAGATTAATTTATGAGACTGACACCACAAAACCCCTTTTGATTCAGCCTTGTATTGATTTCAGTGGGACACAGGATCAGCACAGCTTTCAAATCTCACTGGTAAAAAAAAAAAAAAAAGGAGGAATCCTTAATATTTATATTACCTTCAGCAGGACAGCAATTTTAAAATGCCTTTATGTAGTACCATGAAATCCTTGCATTCATCTCAAGGCACTATTATCCCTTAAATAATTATATAATGTTTCTGCTTTTGCAAATAATTATGGGTATCACCATTATAACCAGCCCTGGATTTGGAAATACTTAATTGCTCTAGGGACCAATTAGCAGAGATTTCCAAACTAAATTTTATACACTTTTTTAATAACTACTTTTAAAAACAGGACCTTTTTAAAAGACCTCTGTCAGCCATTATTACACTATAACCAGGACAGTGTTTTTGGTACCTCCACCTACACACAAAAATATAAATTAAAAGAAGGAACTGAGATGTTCTGGGGAAAAAAAAATAAAAGGCAAAAATAAAAAGTCCAAACTCCTCCTGCTTTGTTTGTTGGGCTTGATCTTGTTACCCAGAAGAGAGGTGATGGTGTCAGTAAATAGCAACACAAATGAGCTGCTTTTAAATCTCCCACATCTCCCTCCCGTGGGTGATTTATCCACTGAAAGTTCTGGATGTGAAAGCAGAGGAGAAGAACAATGTGGCCTTTGCTTTTATGGGTAAACTGTCTCTTTATTTGCCACTACATGTTTTTGCCACTGAAATCTTTTTGGTTTTGGGTCAGCGAGGTGGGTACAGTACCACATGGGTTCCCATAATGGAATATATTTGCTTTAAGTGGTATTAGGAAATGTCATTGCTTTTCAAAATCAGCAAGATAAATCAGAGCTCCTTCTTAAACAGGCTTTGACTTCTATCTAAAAATCATGATCAAGAACTTTATTCATAATTCTCTTGTAAAACTAATTGTACTAAACCACCAAGAGGTAAACTTCTAGCTAAAATGCAATATCTATATATATATATAAAAGCAAGAGTACCCTAAATATCCTTGAAATCTGGACCTACTCCTCAGTGCTTTGTCTTCTCAGCCTGATTCAAAGCTGGTCTACCCCAGAAACCCAAGCTGGCAGCACAGCCAGCACTCAGACCCCAGAGGTGTCTGATGCCATGGATTCCACAGACTGTGCTCACCTGGCTGCTCAGGTGTGAGCAGCCCCAGCTGCTCAGTCTGCCCCTGCAATCCAGAAACAGAACCTGCTACAAGCCCTGACAGCCACACCAAGGCTGGCAAGGTGGCCAGAAGCCATGGGGACATGCCCCAGAGCCCACCGTGTTCTTTGAACATTTATTTGATCTGTTCTAGAAGATCCCTTAAAAACTCCCCCTGGCCTAATGTCTCCTGAATTCCTGCACTTTCCCTGCTTTTTTTCCACTGGGCCAAGAACACAAAGGAGACCTTAATACTGAAAGAGGCTTGTGAGGAAGATGGGGAGTTTTTATCAGGACTTTTAGGGACAGGATGAGGCACAACAGCTTCGAACTGACAGAGGGTGGGTGTAGATTGGATATTAGGAAGAAATTCTTTATTGTGAGGCACTGGAACGGTTTCCCAGGGAAGCTGTGGATGTCCCATCCCTGGAACTGTTCAAGGACAATTCTTGGAGCACCCTGGTGTGGTGGGAGGTGTCCCTGCCCATGGCAGGGGGTGGAGCAAGATGATCTTTAAGGTTTCTTCCAACCCAAACCATTCCAGGATTCTACGACTCGGAGAAGAATTTCCTTTCAAACCTCTTCCATAAGCAAGGAGCTGGCACTTCCAATAAAGTTAAATTGATCAAGCTGATTCAAGAGCTACTTCTCCCCAAGTTTAAAAGCCCATCTCTGAATTCTGATTGAGAGCAGGAAAAAAACAGAGGTTCGTGGTTGGGAATAAGGCAAAAAAAAAAAAAGTATCTTGAAGCCACTTTCCCATTTCCTTCTTACTGAAATTAACTTTGCCCAGCTCCTGAGTTCCTGTGCCTGAGGACACACACAGGGATGGTGTGTCCTGACTCTTGGCAGCAGTTGTGTGGTGAAGGGATTCCCTTGCAGAGTTGCCAGTTTCTATCCATGCAGATATGCTTCCAGCCAGTGCTCCCCAGAATCCTTCAGGGAACTGCAGGAGCAGAAGGGGAAAAAATCACTTAGGAGGAGACAGAGTTCAACAAGTGGGAGGTCAACTGTAGTTAAAGAAATAAAAGGGAAAAAATGGGTTTTAAATTGCATGGACACCTCATAGCAAAGTCTGGCTGCTGGCAATGAGCTGAGAGGATTTAAGGAAGAGGAAAAAAAAAGCTTTTAAAAAGCTTTTAAGGCTTTGAAACTTTAAAACTTTAGAAAAGTCTTAATAAACTCTAGGTTTGATCTCTCTGTGGACATTGATTTGAAATGGCTGCCTGGGTGTCTCTTACCTGCCATCACAGAACCAAATCATCTTGTTAATTGATACTTACTGTAAAATATCTACAAAGGCTGTCAGCAAAGTCTTGCTTTTGTACTCAAGGCCGTGTTTGTCACAGAGGCTTTTCACCAGGGGAGCCACTTTCCAGTAGTTGTGCCGTGGCATTGTGGGGAACAGGCTGCAGAATGGGATGAGGGAGAGTTATTTATGGCAAGACTTGGCTTTCTCCCTGTCCAAAATATCCCCCTGCCCCAGATGCTTCCCATTTTTCCCCCCAGGATGATACTCACTGGTGCTCGATCTGGAAGTTCAGGTGCCCAGTGAACCAGTCATTGAACACAGACTGGTTCACGTTGCAGGTTGCGTGGAGCTGGGAGGGAAAAAACCCAAAACCCCAAATGATTTAGATTTTATTTTCCTGCAAGTCCAACAATTGAACCCCCAGCAATCACTGCCCACCCTTACCCAGCATAAAAATCAAGGCAAAGTCAGGGATTACAGCCATCACTGCCCTGAGGAATTCAGCACAGGCTAGACTAGCCAGGCTGAGTTTTTTATCCTTGATAAAACAGGAAACTGCTGCAAACCCACTATATGGAATACACTGCTGGAGGCAGGATAGATGCAAGCAAAGCTCTATTTACATGTTCATTTTTATCAGGCAGTTTTGTCAGATTTATCTGATCTGTAGTAAACCTGCAGCTTGTAGGGGAAAAATAAAGGTATCCCACTTTGCTTGCCTTTAGTTGGCCTAAAAAGGAGATTGGCTCTTATACCACCAGCACTTTTCTATGGTAGGGAAGGGAAAGGGCTGTGAAAAACATATCAAGGCCTTTCAGTGAAAAAACAGGATTTTTAAAATCTAGATTTCCTGTTTTCCAACTAAAATTTTAAATGGTTTCAATATCACAGAAATGTGTCTTTATTGATTGGAAGGCAAACTTCATTAACAGTAAATCTAAGAGAGTAACAACATTGTCTTTGTTCTATAATTAAGATCAGCAGACCCAGTATTCCAGAAGAAAGGAGTTTCTCACCTGAGTAGACACCCAGTCTTTGTTTTTGTCATAATCAATGTCCATTGGGATGTGATTCATCTGGGACACCCAAATAAACCAGGTACTCTCAAGGTACCTGGGCAGATAAACACAGAAACTCTTGCCATATCTCTAATCCCACCCAAATTTAACACTAAAACACTTGGTTAAGTCTCTTCTCAAGTAAAAAAGCACTTTTGGAGTTTAAGAACCACTCAAGTTGTAGCTGCAGATGTCCCTGAGCATCCGCCACCCCCCTGAAGTTAAACTGTTTCTTCTGGGCTATTTAATTCTGAGAAAATCGTAGTTTTAGTTTTCATTTCTTTTTTTGTAGCTCAGTATTGACTACAAACATTAATTATGGGGGCTCTGGGTGTGCTCTGAGTTACCTGGACAGCCAGTAGTATATCATGAAGTTTTTAAATCCCATTAAAGGAATGTACATGAGGCAGACTCGGATGTTGAAAGACACAACCAATATCAGGTCCTGTAAAAAAACCCAACAAAAAATAAACAAAAAACCCCCAAACAAATCAGGATGAAAATCAGCCTTTGTTGATTAAATGCCTCCACTCCATCCTCTCCCTTTTACTTCAACTGTAGTTTAAAAAATGTTCTGATGTGCAAATTTCTAATTTATCAGGAGTAAACTCATTCTGCATCAAGGTGGGTGTATCCCTAAAATATTCCCACTTAACCATCAATAACTGCAGACAACAGGCCTGCCATCACACTCTGGGTCTGGGAATTTCCTGGTAACTTTTAATTATCTGCTAAAAGGTTAAAAAGCCTCTTCTAAGCAATTTTCTCTTGCTGCAGCAAGCCTAGAATCAGCCTTTTCTATCCTTTTTCTCTTTTCCCCCCCAAGCACCTGACCAATAGGAGGTGAAGGTGAACACAGTGACATTTTTGGAGTTTTCCAGATAGGGAAGCAGTGCTTACCAACCACTTTTTCCTCTTGATTGCAAAGTAGAATATTGAGAGCTGGAAGAAGGGTACGAGGGCCAGCGGGGCCAGCACTGAAGGACAGAAGGAAAGAAAGAGACATTTGTCATTTCACTGCATCATAAAAATGATTCTTCTTTCCACTGGAAGAAAAATTCCTGTCTGCCACTCACATTAACCTCCATGCACCCACACAATCTCTTCCTCTTTTCTTCTTGTCACTTCTCCATTTTTTTCCCATCCCCTTCTTCCCCCTCTTTGATTAAACCCCCATCTACATCTCATAACCCAAAAAGAGATTAAGGAGCAATTCCTCCTCACTGGGACTTTCTTTAATGTGAGGGAAGCTTCCTGGAGCTCTCACTTCAATGGGAATATCTTTAAAAACCCTTATTTTGTGGGGGAGGAGATGCACTCATGGTTTTCAGGGATACTCACAACTGAAATACTTGTGTTGGTAATTGTAAGGCATAAATTTCTTCTTCTGCTTTCCAAGCTGAAAAATGAAAGTATATTGAAATAGTTACAAAAAGCACAATTAAGTTTATTACTTCACCTTGTAATTTTTCACCAATTGCACAAAAAGTTTCTTAACATCGCCCCAAACTTTTGTGAATGTAGTTCTTCGAAAGACAAAATAATAAGGAGCTAAAGCAAACTACTTCAGAGAGCTCCAGTCTGCACTGGATCAACACTGAAGCAGCAAATAAACTGGATAAACAAAACCCCTGAAATCCACTTTCCCCATCCACAGTGTGCCTAACTCTGATCCTGCTAAAAAGCAGGAAGACATGAGAACTGATTTCCTACATTTTCACTCCATCAGACCCACGGGAGCACAGCCAGCCTGCTCTGGATGCTCATGCTCCTACATGAGAGGTCTTTCCCAAAATCCCTGACAAAATCCTTCTCAACTGGAGCCAATGGTTTTCTATCAATAAGCATTTTGTATCTCCCATTGCAGGAATCTTTCTGGGACAGCAGAGCTGGAATTTTCCATGTGCCTTGGGGAGTTTCTTGAGCAGGTAAAAGAGAGACAGGGATTATTTTAAGAGGCTGGTGTATCTCACAACAAGGCCATTTCATCACTCTGAGAATTAAAGGAATTACAAGGAAAAGAACAAGCAAACGAGCCCTTGCTAATCCTGATGCTATCAGAAACCACGATGGAAGCAGGCAGGATCTATTCATAGTTTCTCTTTTTATGAAAGCCATAAGACTCAGGATTAGGAAATCATTCGCTGTGTTGGTGTTTGGTGTGTGGCAGCTCCTGAAGGATTTGGGTGCTGAACAGCTCCAGGAGCCAGGAGGATCCAGAGGGAACATCTGACTCACTGATACTCTCTAATGCAAGTGGGCTGACTCATCCCTGGAGCTGCCTTCAAGGTGCTTGCCCTTACTTAAGCACTGATTTTAAGCCTTTGCTTCTCAGCATTACAACAACACGAGACTCTCAGACCTTGGAACACTTTGGGAATCGTCATAAAATCCCAGAAAAGTCCTGGTCGGAAGGGACCTTAAAAACCACTCGGTTTCAAAGCACAACCTGGGTGGCTATTATTTCATATTAATACATATCACACTCTAGCTTTCTGTCACGAAGGCTGTAATTGTGCAGACCTCCACGGAGAGGGTTTTTCCCAGGCTGAAGAGCAGAGGGTGCATGTTGAGGTCGGGGTCCTTGCGGAAGCAGTTGGGCTTGGCGTGGTGCTGGTTGTGCAGGTGGTTCCACCAGCTGGCAGGCATCCCCTGCGTGGGGAAAAGGGCAGCACCAGGCATTCAAACCACAGCAATATCAAGGATCACATCTCTATTTACTGCAATTCCCTCACAGGCGACATTGCCTGGATTTAGGGACAGTCCCATCCATTGCTTAGTCCCCATTAGCCCAGAGAACATTCCCACCTTCAGCAGGCTCATCACCACCATGTGCAGGACATGATTCCACCTGGGCTTCCTGAAGACAGAGCAGTGCCCCAGATCGTGCTGGAACCAGCCCATCTGGATCTGGGAGACAAAAGGATCACTGAGGAAAGAGAACTGCTTTATTGCAATAATTTGCCTTGTGAGTCTCTGTAACTTCATAGTGTGAGTTTCATCCTCCTTCTGATGTGTGGAGGAGACACTCACAGGGCTGGGAGCTTCCATCCAGGCCACTGTCCACTAGAGCTGCTCAATTCCAGATATTAGTTTCATAAAGCAGCAAAGCATCAGTGCAATTAACTTCACTGTCACAGCACAGAATTCTGTTGCTGTCATCACAAATAATTAATTTCCAAGTGACCACCAGTTAGGAAGTGGAATGGTTTCCAACTCTGTGGCTTCGCTGCATTCCATATTTCCATGGAAATACAAGACTGCTCTTCGAGGGATATCTGCCTTAGCAGGTATTAGGCAAATGAAATAGATTAATTAAATCAATTAGCTCATTTGCACCTGCTCCAGGGGGATCTGAGCAAATTTAAGCATTCAGCACTAATAAGAAAATCTTGTTTTCCTTCTTCTGCCACACCCCTCAATTTCTCCCATCTAAGTGCCAGAAATCCCTATTCCCTCCTTCCCTACACCCACCCTGAAAAGGATCCTTTGCTTATATGGCTGAATTTACTAATCCAGCAGAAAACTATTCAGGGCTAGTGGGGACTCATAAAGGACCCAAAAAATACCAGAACCATCTGACAGAAGAAACAGACAGCCAAAAGTGCAGGTGAGAATGAAATATTCCTTCTTTTTGCTGGGTTAAGTGATTAGATCAGCTCATCCCATCTTGTGAAAGAGCCAGTTCCACAAGAACCCCACCACGGCGAGGCAGCAGCCTGTCAGCAAAACGAGATCTGCTGCAGGCAACAGAAAATTGTGACGTAGAAGATGCTTGTCATCTTCAGGCAGATAATGGGATGTAAGGAGAGGCCGTGCCTGGGATGGGAGCATTCCATTGATCCTCTCCAGCTGGAAGACGCCAAGGGCGTCTGCAGCACTGAGCACCTGTCAGCACTTTACCTGGGCAGTGGTGAAGAACACCATGCCAGCCAGGAAAGGCACCAGGGAGATGCCAAAGTACCAGACCACGAGCCAGGATGCAGCATCCAGCACCAGGAGGTGGAGGAAAATCAGGAAGAAGAAGAAGTAATTGGGTCTCAGGAGCCCCATCTTCTCAATGGTGCAGCGCAGCTCACGAAAATCCTCCAAGAGGGATTTCTGTGGGTAAAGTGAACATTAATGCACTATTTACTTTGAAAATGTCACAGGAACCCCAAAACGGCCACACAAGTTGGAGGAGATGTTCTGTTTGTCTGTGCCAAAACAAGCATGAAGTCAGCAGACTTTGCTTTGATTCTGAGACATCCCAGTGAGGAGAACTGAGCAGGATTTGGGGCACTGGAGCTCATTCCTTGCTCCCAGGGGTGGATTTAGTGATGCTGGGACAGTCATGTTTCCATGCCTGTCCATCACCACCTCCTGCCTATCCACAGCATCAGGTGTGCTCCCTCAAAGGACATTCCTGCTACCTCTCCTGTTTTCCTCCCATGCTGAACTCAGAGCCATTCCCACCACTGGAATCTAGGGCACTCACCTTTTTATTAGACTCAAAGCTGGGTTGATCTGGTGCCAGCTCCCCAATCAGCAGAGATTTCAGGTACTTTTTCACCAGGGACTTGTCGTTGTGAAAAGCCACAAAGGCATCCTGAGGAACACAAAGGGAGGCAGTGAGAGAGGGCACATGACCAAACACCAGAGCTGAGCCTCTCATTCCCCAGGTCTGGATTATAACACAAAATCCTGCTCCCCTTGTCCATTTTTGTCTCTCCTGTCACTCTTTCCCATGGACTGGAGCTTGGCCCAAGGAAGCTGGAGGAGTTTCAAGAGCCCAGATTTCACAAAAGCCCCTGGGCGAGGCTGGTAATAAACATGAAAGGGTTTGATGAAAAACCCTTTGCAGAGGGAAACCTGTTCTTTCATCTGCTTGTTTCAGCACAGTCCGTCCCTAGAAGGCTCCAGCCAGCAGCCCTGCCCTATGGATGGGACCCAGGAGCAGGGAATGAGGTGTGTCCTTGCCATGCTTGGAATGAGGCTTTGAAATCCTGTCTGTGTAACACCAAGGCCATACAGAATAGATGCTGAAGCCTCATACTCAGCACCACAAACTGGGTGTGTCTCACAGTTCCCTCCAAATTTCCAGACCAGTTGATGTTTTGGGGAAGTGGGAACACTAATGACACAAAAGTGCCTGTCCAAGAACCATTTCAAATCCCTGTTTCAAATCAAATATAAACAATGGAATAAAGGATGAGATTCCAGATAAATTAAAATTTTTCTTTAGCTCATGTCCTCAGTGGATTTTCCAGAAGAAAGGTAAAGAGGCTGGCCATACCCTTCTTTCTTCCAGAAAGAGTGGACAGAACAAAATCCTCATTTTGAACAGTCTGGTTTTGCTGATTTTGGCTCTGAAAATCAGTAGGGATGAACACAACCCAAATTCTGCACAGAATTCTGCATAGGTCTGGTGAGGATCAAATCCCTGGAAGAGGACAGAGGACATCCTTGGAGCCTCTTGGCTGTAGACAGTCTCTCTCTGAGTACTTTAGTCTAGAAGAAGTCAGAACAGGGTGACTTTTTGGACATTTGAGCTTTTCTACAGACATCCAGTGACCCTTTGTCACGGTGGCAAATGAAACAACTCTGTCCTGACCCAGAGGACTGGGGAAATTTTCCATTGTGATTTTGTACCCCTGATCCTCCAGGTCTTTATACATTTTTATATCCCTCCATCTTGCCAGGAATTCTGATTATATCCATAAGTATCTATGCTGCAGTTTGGAAACAGGAACCTGAATCCTTTCAAGCAGAAACTCCTATCCATGAGATCAGTATCACAGATTCTTATCACTGAAAGCCTCTCAGTCCTGCCTGTTCTTTCTCCTCCCTGGTTTTAGGCTCTGATTAGCATTTTATTAACTTTAAGATTTACTTGAGAGATTAAATTTAAGAACTATCACCTACAACGCACATAACTCACAACATTTGACATCAGTTAAATGTTTTGCAATGGTCTTGCCTTGTATTTTCAAAATAATCCCCACAGAGGAAGAAAACTCTCACTATGTATACACTATTATGAACTCTAGAGTAGTAAAGAGCTGTTGGGGAAAAAAAATCCTGGATCCTGGTTTTAGGTAAAGTCCTGCAGCAGTAATTTTTTGAGACACCTTCCAGTCCTGCTTTTCTATGTGGATTTCTTAGAATATATGAACAAGCAGCACTTTAAAAGCAAAAAGAATTATTAGGATTAGCAAGGGCAAGACAGAAAAGGATGCAACACAAATCCACACTGAACCCATGATTTTGGCTACTGGCTGTGGTCCTGTCTTCAAAGGGATATAGTACACCTAGAAGTCTGAAAATACCTTTAAGACCAAGTAAAATCAGATTGTAATTGCTGCAACAATAAGAGCAAGTAAGATCAAAGGTCATTTTTTAAACACATTCCCTGTGGTTAAAGCCCCTGGGTGTCTATAAATACAGCGATGTAAATTGCACGTCCTTGCAGGAGCTGGGAGGACACAGCTTGGGGACAAATCATTCCATGCATTCTGCATTCCTTGACTCCTTCTGTAAAAGTCCAGTGGCAGAAAGCGCAGGAGCTGGCACCAGGATCCCTGGGCTGGCCTAAGCTCTGATGGTCAGTGAACCTGGGAGAAACCAAACAACACTCAAACCTCTCCTCTGAATTCCTCTGACACCACCAGGCTTTTTCCTGCCCTGCTTTCAAGCAGGGTGCAAGGGATGAAATGTGAAAAGTAACTGATCTGATCCATTTTGGGCCAGGAGTTAGAAGTGCTATCCCATTCCACACGCTGAAACATGAGGAATTAAGGCAGGGTAAGCAACTTTCTTCAAGTCGTGACAAGAATGAAATCTCCCACATTGCCAAGTCTGTGCCCGTGTTTCCAACGCTCAGATTCCTGCCCTATTCGGAAATTCAGCGTCTCCTTTCAGCATAGTCTGGGAGATCAGCTTAGAATTCATTATTCCTGCCAACAAACACCGAATTATTTTAGATAAATCCTCTAGATCAAAGATTTCCGCAGGAATCCCTGGAAGATCTGCGTTCAAATCTATTTGTAGGACTTTTTCCTCACGTCCTGCAGCCCAAGCTCATCAAGCACGGTGATGACAGGATTCCCCACCACATCCTCCTTCCCTGCCTCTGGAACCACCTTCCTCCAGTGCCTTCCCAGCTCTTACCGTGGCATCCTGCCCGGCATAGTGGCTGATGACCCGGCTGCCCCCGGGATGTGTCCTGGAAAACCGGCTGACATCGTAAACCTTCCTGTCCAGCACCAGCCACTGCTGCCGGCCCTGCCCGCGCCCGTCGCGGATCCCGATCTCCTCCCAGGTGAAAAGCTGCGGGAAGGCTGGGACGGACGCCGTGCCCTTGTCACCGGGGCTGGTCTGGGGAGCCATCCGTGCTGGGATTCAGGCTGAGGGTGGCCCACGCTGGCCAGCCCGTTATACAGCCCCGCTCCCAGCCACTCCCTGCGCTCCCAAGGGCTGGTTGGCTCTCCTCGCCCAAACACACCTTCCCCAAGCTCCCTCCTCTTCCACACGCGGCCAGGAGGAAAAGCTCTGCTCCTTCTTGTCCCGTCTGAGCTGCCTTTGCCAGGTCTGACTGCTCCACTGAGCACAAACAGGAATAAAGAGAGAAATTTGGGAAGACCGCCTGTTACCTCCAAATGGCCTCGTCACCACCCAGAACCTTCAGGTTGTCCGTGGTCTTTGGAATTTTCTGGAATGCTAAATTAACGTGCCTTTCTTAACGAAATAATTGATTGAAATACCACCAGATCCGAGTAAAGAAAGAGCACAGTAAGAAAGCATTCTTTATTTCCAGTTCATTTGGCTTCTATATTGATAATACTTTGCATGCAGCTGGTTTCAGAGTTTCCTGTATGTTCTTGAGCCATGCAACCACTTAATTGTTCAAATAATTAATTCATGAGTCTATAACATTAAAATATTTAGTAGTAATAATAGTGATAAAATAACAATAATGCTAATAATAGCAATAACTGTTAACATCAAGTTTGGCTGTAGATTCAGAAACCTATGCTTAAAGGCAATGTTGACATAATTAACTTTACTAGTCCTGCAGAAACCAAGTCTAAGCATCTCTGATATTGTGAAGGTCTGCTCTGCAATAAAGAGGTAAAGAGTTCTCAGCTGTAATAAAATGCAGTGACAAAGCAAGGCCAAGTTTCCTACGAACTCACATCAATTTTGCAGAAAAATTTAAGCAATATAAATGAAATATTGCCGTACTTGAGATCTAGCAGTGTCTTAATCTCGGTTGGGTTTTTTTTAAAATCTGGAATTCTAAGCCTTGGGTGCTTTTGAGGAAGGTACAAGCAGCAGGCAGGTGTGGTACAGTCTGGGGTGGTATTTCCATCATACCCCTCTGTAATGCAATACTGAGTTAAATCCTGAGTTTTCCCCCTTGCCCCAAACTTTCTATTTATGTTTCTGAATTTCTTAGCTCTATAACCCCAGATGTGGCCTGCAGTGATGCCCAGTCCCTGCCTGAAGCAGGTCTCAGCTATCTCATGTGACAAAGAGTTTCCCAGACAATTCACACACTGGGATTCCAAGAACACTGGTTGTTGTGTGAGCTCCCAGTTCTGAGAAGGACTGAAAACACTCAGCTGAAGCTGCAGGCTTCAGGCAGGACAGAAAGATAAAGAAAGATAAAGGCAGATAAAAAAAACAAACTACTTTCTTGACCAAGGCACCCCAGCAGAGTGAGGCGTTTTCCCCAAGAACAGAGTGGGCAGTTTCCTGGCTGACACAGAACTCCAAATTATGCAATTCTAATTCTCCAAATCATGTAGCATCTTGCAAATTAATCAGTCAAGCCCCAAATTGCCATTTAAAAGTGCCTGACATGTGGCAATTGGTGAACCACCCAAAGTAAAAGAGAAGTGTGACTGCTGGTATTCATCAGAAGACAGTGATAAAAAAAAAATGGGAGGAATAATTTCTACCCTGCTGTCACAGTATATTTTGTAACTCTTTATCTTGCTCTAAATAAAAGCTGAGAGTGTCCGCACTAATGATGTGTTCATGTTCTATGTATATGTGCAGAGTCTTACCTAAATCAATGTTCAGTACTTGAGGTGGTGGCAATAAAATATGCAACAGCTTGCACAATTTCCTGCAGATGTGGGGTTTTGTGCACATGTGAAAATATCAAGTTACTCCATAGCTGGCTGAAAGCACAAAAAACCCCTTCCCATGGCCCTACATTCAGACTTGTACACGTAGTTGAAAATGAGGAGATAAAAATGTGGGGTTTGGTTTTGGTCTACGAGGAGATACAGGATAAAGAGCCAGGAATGTATTGGAGTGAACAGATATGGGATGTCTCTGTACCCACAGTCAGTAGTTGTGACTTTCACTGTTAACACTGTGGGTGCCAGCACCCACCAAAGTGGTGGAATTAAGTTTGGGAACTCTAAGGTGATTGTCCTCTGTATTAACAGTGTGCATAAATATTTATTGTCTGAATTTCTTCAGCATCAGATCCCATCCAGAGAGGCCTGTAACACCCACTGATACTCAAATTAAAATCCCTTCCCAATGTGGAAGCAGAAGCTGTCTCTATTATCCAGGTCACCAAACAGATCCATGGAAAAGCTCAGACAGTGAAAGTCACAGTGCTGCTCACCCAGAGAAACTATTGGGAAACCTGCTAAAGTGAATTTACACCACACTGGGTGTTCTGCAACCCCTGCCCACACAGCTGCCAAAATGCATGTCCTGTGTTCCTGGGAGCTGGAACACGTGCACTGAAGCTGCTCCTGTGACTCTGAGCTCCTTGCACAGGCACTTGACAGAGTTTCCCAAATTTCCAGACGGACACTACGTGACTGCTCAGCTGGCAGCTGCTGCCTCAGCCCTTTCCTCCTCTGTCACTTAAATGTTTGCAGCTCTCAACCCACTGGAGAGGAATGGTCCAGAAATAAATCTGGTACTAACATATCCCGGAGCATTTGGAAGTGGCTGATGATCTTAGAGGTTGTTCCAGCGTTAATGATCCTGTTGTTTTGTTTCTAAGAAAATCTTCTTTTCCTGAGAGGATCATTAGGTTCTGAGTAATATTGTCTTACTTTTTTACAGGTTTTTCACCTCCCAAGTGGGGCTCCTGGGCAAAACTGGGTGGAGAATCTCTACTTTACAAAGTGTAGAGTTGTTAGGTAGAAGACAGAGAGTTTTGGGCTGAACAGGTCTCCAGAATTAGGTGTCAACAGTGGAGAAAGTTGGAAAAGTGTAACCTTGGATGAGCATCTACAAGTACACCTGCACTTCCCTCTGGAAGCAGAGCTGAGTCTCTCTGCCCTGTCCTGGCTGCTCTGGAGCCCTGGAACAGCATCTTGGATCAAAGCAGAGATGATCTGAAATGCCTCTGCTCCAGGAGGCAGGTACCACCTAATTTATATAACACAACTCCTAATTTGTATAATATTATTCCTAATTTATATAACATAACTCTACTTTGAAGGGTTTGTCCTCATGGGACTCTGGAGTGGAGCTCACAGGATTCTGAGCCCTTTGGGGAGGATTCAGGAATGCTCTGCCCTACAGTGGAAATTACCTGCATCCATCCACAGTCAGCACACACACTCCTGTGCACAATCTGGTTTTCTTCCTGGATTCCATCTCCTTCAAGGCTCCCTCTTCTGTGACTGTGATGTGCCTCTTACCAAGCACAGTCATGAAACAGAAATAATTAAAATTATTGTATCTCCAGCACAATCCATAATTCAGGAAAAGGCTGCTTTCAGAAAGCTCTTTGCAATCTTTTCAAGCGACAAAAACTTCTGCAGTTGGCAAAATTTTGTTTTGGAAAGCAAAAAAGAATCCAGTAATTTACTGCTTTTGATAAAAACATTAAAAGGCACCATGTCAGTCAGGAGGAGAAAAGGATCAGTATTTTTTTTGTATTTTCTGGGTCAATGAAACACCACCCTGCATCTCAGATGGAGCTGCTTATCAGGAATACCATGTCCCATGACATGGAAAGAGAAACCTAAAGCAAAACCAAAGCTTTTTTTTTAATAGACAGAGTCAAGTTTGCAATGGAGACCCTGCCTTGAGGGGTTTCATTTGCTCAGATACTTAAAATTTTTAGTAATTTTGTTTCATTCCTTAGTCCAGGTATCAATAGTAAATTACCACGGGTTTTTTTCTCTGTGAAAACAATCTTCACACCCTTTGCAAAAGAGGAAAAAAAAAACAACCTGTGAAAAGCCAGGCTTTCCCTCCCAGCTTTTGGTTGCATTGTATGAGTAAACAATAAAACTCCAAGATGTTAATTAGAATGAGGGCTACAATCAGGCTCTGTAATAAGCCCTGTGAACCTTCTCATCTAAATCTCCCCACAGAATAATAAATTGCATTAAAACACATATTACATAAATTTTTTTGCAATTCCTATGAAATAAACCCTTTGCACTCTTCAGCCTCATGAAAGTCAGAATCCCAGGGCTCTTCTGTGGCTTTAAGATCTAAATTTAGCTGATTTGAAGTTATAAATTCTGTAATTCTCCTCTCCCAAGTGCTCTATATTGTTACAAATAATAAGACCCAACACGATCCAAGACAAAATTGTTGAATGCCTGTAGCAAACCCATTTTGTTTTCTCACTTTTGCATATTTGGGGTTGTTTTTTTTTTCAGACCAGGCAGAATTTTTGTTGCATTTTCTGTGCCCAGTGCAGGGCACCCACCTGAAATTTGGCATCCACAGAAGAAAAACAAGAGGTGCCTGTGCTCGAAAGTTTGTTTTAATTCATGGTTTGTGCAACCTTAATTAGGAACAAAGTGGCCTAAGCCAGGATTAAAACACCCACAGTGGTTCCGTGGGTGCACACAGAGCACCTTCCTCCATCTCACCTTCCTCAGCCACATATTTTGGGGAATATTCTTAGGGCAAGGTAAACATTTTGCCTCAGAGATGTCCCTCATCCTTAAATTCGACATCCTACCCTGCCCCCAAGGGCACCACTCATAGTTTTCATATTTTGCTGCTTCTTCTGCGAAATTTAATTTTTCTTCGATGCTTTAGCAATTGCTAAAGCTGCTACAAATAGCAACTCCTACTTGTAATTCCATGACTTTTTCACTATTCTTTCTATTCCCAATCTGCCTCACAGGTTATCCCTCATCCCTCAAAAACATTCTCTGAGTTTGTTTCTCCCCTCTTTGTTAGGGATCTAAGTCCCATAATTTTATACTTCTTTATTTTGGGGTATTTGCTGAAGACAGAAATACCTGTGGCTTTCTAGTCTCACATGTTTCTGATCTTCCCCTCAGATGAGGGGAGAAGAGGGAACAAAACAAGGAAAATGTCAAAACCTGAGCTCATTGCAGAATCTCCATTCACCTTTTATTTTCCTTGGGCAACACCCAGCATTTCTTACCTCACCTTGTTTCTTTTTCCTAACGACTGGGAGATGATCCTGGAAAGGAATTCAGGCTCACTTGTTAGAACATTGGCATCCCTTCTCGCCAGAAGTTATCATTCTATCTTGGTCTGCAGCTAAACGATGGGGTAGTGCTCATCTGAAAAGGTCTATTATGCAGAAGGTGACCTAATTGGGATAATACTGCCCACAGGCCTGCCCTGATCCCTTCCTGACTCAAAGCAAACATTATACAAGGAATTATCACCCATAAAATTGAGTTTTTCTTGAATTTTCATCTTACCCCTAGAGGACAATCTAGCACTGCTCCTGCTAATTGGGCTAATTAACCTTGGTACTAAGAATTTGCACTTACACTGTATCTTGAACTGGTATTGATTCACACTTCAGCTGCTGAATATTTCTTTATTACTGACAGATTGAAGTATTCTCTGCTCTAAAACTTCTCATTTTATGATCAAGTCACTGCTTCTTCTTTTATTTGGCTCAGCGATCACTGACAATTTTATTCTCTCACACAAAAAAATCATCAAACTGCCAGGAGCCTAAATGATGAGCTGCAAAAATTGAAAAGCCAGGCTGGTTCTCGTAAGCAAAGCCAAGGGAGATTATTATGGATCAGTCAGACCTTTGGAAATTTTGCCTAAGGGGCACCATCATGACCAGCATTTCACAGAAGCTGTCATGGGTGTATCAATTCTTGCTGCTGTCTCAAAACTATTCTTGGTGGAAATTCCTCCCCACTTTCTGAACATTTAATACCAGTCCTGCAGGAGATACAAATCCCAAAGAAACCTCTTCCAGTGTAATCCTCTTCCTTTCCTACCCATGAGCAGTGTTGCATTGCTGCATTTGTCCTCTAGCCCTGACCTGTTCGAAATCTCTTTATATTCCTTATAAAAGAATCTTGGGAAGCAGCAAATCCTCCCATTTAGGAGAGACTCAGCTGCATTCATCATCCATCCTGTGGGGATCTACAATCAGCTTGATTTCCCCTACTGTTCTAAAGGTGGGGAGAATTCCATAAAGAACACCATTCCCCTCTTCAGGAATTTGGGATAATGGATGCAAACACATCCACGAGTTGATAAGGACTGCAAATCTGCACCATTAACAAATGAATGGGTGTTGGGAAGAGGAAAATTACAGCGTTTTCCTCTTTCAGCTGCCCCATCACCCTTAACCGTATGAGCATCACCCTGACATTTTTATCATTCCAGTTGCTCCATTGCTGAAGATGTTCTTCCCTGATTTGGAAAAAGTGATTTATTCCGGGCTGGAGCCACCTCTTTGTCCAATGATATTCCACTTAACTGGATAATCTTCAAAGCCTTTGAACCTCTGACATCTTCAGGAACAATATTCTCTTCCCCCTGCCATGGGCAGGGACACCTTCCACTATCCCAGGTTGCTCCAAGCCCAGTCCAACCCAGCCTTGGACACTTCCAGGGATCCAGGGATAGCCACAGCTTCTCTGGGAACCTGTGCCAGAGCCTCAGCACCCTCACAGGATGAATTTCTTCCCAATATCCCATCTAACCCTCCCTTCTTTCAGTTTGAAGCCGTTCCCCCTTGTCCTGTCACTCCATGCCCTTGCCAAGCCTCTCTCATGATCTGATCCTTCCCTTCTGATCCTCTGGGATGTTCTCCTCCCCTCCTGATGTCCGACTGCCACCCTGTGGTTATTCCACAAGGTTTAGGTTCCATTTCTAAGGCTGAAGGCTTTCCACTAGATGGCAAAGTTGGGGCTGTTGTTCTTCCAAGGTCGTGTATTTCAGTGTATTTCTTGAACCTGGAAAACTCTCTGGAGAACTCTCCTCAAGCCTGGAAAACTTCCAGGAAGCTCAGCACATTCATATCTGGTTATGCTGAGTCAGGTCCCCTTTCAGTCTTACCCTTCAGGACTCTCAATCTGCTCATCTGGGTTATTGTTCCTGGTTGTCCAGGCATTTGGTTTATTGTATTGCAGATGTTTCCTCTTTATTGTGACAGAGAAAACACAGGAGAAGCACATTCTGGAGAAAGAGGTTTATGACAGTTCTCTCTCTGTAGCTGTGGACAGGCATTTGTTCACCTTTTACAGCTTGAAGACTCTTGCACAGATGCATTTTACTCTGATGACAGCAAAATTTGTAAGATAAGGAATTTTATTAATAGACTTTCCTCCATCCACAGTTGTAATAAAAGGGAAAGAAATGGACCAGGAAAAAAACAAGGTAAAACAATAACTAAGGCCCACTTTCTTTATGATCTTAATCAACAGGTATTTAATGACTGTATTATTATTCCCATTACAATTTTATCCAGTGCTTAACAACATTCTTGGGCTGAGAAGATGCATTTCTTCCATTCCCTTGACACCTCATCCTCATTTTGGATGCTGATTGGGAAAAAATTCCTCAAAGTCAACCCATCCCTCCTGGATTCTAATCCACCAGCCCCTGGGGGACCAGGGTGATGGAGCATCTTCCTTAGTGATGTGCCAGGTGCTGCATCCTGTTTTGGCATCTGTAATGTTGGGGCAGTAAATAAAAGACCCCAGGAAAGGCAGTAAGAGTGTTCAGTAAACCCCACAGGACTGGGGTGTGTTTGGAAGGCACAAGAGAGGGAGACCAGCAGTGTTTTGGCTGAGGTGTGCCTGTGGATATGCAGCTGAATTAAAAGTTAAACACTTTCAAACAGCAGTCTGACCCCCACCACCTTTCTAACTTAGATTTGTCTGCTGCTCAGGCAAGAATGCCTCACTCTCCATGGGCCTGGAGTCAGGAATTCTCTCCTTGTAACAAACCACCCAGAGGTTCAAAAAAGCCCAAAGCTTCAGGCAATCACAGAGTGATGATGATCACCCTTCACACAGAATCACTGTAGAATGGTTTGGGATGGAAGGGACCTTAAAGCTCAGCTCAATCCATCCCCTGCCATGGTTTATTGTATTCCACTGTCCCAGGCTGCTCCAAGCCCTGTCCAACCTGGCCTGGAATGCTTTTGCTTCCTTAGCCATTCTTGTAGGGATCCTGGGTATGGATGGGACAGGTTTCTCTCTCTTCTGACTCTCAGTAATGACTTTGTAACACTCCAAGGCCTGGAATGGTGGAAATCCCTTGCAGATCCCCCATGGAATGTCACCAGTGCCAAATAACCCAGAGGCTTCCAGAGGAGATGTGGAGGGCAGCATTCCCACAGAATATGGCACATGGAAAAACTTCCACTCCCCTGTTTCCCTGCCTTAATTAGGGCTCTAACTACATCCCATTCCTAGAGAACTGCTGCCTGCACCACCCCACCCGTATTTGTACAGACTGGTCTGGGAGCTCCCTATTACAAACAGGGATTTTGAACCTACCCCATTCCTTAGAGCTTCCACATTTCCCTAATTCCCACATTCCTTGATTTCCTGCTGTCCCAACTTTCTTAGTACACTCACAATGAGAGCCACCCCAAAAAGCCTATGTTAGATAAGAATCTTCCCTCCTATATATTCAGCAAATGAAGGATCAGCAGATGGAAAGGAATCTGTTCCCAGTCCCAAAGCTGCACTCAGCTTGGTGGGACACAACCTCCTCCACCCAGCTCTTCCCCAGAACTCAACACCAGGGAAGAGGAATGAAAGAAGCACTAGAAAAAAAATTAAGAGCACATATTTTAAAAAGAAAAAAAAAAAAAAATCGTATTAATTACATTCACCCATGGAATTAAGCAGCACCACCTCCCCACCTCTGGCTTAGCCAGCTCTCCTCAGTGCAGGATGTTCAGGGTGACCACCACAGGAGGCAGCAAGGCTGGGGAATTCCTCTGCAGGGATCCACTGCTGCTTATTTATGTAGATAAGCATCGAGCCACAGCTCCCCTGAATCTTTCAAAGAGCTGCCAAGAGAGAAACAAGGGAATGAACCCCACGTTTCATCCAGAGCCTCGTGGGGAGAGTTCCCATCTCCAGATGAAGCAGAGGAGATCATGGAGTGATTTGGGTCAGAAGGGACCTTTAGAGGCCGCCCCTCCCCTTGTCACTCCACAGCACTGGACACCCTCTGACCCGGGAGCACAGCAGGGCAATACTCACTGCACGATGTCAGCAAAGGCTGTGAGCAGAGGCTTGCACTGGTACTCAATGCCATGCTTGGCACACAGGGACTTCACCAGAGGGGCCACCTTCCAGTAGTTGTGTCGTGGCATTGTAGGGAAAAGGCTGTGGGAAAAGGAGGAGGTGATTCAATGGCATCCCTCACCACCACACAGAATCCCAGCCCCTCTGCTGTGCCTGATTCTGGAAGTGCCCCGAGCTCCCCTTGTGCCACAGCCATGGCTGCTCTGCAATTGTCCCCCTCGTGTCCCTGCAGTGTCTGTGCTGGGAATTCTCCCCCCTGTGCCAGGCAACCTAGATCTGAAGTGGTGCTGGTGCTCACTGGTGCTCCAGAAATTTTCTTTTCGCAGTTCCTGTTCCACCCCCACATAAAGAGCACAAAATTAACCCACATTATCTTTTGTTCTTGTCTCAGCTGACAAAGGGACCTTGGAGGCTCTTTAGCCCTGGTGTAACTAGCACTCCTTGGAACTGTTCCCAAGCCCTGTTTCCACGTACTGGTGCTCAATCTGGAAGTTCAGGTGGCCACTGAACCAGTCATTGAACAAGGACTGATGAACGTTGCAGGTTGCCTGGAGCTGAGAGGAAAAAAAAAAAAAAAAAAAAAAAGAAGTGCTGTTTTAAGTATTATTTTAGCAATGCCCCTTCTCAAACACAGGTTTCTCAGCCCCACAGGAATTCTGGCTGGACACAACAGCTCCAGGAGTTACTTCCAGCCAACACGAGCTGGCCAGGCTGTGATAGATGGACTTTACACACCCAGAAACTGTCACAGATCTCCATAAATAAGGTCTCACCTGGGTAGAGAACCAGTCCACATTCTTATCATAATCAATGTGCATGGGGATGTGATTCATTTGTGTGACCCAGACAAACCAGTTGCTTTCTATAAACCTGTGCAAACACAAAAAAACCATCACAGATCACACACCTACGATGTGACAAGTCAGCACAGAGCACCTGTGCACACACCAGCTGGCTGCTGCCTGACAAAATGAACACCAGGAACCCCAAACATCGGCTGAGATCAGACCTACACACACCTTCCACCTCCTGCAGCCTGACAGGAAACCACCCCTGTCCCACTGAAAGGATCAGGAGAGAAGAACAGGGAGTGATGAGAAAAATAACCAGGAGGCTGGAGAAAAGCTGACACAAAGGATTGATACAAACTGGGCAGAGAAAATGTTGGAATTGCAAGTTGGATGATACCTGACTAACAGGTGGAGCCCCAGGGTACCCTTCACCCCCAGGAAGGGCAAATAGGTGAGGAAGAATCGGATGTAGAAGGACAGCATCCAGGCCAGGTCCTGTAGTACAGGGGACAGGGAAAACTTCATTAAAAGGAAGAATTTCTGGCTTCTGAATTTACCATCACTCCCTTTAAAAGTTCCCATAACATCTACTGATCAATTTTTCCTCCCTAGCCTCATCACAAAGCAACCTGACACAGCCATTCCCTGTACTCAGGAATTATCCTGGTTCCATGAGCCCAGCAGAGGGCAAACATCACACAGGACACGCTCTAAAGCACCACATTTCCTTTGGATCTAAAGAGGAACCAAGCAGTGAGAAAACCAAAACCCAGAACACCAGAGAACATCTTTTGTTACCCAGTGGATCTTTGACAGAGAAAAGCTGTGGAAGATCCCCCTTTGACAAACACCATTCCCAAATCTATACCCACATCCTTTGCTGCAGACACACACAAATCCCAGTAAATCTGGCTCTGGAATTCATCCCTAAACCCAGGAGAAGCCCCCGTGGAGCTGACTCACCACCCACTGCTTCCGCTGCACGGCGAAGTAGAAGATGTACCACTGGAAGTAAAGGGGCACCAGAGCTGGGGGACCGACTGGAGGGACAAACAGAGCCATGAATTATCCCAGCAGGATGGGATGGAATGGGAAAACAAGGGGCAGAGTGACTGCTGGCCATGGAACTGCAGAGGGGGAGGTTACTCACTGATGAAGAAGTATTTGTGCTGGTGGTTGTAAGGCATGAATTTCTTCTTTTGCACACCAAGCTGTTAAAATACACAAATTACAAATACAAAAATTACTCAGGCCATGAAGACACCTGTGCACACACTCCTAAACTTCCAGGAGATGTCCTCTCCAACCAAGCCAGCACCCACCATCCCCTGGAAGCTCGGCCTGGATGAGTTTTCACCCTGCCCTGGGTGCAGAAGGGGCTGGGCAGTGCCTTGCACCCAGTGACCTGCACAGGAAGCTCTGCTCCTACAGAGGGCACAAGCTGCCCGAAAATGCTGAAACAGAAACCCACACAGTTTGCTGACAAAGCAGAACTTCAGAATCAGAAAAAACCCAAGCTATGGTACTGTTATGATACTGTTGATGAAGATGGCAGTGTGTGGAACTCCCATCTCCTTGCAATTATTCTGGAAAACTGAGAAATGAGCATTGAGGCATGAACCTGTGTCCACAGGAATGAGGGTGAACAGATTATCTTGCCTCTGAGGCTGCTCATTTTTCAATGTTTGCTGTACAAACGCAACAGATCAAGCCACTGGCTTCCTCGAGGAATGCCACGATATTTTTGTACATGTTCAAACTAATTCCCAACAGCCCATCCCTTAATTTCAATGCAAAACAGAGAATTTAAAGTGACACTATGAATTTACATAGCTTTTTTTTAAAGGACATTGAAAACTAAAACCACTCAATTAACTGCAGAGCTGTACCAGATCCAGATGGGTACCACTGTGACACCCACTGCCAGGTTGAGACCACCAAAACAGCTTCTTTAATCAGGAATTGTAAAAGTTTCAGACAGCCCTGGCTTGTCATCTGCTGCTCCCATCCCCAGATCACTACAATCAGTCACACTGATCTTGGTAAAAGAGAACAACTTGTAATTCACATCTTCATAAAACTGAAAGTCTCTCAACAAGGGAAATAGAAACTTGTAATCATGGCAAATATTTCATTCTTATCTTCCAACACTGCAAAAATAACTTTGAGTGAAGTTTTAAGAATATAAAGATCTCAGAATTGCTCGAATGTTATTGAGGAATATTAGGGACTAGCGGAAGGCAAAATAGCAATATAAAAAAAATCAAACTAATTAGTGTCCAGTCTCCAAGCTCTCTGCAAATTTGGATCCTACTGCTGTCACCCCCCAGCTTCCCTCAGGTCTCACCTCCACAGAGAGGGTTTTCCCCAAAGCAAAGAACAAGGGGTGCATGTTGACATCGGGGTCCTTGCGGAAGCAGTTGGGCTTGGCGTGGTGCTGGAAGTGGAGGTGGTTCCACCAGCTGGCAGGGGCTCCCTGTGGGATTGGGTGACAAGAAAGTGCCCTGAGGAAGGTGCATCTTCTGCCCTTAGCCCTGTCCTTATGCTGGGATTGCTGTGGCTGCAGAGCAGGGCTCCCCACACACCCAGTGCTCACCTTGAGGTGGCCGATGACGAATTTGTGCACCCAGTGGTTCCACCTGGACTTGCTGAAGACTGACAGGTGTCCAAAATCATGCTGGAGCCAGCCAGCCTGGGCCTGCAATTAAGGAAACAACAGTGCTGCTGGGGAAAAAGAGCTGCCAGGAGGGTCTGTGTCTGAAAAGGGCTTTCTTCTCCCACTCCCACGCTCCTCACAACACATCCCTGGATAGCAAAAGTGCTTCCAGGGCCAGGGCCCAACCCCAACTCTCCTTTTTCACCACACACCAGTGCACTCCAGACTCTGCTTAATGACTTTTAGTCCTGGACAATCTTTTCCATGAGGAAGGGAAAAAAAGTCATGGGAAAAAAACCAGGCACAGGGCTGAGAACCAGCATTTATTCCCCCACAAAACTGCTCTGAAATCGGCAACAAAGTCTCCTTTAAGGAGCAGCTTGCTGCTGCCTCCTCCAAGTACTTGTAATTCCAAGGGGATCAGCTGGCCACGGGAGGAATAGCTGGGGCTTTGAGAGCTGCTCTGCCCTCTCCTCTAACTCCCTGCAAGTTCCCATGGGAACACAGTGGCTTGGCCCCTGCACACTGCCTTGGAGTTCTGGCACCGTGGAGCTCAGGAGCAGGGCATGGCTTTCATCGTGTGCAGAAGGCTGCAATAAGGAAGGCTTTGATGGAATATGGGGAGGGAAAAGTGAGGCAAAGCCTGCTCCACCACAGCAGCATTTCTGCCCTTTTGGTGGAATCCCGGGAGAAGCAGGATTTGGGGGAGTCCGTGATGTGATAAGATTTGTCCCCTGCTTACAGCAACAAGCACCTAAGTCCCAAATTTGGCTTTTTGGGGCTTATTTTGTGTAGTTGCTCACCTGGACAGTGCCCAGAAGCACCGCAGAGAAGAGGAAAGGCACCAAGGATGCTCCAAAATACCAGATGATGAGCCAGGCTGCAACATCCAGCACCAAGATGTGGCAGAGACAGAGGAGGAAAAAGGCATGGTTGGGCTGGAGAAGCCCCATCTTCTCCACAGCAGCACGGAGCTCACGGAAATCTTCCACCAGCTTTTTCTGTGGGGAGACCCAAAAGCATCCACTGGTCAGAAAATGCCTCAGGAACATGAATAGGAGCATAGTTTTCCCTCTCAGGGATGAAAAGGGGGAAAGCTGAAGGTCACCTGGAGACAAATCTTTGCTAAAACTACAAATAATGATGTGAAATGAAGCTTCAGCCAGCAGTGATTCCAGGAGATCCTATGATCTTATGTACATGGAGTTCTGCCTGCCAGTCAGAGAAGTTAAACAGAACAATTTCAACCCCAAACCCAGGTTCTTATGACACTCACGTTCTTGCTGGGCTCAAAGCTGGGCTGATCTGGTGCCAGTTCCCCAATCAGGAGAGGGTTCATGTACTTCCTTACCAGTGCCTTGTCAAGATGAAAAGCAATGAAAGGATCCTGAAACACAGAGAGAAGAGGAACAGGATGAAGAAAAACCATCATTCAGGTGACAGCAAAAGAAATCTATTCCATGATATGCTGGACTATTCAAAAGATTCCTGTTGGGGAAATCAGTTACTTTTTATTATTTAAATATGGTGTCAATCTCCATGGCAACCAGGTGAAAAAAAAAACATTAGTGGCTGTTATCACTACTGATCCTGTCCCTATATTTAAATTTACAAATCCTGTAGACACATGTGGCACTTTGGCATCTAATTCCTTATCTCCCATTTACCTCCTTTCTGACATTTCTCTCCTGATGCCCAAATTGGCTTATTTTCACAATCTCCCTCAACCTAAGGATGTGGGGTTTTTAAAATTTTCTGGGACAGTATTTGCTTGCTGGGCATCACTTTGTAAGATTCCTGCACCATGCATTGTTTATCACCACAATTACTAGGCCATCATTGTGTGTTTTTAAAATAAAATGCGCTTTTAAAAGATCTCTGGTCAGGACAGGGGTTAAAAAAACTGGTTGGTGTTGCCAAGTCTGGGTCAGCTGTAGCATCCTCCCTGCTCAGGGTCACTGAATAAAGGAGGAAAAAAGAAAGGGGAACCAACATTTGCATTTTCTCATTGAAAAAGGGGGGGAAATGGGGAGGATTATGTGGGCAGAGCAGGGGAGGATGGTACCACAAATTTTAACCAATCCTTTCCATGGAGGCTGTAAAACCTGGAGTGCAATCCCAGCTGGGGGTTTGGTTGCACCTTCTAGAAATGAGATCAGCACACCAGAGGAGTTCTTCCTTTACTTCCCCTTTTTCCTGGTTTTGTGGATTCTCATTCTTTTGATCCCCAGAGACAAAACCACTGGAAAAATAAAACTTGGCAGGGGTTTCTGAGCGGTCAGCAGTTCAACTGCACCCGGCAGTGGCACTGATATCATCACCTAAAGAATGCAGCTGGCTGCAATCCACCATCCAGCCCTGCCCCTTTTCTGCTCACAGAAACACAGAATGTTCAGGTGGGAAAGGGTCTGCAAAGCTCATCTCATCGCCCCCTGCCACAAATATCTTCCAGGTTGCTCCAAGCTCCACCCAACCAGGCCTGGAACATTTCTAGGGATGGGGCTCCACCACTTTCTCTGGGCAACCTGTGCCAGTGGTAGGGCTTTGAAAACGCACATGTGCATCCTGCCCTGATGAAATGTTGCAAATTCGCTCATTATTTTTGGCTCTGAATGATATTCCTACTGTGGGATATTCCTACTATGGAGATCTCAAGCTCCATCCTCCTGACTGAAACACAGTCCATCAACACCATCCTACAGGTAGATTCCCAGCTCGTATCCATCCTTGGGTCCAAACACACGCATTTGGAGAAATGCATGGAAAAGGCACAAGCAGACAAAGGAAGGAAACACCACTGGCAAAAACACCCCACACTCAACTCCAGCAGCATTTACAGCGCCCTGCAACAGCTGCTGGCATTCAGGCACGAATGATTCATTCCTTTGTCGTGACTGAAATACGATTTCCAGTGATATTCTGCTCTAGTGCCTCTCTTGGGGCCGGGAAGTTCGTGTGGGGAGAAGGCAAACAACAACAACAACTCTCTCACCGCGTGTGCCACACGGGCGGCAGCATCCCATTGTCTTATGCGTGCAAAAATTACTATTATTACGGGGATTTAGGGCTGGGGTTTTTTTCCCCATTGCGGTTTTCAGCCATTCCTTCAGCAAGGCTTCCTTGTAACACCAATCCCCAACAATCCCACATATTCCCCTCGCACACAGGTCGTAAAGAACGCGTGTGTGGAATAGCCCAGCGCCCATCCCGACACGGCTCCCTGCATCCCCAGGGATGCTGCTCCGCGCTCGTCCCTGCTCCATCCCTGCCCGCTCACCGTGGCGTCCTGCCCGGCGTAGTGGCTGATGACCCGGGATCCCCCCGGGTGTCTCCGGCAGAAGTGGCTGATGTCGTACACCTTCCTGTCGATCACCAGCCAGCGCTCCTGCCCCGCTGCACCCCTCCCGTTGCGCTGCCCGATCTCCTCCCAGGTGAAGCGCCGCATCCCCCCGCGCCCGGGCTCCGAGCCCTCCATGGCCGGGCTCGGCTCTCCCGGCTCGGCCCGGGCTCGGCTCGGCTCTCCCGGGCTCGGCTCAGGCTCAGCTCGGCTCTCCCGGCTCGGCCCGGGCTCAGCTCGGCTCTCCCGGCTCGGTTCTCCCGGCTCGGTTCTCCCGGGCTCAGTTGTCCCGGCTTGGCTCTCCTGGGCTCTCCCGGGCTCAGCTCGGCTCTCCCGGGCTCGGCTTGGCTCTCCCGGGCTCGGCTCTCCCGGCTCGGCTGTTCCGACTCGGCTCGGTTCTCCCGGGCTCGGCCCAGGCTCAGCTCGGCTCTCCCGGGCTCGGCTTGGCTCGGCTTGGCTCGGCTCGGCCCGTCTCCGCCTCCCGGTTCCCCCCGCCCACGGGGCTGCGCTCGCCGTGCTCCCGCCCCCGGGGCCGGACAGGGGAGCCGCGGTGCTGGGGACGGACACCGCAGCACAGAAGGAAACTCGGGCTGGCCGGGCCGGGATGGCTCCTGGGATCCTTTCGCTGAGAAAATCCCTCTGAGAGCAGCGATTCCGCCAGCACTGCCAAGCCCATCGGCCGCAGAATCATGGGATCTGTGGAGATCCTTCAGTTCAACCCCCTGCCAAGGCAGGGTCACCTGGAGCAGGTGACACGGGATCGTATCCAGGTGCGTTGGAGAGGGAGACTCCACATCCCTCCTGAGGTCCCTGAGCAGCGTGTCCCAGTGCCCTGCCATCCTCAGTGTACAGCAGTTCTTCCTCACGCTGAGGTGAAACTTGTGGAGTTTTAGTTTACACCTTTTGCTCCTTGTCCTGCTGCTGGGCACCACGGAAACGCGGCTCCAAATGCCACATACACGCGGCTTTAATATGCCACATACACCACAGCCCCGGACAGTCTGTTCCTTAACAACAACTTTCCCTCATATCCAACTCAAACCTCCCCTGGCACCTTGAGGCTGTTTCCTCTTGTCGTGTCACTTGTTGTCATCCCCCCTGCCTGTCTCCACTGTCCTCCCAGGGAGTTTCCCTTCCTCACACCCAAGTTCCTTCTTTTCAACCACTTTTATAACCTGTTTCTCCTTATTTCTAGGCTGATTGTGACTTATCTTCCTCCCCGCCTTGATTTTGCTTCCTCTTTCCAGCAGATCTGTCCCTCCCTTCCAGCTGTCTCAGCTTTTGCTGTTCCTCAGGCTCCTTTTGGCTGCTCATGCCTGGATATGCAGCCAGAGGGAGGGAAGGTGTTGCCACAGGTAAATCACATCAAAACCCTGCAGATGGTTCTTCGGACAGCAGAATAACGCTGGAAGAGTGAATGATGCTCAAACAAACCAATCCCTCTGTATGGGACTTCATCCACATGAGTTACAAATTAAAATTCCTCTCCCCACACTCATCTCCCTTTCCACAGCAGCACCAGCCTTCTCCCTGAACTCTCATTATTGATCCCGGATTTCTTTGTTTCCCTTCACACCTTCCAATCTGACCTAGTTACAGCAATTCCAGTTGAAGGTAACCATAGAAACAAAGAGCCACTACCAGGCTGCATCCCCTCGCGTTCTGAGCATCACCTGATGGCTGCATCACATCTTGGAATTCTGTGCCTGCAAAAACACTGGATCGAATGTTTTTATTACCTTCCCTTCAGCAATTTGTATTAGTGAACATTAATAAAGATGTTTAGCGTATTTTTAAACGTGACAATTATATTCAGAACAGTGCAGTAATTATTTCAAATTCTGTTTTTCCCCATTATCAATTACACAACAGAATATTTATCCTAAATTTAGTCGGTATTTCTCACCTTTTATCATGAATATGGGGGACACACAGGGATCAGATTTCTTTTTCCTACATTTGTTAAAAGAAAATCAATTCCATCTTCCTACATGAGTTAAACCTTTGGATACGTGCTTTGAGGGATCCTAACAGGCAAAAAGCACCACTAAATTTGATAAAATCCACTCTTGTTCCCTTCATGTGCTTCCTCTGGTTTCAGCAGCTATAAGGGCTGTTAATGCCTTATTAACACATTTTCCCAGACAAATTATACAGAGGCCCTTGGAATTCCCTTCCAAGCTCCTTCTGAGGTGAAATCCCTGGCTGTGATTGTTCTCCCCTCATCAGATGGTTCATGGCAAGCCATGGAGGCTCCTGGAATCACCCAGCCCTAAGCAGGGAAGGGTTCTGTGCCCTGCCAGCTGCCAGCAGTTCTTGTTTCCCCTGCCCTTGCCCCACTCGGGATCTCAATGGGTGTCTCAGAGACAAGAACGGGACCTTTGTCATAAAAACTGCCAGGGAAAAAAACCAGCTGCTGTCATAGACTCACCAGCATCCTGCATCCAGCTGGGATTCCTGGCATCAATCCCTGCTGAAACACAATCACCCAGGTAAAATGAGTCCTTCACTGCTCCCACCTCCATAGCTGCTGTCACCATCATGGTGTGACCCAGCTCCCCAGACTACCAGGAACCACCAAAAATCCAAGGGGAGGGAAGAGATGCTCTTTGGTTCAGTCCTCTGATCTGCCTGCAAATCTGGAGACTGGGGATCATCAGAATTTGGAGAAAATATATTAGAATTCCTTATTTCCCTACCATGATTTGGCTGGAATATGCTTTAAAATACCCAAGTGACCTGGGGGGTGAGGGGTCACTAAATATTTGGGCATCTGGTGACCAAACCAGTAATCAGGGAAAGAGGGAGATGGGTTGAAAGGACTGTAGCCTTTCTTTTCTCCTTTCAGAGAAAATGAGTTACAATAATGGATGGTGAGGTCTGAAACCACACCAAAAAAAAAACACCAAACAAACCCAAAAAAAACCCACGAAAACGAACAAATGCTGAGAAACAGTTTAAAAAGGCAGAATCTAAAAGAAGACTCAAGTCTTGGCTTTGGTTCAGCCTAAGAAAATTGAAGATTTCAGGCACAGGGGAATTGTGGTGGCATGATTTACAAACTTCTATCATCAGTGCAATTAAAACAGCCAAGCTGATGAAGAAAATGCAGCAGGAAAGCACTAATTTAGACTTTGTGTTACTACCAGGGAAGAGCCTGAAGCTCCTGACAGCTCCCTGTGACACCATTCCTACACCAGGCTTAGGATCCACTCCAAGGATCTGTGTAACACCAGCAGAAGGGGGAGAAACTGGAAATATTCCCTTTATTCTTGTTGTATTATTGGGAATGAGCTGGAATACTGGAACAGCTTGGCCTAAATGAGCTAGTGTTGTACCCAGAACTCTTTGTCTGGGTTGCTAACACCTCATACTCACAATAAATTCTTGATTTTCCATACAAACAGTGTGACTTCATGGAATATTTGCTCAGCACTCTGCTCTAATAATTCAACTGACTGTTAAAATTTAGATGCATAAAAAGACTGAGATTTGGGAGGATTTTGCATCTTGGTAGGAAAAGCACCCAGGAATTACTCTGTGTAAGGGAGGAGGCAAAAATAAGCTTATCTTTTGTCTTTCAGGAGTCATAAATTCAGATTAGCAACTGAGGGAGCGAGGTGGTGATTGTTTAGAGTTTTACACTTTGGAAAGCAAAACCTGAGTAAAGAAACAAAGGAAAGGATCCGATGACAGCATGGGAATACCAGTAGGATTTTCACTAGAAATCATTACAAAGTAGCATCAGAACAGAGCATTTCTCTCTTTATTCCTGCCCTGCTGCAGTGTCTGCAGCTCTCTGAGTGTGACTCCCTCCTCTGCTCCCCTGGCACTTTGTGCCCTGACCCTGATAATCCCACGGGCAGCCCAAGATCCACTGCAGAATGTGGAATCCCTGCCAGCCGTGGCCACACAATGGGGATTTCTGTTCCTTTGTTGGTTGTTCCCCTCGAAAAATTCCTCAGCTCTCAGCCACTCTCTCAGGACTAGGAAAAAAGTGGAGTATGTCAGAGTAAAAAATATGCAAGTTTACAAAATATCAAGGAAATCTTTGGTAGCAGTTTGTTTCAAAAACATAGACTGCTACAGCATTCCCACCTAATCACTGGGTTCCCTCACCTCAGCCCCAGGCTCCAGCTCCCCATTCCCAGCCCAGCTGTTTCCCACTATGTTTGAATTTATTATTCAATTTATTATTTATTTTTATGTTCAGAGCTCCTCCACCTTTCCCTTTTGGAAAAACAGGCAAAACTTGGGGACCTTTCTCTCTTTACATGTATTTTTCTTTGGCAGAAAGGAAAAAGATATCAAAAAGACTATTAAAAGTATTAAAAAGTTTAAAGGTGCAGCTAAATCTGATTTGCACTCCCAAATCCTCAGTTCCTGCCTTTTTCCCCTTCAGAAAGCTGCTCCATGTCTTTCCCTTGTTCACTGTGCTTTCCTTCTTTTCCCACCACATGCCTTGCAGCCATCTGGCCTTACCAAGTGATGGATCTCATACTATAAACTGGGGCAAAAAGAGGATTTTCCCTGCATCCGTGAGGACTGCAGCACAACTACGGGGCATCTCCATGTGCTGGTGCCAGCACTGCATGCTGCTGTCAAAGTTTAAAAACCAAATTAAAACAAACTTATCAGACCTTGGCAAAAAAACTTATCAGACCTTGCCTCCTACATTAAACTCAGCAAAGGGATGAGACAACAAGCACAGAAAACGTTGGGGTTTTGCTACATTTTTAATGCACTTTCCTCAGGGAAAAAGAACTTCTTTTAGATTAAACCAAAGCATGAGACAGTGTAAAGATACATGAGCTATCAATTTTCCCTGCTTTTCCACCATTCCAGTCTATTCCAGTGAGATATCCTCAGATGGAGAGCAGACATGCCACTTCTACGTGTGCTTCCTGCAAAAACTCTTCCCCTTCTACATCCCTCCTGCCCAGACTTTGTTCCCTTTCATGTTCCTCACCTTTTCTGCCCAAATCTCGTGACTCTTTGGTTAAACTCGGGGTTTTTATGTCCCTCACACAAGCTCTTTGTGCTGCTAAAGCCACACCGGGCAGTGACTGCAGCCTTTCACCCACTTGGCCATAGAGCACAGCCTGTTCTCCTCTCTTTGCTGGGGCTGGTTTGTGTCCCAGGAGCCAAAGAAAACTCGGAACAACCACTGCCTGAAGCCTGACAGCCTGGCTGGCTGTGCTGCTGGAGGCTGAGAGCAGCAGGCATTATTTTAGAGGCATCTTTTAATGGCTTGCCATTAAGTTATGGTGCAATTTTCCGTGGGAAATACCCAGGTGGGGAGTTCTGGGTGCTGATTTTGCTTCTTTGTCCATCTACAGGTAAATTCCAAAATGAAATGGACCAACCTTCTTTTCAGCTCATTTCGTAGAATCAACATAGAATCCAGGAATGGTTTGGGTTAGGAGACACCTTAAAGCTCATCCCATTCTAACCCCCTGCCATGGGCAGGGACAACTTCCACTATCCCAGGTTACTTCAAGCCCCATCCAGTCTGGCCTGGAAACGTCCAGGGATCCAAGGAGAGCCACAGCTTCTCTGGGAAACCTGTGCCAGGGCCTCAGCACCCTCATAGGGAAGGATTTCTCCCTGAGTTGTACATATATATCCAGGCACACCCATAGGATTAAAAACCCCAAATTCAAAGGACTCAGCAAACTTTTCCCTCATCACAAGCAACAAGTTTCAGATCCACCTTAATGTGGTGTCTGGCTATAATTTAGCCTGATCCTTGTCACAGGGCTATTTTGAACCAAACTAAATAAAACTAGCAAGTCTTAGCAAAACATTCCTGTCATTTCTGACTTTCCTCACCCCACACCACAGGCAAGGATTGTTTAACAGGCTGAAGCCATCCTGCAGCACTAACACCAGACAGAAACAGAGGAAAGCTCTAGTATGGCTTGGCACAAAGCTAAAGAGAAGAGATTTAGCTGCGATATTGGGAAGAAATCCTTCCCTGGGAGGATGCTGAGCCCTGGCAGAGGATGCCCAGAGAAGCTGTGGCTGCCCCATCCCTGGAAGTGTTCCAGGACAGGTTGGATGGGGCTTGGAGCAGCCTGGGATAGTGGAAGATTTCCCTGTCCATAGCAAGGGATTGGAACTGGATGGTCTTTAAGGTCCTTTCCCACCTAAATCCTTCTGTGATTCTCTGGATAACGCTGTGGGTTCCTTCCCTGGTTTAGGGCCAGCCTCTGCCACTACAGAAAGGATGAATAATCCTCCCAGTTATTCATGCAAAATAATCACAGGAAAAGATTCCTATTGCCAGGAAAGCTGAGGATCACACCTGGAAAGTGGCCACAGGTGCTGTCAGAGGAGGAAAGTGGTGTTGTTTGTGTTGTTTTTGTCCTTGCAACACCTCACCTTGCACAACCTAATGCCAGGAGTTGCGTACAATAAAGTGCCCCACGGCAAGGAAAAGAAGGCAAAGATGGCATTATCCCACCTGTTCATAAATGCGTGGCCTGGGGCAGGAGAGCTCAGCCAGCTCTGCTTGTGCCACTGGAAAGCTGAGAAGTCTGGCAGCCTGGCAAAAATAGAGCAGAACAATGGAGATTTCAGGGAGAACAGCAACAGCTCCTTTCTGAGCTCAGCAGTGACAAGTGGGGTGAGAAGGCTGGAAGGAAAATAGGCAGAAAAGGAGGGGGAAAGCAAGAAAAAGGGGGAAAAAGAAAAAAGTTTTAAAATAGTAAAAGTAGTAAAAAAGGTTTAAAAGGAGTGGAAATGGTAAAAAAGAGTAAAAGGAGAGAAGGAAGAGAAAGGATTGGAAAGAGGGGAAGCAGGAGGAGGGATGAAGGAAAAAAAAGAGGGGAAAGGAGTAGAAGGGGAAAAAACAGGAAGGGGAGAAGGAGGGAAGAAGAGAAGGGAAGAAAAAGGGGGAAGAAGGGAAAATGGGGGAAAGAGGAAAGGGGGAAAGGTGGGAAAAGTGGGAAAGAGGAGAAGGAGGAAAAGGGGGATAAAGGGAGGAAAAAGAGGGGAAAGGAGGGGAAAGGGAGAAAAGGAAGGAGAAGAAAGAAAACAGGGAAAAGGAAGGGGGGAAAAAGAAGGGGATTGGCAAGAACAATAACGCGGGAAAAGGAAAAGAAAAAAAAAAAAAAAAGGCAGGGGAGCCAAAAAATGTCGAGGACACGAAGCTCGGAGAGGGAGGAGGAGGAGGCGAGGGGCTCCCACCCTCCCGGCCCCCGGCGGTCCCGCTTCGAAAGATCGGGACGGGCCAATGGGCAGGAGCGGGAGGGCGGCGGGACAGCCGGGATTGGCGCTGGAACTCGGCTGATCCCGGCGGGAGAGCCCCGGGCACCGAGCGGAGCGAGGGGGGGGATGCCGGGCACAGGAAAGGAAAGAAGGGGGAGATACCCGCGGGGAGGAGGATGCTGAGCCTGGGGGGCGGGAGGTGGGGAGGAGCAGAATGCCAGGGAGAAAGGATGATGCCGGGAGAGGGAGGAGAATGCCCGGGGGGGATGCCCGAGAGGAGGAGGGGGGTGTGGGTGGAAGGGGCCGAGCCTCCCTGCGAGCACAGGGCTACGAGCGAGGATAAAGTGCATCAGAGCGGGGACAGCCAGCCTAGGGGGCACTTCCGAGCAGGCGGAGAGAAGGCAGAAACAAAGAGAAGGGAGGACATGAGCGAAGGGAGGGAGCAGGGGATCAGCTGAGTTCAATCCCGCCTGGAAAGCTCTTCCCCTCCTGAGAAGGGCAGGGACAGGCTTTTCCCCCCTCCTCTCCCCCTCTGGTCAAGAAGACAAAGGAAAGCGAGTGTCCCCATGGGGAAAGGGGGTGAGCAAGGGGGGGATTCGGGGGAGCCGGCGGCGCAGATCCGCTTCTACACCTGGGAGGAGATCCAGAAGCACAACCTGAGGACGGACAAGTGGCTGGTGATAGAGCGAAAGGTTTATAATGTCACCAAGTGGGCAAACAGGCACCCGGGGGGCCACCGAGTCATCAGCCACTGCGCCGGCGAAGATGCCACGGTAAGGAGCGACCCCCGCGGCTCTCCCGGCTCCAGCAGCATCCTCTGACAGCTCCTTCCCTCCCTGCAGGGAGCCAGCTGTCCCCTGTCCCCGTGTCCCCAACACTGCCGGACACCCGGCTCTGCCCTTTGGCTGCTCCAAGCGGATGCAGGTCCCCCCCTCTGGAGCCGTGGAAGATGGGTTGGTAGGGATTGCTCGGCTTAAACCCTGCTGGTTTGCCTTTGTCTCCTGCTTGTGCCGTGCCTCGAGCCCTGAATTTCAGGAGCCAAGTGTCTCAAATGTCCCCTTTTCCAGTGTGGAGGTTATGACATGCAGAGTCACGCAGCCAGGCACAGGAAGGGTTAAACAGAGGCTGTGTCTCAAAGTTGCTTCTGTGAGGAGGCTTTAAAACAAGGAGCGTTTTAGTTCTCTTTTTTTTTTTCTCCCCAGGAGAAAATTCTCTGGAGAATTTGGTTACAGGTTGCTACAGAAAAGAGGGAAAAAAAAAAAAAAAGGCAGCAAACCATTTGCTGCTGCTCCAGCTGCTCCTTCGCCGGGTTCAGCCACCTCTCAGGTTTCAGCACTGTAAAAGATAAGAAACCAAACAACAACAGAAAACCCCCCAATCTTGAAACAGGAACAAATTAGAAATAAATTGTTTGTTGTCTGGAGTTCCCCTCAAAACCACCTTCCTCAGAAGTGCATCCAGAGAGCATGTTCTCCCCTCAGGGCGTGTTAGTGAAAGCCAAGCTGCCTCACAGCTCTTCCCAAAACGTGCAGAGACCAAGCAGGAGCAGGAGCTGCTGGTCTCCCATGGCTCCTGACACCTTAGCAAGGAGGAGGCTCCATGTGTGACAGAATTTTTTGGCAGAACCTTCCCTTTCCATCAGCCCCATTCCCTGCCTCCTGTGGTTATTTTCCATTCTTCTCCTTGAAGCACTGAGCTGCATTTTGGCCCTTCTGTCACTTTTCAGTAAATCCTCTGAATGAATAGCTTTCTCCCTTAAAAAGGTGGGCCAGGTTTTGCTTTTAACTGCTTAAACACAGAGCTGCTGGAACAGGAGGAGTTTGACTCCCATCCCCAAGAATTTAACTCCACTATCTCCATTAGCAACCAGAAAGCATCTGCTACTGCAGTTGTCTGGAATCCTTGAAAGGGAGGCTGAAACACGGGTTGGTGGTTCCAGGATTGCTGGTTCTTCTCCCACTTCCCCACAACCCGTGAAGGCACAGCCTTAAAAATGCTCTGAAATTGTTAAATCATCACTAAACCAGGATTGGCATCAATTCTGCAGCTCGCCTGTGGTGAACAACCATTTACAGCCAGAAAAACCTCTCTCACTCAGAGGGAGAAAGGCTTGGCCTTGACCCTGTTGGGATTGGATTTTAGGAGGAAACCCTTCCCTGGGAGGGTGCTGAGGCCCTGGCACAGGGTGCCCAGAGAAGCTGTGGCTGCCCCATCCCTGGAAGTGTCCAAGGCCAGGCTGGATGGGGTTTGGAGTAACCTGGTCTATGGAAGATGTCCTTGCCCATGGCAGGGGAGTGGAATGAGATGATTTTTGAAGTCCCTTCCAACCCAAACCATTCCATGGGTCTCTGATTTTTTCAAACACAACCTCTGAGTCTGGGCCAACCCTCTCTGATGTCACCTCATGCACAGAACACAAAGGCAGGGACACTCTGCAGTCTCTGTCCCAGAGCTGTTCAGGGATGTAAAAGAAAATCCTTGTGCTGACTGCTCTAAGCACTCCCACTGCTCAAGTACAGCTTGTATCTCAATTATTCAAAGCTTTTTTTTTCTCACCAAAAGCAGCTGGAATAATTCCCACGTCCCATAAAGCACTTCAGCTTACTTGGTCAGTAGATCACAAAGTTGGGAGGTCAAGTGCCAATATCACACAGCATTTCCCAGGGATTATCTTTTCCCTTAAGCTTTTTATCTTCTGCAGTACAGAACTGAGAACAATTCCAAAATTCAAGGGCTATCTTATATTTGGGACCTATTAGTACAGGAGCTTCATGAGATACACATAACAAAAATCCAATCCTTCCATCATTTGCAGGATGTCCAGGCAATGAGGACCCAATCTGACCTCCAAAGACTTTTTTATTCCCAGCAGTTAAAAAATACTGAATCAACATTTTTTAATGCTTCTTATATTTTACCCTCTCTCTTTTTCCCCTTTCCTTTTTTTTTTTACTCTAAACTGCAGAGCTTTGCAGTTGGCACAGTTAGCTATTCACTTCCCCCTCATTCTGCTTTTCCTTCCTCTTTCATATCTTCTGCAAATTGTTCCAGGGAGGAAAACAAGGAACCAGAGTCAACATTTCAGTGACCCATTTCTGGGTCCAAGTTCTTATTGATTTTGGTGCACTTTGGGCCCGAGGTTGTTGCCTGGCATTTTTAACTCCAGACTTTTGATGGAGGGCAGCTCCCAGAAGGGTCAGCTGGACACAGGGACACTTCCCAGTCTGCTCTTTCTCTTTCGAGCCAGGAGGGAGACATTAGTTGGTCCCTACAATTGTTAGGCAATGGGACAAAGGTGGAGCATGGTTCTCCTAACTCCTGTTTTTAATGATTTCTTTTCCCATACTCTCTTAGCACTTCATGGAACCAATGTTTCCTGTTCTCCCAGGTGAATTCCAAGAGCTGACTCCATTCCTGTGCAGTGAGGAAAGGGCAAGGGCAGAGTGAGGGTTTCTGATCTGGGTCAGCTTTCTGCAGCTGTCCTTGGGGTTAAAATTCCAACTGTGCCATGTGAAAGGTTCTGGCCAAGATCTCACTACAAGCATCAGGCACCTGTGGGATACAGGTAGACAAAAATATGTGGAAAGGGGAAGGAATAGAGAAAAGGAAGAGATCCCTCATGAATGCTGGGATCAAAATGACTCAACAAACAAGGCACTATTATTCTGAAAAGTCACCATTTTTTCCTCAGCTCTTGTACTGCTGGGATCTCCAGGCCTGGCCAAAACACCCAGGAATATTTTTTGTGTTTGCAGTCACATCCAGCTTCAGTCACCACAGTCACCCCCTCTCTTGACTTGTCTCCAGGAGCAGACTTTCCAAGGGTATTTATATCCTACGAGGGATTTGCACAAATTCCCCTCTGCCTACCTTCTAAGGGAATTAACAGGATTTAAGTATTTAGTTGCTTAGAAAGAATTTCTTGAGGTGCCTTTCACCATATGGCTAGATGCCATCCAAGATCTCACTGTTCTCAGGAGAGCAAATTCATCAGGCTTCAGTGGAATTAATGTTCCAAGAAGTGATCAAAGAGCTGGAAGTCACCTGCCCCCTCTTCCACAGATTCCACAACTGCTGGAGGTGGGTGGGAATGGCACAGTGAATAGGAGGCACATCTTATTCCTGGATCTTACACAGTTCCTCCTGTTTCCACTCCAGGATGCATTCCAGGCCTTCCATATCAATCCCACCTTGGTGCAGAAGTTTCTTAAGCCCCTGCTTATTGGAGAACTTGCTCCAGGGGAGCCCAGCCAGGACCGAGACAAAAATGTGAGTATTTATTCCTCAACTGGGGTTCAGGCTGGCTATTCCCACCATTTTTTGCCTCTTGGGATGCTCTCCAGAGAGGGAGAGAAGTTCTCAGTGACTGAACATCTCCATGTAGCCCTATTTCCATCCTGTCATGGATTCAAATAGTGTGGAAAGGGAATGACACTTCTGGCTGTACAAACCTTTTCTTTCCCACGGAGCCACCAACAGCCAATTTCTGGCAGCCCATTCCAGGCACCCAGGCTGGACTGAGCCCATCCTGAAGGGAAATGGGAACAGAGACATGTGGAATGGGAAATGTGCAGCAGCCTTCTGCTGCTCCTGTGCTGGTGACCAAGCTCCAACACACAAGTCCCCAGATGAGATGTCTCATTTTGGTGGCCTTGATAAGGAGCAGCAGCCACTGCCCATCCTCAGGGCAGCTCTGTATCCCTGCTCATCCATTATTCAGGCACAGAGCATGGCACAGCTGGCTCTAGCCAGGAAACTCAATCCTGCCCTGTTGTTTGTGGCTGGCCATGATTGTGATAGATCTGTGTCACTCACAATGGAGGGGACAACGCTGGCCCCAGTGACCCAGGAATGCTCCTCATGGATGGCTGCACAGGAGCTGGCCCATGGACTGAATGGATGATAGTGGGTGCTCATTATCACAGCTCTGGAATTAGGTACAATAGCACTGAATTCCCTCTTGCTCCAGCCTCTCCTTAGTGCTTAGGAAGCTCACTCAGACGAGAGCCATCAGGTGATGTGACACTCCACAGAGCTTGGGTTACTCTCCTGGCTGCAGGTGCAAAAGGTCAGGATGTGGGCTCCGACCAGCCAGGATGTTTATTCATAGGAATACAGGGCAAAAAGCTGGGATATGGAGCCAGGGTCCTTAGCATGGAGCTCATCCTTCCTCCATCCATCCATCCCATAACTCAGTCAGGCTCACTTTCAAGCCTCACCCTGCTCTTGCCTGTCCTGTTGCAGTCCCAGCTGGTGGAGGATTTCCGGACCCTGCGGAAGACGGCGGAGGACATGAACCTGTTCCGAGCCAGCCCCTTGTTCTTCTCCCTTTACCTGGGCCACATCATTGCCATGGAAGTTTTGGCTTGGCTCATGGTCTCCTACTTTGGGACTGGCTGGATCACAACCCTCATCCTTTCCTGCATCCTTACAACTTCCCAGGTGACAAAGAGAGGTGTTCCTCACACTCCCAACGTGCCCTCCATCTCCATTTCTTCCCTGCTTAGCTCTGATTCCCAGCAGCTTCCTAACTGTTTGATTTCTCCTCATCCCAGGCTCAGGCGGGGTGGCTGCAACACGATTTTGGACACCTCTCTGTCTTCAAGAAGTCCTCCTGGAACCACATTGTCCACAAGTTTGTCATTGGACACCTGAAGGTAAAGGAAATTACAGAGCCTGGGAATTCTAGGAATGTATCACTTTGGCTGTGGCAGAGTAGGAAAGGGAGGCTCTCAACCTTCCCAGAGTGAGCAGAAGCACAAAAAACGGTGGTGACCACTGCCCATGGAGCAACCTGGGCTAGTGGAAGGTGTCCCTGCCCATGGTGGGGAGTTGGGACTGGATGAACTTTAAAGTCCCTCCCAACCCAAACCATTTCAGGATTTTCTGAGAAGGCACAGTGACCTGTAGCTCGCTCAGAGTGTATTTATTCTTCTTTCAATACGGATGATCCTTTGGGATCCCTCTGGGAGCAGCAGTCTCATAGCAACCAACAACTCCACCACTCCCTGCTTGCTGCTCTTTCCAAAGCAAATCCCACTTCGGCCACAATCTGGGCCAAAAAGAACTTTTGTTCCTTTAGTTTCTATAAATGATTGGGTAATCCCACCTCGGGGGCAGCTCTCTGTGGATGAAAACTCCGTGTTCTCCTTGCCCAGGGTGCCTCTGCAAACTGGTGGAACCACCGCCACTTCCAGCACCACGCCAAGCCCAACATCTTCAAGAAGGACCCAGATGTGAACATGCTGCACATTTTTGTCCTGGGAGACACACAGCCTGTTGAGGTAAGGAAAAGTAGGGAAAACATGGAAAACTGCTGTCTGAGAGGCCCTGGGAGAGTGGTTGTGCAAATCCAGGAGTTGGCTCCCATTGTTAGACATGACTTACACATGCAGGATTTCCAGGAATGCTAGAAAGGAAATGCTTAATCCAGGGATTTTGTCTGTCTGACAGGAGTTTGGAGCCAACCCTTGGGCTGAGGAGCAGCATTGACTACTAATTCCCAATCCATTTCCTGTGCTGACCACAGGAGAAAGTGTCCTGGGTTAACTCAGGAAAAATAATGCAGATGAGATTGGAAAAAAAAGTGCAAAAAGCCACTAAAGGCCACTTCATCCTGCTGGCTTGAAGTACCAACATGAGGGGGAAATACAGTGTTTGTCATTATTCCAGCAGGAGCATTTCAAAACTGACCTTCCATTTCCATAGCAAATATCTTCCACCATCACGTGACTTTAATTCAATCCACCCCTCCAGAGCCAAAGCATTTACTGCCTGCTTATAAAAACCTACCCAAAGCATTTACATCATGGTGTTTTTCACAGTGGAACAAGGATTTCTAGTTTTAAAAACAAAACCCCAAGAAAATGGACAAGCAGCAAAGACAACACATTAAAAATGGCTTTTCACACAGATTTTGTATTATTAAGAAAGCAGACCATGGTTCTACTACTTAAAAAAAACCCCTTAACATTTGTGATAAAAAGGAAAACTGGATTTCTGCCTCAAAATATCTGATATTAGGCCAGAATCAGTCTATCCCAATATTCTCCCATTGGTATAAAATCCTTTTCCAAATGATGCCAAGCACACAGCCTTGCAGAGCTCAGCCCAGAGGGAATAATGTGCCAGATTAATTGGTGTTACGAGCCTTCCCTTCTAAAAACCCTTCCCTTCCAAAAATATCTATCACATTCATATTAGTACTGATACAGGTGCTGGCAGCTCTTCTCACAGACACAGGGATGGCAGAAGATGAAGTGCATCAAAATTCCATCAAGTAAATAGAAATTATCTTTAAAAATCGAGTTTACACCTAAGACAATGACAAAGTCAGGACATTTAATCACACGAATTCTCTTCTTACCTGCTGGTGGGGATTCAGTCAAAACACTCTGGTCAATAAATTAAGAATTATTGCAGAGAATCTGCTTTTACCTGGGAATGCCCCAGTCCCAGGCTGAGATGTCTCTTTGTGTCCTGCAGTATGGCAAGAAAAAGCTGAAGTACCTGCCTTACAACCACCAGCACGAGTACTTCTTCCTCAGTGAGTATCCACCCTCTCTCTTCCCTTTTCCTGGAATGCCACTTGTCCTTTCCAGCCCTCACCATGTGAGCAGAGCAACTCCTCAAATCCCAGCTCATCCCACCCTTCCTCAGGACCCTGTGCAGGTCCCAAAATCAGCTGAGGGATATCCAAGCACCTGGAGCATTGCCCTGTAGAGCAAGGCAATGTAAAACAGCTGAGGCTGGGAATAACCTCCATGTGAGAGGCTCCATGGAAAAGCTGCACGTTCCCAGTTCCATGGCAGCAGTCCCTCGTGTCACACAGCTTCCCACCCCTCTGATGGCCAAACCATTTCCCTTTGCCTTGCAGTCTTCCCGCCTCTGCTCATCCCTGTGTATTTCCAAATCCAAATCATCTCGACCATGATCAAGCGCAGGTTCTGGGCGGTGAGTGAAACATTCCCTCCATCCCTGCGGGGTCTGGCTGGAAACTGGAGCAGAGAGGGAGGCCAGGGGGCAGGCAGCAATCACCCAGTGTTCCCAGCATCACCAGCAAGGACACGTTATCCAGGATGGGCTGTGATGGCTGGTGTTTTCTGTGTCCCCCCAGGACCTGGCCTGGGCCATCAGCTACTACCTGCGTTACTTCGTCACCTACATCCCGTTCTACGGCGTCCTGGGCTCCCTGTGTCTCCTCACGTTTGTCAGGTAGGGGAGCAAGGGCATCCCTGCTGCCCTCCCATCCCTCCAGTGCTGTTTGAGCCTGGCCTCAGCTCTGCTGTGTCCCACTGCTTCACTTCCACGGCAGCATCTCCAAGTTCCCACTCCTCTGGCACTCCTCCTGCATCTTCCCCTGCCCATGGTGGTCCAGGATTCTCCCCTTTCCTCATTCCCTGTTCTGCTGATCCCACTTTGGTCATGGCTGGACCGTCCCAGACTGCCTCATCCCACCCTCATCCCTTACCACATGCAGAGATAATTCTGTGCATGCTCCAAGTCTGAAATCAAGCTGAAATCAAAAACTTACCACAACCAGCCCACTATTCCCAAAATTTTTGATGAAACCCAAAGTGCAAGGAAAAAAAAAAAAAAGCAAAATTGCAAAATTGGATCATCTGCTCTTGCAGAAAACAAGCCTGGAACAAGGATGATTCCAGGCAATTCCTTGTCAACATCCATCCACGTCTCTGGGGCTCCCTGCAAACCCCACTCTACTTACCTGATGTCCCCACATCCAGTAGAAATTGTCATGATTTTTCCTGGTTTTGCAGGTTTCTGGAGAGTCACTGGTTCGTGTGGGTCACCCAGATGAATCACATCCCAATGGAAATTGATTCTGAGAAGCACAGAGACTGGCTGAGCTCCCAGGTAACCGGGAAGGGGGAAAAACACCCCTGACTCACCCCAAAATGGGATTTACTCAAAGAGTGTGAGAGTTACCACCACCCCCAGGATAGAGTGTCTTGTCCATGACTTCTCCCATAAAGATGTTCTTCCCAATATTGGGGAAAGACATGGAATTCCAAAGCTGTGCAATTACTTTGACAATCAAAAGGTTACCTGCTCCTGGAGGCAAGTTGAGAGAGGGGGTGACTGTGGTGAGTGAAGCTGGATGTGACTGCAAATCCAAAAAACATTCCTGTGTGTTTTGGCCAGGTCTGTAGATCCCAGCTGAGGAAAAAGGTTGACTCTTCATTTTGGAGCCTTCCTTTGTCCTTTTGTTCTGGAAGTTGAGTGGTTGAGTGCTCCCTTTCCACTTCTTTATTCTAGAACTGTATTTTTTATATTTTGGCAGTTCTGTCTCCCTGCAAATCCGAGTAAAATGTGTGAGGGAGGAACCCAATCAAAAATTTGGTTGAATTTTAAGAATTTTAAGAAAAAATATCTAATTTTATGATCATTAGTGGAAGGAATACATGAGAAATATTCTCAGAATTTTGCACTTAAGGCAAACTGAGCAATAACTACATGAGGATGGGGGAGCTTTGTGTCCATGCATTTTCCTCCTGTTTTCTACCTTGGTACTGCTGCCACCCCTCTGATCTCCAATGGGAGAGGCTGAGATTTAGGAATCTGGGCTCGGGCTGCTACATCAGTTCACTTCAGTGAGAGTTTGATTACCTGAGCCCTGAGGAAGGATTAAAGCTCCCCTTGTTGCACAGCAGGCTCTGCACTCCCAGAGCTCAGGGAATAGGAATTCCACCCCGATTTTGGGATGAGCCATCCCTGATGCTCACAGCTTTCTCTCTCCCTGGCAGATGGCAGCGACCTGCAACATTGAGCAGTCCTTTTTCAACGACTGGTTCACCGGGCACCTGAACTTCCAGATCGAGCACCAGTGAGTGCAGAGCTGGGATCACGAGGGCACTGCCAGCTGGTCACAGCCCAGGGCAGGGAGCTGAGAGGTGGGGCAGGATTTATGCCAACGAAACAGAGTCTCAGACTACACAGGTGTGGAAGCTGCCCTAGAAGTGCTCAAGCCCAGGCTGGATGGGGCTTGGAGCAACCTGCATTAGTGGAAAGTGTCCCTGCCCATGGTGGGGCAGGAACTGAATGAGCTTTATGATCCCTCCCCACCCAAACCATTCCATGATAGTCTGCTTCTCTTACAGCCATGACATTTTCCTCTCTTGCTTCAAAGCTTTCACTCTCACAGCCTTGATTTAGGGTTTAATTAGGAACCATTATGCATCTACCAGTTACAAAGGCTGTGGGCTCAAATCCCAAGCATCCACCTCAGAAAACTCCCCTCCCCTAAAGCACTCCGGTGTTTTTATAGAGTGTGGGACTGTGTAGGATGCTGGGCACCAGATTCCAGAAAAATATATGGAAAACAGGGCCATATGGACAGTCTGTTGCCAATGGCAACAGCAAATGTAAAAGAAATGGCTTTTAGGGTGAAGCTGGCTGGTTTGGGAGTCAGCTTAGGAAATCTCCATGGAAGACCGTAGGGTAAGGTGCCCCCAAAATCCTTCTTTACCTGCTCCCAGAAGTGGAAAAGCAGGTCTCTGGGAATTCAGTTCAGCAAGAAACAGTCATTCCCAGAGGAATGGGCGGGCATCTCTGAGGCTGTTCCCTCACTCCTGCTGCCCTCTCATTGCACTCGTGTCCCTTCTTGCACAAACTGGCTGTCAGTGAGTCCCTGAGCACGGATTTGCTTTGAGGCAGGACAGGAAAATCAGTTTTCACCACCTCCTTGAGACAGAGGAGGGTAAATCAGGGGTGTCTCTGTGCCTCCCTTCCTTTGTGCAGCTTGAGGAGGAGGCACCAGGGATGAGCCCCTGAGGATGCAAACACTAATGCCCATCCCTTGTCGCTTGTCTCGAGAGTTTTCTCAGCTTTGTTTGCTCTCTCTCCTCTCCAGCCTGTTCCCAACAATGCCACGGCACAACTTCTGGAAGGTGAAGCCTCTGGTGAAGTCGTTATGTGCCAAGTATGGAGTCCAGTACGAGGAGAAGCCTCTCGGGAAAGCGTTCATAGACATCGTTGGGTAAGGCCCCCCCGATCCCACCTGCAGCTCATTTTTCCAGGGACCCCTGATATTTTCCAGCACAGAGGAAAACAACCCTTCAGAAATTTCTGTTGCTGCTGCCAAAGTCCCAAACATTTGACCTTTAGACATGCACAGTCCTGGTTGTGGCATTTGGGGACACGGTGGCTCAGCAGTGCTGGAGTCGATCTTAGAGGGCTTTTCCAATATTAATGATTTGTGATTTTTATACCACCCTGCTCTGACAGCTGGTGGCTCCTGCTGGTGGAGCTGCCAGCGGATCTCCTGCTGCAAAGTGAGATGAATCAAAGGGAAACAGGTCAGGTTTCAGCCCCTGCTGTGTCCCCTGGGAGCTCTGCCAGCACAACAGGCAGTTCCCCACGGGCAGAGCTGGGGACGAGTCTAACAGCCCTTGTCAGCAGCCTCGGTGTTAATGCTGCTGTCTCAGTTACTCCAAGGGGAATAACTCATGGCAGGGAACATGAGAAAGCTCTGCAGTCCAGGCACCTCCTGCACAAACCACTCTGAGCATGGGCAGGGTAAAGTGGGGTGGCCACAATGGGCAGCAGAGCAGGTTCCAAACCAGGTTCCAAACCTGCTTTTGTGCTCAAACCCAGTTAGGACAGGGCCATGCAGCACTGAGCACAGCAGAGTGAAGCCTGGAGGCTCCCAGGAGAACTTACAGCCCCTTCCAGTGCCCAAAAGGGTTCCAAAGCAGCTGGAAAGGGACTTTGGACACAGATCTGGAGTGACAGGACAAGGGGGAATGGCTTCCCACTGACAAAGGGTGGGTTCTATGAGTGTGAGCCTATGGTTGATATTAAAATTCAGTAACAGCCTTCATTGCAGGAAAAACACACCACAAGCAAACACAACTTCCCAAACTTCTCCTTTTCTTCCCACAGGTCCCTAAAGAAATCTGGAGATCTGTGGCTGGATGCTTATCTCCATAAGTGATCATGAATCTTTCTGGGGAGGTGTGAGTGACCGGGAGGGATGGGGGGGCGTGGGGGGGGATCACACTTGTGTGTTTTACTCTCAGATCTGTCTAAATCCATGGTTGGAGGGGAGTTTCCTGTCTTGTCAGCTGCTTCTGGTGCAGGCCCAGGCAACCTGTTTAATCCAGGCAGATTTTAAATGTTCTCCAGAGGGTGGAAAGTGAGGCCAGCAGTGCAAGGAACAGAAGGCTGGGAGAGGATGATGAGGAATGTTTAAAAAAGGGGCATTAATATCTGATCTTGACCTTCTTTTCACAAGATTCATTCTCATTCTCATTCTGCCTAAACCACACAAACCCTGATTCACACACAGTGAGTGTTTGCAATCCGAGGACACCCCAGTCAGCTCCTGCCTCTTTCCCATGTTTGTGTGGAAGAGGAATCACATCCCAGGGGACCGGCAGCTGCTGGACTGTGCTCCCAGCCCTGCCCAGATCCCAGCTCCCTCCTTTGCCTCCTCCCCTTCTCTAATCACAGCATCCCTAAATTTAGTGCCTGCTGTGACCCTGGTCCTGCACAGCTAACCCCTAACCACAGCAGGGTTAACACAGCAGCGTTTTTAGGATCAGCCCCTCTTCCCAGAAGATTTCTGGGTTTAAACAGCAAAACGTCTCCTTTAGGAGAGGGTTTGTTTTCTCTTTAATGAGCAGCAGGTCTGGCACAGAGAATTTCCAGCAAACCACACAAAAGACCGAAACAATCACACAAGCAAAACGTGCTAATTGCTCCTGGGTGCTGCAGGGGAGCCACAAATGGCCTTTTCACCATCCTGCCCTGCAGAAACCAGAGTTCTGCCTGTCTGCCTCCTCCTGCCAGCCCCAGGCCAGGAGCCATGGCACTGCTCACCCTTCCCTTGGGAACCAGCACAGGAGAAAAGGAGTTCTCTCTGCACACGGAGGAGCTGCTCAAACGATCATAGCTGCAATCAGCCCTGCCCAGGCTGTGCTGCTGATGTGAAACCTTTGGAGAACCCTCTCACAAGTTGTCTAAAACTCAATTTTCTGCCTAGCACCTAATTACGAAAATTCACTAATGGCTTATTGGGAGATTTGGTTGAACAGCTTCCAGGTGCTTCTGGAACAGGTAACCTGGCCCCAAATAAATCCAGGTTCAGCTGCAACACAACAGAAGAGATATCTGGTTGAGGACAAAGGGCCATGGTTCCAAAAGCAGCCCCCAGCTCCAGCATCTGCCTCGGTGCTCCCTGGAAACACCAGGAGGGAGACTCTGGTTCCTTTGCACGCCTCATTACATCCCTCAGCTCTGAAACTGGATCTTCTCTATCAAATCCCTGAATCCTAGCAGCATCCCACAGAATCAGCAAAGGTGTTTCATCATGAACAGAGACGACTCTGGGACTCTGGCCAGCATTCAAAAAAAATAAATGTATTCCCTCCCCTGCTTCTTTGGAGAATAAAAAGAGATTTTATCTTTGCTTACAAATGGGGAATTCAGCATCTTGCAACTTCAGCAAGCAGGGCTTATGGTTTGTAAAAGGCTTGTTCTGGGAGTTTTGCTCTCCCAAGTACCACCAGGAATGTTTAGGGTGAAAAGCTACATAAATAACATCCTTCTGGATGCTGTGATTTCCCAGGCAGGCAGTAAGGAGCTAGCCTGCAATCTGGCTAACCTCATCAGGACTGCCTTAATTTGTGCATCCCTTCCTTGAATGTACCTCACTGTGCTCCAGCAAGGATGACCACGAGCACAGTGGCATCAGCACTGCAAGCTTTTAAATATCCATCTTATTCTTCTGACAGCCCTTGGGGTTTTTTTGGTCTTATTTCCAGAGCAAATGTTTTCCTCCTTAGCCCTGTCCCCTTCTTCTCTTCTCACCTTTCTTCTTGGGAAATTGTTTGGGTTGATCCTGGGGAAAGATCAGCTCTTAGGCAAATGGGCATTTTTTTCCCCCAAAAAACTTATTATTTTTTCAGGAAAAGCCTCTCTGGCTCATATAGCTTTTTCCTCTGCTTCCAAAAAATTCCAGCTTTCTAACCTGGAATTTGAGCTGTTTTCTATGTGCCTTGATTCCTTGTTGACACCTCATGCCTGCAAGTGTTACAGGCCAGGCTGGATGAGGTTTGGAGCAACCTGGTCTAGGGAAGGTGTCCCTGTCCATGGCAGGAGGGTGGAATTGGATGATCTTTATTGTCCCTTCCAACCAAACCATTCCAGGATTCTCCAAGCTCTCCACTCTTTAACTGGAGCAGGTCAAAGAGATCCCTGGCAAAGAACCCTGGAAGTCTGGATCAATCTGCTTTGTTATCATTGTTCTCCAAGTAAATTAGGTTTATCTGGAGATATTCCAGAAGTTTCAGTAAGACTGGAAATGTAGATGGACAAACTTCCCATGAGTTTTGTCTCCAACAAGCTGCAATGAGTGAGACACAAGCAGGTTAAAATCTGCCATCAAAATGACTGAAACACAGAATTTTCAGCACATCTTTCTAAGGACTCTTAACTAACCAGTTTCTCTGAAAATAATGAGGTGAAATCTTGCCCACTTTCTGTCTTGATAAAAGTCATTCATTTGCACTGTAATGAGACACAAACATGAAAAAAAAAAAAACTTAAGCCAGTAAGAGGTGCTGGGAGCCTGCCAGGATTTACTGAACCCAGCTACACCACATGGCAATGGGGAGCTGGAAACACAGAGCTGGTTTCAGGGCAGAGAATCAAACAACAGCCAGGGAAGGACTGGATTTGTTCTCCCCACTCACTGGGGGGGACTGGAGCAGGAGCTGGAGGACCAGGATGATCGAGGATGCCAGAGAAAAGCACAAACTGCAGCAAAGAGAGACCTCTGGGAGTGTTTTGGGAGGAGAATGAGACGTGGGAGAAGTTTGGGAAGGTCAGGGCTTGGGGAGAGATGCATGAGAGTGGGAGAAATAATACTGAGGGGTGAAGGAGGAGAAATTTGGAATGTGGTGTCCCATGATCTCCCAGCATGGCTGGATCTGCCTGGAGGCTGTGCTGGAGACACAGGGCAGGACAGGGAAGAGCTGGGACAAAGAGGGGGTGGCAGGGACTGGTGACATCCACGGGCACCTCGGAGTGAGCTGGATCTCACACTGAGCCCCCCGACAGCTCTGGGAGCAGGGACTCGCTGCCCACACTTCCCAGGGACAGGCACAGTGGGAATTGGGGCACTTTCCTTGGAGTTTTCCCTCCAAGCATGGATTTGAGGAGTCTAGATCCCAACTGCTCGCTGAAATAGGGCTTGGGAAGCTCGTCAGGACCCATGTCCAGGCACCATCATTCCCTGCTGCAGGGGCTGAGCTCTCTGGCTGGATTTGAGGTCTTCATTAGGGCAAAGACATCCTTTTCCTTAGTAGATGCTTTCCCAAGAAAGCCTTCCTAACAAAGCCCTAACATTCCCAATGTTAAAACAGCAATTCCTTATAGGACAGCTCCTGGGTTTTTTTAATTCTTAAAAAAAAAAAATTAAAAATCCAGTAACTCAAAAAGAACATTTTTTTTCCTCGTGTATTCTACCACTCAATAAAATCATAACTATTTGTTGACCATACAAATGCTTTATGTGGTTTTTTTTCCCAGAGTCACTGGTGCTCAGGAATTTGTTTCTTTTGGAGTGCTTTCTGCCATACAAACCTACAAGCAGGTGGCATGGCCAACCAAGCAAGTCAGGGCATTTCTGTGGTGGGAATGTCACCAGCCAGGTTTTGCTCTGGGATCAAAAACATGTTCAGAATTGTGAAGAGTCAGGGTAGGATTTGAAAAAGGGTGATTCAAACTCCAATTTCAGATTTAGCCTTGTAACTGTTATTTTCTAGCAGTTCAAAATCAGATGCCAAGCCAAGAACACTGTGGGAGCAAACTAAAAAAGGAGCCAGGATCGGACTTGCTTATTATGGCTTCCCTTGGTATTCCTGGGGCTTTTTATGGAGGAGCTGTTAGCCTGTGAGTGTGGAAAGTCCTTTCTCCACTTCACGTGGTGAAATGAGTGGAATTACTTTGATACCTTTGATTTTAGTAGCACAGATGAATTTCTTTATTAGCCTTCACAGTCTCAGGATCAGTGCTGCTGCTTCCCCTCATCCTGGGAGCAAACACCATAGGAAAGGAGATTTTCCTGTCAAAGATTTGCCTGGCCACTCAAACTTGGCCTCCAGACTGTCTGAGGAGGCAGCTGAGAACAAAATTGTTGTGAAAACTTCACAGAAGCATTTTACAGTTTTGTTAAAGTCCATTTTGTGCCCATTCATGGCTCTTCCTGGGGTGTGGTGAGCACCCTGCAGCAGCTTTTCCAACCCACAGCTCCATCTGATGTTTGGTGGGTTTTAGGTCGACACCAGCAGTGGATTTTAGGTCAAAACTGTTTTGAGGTCAGCCCAGAGGCTTTAACAGAGCTGGTTCTGCCAAACAAACCCACTGAAACCTGTCCCATCAGGTGGAGGGGCAGACATAGGAAACTCATAGGCAGGGTCAGGAGACAAAGTGATGGCTGGGTTATCCTTATCTGTCCCCTAAAACCAACACTGGAGCTTGCCAAAGTCCACAGGAATTGCTCCATAGGCAAACTCATCCTGCTCAAAAGCAGGTGCAATGAGGTGTCACAGAACTCAAAGCAGAAAATGACCCTGTTTTTAGGGCTTTCATTTAATCCCAGAATAAACAGGCTCCCCTAATGCAAACACAGGGGGCTCTTACACAAAAATTAACTGCTACAAATCAATAGCTTCATCCATGAGCAATATTGCTTTTTTAAAAAGTCACGTTTTACTTACTCTGCAAGAGCCCAGTTCTAGAGGCTTCAGGAAACTTCACAACATAATTTGTGTGTGGCATCAGGATGGGGAGAAATGGCTTCATGGTGTTCAGATGTTCAGTTTTTATCCCCTCCAAGCTGACCTTGAACATTTCCAGGGATGAGGCAGCCACATTTGTGAGCTTCCTTCTTGCAACAGGATTTTCAAACTCTGCTAAAAAAAAACCCAAAACAAACCAAAAAAACCAGCAGCTAGCTCAGCCTCTGAAAAACCCTCAAATATTTTCCAGTGTTCATGCTGGGTTATATCATGTTATCATATATATTTTATAGAAAAATTAGTCTAAATTCCTCAAATATCACATAGAAACACTTCTATACTGAGCATTCCCTACACCATCCCTCTGTCCTGGGGATTCTACAGAACAGGGCATTGTTGCAGCTGCTGGAATGTGAATATTCCATTCACATTTCCAGCCATGCACTTATTATCCATTTGGAAACCATGTTGTAATGAGTATGAAGGGAATAATCCAGAATGCCAAGAATCATTCCTCCATAGCAGAACGTAAAATATAATAAAATAAGTATAAATTATATGAATAAATAATGATATAAAATAAAATCAAAGGTCCTATCTACCCCCCACAGAGGTTGGAGGGTACAAATATAAGTTTCGCTGGGGAGAATGATGATGTGTTCTAAAACATCCTGTCAGAGCTTTTCCACCTTCTGCCAACCACTGAGGTTTGAAGGTCAAGGCCAGGTTGCTCAGGTCAAGGGAGGCTCAGCAGAAGTTTGAGAAAAGGGTGGGAAAAGGCCAAGAAGAAGGATCCTCACCTGGAAGCACCACCTTTGCCTGCAGCATCCTCCTGAGCACGGTTAGGTAACTCCCCAACTTCTTGGCCAGGTGCTGCCTGTGGGGATGACAATGAGAGGATTAATCACAGTAATTGCCTGTGATTGCACCCATCCTCCTTGGAATGGGTGGGGCTGGTTCACTTGCCTGATTAATTTAATTGGCCTCAATTAGCCTGGCCTTCATTAAGCAGCAGTTGGGGTTTTTTATAAAATATAGGAGCCATATTGTACTTTCTCTGTGTGTTTCATTCCCTTATTGCTTACAGATGCCTGATAAAACCTGGAAGTTTGGGTTCTGAGCTGAAGATGCTGTTGGTTTCTCAGCTGGAGTCAATTCCTGGTCTGGCATTTCCAGAAAAATAATTCAGAGTTGAAATAATCACCCTTTGCAAGTCCACAAACCTTTAGGCCACACTCACGACCCCACATGGAGCAAAGCAGCACAGCCTGTGCTTCACCATCACCCTGGGGAGGGGGAAATAAAAATGTGAAATAAAAGTGTGAACAAGAAATCAAAGTGCTGCTGCCAATGTCAATTCCGTGCCTTGCTCATTCTTGTCTCCCCATCACGCTGGAGCTCACCAAGTGTTAAAACTGAACGCTTGATTTGGTGAAGGTATGTGAGTGAAATAGAATCCAACAGCACTAGAGGGCAAGGAATGGTGAAGCCACTGTGTTCCAGCAGCATTCCAGCATCATGACTCCTTCTACATCCCTGCAGAAAATCAACAGCTCCACGGTAACAGAATGTCTGGGCTTGAAAGGTGCAGCAGGAGCTTCTGGGCAAGTCAGGAGCTGGATGATCTTTAGAGATCACTTCCAGCCCAAACCATTTCCTGGGAACGTTTCTGCCTGCATAAAATAAAATAAAGAATTAAAAGCAAAGAGATGTTGAGCCTGCTCTGCCCTGTGATGCACAAATGAATCAAAGACAAAACAGAGGACAGAGGTTAAGAACCAATTTCCTTTCTGCGATGTCTCCAAATGGAGGAACGCTTTTTAAGGTCTCTATTGAAATATTTAGTAAATGGTTTCAGATAAGTTCTCTTGGATGTGGTGGTGTTGGGACAGGGAGGAGTCCCACGTGCTGCAGTAAGAGAGACGGTTTAAGTAATTTTGTGTATTTTGAATGTGTAAAGCCAGGCTTTTCAAACCAGCATGAGGAGAGAAAGTAGTGATGTTCAACTGCTGACAACAGAAAATGTTTTTTTGGGTTTTCACAACTCAGTCGGTTCAGGCACTACTCAAACACAGCCCACGAGGTCTTCTCCACATACTCATCATTCCATTGTGAAATGGATCAGATTTGGAACTCAGTTTCCCTCTCCTATTAAGGACTAGTGTCTGCCAGAGCTACCAAGATTTTGGGGTGCTTGCAAAACTTCTCTTGCCCATCAGACACTGCTCCAGCTCTCCTGAGACATGATTTATCACTGCCCTCAGTCTGATGGAAAGTCGGATTGGTGCTTCCCTCCTTCCTTCTGGCTTTGCCAGATGGCACTGGTGACCTGGCAAAGGGGACAGCCACCAAAGGCAAGGGACGAGTCACCTCTGTCCAGGTGCTGATGCAGAAAGGGCAAAGGTGTCACTGAGCTGTGACCCACATAAGTGTCCAGTGGCATGAAGCACCTTAAATGGACTCTAAGGTGATTAACAGAGCAGAATTAGCACAGTGAGCCAGGGGAATTCAGGGCAGGGAGCTGTCCTTGAGGCAATCCCATGGCTATACCTGCCAGAGGGAAGCCTGCAGCCCCAGAAGCAGGAGCAGAAACTGGAAGCATTAGCAGAGTTAAAAGCTCAGGATGCTCTGTGTGCCCACATGGATATCCCTGGAATCTCTGTGAGCAGCACAGGACTGAGTGCTGGGGTTTGCACTGCAAAGTCTCCTGGGGAACACCTCCACCTTCAGCTTCATTCTCCCTCTCTGGCACAGTTCCATAGGGAGCTGTTTTGGGGCTTCTACTCCTGCACAAACAGCTTTTCCATCACAGGAGTCACTTGTCAGTAACCAGATTTGTACAAGTGATTCAGCTTTTCCTGTGCAGCTGATGTTTTCTCCTACAAGGGGAATCATTTCAAGATTAAGCCAAACAAAAGCTAAGGAGTGCCCTTTCCTTCCTAAACTTTCCCTGCTGTCCCTCTGCTCCATCATTCCAGCCAGAGCTATTTCATCTCCTCAGCCAGGACACCACAGTCTGCTCAGATTTATCACAGAATTCCAGAATGGTTTGGGTTGGAAATGATCTCAAAGCTCATCTCATTCCAAACCAGGACACTTTCCACTGTCCCAGCTTGCTCCAAGCCCCATCCAGCCTGGCCTTGGACACTTCCAGGGATCCAGGGGCAGCTGCAGCTTCTCTGTGCAACCTGTGCCAGTGCCTACCCACACTCACAGGGAAAGATTTCTTTCCAATATCTCATCCAAATCTACTCTCCTTCATCTTAAGGCCATTTTCCCCTTCTTCCCCTCACATCCAGCCCCACAAGTAGGCTGAATCTCATTTTCTCTACATTCCCTTTCCTTCCTAATCTACTCCCAAAAGAGATGAAACATTCTCTGGAAGTTATATAAACCAGCACAAAGTCCAGCTGCCTTCTCAGCCTGGCTAAAGCAACCTTCCAGCTCATTCATCCCAGTGAGCCTTGCACAAACATGGGAATATTGACATGATAAACAGCAAATCTGACCTCTTGGCTCCCAGCACTGGTGGCACCACAGGGATTTGCTCCTATTAGGAACGGGCTGCCTTGGCAGGGCTGGCCAGCCCCAGTCCTGGGTGCCACGTGCACACTGAGAGGGGAGCCAGGACATCTGACTTTTTTCTGGCAGGGCCACACTCCCTGAAAGTCCAGAACGACTGGAATTTCCCCATGGCTGGCCCAGTTCTGCAGGGATTCTCATTGCTTTCATGGATTTATCCTACAGGAAGGTTGGGAAAGCTTGGAAAATCCTGACTTTTCTGAGGCCAGTTGTTTGTCTTCTCTCTTTTCTTAGATTTCTGGAGAAAATAATAATAATGAAAAAAAAAAACAACTTTCATTTGTTGGTTCCTGGTTCCTTCCAACCCCATCCCTGTGGGTGTGTGGGGACAGCCTGACCGGCTGTGCAAAGACAGCCTGATTTACAACCCTGAGCAAACCTGGAGTAGTTCCACAGGCAGGGAAAGAACACAGCCAGCACACACAGGGAACTGCCAGGAGCAACCAAATCTCTCTGCTCTAAACCCCAGTTTCTCAAAAAGTCATCTCCAAATGCTTAAAAGCATCTAATTGTGCACAACACTAACCTCCAGCATCATCCAAATATCCCTTTTCTCTCCCAAACTTGAGGGAAAGAGAGATAAAAACAAAATCAAGCAAGTCAAACACGTCTATAAAAAGATTTTTGGACTCCCATCCCTTTGAAGCTCTTTATTCTGGTCCAGGACAGGCTGGCAGACCCTTTTTGGGGGCAAATAGATGTAAGGAAGATTGCAGGAGGTACCAGAGACTCTGCTCAAGCTCTGGTTTATTTATGAGGGAAAAAACAGCAGGAAAGTTCAGGTGGAAAAGGTTGTGGATAGGGGACATGATGTCTTCTCATACATTAGAAGTTTAGGAGCCAGTGTCACAGAGAAGTTTCTGACAGCAATCCCTGCTGACATTACACTGAAAGACCCTGACACAACAAAACATTCCCAGTCTCTCAGCTGACCATCCTTTACAGAAATCCAAATTTTTCCTCTCCTTTCCACTCTCCAGCTTCCCAATCCCCTTTCCCAGCAGCGCAGGGAAGCTGCAGGAATGTTTCCTTGTCAAGAGGCTGCAGGGTGGGACCTGGAGATGCTCCATTCTCCCAGAGAAGACAGGGAGGGAATGAGGGAGGGATGGAGGGAGGACAGTCCCTGCCTGGGCTGCCTGTGCCCTCTCGTGGCTGCCTGACTGTGCTGCACAACCAGATTCTTGCGTGGCTTTTTCAATGAAAATGAAATTAAACCCCTTTCGGTACACAGCTCTCCCACTGTCATTTCCCAGAGGGGATGAGGAGATCTTCCACGTTAATGGAAGTGGTGCAAGTGGTTTTAGTGAAACCAAAACGACCCAAAACCTCTGCCTGCTGAGAGGAGAAGGGGGAGAGTGACCAGGAAGGAGATCCTCCAATTACCCAGCACCCATGCAGTGCTTTGAGCCAGAAAATTAATGGACCAGGAGAAGCCTCAGCTTCCCTCAGGAAGAACAGGTACCTGCTCTGATGAATAAAAGCATCCCAAACCCCGTCCTGTAGGATTTTCTCTTGCATCCCAAGCACCCCAACCTTTCAACTCCAACCAGGCTTGTAGAGGTTAATAGCAAATGTTTATTTTCCTTTATGAAAGAGCAGGGTGCAACCATCCCGCTGCTAACGGAGTGACTTCATTTTCCTTCACAAATTTCACAAATTGTGCTCTCTGCTTCGTTTGAAATGCAAGACAACCTCAGGCAAGGCATTGCTCCAGTTCCTTCTGTCTCAAAGTGCTTTTCAATGTGACACCGAGGAGGAAAAAATACCCCACAAACCAAAACATCTCCTACCCAGAGAGATCATCTCGTTCCCAGTGCTGCAAGGTTTGTGCAGTGGAGCAGCTCATGGCACAGGAAGACATGGAGAGATCAAAAGGACAGGGGGAAGAGATGCAGGGAGGAGTTCCAGGGGTGGAATTCACCTGAGCTGAAATCCACAGCTGGGGAAACCAAAGCTGTGTTATTGCCCTCTCCCCTAGACAAAATCCAGCAGCTCAGTGGAAGAAAATTGAGTTCCTGCTGTAATATCCTTCAGGAGAAGATGGAATTATGGAGCTCTCAGTGTGCATGGAATTATGGATGGGCACCAGCTTGCTGAGGGTGACAGAGGGACAGGGTGACAACCCTGTCAGAAGTGAAAACCCCAGAATGAGTGATGGCTGAGCTGATTCCAGAGTCACTGAAAAAAAGGCTAAAATAGCTACAAAATACTGTCATGGCTTTAATAAACCTGGGTCTGACCTCAGGCCTGTGCATTCCTACAGCTCCAGTGATATCCCTCCCTCCCAGCACATTTTGGGGCAGGCAGGAACCTCAGCCACATCCCCCATGTGCACACAAAGCTCTCATTCCCTCACCAGGGAATGGCAGCCCAGGAAAAGTTGTGATTCCCAGTGGACAGGCATCTCCAGGTCTGATGTAACACTGGGAAGGAACCTCTGGGCTTTGGGACTGCCCAGCCTGGGCAGGCTCCTCCTGAAGACACAAAGAATCTAGCCTGGGAACATGGGTTCTGCCTGAAGAGTGGGAACAGGACTGCCCAAAGCTCCCTCAGGAGCAGGAACAGCTCCAAGGCTTGTTTGTGGGTGAGGTTTGTGTTTAGGAGCATCATGAGGGACTTCACACCAGGGACTGTCACAGGGTCCTGCATCTGCCTCTGACAACTGCAGCAGATTCCCTAGTCCAGGGGGAAAAATCCTGCAGCCAGCTGGGAGTTAGGGAATTTCCTGCTCCCTTTCTTCTGCTGGAGGCCCCAGGTGCACAGCTCCAGCCATTCCCCAGCCTGCACAACCCAGAGCCAAACATCCAGCTAAAAACAGGAACAAATCCCTCTTTGTGACTCCGCTGGCAGCGAGCTCCTCTCACAGGCTCCTTGAAAAGGAACAAGGAAGTACTTGGAAACAAACTGTTCAAGATTATTGTGCTCTGCTGGCATTCTCAGGGCTGCTGTGGTCAGTAGGACCTCGGGGACAGCACCCTCCATCCCAAAAAAACGAGTGGAACAGACAGCCAGCATCTGTCCTGACAGACTGGCTCACAACGAAGGTGCAGAATTCCTACCCTGCACAGGCCTCAGGTTATGCCAGAGCAGGCTGCATATTAAAAAAAAGGTTTAAAAAAAATGGATATACACAGCATATAGGAGAGTCCAGAGTCCATGGATGGCTATCCTGGAGCAGCCAGGGCCAGCCTAGCTCCAGGGGCAGCGTGGCAGCCGCATTCCAGTCACACTTGGATGGGTGGAACTTGTGCCTCTTGCTCCTTGCTCCAGGCAGAGGGGAGGTGGGAGGGAGCAGGGCAGGCACTGCACTCCAAGCCCTTCCTCCAGGAGCAGTTTCCTTCCACGCTCAGGGCTCTGCTCACATCTCACTGGGATAAAATCCAAGTTTGGCCAGAGACATCTCCCTCCGGAGCCGCATGACCTCCCAGAACATCAGCTCCACTGCAAAGCACAACGGGGGCACAGAAGGGGAAAAAAACACCAAGAAATCAGTCAGGAGGGCACATCCGGCCACCAGCTCCTGCTCTGCTGTGCTCCCAGCATTCCCAAAAGGAAGGGAAGCAGGACAGCCCCATCAGGGCACCCCTTACCCTCCACCCCAGAGCAAAGCCCCCAGGAAGCTGATAAGCAAGGAAGAGATGCTCCACTCCTCCCGTCATGCCTTTCTTTTGTCATTTATCTGCTTCTCAGACAGCCCCAGCTGGCCCCACTCATGTCACTGCAAACAGCTCCTCCCAATTCCTCCCAGTTGCCTCCACAGAAAGCATCCCACTGGAGCCAGCTCTTACCATCCTGCCTCACCAGGCCTTGCTGGATGTAGCGGATGTAGGTGAAGAAGTTGCACACTGCTGTGATCTGAGGGACAGAGGGAAAGAGGGGAAAAAAAAGGAACAAAGATTTGAGATATTACTTGGTGCGAGTGATGAAAATGAGTCAAACTTGCACAGAAAAAACCCCAACTTTTTGTGGGATCAGCTCTGCAAAAATGCAGCTCAGGAAAGAATTAACTTCTAAAATCCTCCACTGAGCAAGAGCCCCAACAGTAACATTAACAAACAATCTACCTTCTCCCTCCCCTGCACAGAAAGGACAATTTGTTCCCACAACCAGGCACAGATCTGGCTGGAACAGCAACAGCCTCTAAAGAGCAGAAAATTGTTGTGTTTTACAAAGGGGAATTAAATAATAACAACAAAGCCAAACAATCAAAGCTCTGTACTGAATGAAATCATGGCAAGTGAACACACTGAAGGTTATCTGAAAGCAGAAGAAAGAGCTGGATCTGCCCCCTAACCATCAACTAAGAGCCACCTAAACCTCAGGAACAACCTCAAATCCCCCAGTTTTTCCTCAATTTCAGGGCCGACCCTCAGGAACTCATCCACTGCAGGGCATGGAATAATTCTGGAAAGTCAAGGCAGCCTGGGGAGATGAGGGACTCACCCTGGCCCTGCAGGAAGGGGAAATGTAGTAATAATTTCCAGAATCTCCCAGCATGATCCGGTGCTTGCAGGTCCTGGGGAGCCCGCTCAGAGCACATTTCCTGCAGGAAAAGGGAAAAGCACTTCAGCAATCCAGTGGCACAGCACAGATCCAGCAATTCAGCCACCTGGAGACAGAGAGAGAGCAGAAGCCACCCCTGGGTCAGGCAGCATGAAGAAGGAAAAAAAACCAAACCCTTGGCTGATATTCATTTGCTCCTGGAAATATTCCATAAATGGCAAGTTCAGGAGACTTTAGGTGAAAGCACCTTTTCCCTGACACACAGCCCCAGAGGAAACCAGATGAAATATTACAGAGGTGAGGCTGGAGCAGAGCACAGCCAATGTCCCCTGGTCTCTGCACATGTCCCCCACATTCCAGGGCAGGCTCAGGTGTATCAGCTTTCCTGCAGAGATGTAAACATGCTGGCTGGGCACCAAGGCTGGCCCTAAAACAGGTAGATCCAGCATTTGAGCAGGATTTGCACATACCAAGAACTCAAAACAAGCCAACTCCTCCTTGGGCAGACAGGAAAGGAGCTTGGTTTCCCAATTTCGAGATTTCAGAGGGTGAAAACAGCCTTTTCTAATCATCAGCAAGGGGGGCAGAATTCCTTTATTTTCTTCCCTTTTCGCCTGCTATTTGCAAGGCAGATGATTCCCACCACCACTTCAAGCAATAAAGCAGAATTTTCTAGTGCACAGTTATCACCACGTTCCTCAGGGACTCAGTAGGAAGAGGAACATCACTCCCAGACTGCAAAAACCCTCTCTGGGGAGCCACAGGAGGTGACAGCAGAGGGGAGCAGATGTTTCAGAGAGCTCCTGAGCTTGTCCCTGGCCTTGTTTTCCACTGCTCTCAAGGCAAACATTAGCCAAGAGTGGAAGCACGGGTTCCAAGAGTCCAGATGCAAGGAGAAGTAATCATTGACCAAATATTAACACAGCTTAAGGAGAATAAATTCCCAGGAGGTGCAGGATGACCAAAACTTCTGTAAACAAGATACCTGGAAGGAGCCACATATTTGAGCATTGCAACATCCTGGAAAAGAGTGACTCTGGCTTGATTTGTACCACTTGGTGTAAAACCACAGCTATCACAACCAAACTAACCAAAACTGCCATAAAAATCAGTGTTTTGCTTCTGGGAAAAAAGGGAACAAATTCCTTTTGGGTCTTTTATTGCCAATGGGTTCCTTCCCATCCTGCCTGGGTGGAATTTAAACAGGGTTAAAGAGTTAGGTCAGCTCAGCAAAAGCCTCCAAGCTGCCACATGGTGCTGAGTTAGTGACTTGTTAATGCTCCAGAGACCTTTGATCACTGGCTGAACAATAAATATTTCACTTACGTTACAATTTGTGACCGGAAGCCACTGTGAAGACAAAAGAAATAATTTTAAAAAATCAAAAGGAAACCGATAAGGATAAACACAGGATGGGTCGTTTGGGGAATAAATTTGCAGAATGGTAGGAAACAGGGACACCTTGGAAGGTAAGGAAGGACTTTAATATCTGAATCAAATCCCTCCTCTTTGTTTGGAATATCACATCACTCCTGCTAGTGTGAGGTGGCCTCAAGCTGCCTGTCACACCCCTCCATGACACGGGACAAGCCAGGAGCAAGGAGGGGACAAGGCAGGAAGACACAGGGTCCTTACTTGGGGCCACCACATTCTTCTGCTGCCACCTTGCCCACGGGGACAGTCTGGGAAGCCACTGGCTCGATGGTGAGGGTGTTCTGCTCCACAGCCACTCGCACCAGCTCCGACAGCTGCAGCAAGACAGGGGAGAGCAGGGATGAATTCCAGCAAGGTAATGCTCCAGAGCTGCCAGCTGCTCCTGCTTTCCCAGCCCTCACCTCCTGCTTGGTGAAGTCCAGACAAGGTCCTACATCTTCTCTGTAAATTCTGTCCAGGAAGGAGCAGGATTTGTCCAAAGTTGGAGATTCCTTCCAGGCCTGGAACTCAGCAAATAAAATGGAGTCGACCTGCAGCAAGCGTCCAAGAGGAGGGGGAAGAGGGAGGAATGCCATGTCAGAAAGTACCTGTCATGATGCAGGAAACCCATGAAACATCTGCTCTGACATCTGTAGAGGCTCAGACACCACTGCAGTATCTGAGGGAAGCTGCCTGGCTCCAAGGATCTCTTGTTTCCCACCCAGCAGCAGTTCTGTGCCAGAGTGACACAGCCACCCTGGGCTGTGTGTGCCAGAAGCCTGCAGGCACCTCTCTGTCCCAGTCTCCTCCAGGTGGCTTTTCCTCCTTCCTGTGGCTGCAGGAAAGCCACCACACAACCACTAAACAGATGAAGTGCATGCTCAACCCGTGGCAGGAATGATGGGAGCAGCTGAGGGGCAATAGGACACTCTGTGGGATCTGGGATTTAAATCCCAGATGGATCACTGGGCAAAGCAGCAACCTGACTGACAAAGCAGCTCCTACAAGCCCAACAAAAGCTTCTGAAAGGAAAGAATAAAACTAAGCTGAGCAACATAAAGAACATGAGTGAATGCAGCTGGAGAAGCCCAGATTCCAGCACATTCCCTCTGTGCCATGGAGACTGCTCACCTGGGACCAGCAGCAGCTTCAGAGACACAAGATGGAAAAAAACAAAAGGAGAAAAACAAAATTAAAGGAAAAAATGGAGATTAGCATAAAAGGAAGCTGGAACTGAAAGTCTGGAAGTGTGAGAGGCAGGTGGGTCCCACCCGTTCCCAGAGGTTGGTTACCTGCCGTGAGGAGGAGGAGGAAGAGGAAGCATCTGCTCCCAAGGCTTGCCAGCCTGGCTCATAGGTGATGTGGATAGCCTTCCCAGGGAGGATGCAAAGGAGCAGGGAGAGGAGAGCAGGGAAACCAGACTTGGAGGGCAGAGGGAGAGACAGACAGTGAAGGAAGAGGTTTAGAGAGACAGGCAAAGAGGGAGGTAAAAAACACGAGATCCAGAGAAAGGCTCAAGTCCTCCCCTGCAGGAACTGAGCATGGTCCTCAAGGCACCACAGGGCCATGAGCCACATATTTAGACTTCAGCTTGAGGTGCAAAAAGGGAACAGAAATCACCATTTTTAGGCTCAATTTAAGATCTTTCCCATAGAGCACCAACTCTGAATGCCAGGTTCCCTTTTATCACCTCTCACATAGGGATTCTGAGGGACAAAAATCTATCCCATCCTTGATACATAACATTGGGCACTCCGGAGACTGAGCCCTGAGATTTGAAACCCCAGGAGATTTGCATCCTGTGGAAGCTGCCTCCATGAAAAAATGACAGATCCAAATCTTTGACAAGCCTTTGTGTTCCCTCAACAATTCTCCACGACACAGGCTGCAGCTCCCAAAAAATCACTAGTGAGACGTATTCCCCCACCACATTCTTCTTCAGTTTCATTTTTCCTGACCAAATGCCTCCTATTTGCTTCCCAGGACAGCTGTGTCCACATCTGGCTAGCGGAACTGGCATGTGCTCGGCAGCTCTCGATATCTGCTCACAGCACTGGCACCCCCTGGATCTGCCCCTCAGCGATCCCCCAACTGCTTCCTGCCCCAACAAAGAGGAAATCCCCACAAAAGGAAACCCTCCAGTGCTTGCATCAGCACAAATTTCGGGAACAAGGCACGAACAGCTGCTGAGTGAGACCACAGAGCTCCGCAGGAGCCTGGAGCTCCCGAGGCTGATGCAGTGAATGTTCCTCACCCACCTCTTTGCATTCCCGGCTGGCAGGCTCTGGAGCCACGTTCTGGCTGGCAGCTGACACCATGGCACTGCTGGTGCTCTTGTTGCGCCCGTGGCCCTTCCTGAAGCCAGCTTTGGAAGGGCTCTGCAGCTGCGGGTGCAGCTCCCGGTTCGGGGAGGATGGGGTGGATGTGATCACCAGCGTCTTCAGGGCTGTCACCTCTGCCTGCAGCATGTCAATCTGGGCACACAGGCAACAGGCACCCTCAGCACCTGGTGGGCTCCAGGCTGTGCACCCCATCAAACTCTGAAACTACAACTCTGCTGCACCCCATCAAACACTGGAACCGCAGGAAAGTAGCTACAAGCCCAGCCACCAAGCCTTTCCCCATCCTCCCAGTGCCACTGTCATCCAGAATTTTAAACAGTAGCTGTTTGGGAATCTACCCCTTTTGTCCCAGGCTTTTTTTCAGAACCAGTAACTCCAAAGAAATTTCTCTCTCCTCAAGATGGAGCCATTTGAGCAGCCCTGTGATGCAGCCGTGTTAGGAAATTCCAACTCCCCGGGTCCTGGCTCTATCCTTCCATCCCAGAGCTGTGACAATTAAACTCGTTATTTCTCTGTGGATCCATTTCCCAAGTGTGAGATGGATCAGTAGAAGACTGCAAGGATGTCTGTGAGGACCTTTCCCTCTCACTCCAGTGTCTGCTGGAAAGGGACCACAGCATCTCAGAGAATTGAAGCTGCACTTCACTCTGCTCAGCCAAAAACCAGCCCTGTGGCCAGGCTGGGCAGAGATGCCACCACACCAATCTCAAAAATGAAGTCACAGAGTCACTCACTCACCTTGCCCCGGGCCTCCCTGAGCTGTTTCTCTGCTGCAGCCTGCTTGGTGTTGGCTTCTCTCACCATCTTGTGGGCCTCCTGCACCAGAGAGAGTTTTAATCCACCTGCTGCACCCCAGCTCACACAGCCAAGGCAGGTGACATATCTGCCACATCACACGTTCCAGGCACAGGGACAGACATCCCTGCCCATCCAAGGGGTGTGCTCCATCAGCTGTGCCAAGCCTTCCCTCAGAATTTCCTAGAGAAGGCTCCCAGTGCCAGAGCCTGGAGTGCAGCTGGCTAAGTTAAGGAGTTTAGCTGGCCAAGGTCATCTTTCACTGATAGGGGCTGCTGAGAAGAATGCCAGAAGCAAGGACCTGCCTTTCCTTGCCCTTGGGAATTGCATTAACATTAGAACCCACCTGTTCCACACCACAGCTGTGCCTGCCCCTATTCCAACAGCTCTGTGACTCCAACCTCACCTCAGCGTGGCTCCTGCAGCCACTGTAGCCTTGCTGGGTGATCCCTGCACTGATTCCTGACCCTGCCTGCTGCCTGTGGCTCTGATCCTGATCCAGACTTGCTGCTCCACATCTTGGTGAGGGCACTGCTGCTGTCTGCCTTGTTACTGCACTTTGCTCCTGCCTCCCTCTGGGAGCAGCTGGTCCCCACTGCCCCAGGCAAGGCTGTGACACAGCAGGAGCTGGGGCTCACCTGGGGGCCAAATGGTGGAAACCGCCTTGGAAGCTTCTCCCACAGGAAGAGAAGGATGAAGCCCAGCTGGGGCCTCTCTGCAGTCTGGAAACAGCATCTGGCCAAGACCACCAAAGAAAGGAAGGGGACAGCCCTTGGCTGCATGATCTCCAAGATCACCCTGTGCTCAGACAGCCAAAATTTTGGGAGGGGGTGCTCCCTTGGCTCCCACAGCCCTCTGTTTCAAAGGCACAGATGGGCTCTGGCTTTCCTCATTATCCAGACAGATCCAGACATCAGAGCTGCTAGTGAATGGGATTTTGCCAGGATACAGCTTGGCAAGAATCACATTACAACAAAAAAATACCAAAACAAAACAAAGCCAACAAAACAGGCCTTGTGGACACTCATTGGAGCAGAGTGGATGAGGATATCCAGCATGTTCCCACCCCCAGCAACGGCTGGGATGAGCCAGGGAATCATCTCTATTGCACAGCAGCTGCCCAGACTACAGAGCAGGCATGGAGACGGACAGGGAGTGTGCTTGGCTCCAGCTCCAGGCATTCCCACATTTTGGCACCATAACTACTGTGCTCTTTATGCCACCCCACAGCTGATAGAAGGGGAAAGAAATCCAGGTAAAGGCTCCACCTGCAGCACTGGCCAGCTCTGCTTCTCCAAGTGGGAAGGAACAACAGGGAAGAGGAGGAAATTGTGGGAGGGGATGGCTGGAAGTCCAGGGAAAGCCTGCCTTAAAGGAGCTGGATGTAAGCTTAGCTTAAGAAATGATAGTAAAAGGAAGAGGGTGGTACCTCAAACAGGCTGGCTGTTAACTCCTCCAGCTCCTGCTCCAGCTGTTCCCTGACTTTTGACAATCTCTCACATTCTTTGTCCTTGAGCTTCAGCTCCTGTTGAGGAAACGGAGAGGGACAGGAATGCTGATACCCTCCTCCAACCTGTCAACCACAGCCCTTCCTCCCTGTCCCAGCACCTGATCCCTGACCCAAGACTCCTGTCACCACCTCTAGGAAAGCCCCCCCTGCTCCAACCTGTGCCACCCTCCCCAGGAGTTCCCCAAATCCCTGGGGCTCACCTTCTGTGCTTTGTGCAGCTCATCTCTCAGGAACTCTGATCCCTTTTCCCGGATCTCCACCGAGGAGCTGCGCAGCCGGGACACATTGAGCTGCTCCGTGGACTGGGGCTCATGCACACCTCCAGCATCCTGGCATCCACTCTCTGGCTCCTCCCTGTCACCTCTGGATGGCATCAGGGGCTTCCAGTGTCCCACAGCGGGTGGATTCTGGCTCTCTTCCTCAACACTGACCTGGCTGTGGGGTAATAGCACAGGGAAAATGAGCGTGGCGGTGACCCAGAGCCTTCCTCCAACACTCACAACACATCCAGCCCCAGGCACGGGCAGTGGGAATGAGGCAGGGAGGGTGATGGGGAAGAACTTGGGCAGCAACAGCTACACCAGTTCCTCTGCCCTGCATCCCTATGGAAGTGCTTTACCCTTTTGGCAGGGCGTCCTTATTAACTCAGGATAAGGCAGGAGAACTAAGGACAGCTCCTCCAGGGATCCCATTCTCACCTGTTGTCCAAGAGAAACACCCTGCAGATGGATTTTTAGGATTCCAGGATACACCTCGTAGACTTAAGGTTTGACTTCCCAACTGAAGCAGCAAAAGAAAGGAATACAGCTTTCCCATTCCTAATATAAAGACTCCAATCCCCTCTGCTGCCAACCCAGCCTTCCTGTACCCCTCTGCACCTGCTTCAGGGGAAAAAGATCTATTTTTAACCGATTTTTAACCTATTTTCCCACCTAAATCCTCCACAGAGCTGTTTAAACCAGCGTACTTTCCCCAAGCTGGGTCGAAGCCCTATGTTTTAGTTTCAGGGCCAGCAAGCAGAGATGTCCTAGAAAGAAGAAACCAGAAGAGTGACCCAGGACACTGCACCCTGTGCTCAGTAGGGCTCTGTCAACTCCCAGATTAACACAGATGCTGGAGAAGTTTTAGGAATGGGAAACATCATTTGAGTGCCTGCATGCAGGGCACTGCTGTCACCGAGGTGTTTGCTTTCCTCCTCTTCCTCACTGAACTCTCCTCATGGAATCTCCCTCCATTTGAAGGCAGGGGCAGCGTGTCCAAGCCCTCCTAATGTGGAAGTTTTCTATCCTGCCCAGACACAGACACTGCCCTGCAGATTAACCTGCTGCTGTTTATCTCTGGCTCACAAGCCCTGGCTGAGCTCTGCTGCCCTTCTCTTCATGCACCTCCTCCCACGCTCCTGGACACTGCTCCTTGCCCACCACCTCCTCCTGCAGAGCAGCCATCACCTCTTTTTGCTCAGGTTCACTTTTTCCTCTTCCCTTTGCCCCATCTCTGTGTTTTCCTCTCCTGCATTTCAGCCGGGCCACATTCTTTCCCCTTGCTCTGACTCCACACAGGCTGGGCTTATCTCTTCAGTCCCAGAGTGTCCTATCACCTTTTCCACTCTATTTTCTCCCTTTCTGTGCCTCCCAAGCTGTCCAAGACCAACAGCCGTCCACAGTCACCTTCCAAAGAGGGAACAAAGCAGCAGCTCCCAGCTAAATCAGCTCTGCTATCATAGGAAAGCATGTGGAAAAGCACACATGGAGAACTCTCAGAACACTGAGAAGAAATCACACCAGAAAGGAACAAGGAAACCAGAGCACAGAGGGTAAAAATGACTTAAAAAAGAAGCAGGACATTTCACCAGTCTACTGACAGAAATACACTTAGTCTAACCCACAGGAAGAAAAAATAATGTTGTTCTTTTATGACTGTAATTCTCAGCTGAAAGTTGCCTCAGGAGACAGATATTTCAGCGTATTTCCACACACTACGGAAGAAAACTGGAGGATATGGAGGAATTAAACAGTCCCACCCACACTCTGTAATGCCAAAAACATATCCTGGAAAACCATCTATGATGGAGTAGCTCATTCTTTCTCCATGCTGTGCAAATAGAATCCCTTTGGAAGCCTTGACTGTGCTGGATTCTGCTCAGTGTCCAGGTGGGGCTCTGAAATCCAATCCCAGAGACCAAAGGACCACCACAAACACTCCCTCTCTTGCTGACTGCTAGCTAGTTGCCTTTCCAGGAAAAATGGATCACATCCTAAGAGTCATGCACTGACACAAGAAATGCAAACCTACACAGAAAAGAAAAAAAAAATCCCCAACACCCCACAACTTTCTAAAGTTGGTTTCTGTAGAAAAAGCAAAAAAATGTGCAGGATCTGCACTTTTTCCAGCGGGCCCCACATGTTTCCTGCAGCGCTGATCCGACGGGGTTGTTTCCCGTGCAAGCAACCTCTGGCTCTCTCCAGGTTAAACTCTTACTGCAGGTTTGGGAGCAGGGCCTGACTTTTCCATCCCCACCGGGATGGATGCCTGGACCAGCATCAGTTCAGAGTGGCTCATCATCCCATGTGTGCTCAGCATCATCTCCCAAATGTTTGGCAAAGCATCCGACAGTGGTTTATTATGTTTTTATGTTATTATATTATAGCAGAACACACACTGGAGTTTCTTGTCTTTGCCTCAGCAATGAAACGCCAAGTTCTGTGTTTGGGGATGCTGCTGCCTCCTTATTCCATCTCCTTACGCAACTTCTTCTCTGTGAGGGTGATGGAATGCATTTCCCAGAGAAAAGCCGTGGCTGCCCCATCCCTGGAAGTGCCCAAGCCAGGCTGGACAAGGCTTGGAGCAACCCGGTCTAATGAAGCCGTCCTTTCCAGAAGGGAACTTTTTCCCACACAAACCATCCCAGGATTCTAGGAAGACACAGAGCCCCGGCACACGGACAGAGTCCCTCCCCGTCCAGCCCCGCACCTACCCCCGCAACATCGCTGGGTCCCGCCGCTGCTGCCGCTGCTGCTCACGGCGGAGGAGCGCCCGCCGCTCCCATGGCCGGGACAGCCGCGCCGGCACCGGGAGCCGTGCCCGGGGGAGAAACCGCGGCGAGAAGCAGAGACGCGCCCGGAGGAGCCGGAGCAGGAGCCGTGCCCGGAGGGACCTAAACCGGAGCCGCCGCAGGATCCGTGCCCGGAGGGATCAGAGCCGGATCCTTGCCCGGAGGATCCAGAGCCGTTCCCGGAGCCGATCCCAAGCCGATCCCCGGCCCCGCCTCACGTGATGCCGGCGCGGCTGCGCCCTCAGCGCCGCCGGGGCCTGAGGGGTCGCTCCGCAGGACGGGCTGGAGCTGGGAATTAGCTGGGAATTGTCACCCACCGGCTCAGCGCGGGGCGGTGAGGAAGGAAAAGGAAATGTCCCTGCGCTCCGCTGTTCGTCCCCGGCTCGGAATCGCTCCTGGTTTCCTCCGCCTCCTTCCCGTCTGCGGGATGGGGAATGGGGGCTGCTGTCTCTGCTGCTCCTTCTTCGTCGAGAGGAGGATGCTTCACACTCCGCCCCTGCTCCAGAATGGGGTTCCTCCCACAGGAGAAATCCTCCTTCTCCTAAAGAAGTTCTTCATGCACTGCCCCAGCGTGGGTCCCTTGCACAGGGTCGGTCCTTCAGGAATAGGCAGCTCCAGGGCTGGAACTTGTCCTGCCCCCATGTCCTGCCAGGAGCACAGGCTCCCTGTGGGGACACAGCCTCCCTTGGGCACGCCCCTGCTCCAGCCTGGGCTCCTCCATGGGCTGCAGGTGGATCTCTGCTTCCCTGTAGCCCCCCACTACCAAAAGGGTGCCACACAAAGCCGATAGAGAGGGGACACCTGGGATGTAAACGCAGGAAAGTGGAAGGATGGGGAAACCTGGCTAGGGAAGAAAAGGCTGCTGATTGTCCAGGGTTTTTATACTTCAAGGAGAGCACTGGCTCGGAACCCAACCGGCAAACCACTCCTGCTGTCACCTCTGTCCCAAAGCGGATCCCATTGCCATCTGTGGATTGACAGCATTGGGATTCTGAACCAAAAACTGCTCCTGCCCTCAGCGGACATTTCCCATCACATCCTACCTTGCAGTTGCCCTGGGTTTCCCTCCAGGCAGCCGTACACCTTTGGAGCCTCCATACACAGCCACAGCTCCCTCCTTGCTCTCAGCTTGTCCATGCTCTGCCTCTGGGACAGACCCAGCGCTGGAGGCAGGACAGTCACACATGGTGATCCTCGTGCCCACTGCAGGGTTTTGCCCTGGATACCACACAGGGAGCAATTCTCTGTCCCAGCATCTCCTGGGTGTCCGTGTCACCTGCAGCTCTGCCCTGCCTCATGGCTGGGATCCATGGGGACCACACAGGCCAAGCCCATGCTCTCAAGTCTGAGAACTTGTCCGGGATGTTTATGTCTTTGGCTGCAACCTTTGCTATCTTCAGGGAGCTTTTGGGAAGAGGTGAAAGATCTTCAGCTCTGCAAAGCAGCACCAGAAGTAATTAGTCTTTGTAATTATTAACTCCCAAGGCGTGGCTGCAGCGACAGAGGGTCCTCAGATTAGAAAGGTAGAAGTGCTCCCAGGAGCCAACAAAGGCAAGAAGGATGAGAACTGACAGTGCCGACAGGAAGCTTTGAGAGGGATGTGCTGGAGATGCTGAATCCCAGCCACTTGAAAAAGTAACTTGTCACAAGGGGGAAAATGGCATGTGCCCCCTCTTCTTCCCAGAAGAGAAGCGGGAAAGGAAGAAGGGGAAAAGGAAGAAGGGGAAAAGGAAGAAGGGGAAAGGGAAGAAGGGGAAAGGGAAGAAGGGGAAAGGGAAGAAGGGGAAAAAGAAGAAAGGGAAAAGGAAGAAAGGGAAATGACAAGAAAGAAAAGAAGAAAGGAAAAGGGAAAGAAAGGTGGAAGAAGGAAGGAGAGGAAAAAGCCAGACAGAGGCTGGGAAGGAAGAACAGGGATTATCTTTGAGTTTGGAAAGCAGGATCTGACCCGCTCACCCAGCAAACTCAAACCGGATGTTATTGCCGTGGAAAGGAGAACAAATGGCCTAAAACTCTAGGCTCCATCCACCCCCTCCTGGCTGGCTCCTTGGCTGTGCCACATGTTTGCTCAGCTGGCTGCAAGTGCTGCAGCAAGGCTCCTCTGGGTCTCTGATTACCAGCATGTTTGATCCTCCCTTTGGCACCTAATCCCCACCACAATTCCTAAGGCAAGAGAAGAAGGACCTCACTAAGGACCCTTCCCTCATTTTCATGATGTATGCACTGAACTGTGGAGCTTCAGAGGGAAAGTGAGAGATTTGTCACCATCCAAGCCCCTAAAAGCAAAATGCAAAGGGCGAGATGGAGCTTGGCACAGGGACAGGCACCCCCAGCTCCCAGGGCAGCCCAGGGTGGCACAGAATTAGTGAGGAATTCTGTAGCATAAGGGCAACAAGCTTGGGAGTGCTCACAGAAGCACTGCAGGGTCACTGCATCCTCTTCAAGCATTTCTGGCCAGCTCAAACCTCTGAGTAAATCCTATCCATAAAAAACAGCATCTCCCCAGACACTTCCCACTTCATTAAAAAAAAATTACATCAGATTCCAAGGAAGAATGTAATTTTGAGAGACAGGTCTGATGCCAGCTGCCTCTGTGTATATCCCAGCATTGAAACTGGAGAAGGGAAAGGGATTTCACCAAACTTTGGGACCTGCTGTCCCTAAAACCACTTACTATTCTCTGGGAGAGAGCAAGGAGGGCACTGTACCTTTCCTAGCCAGCTACTGCTACCTCAGCATTAAGAGTGGCCCTTTGGCATTCCCAAAACAGAGATTCAACTGCCAGCACAGCAATTCAATCTCTCCATCTTTAACATGAAGAGAATGAGGATGATTCCAGGCTCTGAGGATGGATGTCAGCACCTCTTTGCTTCTTGCTCTGCTGAACAAGGCAGGCTTTCATCCTCTTCCTCAGGGTCTGAGGCCACAGGGGATGTGGAAAGAGATCCAGACAGCTCTGCCACGCTGGTAGCCCCTCAGTTATTTACTTTAATATTAAATTCCACGCATATTTCCTGCTGTCCCAAGGGCAGTTGTGGAGCACACAAGCTGCCAGAAGAGCTGCTCTCAGAGGAGGGCAGCAGAGGCCCCCAGATGCCAGCTCATCCCTCCACAAACAGCAGGACACTCACGAGGTTGTTCCATGTCCCCAGGAGCAGCCAAACCTGCAGCAAATGTCTCACCTGAAGCATTTTGGTCTCCCTCCTCCTCCTCCTGTGTGTGGGGATGAAGGTTCAGGCACTAAGAGCCTCAAAATCTCAGTCTGCCTGTTCACCAATTCCATCCCTGGCAGTGGACCACATTCCCCTCAGAGAGGGTCCTCCTGCTCACATCTCCCTTCACAGAGCACTGAATCCATGTTTTAAACTATGATCTCCTTGCCACTTGCAGCAGTTCCCAGGACTGCACCAGAAATCCCACACCAGGCAGATGCCAGGCAGCACCTGCTCCAGAGGAGCAGTGAAACAACCCACTCCCCTTGTCAAGGATCAGCCACAGGAAAGAGAAAACTACAGCTGGGACAAATTGATCCCAACTACTGATGTTAAGTACTTGTCAAAGACAAAGCACAAGAGAAAGTTGGTTATTACAGGAGCCTGGGTCTCCAGCTGCTCTTACCTGCAAAGATCAGACCTGTGCTCCCTCTCCACAGTGTCCCACAGCTGCCTAAAGGATGGAAGACCAGTTCATTAAGAAAATATTTTGATTCAGAGCCTCATGGAACAGGAATGTCCTACTAAAGACCTGACTAGAGGCATTCAGGAGGTGGTGGAAGAGAAGGATGGTCACAACTGGGAAGGAGCAGAAAAGGGACTAAGGACCCTGGGAAGACAGAGGGAAGGAGTCCCCTGGCTTGGTGGAAGTTTGAGGACAAGGCAAGGACCAATGTTTCCCAGGATGTCTTGCAAGGAAGCACAGTGGCAGCTCTCAAGTACTGCTGGAAAAGCAAGAGCAAAAGAAAGCAAACACAGGAAAGAGTCTTGGAGAGCCAGTGGCAGAGTGGAAATCCCCAGTATCCAAACCACAGCTGGAAGAGGTGGCAAACTCATCCAGGGACAGCAAGGGATGACGGGGAAACATCCTGTGAGAGCCAGGCAGAGCATGGGCCAGGTGTTTCACTGACCTAGGGAAGGGAGGGCAGCCCCCAAGCGTACAGCGTTTTACAGCCTTGGTGGAAAATTCCAGCCCTGCATAATCTCCTGGGGTTCCTGTAAGATTGTGACACGGAGAGAGGGACCAAACAGGAAAGAATTAGAGGAAAAATGCCTCTCTTCTGGCAGCCACCATGGCTGTGCCAGGAGTTAGCAGCAGCGAAGCAGCCAGCCCTGCCTCCCCCTCCTCCGGCCGCCTCTATAAACACGCAGGGCTTACTCAGAAGATTAGGAGGGAACAGGGCAAAAGACAACAGAGTCTCTTTTGTAATGAGGAGGGATTATGGCATCAAGTGACCGGCTGCAGCTCCCAAGTGGGTCTCAGGCTCCTTAGCACACCGTGTGGGGCAGGTCCAATCCCCCTATGAGCCAAGGGGGCACGAGGAGGCGGGCGGTGGCCCGGGCCACAAAGGACCCAGCGGGGACACGTGCAGGACCAAACCTCCCCAGCCTCCAGCACGGCTCAGGAGCCCATGACTGTGAGTATCTGATCCCCCTAACAGCAGCAGGAGGATCACTCTCTCCTGCAGAGATCCATCTTCCTGCCTATCTGTGACCTCCTCTGGCTCTGTCCCTCTGCTCTGTCTGCTCGTTGTCCTGCTTGGGTCTGTTTGCGGTGGGTGATGCACCTGATGTCCCAGAATCTTGCTTGCTGTGGGCTCCCACAACTGGATTCCAGGTCAGTCGACTTCCAGGTGTGTTGGCTAGTCCAGAGGGATGAGCAGGGGATGCAGACAGTGGCAGGCAGCAGCTCACTGGGTGGGTTCTTCCTGCCCATCTTGACTCCGGTGTGCCAGTGAGCCACCTCCAGCCATGGACCTCAGCCACAAATGGAACGTGCCAGCTGCCCAGTGACATCCTAGGGGAGCCCAGCACAGGCTGGCAGGTGGGCAGGGAGGTGCCTTAACCATTCAGGGCTGGAGGGAAAAGCAGTGGGAAAATCCCCATATCCCAGATGGGAGCAGAACGGAGTAGAGGTGGGTGACATCCATTATTTGCATTGACAAGAGCTAGAGTTTTCCTTCTTTGGTAAAAAAGGGAATCTGTATTTGAATTACGCAACAAAGAATCTCCCTGAGTGCTTTCGGGCCCCAAAGCCCAGAGAAAAGATGCAGCTTTGTGTAAGGGGCCCCAAAAATGCATGGGGTTTTGGCATGCTTTTTCTTCTGGACAGCCCCTGTGTGCAATCTCTGGGGCAGGTAAAACCCACTCTTGCCCAGGTCTGTACCCAGAAATCCATATGGAATGGACAACAGGATTTACTGAAACGGGCATTTGTGCAGCTAGGGACAGGGACAGCTCTGCTCCTCTCTATCACCCTTAAGAGGGGACTCAGGGACCTGAGTTATGATAGGGAAACCCAAAGGAGGAGCAGCACCAAAAATCCAAACCCAGGACAAAGATGCTGCTTGGTTGAAATAGCCAAAAATCCAGACTTTGCTGGTTTTTGTCAGCAGCTCACTGGGACCTGAGTTGTCCCCACCTAAGTATAAATCTTTCACTGGGATGTTTAAATGAGAAATAAATGAGGAATATGGACCCAAACTTACCTGCCTTCAGCTGCTTCAGGGTGTGAACTGTCCCCTGAAGTGCTTCTTCATCCCCATCATTCAGGGAAGAGCCCAAGGCCACATAATCATTAACATTATTACTTCTGTTAAATAGTAATGCCTGGTGACATGTTAGGATTCAGAAATACCAGTAGTTTCACACTGGATAATTATTTCTAACCCAAGAAGTCATTCACCAATCTGCCTGGCATGGATAACACAGGTGTCTTGTTATTTGTTGGGGTGTTTTTAAAATAAATTCAGGTTTATGCAACTATGAGTCTGATTATTAATTGATTATAAAGAATTATTTATGCAAGTTATACTAGAAGTGAAATGGGGATGCTGCATGTCTGGGGAACATTTCAGGAGCCTGAGTGCCTATTTTTCAGCCACTGTGATTTATTGTGCAACATATGGTTGAAGGAGAAGGGAGGTGGAGCTCCTGGAATTTGGGCCCTGTGAGCCTGGCCCAACTCCATCCCGCAGATCTCCAACAGGGAAGGTTGCTCTGCCTGCAGGACTAGGACCAGCAGAGTGCAGGCAGCTATCCTTGCTGGGATGCCTTCATCTGGATCAGTCCCAAGAAATCATTCTGGGGATTTTCCTTTCCTTTGGGTTGGGTATTTTTTTTCCAGCAGTATTCCAGGAAGATATTTCCCAGCAAGTAGGTTTACAGAAACAGATTTGCAACAAAAACTATATTAAGAAAATTACTGGAATAAGCATAAACTTTGGAGTTTGTGACCCTGAGATTAATCTTACCACAAGTGTTCTGTCCTCTCCAACCAACCAGCCCCACTTGAATGCTGACAAAAATCAAACACTAAAAGCAAAGGAGTCCACCAGAAAACACATCCTTGGTCACTATAACCAGGTCAAGAACAGAGAAAAGATGGCAAACTCATCAAATTAATTGCCTGCTGTGGACTGCCTCCTGGTTCTCTGTGCTGCTGCATCCATCTTACCTGGCTTTTGATCTCAGCTCATTCTGTTTTCTCCTTCCTTTCCATCTTGCTTATGGGACACTTGGGATGTCCCTGTATCCTCCTCCTGCTCAAACTCCAAGCCCTGCTTGTCGTGTGCCTGCACAGGAGCTGTGATGACAGTGACCTACACCAACCGCGTGGCTGATGCCCGCCTGGGCACCTTCTCCCAGCTCCTGCTCCAGTGGAAAGGCAGCATCTACAAACTGCTCTACTCCGAGTTCCTGATCTTCATCTCGCTCTACTTCACCATCAGCCTTGTCTACAGGTGAGCAACTTCACATTCACAGCCTGGCCTGGGGCAGGACATGGGAGAAACACGGGATTGGGGCAGGGATCCCACTGGACAGGCACTCTGCTCACAAGAGGAAAGGGGAGGGGACAAAGGAGAGAAGGGAGAGGGAGAACTGCTTCTGTTTGTCCCTTTTAGGCTGATCCTGAGCGAGAGCCAAAGGCTGATGTTCGAGAAGCTGGCTCTGTACTGCAACAGCTACGCCGAGCTAATCCCCGTGTCCTTCGTGCTGGGTAAGGAGCTGTCAGGAATCCAGCAGGGAGGGGAATGGGACAACATTTCTGCTCCTTGGTTCGGCAGAGCTCTGCTAGCAGAGCAGCTCCCTCCCTCTGCCTTTGTAAAACTCCTCAAGTGGGATATATCCTTTATTGTCACAGCTGGGAGTGTCCCCCAGCACAGGAGGGCAAGCTCCAAGTGGCATCAGATATGCCCAGGGAATTTGTGGCTGCCTCATCCCTGGAAGTTTTCAAGGCCACACTGGGTGGAGCTCTGAGCAACTTGGTATAGTGGAAGATGTCTCTGTCCATAGCAGGGGGTTGGAATGAGATCCTCTTTAAGGTCCCTTCCAACCTAAACTGTTCTGATTCTATTAGCATGGAGGATTGAATTCCCTTCCAGACATTCCTGCACCCATCCCTGTATGAGCAGGGGAAGAGGAGAGCAGACAGAGTGGGAGGAAGCTCTTTTCAGATGCCTGACTCTCTCTGCTCCCCTCAAGGTTTCTATGTGGCCCTGGTGGTGTCCCGCTGGTGGGCTCAGTACGAGAGCATCCCATGGCCAGACCGGATCATGAACCTGGTGTCCTGCAACGTGGATGGGGAGGACGAGTACGGGCGGCTCCTGCGCCGCACCCTGATGCGCTACAGCAACCTGGTCAGCGTGCTGATCCTGCGCTCCGTCAGCACTGCCGTCTACAAGCGCTTCCCCAGCATGGAGCACGTCGTCAGGGCAGGTCAGCACTGCCCCTGCTGCTCCTCTAGGGGCAGGGCCCCCTGGGAAAGCGTTTTTGGAAATGGGGTGGTGCTGTTCCCTCAGGGCAGGTGGGAATTCCAGCCCCGGCTCTCTGAGTTTAACTGCTGGGCACCTTGAATCTTCTTGGGAGATGCTCCTCAAGGTGCAGCAGTTCCCAGTCTGCCCACATTGTCTGGGTTCCTTTGGCAATTCACAGAGAAGTAATACTGTTGGCCTCCTAAAAAGAAAAGGCACTCCAGGGACACAAATGATCCCCTTCTCAACAAGTATCTGTGGACACCAGGAAGCCGCACTGTCAGCAGTGCTTTATCTCCCTGATGACTCTGATCTGATGTTCTGCAGACATCCAGAGTGAAATCTCACTATCCCACCTCCAGGACTCAATGTTTTAACAAGGAGACTTGTCCTTCAGCATGTCTCCCCCAGTTCTGAGTCTTTACTGGAATTTTTAGGGAGAGCCAAGGCATCCACCTGAGATTCCGATGTTTTCATTTCAGACCAGATCAGTTCCTTCTGCCCTCTATGTCCCTCCTTCTCCCATCTGCTCTTTCCCATCCAGGCCTCATGACACCAGAAGAGCACAAGAAGTTTGAGAGCTTGAATTCCCCCCACAACAAGTTTTGGATCCCATGTGTGTGGTTCTCCAACCTGGCCGTGAAGGCGAGGAATGACGGGAGGATCCGGGACAGCGTGCTGCTCCAAGGCATCCTGAATGTGAGTGACAGAGAGACAGGCACGTCTTGGAGATCCTGGGAAACAGGAGGCACTGTGAAGCAGGTCCTTGACACATTCTAGAACAGCCAATGCCAGTGGAGGTTTCTAGGATACAGATGGAAAGCCACAAGGAAGAATGTATGTCGAAGTCTAGGAGAGGTCAAAAACATCCTCAACAACTGAGGTCCCATAGAAAACTTTGCTATTAAAAACTCTTAGATAGTTTTGGGCAACAGGCCATACTCCACAGGCAAGGCCTGGCAACAATCCCTGCCCAGCTGCACAGAAAAAGGCTCCAGAGAAGCTCATCCTTCTTGGTATTCATGTGCAGAGAAAGTCATGTGGTTTCTGTTGCCTGGAGCAGGATTCATCTGCCCACGAAGAGAGAAATCTCCCTCTGGGATATTTATCTATAGACAGGAGAGATAAATGGATGCTCCTGAGGGCATTCTTTGCCTCATCTGTTGGCTGCTCATTTTTTGAGGAGAAACTCTGCTGTGAAATGAGCTAGGAAGGGATCTTGGGCTCAGGGAGAAACACCCAGGCAGCAGGGAATTCCTCCAAGGCTGAGACTGAGCCCCCCTTCCAGAGAAGGTATAAGCAGAAGGGAAAGGGCTGGAGCAATGGAGAACAGTGGTGCTGGAGAGGCTCTGCAAGGAGATGGGAAGTTATCCTGACATGCCATTCCCTTCTCCCCACTGCAGGAGCTCAACACTTTGCGCAGCCAGTGTGGGAAACTCTACGGATACGACTGGATCAGCATCCCCCTGGTCTACACCCAGGTGAGAAGGGAACCCCAACACCCACTGCTCCACCACTGCCTGTGCACATCCCCACTTACACCCACACCTGGAACCCTGGAATGGTTTGGGTTGGAAGGGACCATAAAGCTCATCCAGGGACACCTTCCACCAGACCAGGCTGCTCTAAGCCCTGTCCAACCCTGGGCACTTCCAGGGATGTGGCAGCCACAGCTTCTCTGGAAAACCTATGCCAGGGAGTCACATCCTCTTAGTAAAGAATTCCTTCCTCATATCTAATCTAGACCTGCCCTCTATCAGTTTAAAACTGTCACTATCTGCCTGTGCAAAAAATTCCTCTTCCTCCTTTGCATAAGCTCCTTTAAGGTATTGGAAGGCCACAGCCTCCCTGAAACCTTCTCATCACCAGGCTGAACAACCCCAGCTCTCTCAACCTATCTTTGTAGAACTGCTTCATACCTGACCGTCCCGTGAAAAATGTAGGATACTCTTGAATTCCTCATCCACACCTGCACAACATCATCTCTCTTCCATCGGTACCTCAGCACACACCCAGCCTCCTTCCCTAACTCAGACACATCCACCTCTCCAGAAATAACCTCTATCCAGGGAAAACACAGGAACACACACACTCCCTGCACCATGTTGCAGGGATCACATCCCGGGAAGGTTGTGCCAGGCGTGTACTCAGCTATTTCTCAGCCCAGGCAGACACCTTGGCACCACCTTGCTCCTTTGTCTCCTACAATCCAGCTGCTCAGATAACAGGGATGCCCTTCACCATGAAACAGGAGCTGCTGCTGCTGCTGCTCTGGCAGCGCCAGAGGTTAACGGGGAACACGTTGGGAAAGTGTATTCCTGTTTTGAACCCCCTTGTTTGTGTCAAGGGACCACGTGAGAGTCTTAGTTACTTCTAAACTTGAAAAGGGGAAGTTTCTAGTCCTGTGGTGACAGGGAAAAGCACAAAGCTCAGCATAGCCTGAAATCTAGGCTGGCAAATATTAATAAAAGCTCAGCATGAGAAGCAGGAAGGAAGGAGCAAACAGCAATGCCAGGGTTCCCTTCCTGGACTTGGAAACAGCTTGCCAGCACAGACTGAGCCATGAGACACCTTCCAGCCCATCCAGGATGTCATGTGCTTGCTGCTGCCACTGGCCTGTAACACCTGCACAGATATCATTCCAGGGACAGCACACAGTGTAGGTAAAAGCTGAAGGGAGAAGGGAATGGCTGTAGCTTTCTGCAGGGAAATGCATCCTCCTGCAGAAAGCCTGTCAGAACTGAATCCAAGGCTTTCCAGAGGCTACAGAGCCTGGCTTTGGAGCTGTGTGGGGTGGAACTGAAGGGAGGTGCTGGGAACTCACGTTGCCCTGGTGTGTCCCTTGGCGTCCTTCCCAGGTGGTGACCGTGGCTGTTTACAGCTTCTTCCTGGCCTGCCTGATTGGGAGGCAATTCCTGGATCCAGAGAAAGCATATCCTGGCCATGAGCTGGATCTCTTCGTGCCTGTCTTTACGTTTTTGCAATTCTTCTTCTACGCTGGCTGGTTAAAGGTAAGTCCAAGAAAACATGGCTGGAGCTGGAATCTGACCCAGCCAAGGGTTTTTCCCAGTGTGAGCTCACCAGGAATCCAGCCAGTGGGGGCTGAGGGAATTGCCAGGACCTTCTAGTTTTCCAGCTGTCTCATTCTGGACACCAGCTGCACTTTTCCTAGGCTTTGGTCCTTACTAAAGGGAAAAAAGAAGGTCCTGAAGTTGCAGGAGGGCTGTGTGAGCAGGGGGGAGTTATTTCCAATTCCAGTGTCTCCCAGCCCCTGGGATGCCTCCACTTTTAACCCACCCCTTTTTGGGAGGAAAAATAGTGCTTGGAATTCAAGGGACATCACACATGACTTCTCCCTGCCATGACTTCTCCCTGCAGGGAAAGGGGCAGGGATGACAGTGGTGACCTTTGCTGTGTGCTCTCCACATGCAGGTGGCTGAGCAGCTCATCAACCCTTTTGGGGAGGATGATGATGACTTTGAAGCCAACTGGCTCATCGACAGGAACCTGCAGGTAAGGAGAGGAAGATGTGCTAGGTGTGCCTCATCTGAATAGGAACACCAAGGCAGGATAGAGACCAAATTCTCCTGCCACACCTCCCTGCCTGTGATGGGAGAGATTTCCCCCAGTCCACACCAGGGAATCTCAGGCTTCTGGTATATCATTGTACAGAGAGGCTGCCTGCAGCTTCAGTCCATGCTCTGGCACATGGGATGGATCCAGTCTGCTCCTTTCAGGCCTCAGCTGCCCTTGAATGACACATCATTTCTGCCTCTCCTGGGCTTTCCTAGTGTGTGTCCATCTAAAACTGCCTCCTCTGCTTTCTGCCATGCAATAATTCCACACCTCCCACCCTTCTCTCATAGTGAGCCTGTTGCCTTCCTGTCTCCTTCAGCACCATTTTCCCTCCAATTAGTCAAATCTCTGTGTGGGAAACAACCCAAATGACAGGAAACCACAGCAACCCCAGCCACTTGCCTGGCTTCCGTGCTGCACCGCTTCCTCCAGCTCTGTGTTCCTTTGTCCCTCGATAACAGGCACACAGAAGGCTGCTCAATCCGTGTGACATTCCTGCTATCCCCTGCAGGTCTCCCTCATGGCAGTGGATGAGATGCACCAGGATTTACCCATTCTGGAGAAGGACCTGTACTGGAACGAGCCCGATCCCCAGCCACCCTACACTGCAGCCACCGCTGAGTACAAGCGCCCATCCTTCCTGGGCTCCACTTTTGACATCAGGTGAGTGCAGGGGCAGAGTAGCACAACACCTGGATCAGGTCTTGTGTAGGACATTACACCTGAGGAGCTTTTAGGCTCATCCACAACAACTAAAGTTCTCCATGGAAAAGGGTAAATCTAACCTCTTTTCCTCACCTGTATGATGAACACCCCTGTTTTGGAGGGCTAATGGCAACACAGGGAGAGGCTTGCCACGGGCAGGAGCGTTCCCAGTGCTGCCAGCCTCTCCAGGAGATCCCTCCCTCTGTAGCTGTATAAAAATCCACTTTGCCTTTCCCAGCATGCAGAAGGAAGAGATGGAGTTCCAGCCCCTGGAGCAGATTAAAGAGAACGAGGAGGCCAACCACTCCACTCCCCTGCTGGGACACCTGGGCCGCCTCCTGGGTGTCCAGTCCCCAAACTTCTCCAGGTCCTCTTCCCGGATGAACCTGCTGCGCCGGCGAGGAGATCCCACGTCACCCTTCTCCCATTACACCTACCAGGACATGGGGAAGGCTGGAAGCCCTTGTGGCATCAATCAGCCAAGGGCAGACTCCCAGGAGCAGTGGGACAGCGAAGAGGGAAAACTGAGGGAGTTTGATGCTTTCATGTCCACCCCCTTTTACGAGAGGCCTGGGTTTTACAGCGCTCCACAGACGCCCATCAGTTCCATCCCCATGATCTTCCCTTCCCGACGCCAGGGGCGCAAGAAGCCCCCGGCGCTCTCCAGCATCGCCGCGTGCTCCACTTCCCTCCGGGATGTCATTGTCAACACCTCCCCTTCCAGAGCCAGCGATGTGGACAAGAGCCAGAGCTCCCTGGGCTCTGCTGCAAAGGAAACCTTTGTTTGGCCAACAGAGCGGACCAAAGGTCCTGACTTCACGGCTGTGACAGTGGAAGAAGGAAAGAGCAGCTCCAGGGAAGCTGCCACCACGGGAAGTCCAGGAGCACAGTCCACAGCATCCAACAGCCCCAAATTCCCCTTCCTGCCAGAGCCCCCCGAACACGAGAAGCAAGGCAACTTCAGAAGCCTGAAAAGCTCCAAAGCCTCACGCCCACCCTGGTTAAACCTGGAGAACACAGCCTCAGCCACTCCCAATTCGGAGCATTCCAGTGCCTTTCACACCCCCAGTAACAAAACCCCCGGAGGCAGCGCCTCCCTCTGCTTCTCCTTCACTCCCGTCACCTCTCCAGTGCTGGAAAGGTCCCACAAGGGCAACCTGGGGCCTGAGGCTCGCAGCCTGAGCTTGGAAGATGCAGACAGCGCTCCAGACCAGCACCCAGAGGGTTCCAGGAACATGAGAGACACTGGGAATGGAAACTCTAACCCCCCAGCTCCTAAAGAGCCCAGGAGAGCAGAGAGTCCATCCCCCAACGACTCTGGAATCTCCCTAGCCGAGGGTGACTACGTGGGGCTGATGGAGGTGATCCTGGAGGCCAGTGAAAGCCCAGGGGAGGAGCCGATGGACCAGTACAGCTAAAGGGGAATCCATGGGATACCTGCCTTATCTTGGCAGTCACCCAAACTGAGGTGCTGGACATGCAGCTGGAGCCCAGCCTGGGCTGAAACCAGCACTAAGGACACACTGCTCCTGGCCTCAGCTACAGCAGCAGGCACAAGTCCTGTTGCAACAAGAACAAAAGCACCAAAAAACTCAATCTGTACCAGACTTTGAGTGTTAAATATTGCAGGTACCAGCCTGACCAGCCAGGTGTAGCCCAGAACAGGAGCACAGTTAATGTGGATACTTCCCTCCTCCTCACAGGAAGAATGAGAACTTGAGTCCTCCCTCAGGCAGAACCTGCACTCCTAACAAGATACTCCAGGGAAATGTAAGGGACTGAAGAAAGTCCCATCATTTGTGATGCAGACCCACAGTGCCTCTTCCAGTCCTGTCTGGCTGGTGTTTTCCAGTACTGGGGTAAGGCAGGGTGAGGGCCTGCCAGCACAGGCAGCTGCAGCATCTGCCCAGCACATTGCTTCTTTCTTAAGTTCCACATCCCCCACCACAGACTGACAGTGCTCAGAGAAAGCTGGATGTCAGCAGACACCACTCAGCTGATTTTTACTGCCCACCCTCAGAAAATAAAAGTGAGGCGCAAGCCCAATACCATGGTTTCATTTCTTCATTTTAGTTCCCTGTAAGGAATTTAAAGAAATCGCAGAAATCTTCCTACTTCTGCCTTCAGCAGCAGCTGCAAAGCCCCCATGTCACACAACAAATTTACCTCCCACTGCCTTCACTACAGCTGCCTGCTCTCCCTCCAAACTAAACAGGAAAAGCCAGCTGGAACCAAGTCACTTTATTGGCTGGAGGGCAGTACATAAAACACAAAGAGAAAGGGGGGATATTTGGTACAGAGAATGGAACTGTTTATCTAGGTAGCTGAAGCTGCATGCACGGCTGGACAGTAAGTAGGAGTCCCACTGAAACCCACAGCGTGGCTCTGGGCAAGGCTTCAGCTGTGGCAGTCCCCGAGGGTGTGCTTGTCGAACAGATACTCTGCCATGCCGTACTTGGGGGCCCCCATCTTCCGCAGGTTGGTCACGTGGTCACCCAGCTCCTTGATGGCTTTCACCTGCTCATCCAGGTAATGAGTCTCAATGAAGTCACACAGCTGGAAGGGAGACCAGAGGTTTAAATTCAGACCTGAAATCCCACCGAGGCTCTCTAAGGATGCAGAATTTTCAAGCTGAGAGGAAGCAGCCTCTAGTCTTGTTGTAGAACAAGATCAAAGTGAGCCAGGCTTACATAGGCTCACTTGCTCCAGAACCCTGCAGAGCCAGGCAGCTCAGGAAGCCTCTCCTCTTCCTCATAGCAGGAAGTATTAGTCAAGCTCCTGAACAGATTTGAGACACCCCCACCGCACAGCAAACTCACAGCAGTGAGGATTTACACCTCTGGTTTTGTCCCTCTAACTTAGGCAGGACACTTCCAAGAGTGCTTGGATTCTCACACATATTAATCTCTTCCTGATATTAACCTCAATCCAGCCTTGCCAAAAATTTCCATCTGCGAAGAATCCCATGTTTTCAGACACTGTTCTGAAACACCAAGGCTTTTAATATTCCAAAGCAGCTCTGGAATTTTGTGGCAAAAAAGCCTTGTGACAAAAAGCCTTAAAAAGATGTAACTCAACCCCCTCAGAAACAGTCTCCATAGAGACTGTTCACAGACACACTTCAAGAGGAATAAAGCAGGTCCCTGCCACTTTAAAAGTGCTCCTGGAAGGACAGTGATAACCCCACCAAAGGACTCTGGAAGGGCTGCACCCCTAGTTCACACTTTTCTTCACCTTTAACACCACCAGGAACAAATAGCTCAGCCCTAAAGACACAGCCTTTGACAGCCACACTGATCCTCAGCATGCACTTACATGGGGGTCGTTCTTTTCAGTTGCCAATTTGTGCAGCTCTAGCAGTGACTGGTTCACGTTTTTCTCCAGGTGCAGGGCACACTCCATGGCAGTCAGGCCATTCTCCCAGTCATCACGGTCTGGCTTCTGCAAAGGGGAAAGCACAGGACATGTTTTCTGTAAGAACCCGCAGACCAGCAGGGTGGAATTTTTAGATCATTCTCAAAGCCTGTTTAGACCAGCAAAGACAAAAACTTGAAGTGCACCCTCAGAACAAAACTGAGCAAACCCTCAAAGTCCCACTTCTCCAAACAGTGCACAGAGCACATCTACTGTCTGATAAATTTCACGGTGGTGATGAACCAGTCACCTTCTGGTTCTGCCTTCACCCCACAGCAAACAACCTGAGGCTCAGCACCCTCGCCTTACACAAGTACTTTTAGATTAGTCAAGCACCACAAATAATCAGATTGCTCCACATCTCTAATTACTGTGCCTCTCCAGTGTCAGCTGCTGCTCCTTCTGGGGAGGACCCAGAGGAAAATTCATCTCCTTCCAGCTAGGAAGAGCCCCCAGCTCACCTTGACGTCCTGCAGGAAGATGCGCCCGCCCCTCTGGTTCTGCAGCTTCATCAGCTTCTCAGCGTGCTCCCGCTCCTCGTGGGACTGATGCAGGAAGTACTTGGCAAAGTTTTTCAGGGCCACATCATCCCGGTCAAAATAGTAGGACTAAAAAATAAAGAGTTCACAGGCTCTAAATCTCTGCTTCAGGATGGCTGCAGTCCAAGCCCAGGCCAGCAAGGCAGTGTGGGACAACTCCCTCCTTAGTACAGCTATCTCTTTAGTATCATTCCATTTTTCCAGCCGGGATTAAATTTTAACCTGTATCCCTACCAAGGGCACAAATAAATGGTGATTGTGTCCTTGGCTCAGCTCTGAAAATACAAAAACAAACCCTGACAGCCCGCAGGTACCTGTTCCAAGCACCATTACACTGCAGCCTTGAAAAGCCTTTTTCAAGGAGAAATCTTCCCTTTGTTTGCTTGAGCTTGTTTGCAATGATCACATTGCAAGTCAGGGTCATGACTTGCAACATCAGGTAAGGGTGAGCCAAGAGCTTTCAGGTACTTCTGCAATAAAGCTCTCGTTTCCCTATGCTTTCCAGGGATTAGACTAAGGAACACACTTTCTACCTTTTTTTTGGGGGGGAAGGTCACATTTGAAATACAAGAGATAAAATGATATAAATTCAACAGTAACTAAAATATTAATTCAACAGCAATTACTTTTCTGAAAGCTAAAAAAGCCTGTAACGGCAGTTAGAAGCTGTCACACAGCTTCTCTATTCCTTGGTCAGAGCCATTACCAGGATTCAATGGAAAGTTCTGTATCAACTGCCAGTTATTTACCAACCTATTACAGAATTCTCTGTCTTAAACCAGCGGCCTGGAGGCTCAAGGCAACGCACCAGTGCTTGGGTTCCGCTATCACCCACCACCAGAAGCTCAAAACAGGACTCAGAAACAAATTAACACAGGAAAAAGAACTACAAAATACGTGCCACAACACAGCACAGCGTCACTAGGAAGTCTCAATGCCCCAGCACGCCCAAAACACCAGGATTGCTGCACAGAGGTCAGGGAACGGCTAAAACGGGCGCCTCGGGCCAAAGGAGACATGTAAACATAGGGCCCAAGGAAACCACGGATTCCTACCGATTCCTGGAGGAAAACCCGTGCCTGGGAGGCGAGCACGCCTGCGGGAAAGGTGCCAAGCGCCTGGTCGGGCACCTCCCGCTCGCCCGGCCCCAAGGGCAGAGGCGCCGGCGAGGCGCTGAGCGCCGCTGATAACGGGGCCGCCAAGGGCAACGGCCACGGAGCAGGCGAGATAAAAGGGCCTCACCTATACCCAGGGGACGGCCCAGACACACGGCCTGAAGGCAGAGGGGGGAGGAGGAGGTGGAGAAAAAGGAGGAGGAGGAGCCGGGCCCGCAGGCACCGCCCGCCACCCAGGAACCCCCCGCTGGGCAAGGCCCTCGTGCAGCCCTTTTATCCCTCTCGTAGGGCCCTTCCCTCACCCCGCCGCGCCCGCTGCACTCACCATGCTAAGGTACACGTAGGACGCGTAGAGCTCCAGGTTGATCTGGCGGTTGACGGCGGCCTCGCAGTCCTGGTGGTAGTTCTGACGCACCTGAGAGGGGGGCGCTGCCATGGCTGAGGTGCTCCGGTAGGTGTTGCGGTGACTGTATAGGCTGTGGTGACGGGGGGGGAGGCGGCGGGCCCGAGCGCAGCCGGTTCCGTCCAAGCACTGTTGACGCAGGAACCCGCTCCACTCCGCCGCCGACGCGCTGTGAGGGCCGGCCGCCAGTCGACGCACATTTTATACTGCCGCGCGCCAGGCCACGCCCCCCGGGGAGGGGCGGGGCCTCCCGCGCACTTCTGCTGGCTCGGCGTGACTCAGCACCCGCCCAGGCCACGCCCACCTCGGGGGCGGGGCCTCAGCGCGCCGCTGTTTCCCGCCGCGCGCGCGCCGTCCGTGAGGGAATGGCCGGTGTTGGGAAATCCCCCAGAAATCACCACATGCGGCCATCGCCCCTCGGCCACACCGCCCGGCCTGCCGCCATCGCCCTTCGGTCACACTGCCCGGCCTGCCGCCATCGCCCCTCGGCCACACCGCCCGGCCTGCCGCCATCGTCCCCCGGCCACACTGCCCGGCCTGCCGCCATCGGCCCCCGGCCACACTGCCCGGCCTGCCGCCATCGCCCTTCGGCCACACTGCCCGGCCTGCCGCCATCGGCCCCCGGCCACACTGCCCGGCCTGCCGCCAGCCCGTGTCCCACATCCCGCATCCCACATGCTATATCCCGCATCCCACATCCCGCGTCCCTCCGGGGACGGGGGCCCCGCTACTGCCCCGGTCGGTTGGTTCCAATGCCTGACCCTGAGAAGAACAAGTTTCTAAAATCCAAGTTAAATCCAGAAATTGAAGGCCAAATATCACCAGCCTGTTGGTAATGAGATATTTCAGCTGCTTTTAGTGCTGTCCCAGTCACTCGGTGTGTGCCGTCATTTATTTTCAATGAACATCGGGTTCTTCAGTCATTCAGTTCAGTCATTAATTTACAATAAGCACTGGAGTATTTTAGTTTCTGCTTTGTTAAATTTTAACCAGATTACAAGGGAATAGAAACTCCTTAAACTGAGATCATCCCATAGCACTGAACGCCCCAATCTTGGCTTTTCCCAAGCCAACATTCAACCCTGGTTTATCCCAAGCCAATGTTCCTGCTGAAATCTGTCAGAAATACGACTTACTGAGCCTGTAAACTCAGAATAAATAATTTTTCCTCTAGGTACTGAGCCTGCAAACCCAGATTAAATATTTTTTTCTATATATACTCAGCCAATTAACTCAGATTAAATAATTGCTTTTCTCTCACCAGTTCTTTCTACACATTTTTATCTGGTTTTTGACCTTTCCCGGCACTGTGGGATGTCCCACGCGTGACTGCACAAGTGCCTGTGTGTGGGTAAAGGGCAGCACCAGAGCACTTTTCCAGACACTCCAAATGCCCTGCAGGGAACAGGGAGCCTCGGCCTCCCTTTGTTTCAGGGTTTTCTGCTGCTCCTGTCGGTTAACCATCACAAGTAATTAAGCTCTATAAGATAACGTGGGTCATACCTATGCTTCAGCAGGCTGCCAGGTACATTTCAAATCTCCTGTTCTCCTCCCACATAAATGCTTATGTAAAAAAAAAAAAAAAAAGTAGCTGCTGGGCAGACTCTTTTTAATTTTTTTTTTTTTTTTTGCTTTATTACTGTGCTCACAGTGGAGTGTCTTCAAAACAGGAACATCAAACAAACCTCCATAATGGCAAAGTTTGTAACAGGAATGTTTCCTCTGCAGCTTGGACAGTCTGTGCCACCCGTGATCGAACGTCAGTAGGATTAGGGAAGTCCCAAATTCTGCTTTCTGGAGTTGCACAATGTCCTTTGTGTTTGGTGACAACAGATTTACGTGGGCAGGAGAGGAAACACGGGGTTGCACAGCCATGGGGTCATGTCTTGGTGACCAAGGTGAAGAATTCACCACTCTGCTCTCATACAGGATTAGGTTCAGCCATTCCCAGATCTTTCCTGTCTCAAGTTACTGATTTAATTTTGACTTCATGTTGTTTCCTCATGGCTTGGTTCAGGCCTCATTTTATCTTGTGCTACTCTTTGTGAAAATACATTTCTAATAAAATCCCTGAATGATTTGGTTTGGAAGGGACCTTAAATATCATCTTGTTCCACCCTTGCCATGGGCAGGGACATGTTCCACTATCCCAGGTTGCTCCAAGCCCTGTCCAGCCTGGCCTTGGACACTTCTAGGGATCCAGGGGCAGCCACAGCTCCTCTGGGAAAGCTGTGCCAGGGCCTCATCACCCTCCCAGGGAAGAATTCCTTCCTAAATGTGAAAGTCACTTGATCGAAAGCCCAGCCTGAGTAAGGTGATGCTTTTAGCAGGCTTCTTCCCAAGAATGCCTGTAAAGTTCTTCAGAAAAAAAAAATCCTTACTGCTTAGGGAGAAATTCTTCCCTTATTTTAGTACTTTTTTACCCCTCAACATTCTCAGCTGCCCAGGCCAGTCCCATCCTCTCAGTAGTGTGTGTGGATTTTGAATTAATGTCCCTCTCAGCTGCTTTTTTGGGCTGAAGTAGAGGCATGTTCATGCTGCCCACAGGCAAAAAACAGTGTATTGTCTGCCTACACAAGCTTCAAATTGTTGAAGACAATCCCTGTTTTCCCTTGGATGATATCCCATCAGGAACAATGGGGCAAGCTCTCTTGTTGTTTACAGCTTAGCTACTGTACACAGGGCACAGACCCCAAAATCTGCCCATTTAGGGATAGTAAAGCTGAGTTTTCAGCATGCAAAAATAATCAGAGCTTCTTTGGTGAGTGTCTGCATATGATACAGAAGGTTATTAGGTCAGAGATCAAGATATACCCAAAGGGAAAGTTTCCATGACTCCTACCCCCACTTCAATATCATTTATCCTGACTCTACCCGTGCACTTCTCGTGCACAACCTTTCCAAAGAGGCAGAAAACAGGACTTCTAAACAATAATGGACAGTAGTTACCCAAAGTTAATTCTGAGACAGATTTTTGCTGACATAGTCCCTGAGCAAAAACCTTGGCATGTGGCTTTGGCATCCAGTTAGACCTTCAGTGAGAGGGCTGCCTTGGTGTGAGCAGAGAGCCAGAATGCCCAGGAGTGCACAAATTTCATTTCTCACCTATAAAAATGCTTCACCTCTAGCTTTAAAACACTTGATTTTACCATGCTGGTTTAATAACAGATCCCAGTTAAAAATCAACAACTGTTCCAATTCCAGTGAGCAAGAAAATGCTGAATATGCCTCAAATGTAAAATCAACAAAAGTACAGTAACCTTTTTTTTTTCTTTTTCCCCAAAGCTCAAAGTCCTGTAAATAAGAGAAATTGCATCCAGTCAAATATTTGTTATGGAGAACCTCCACTCCATCCACAGTGTCATTCAGCTTCCAGACCTTATGTAAACACAAAAGCAACTCTAAACTTGGCTCCAAGGTTGATCATGTGTCTGGAAATTTGACACTGGTCTCAACGGTGAGTTTTGAAAGCTTTTTACTAAAAACATCTGGGCTCCACTTGCTCTGGGAGTTTAACTGAAAACTCCTTCTTGGGCAAAACACTCGGTGCAAACTTTTCAGTTTGTTTCTTTGAGGTGCCTGAATTTTTCCAAGTGGGAAACCCGGGATTTAGGCAACAAGTTTTCACTGGGCACTTACGGCACAGAATGCAAATGACTGGGGTACACAGAGCTGCTGGTTCCTGGAAACGCTCTCCAAAGGGAGACAGACAAAGGATGTTTGAAGTTCTTCCGGGAAATTTGCTTTGGAGACTGAACACGAAACTGTTTTTATACAGAAACACAGAATAATCCGTAGCTTTGTACTACAAGATTTTGTAGACAAGGAGTATAAAACCCCCTTTGGACAGACAAACTTCTTCTAAGTTGTGACACAGGATTTTTTCTCTCTGGAGTATTTTTACACACAGTGTAAACAAAATGCTGTAGGATATTGCAATTCTCCAGTTTGCCCAGAATACCCTTTAATTTATTTTAGAAGCCTTGTAAAAAATACACTTAGAGCCAAGAGAGTGAGGAAGAACAATGTTAATAGTACAGTAATTCTGTCAGGATAGCCAGAAGCAGGATCTGGTGAATTTACTTACATCCCTTTTTTACACTAATTTCCAGACTGACTTCACTATCTGTGAAGGAAAAGCTCCATCCCTGATTCTGAAGGCAGCCTGTGCCCTAGGTGCACGTACAGGAGCTTTCACAACACAGATTTGCCAAGCTGCAAAAGCCACAATAAGTTTGATGTTGACATTCCACCACAGGCCATAATCCACAACATTTACTCTACTGTCATCATCCTCCGGTGGTGCCATCCACATTTTTTTCCCCTCTCTCAGATTCACAGAGTGTTAAAAACAAGGGGGTGGGGATCATTCCTGTCCCCTGTTTCTGTTGTATTGAACTTTTTCTTCAAATACTGTACAAAAATTGCAAATAGACCACCCATCTAAAGTAAACAAGTGCAGGGAAATTTCTCAATACCCCACAGAAATCACCTTCTTCTGAGCATGAATTCCCCTGGAAAACACTGCTGAGTGTTCAAGCCCTCATGGATCACCAGGCAGCTTTGATTCTAAATACATAGGTGATTTTTTTTTTTTTTTTTAAGAAGTTTTACTCGGGAATCAAAGAGACAAACAGGTTTGTCCCCCCTGAGGCCATCAGGTAATTTTGTGAGGATGCACAAAGGTGTTTCTTGGATTTAGTGCAGCACTGAGTTTGAGCAGACACTAAACCTCTCCAAGGAGGCTGCTTTTATACTCAGCCACCCAAAAAGGGACGAGCAGAAAATGCTTTCAAGCATGAGGAGAAGAAACAAGCTTTTACAAGGAGCTGGCAGTTAAAGGACATGCAGCAGCCTGATAAAACACCACAAAAACAAGCAGTGGCCCATGGCTGATCTCTGTTGGGCAGGATGGGTGGGGGGGCACCCCCAAACTGCTGAGCAGGTCTCTCCAGGAACTTGTTCCATGGCTAATTCAGAAGAAGTGAAGGGATTAAATCAATGTAGAGGGTTGTTCCCAGCAGAGGTGAGGCACAGGGAGGGTTTTCTCTGGGAAAAGCTAGTTCCTGCTGTGCTGTGAGGGGACACTGAAAACACTCCCGTGGTTCATGCAGAGGTGCAGCCACAACTCCACAGGTTCCACACCCGCATCCACCTTCCCTGCTGGGTGTAAGTTCCTCCTAAACCACATTCAGGCCCTTGGCATCAAAGTAAAAATACTGAAAAGCAGCTCAAGGGGCTCAGGTTGGGTCTAATCCTCTGTGTGCTGCTCATGGAGCAGCCAGGCAGTGCTGAAGTGTGGAGTGTTGTCCTGCAAAGTCACCTCTGCAAGAGCTGGACACAGTCCCTCCTCAAGGTGAGCAGTGCTGCTTTCCCTGCACACTGAACAAAAGGGCGGGGGGAAGCAAGGAAATTGCACAGAGAGAGAAATAAAACAGGGGAAACCATCTCTGTTGGGGTGAGAAATGGCTGTGACACTTTAAATCGGGTTGGACTTCAGGACTGCGTTGAAGTCGTTGTGTTTAGCTCAGCAGATGTGGGGCCATGCCCACAGATATCAGCATTGCAGCAGGCAATAAAGCAGTGACAGAGAGGCCACCCACTCGGTGGGACAGGGAGATAACAGGGAAAAGCAGCCCCAGGAGCCCCTCAGCAATCACACGTGGCTGTTTCACTGCTCTGCTGGACTGGGCAGAGCCCTAAACCCCAGGCAGACCACCTTGGCCTTCTGGGCTCATGGTCATCCTGGGAGGATGCTCCCACTAAAAGCCCCCAGAGACTCGTCTCAGGCAGCAGCCAGAGGAATGCTCTGCCTGGCCTGAGGAATCTTCCACCCAGTTGCTCTATGAGTAGCTTGCTCAGTCATGCATGGCCACAAACCTGTCTAAATAGGCAGCGATGACCAAGACTGAAACTCAAATCAGGAACTTTCCAGTCTGACAAGTAAAAAAAAAAAAAAAAAAATTTCGTTCCACATGTTCTCAGCACAGGCCAGGCCCTTCCTTGCCTGATGTTTGGTGCTCTTGATTCCTTCTAAAAGCCTCTGAGAGGAAAGAAGATGAAACTCCCCCAAAGGGAAGCCAAAAGGGTTGCATTTCTCACACAAACACCCCCACGCCTCATTTGTCTCTTTTCCCTGTCTCCAGCCACCCTGCTGACCCCTTAGAGTGTCTCTGCTGGTCATGAGCTCAGCAGAAAACAGCATTTTGGATCAGTTTCTAGGGCTGGCCAGGCCACTGGATGGGTCTGAAAGCTCCAGAGTTAGGAGACACATGGAGGAGGTCAGTGACTCGAGGGCAAGGGGTGATCACAGAGAATCTCACCAAGACCCCGAGGAGCAGGGAGGATGCTCAGTCAGGCCCAGAAGGGAAGAAAGAGTTCTCTGACAAAGCATTTCTCCAGTCAGGAGGTGCAGGTTGAGCAATGGGCTGACACCAGCTGAAACAACAGTCTGGGAGGGAACAGAGGGATGCAAAACCACGAGGATATCTGTGAGGTCACCAAGGAAAACAGTCGCTGACTGGGAAGAGAAAAGAAGCCAGAATTGCAGCATTGTTACTTAATCCAAGAAACTTTGTTCAGTCAAGACCAGCAGGCTCAGCATGACCACACAAAAAAAGCTACCAGGCTTTTACTGGAATTCCTGAGTGTCTGTATCCTTGCATCAGCCAGGTTTAACTAGCAGTGGACTCTGCCTGGAAAAGGCAATTCCCACTTTATTCCCTGCCTATGTTTACTCTGATCTACACTGGAGTCATAAATATAAGCATTTCAAGAGGAATAGGGAGGTTGTCAGCCTTGGACAGGAGAAAACTTCCAGAGTTTTCTGCTGGAAACCCTCTTCCTTCAAATCACCAGCTTTGCTGTGGTGAAAAATTTTGTCACCACAAAATTCCTCGAAGTGGGAAGGGCTCAATCCCTTCTTGCAGTATTCCAGAGGCCAGGAAAGCAGCTCAGTCCAGAGAAAGGAGCACTTCCTAAACTTATTTCAACCCAAACTGTCACACAGCCACTTCACAGGTCTACAGTGACAAGGATGGGAACACAGCTGGGAATTCCAGGATTGGAAAAGAAGGAGGAAGGGGACAGAGAATCTGTGTTTTTACAGCCACATTCAGCGTGAGAAGCTCTCCAGCACACAGGCCAAGGAATAGGAAGAGAAAGTGACACCACCATTACTTTACATCAGCTGGAAATTTTCTCTTCTTGTTCCAGGTCCTTCAGAAGTGGCTTTTTCCAGAAGTAATTGGGAGAAGACAGTTCTACCCCTTTCCCCATATCACCCTCCACCAAAAACAGAGAGATCTCTCTGTTTCAGGCAGTTCTTGCCTTCAGGTGGGAGGATCAGGATTGAGCAACATTCCTCCAAAAGCAACCAGACCTCGAGGGTGAGGAATTGGGAAGTGGGTGGGATCTCTTCCCAACCATCACATGACTTTTACTCATCCTCCTCCTTGGGAATGAAGTAACATTCCATTTTCAGACAAAGTGCTTTGTCTGGTATCATACAAGAACCAAATGAAGAACATCATGATTCATTTAAAAAACATATTTATTTCACCTGCAAGAACTTGTGTTATACCATAAATCAGGGGATAAATAAAGGTTAATTAGCTGTAATTTCAGTTCAGTTGCTCTTTGAGGGATGCTGTTCTTTACAGCTGTGTCTATGAAGATTCCACGAACTTTGCTAACATTCCCATCATGTTCCAGCACTAAGATTACAGTGAATAAACAGGGCACTGAGAGGCTGGTCACAACTCCCAGCACCCTTCCAAGTGACACTTCCACCTCTCCTGCCTGCCAGAGGCTGCATGGGAAGGGGAGAATATCCTCCAAGAGCTTCTCCAGCTCACTGTGATCTGGCAGAGGAGGGGAAAGAAAGGGGAGAGGGAAGTGACCAAGAGGAATAGGGATAGGAGGGAAAATCCCGGGCCCAGGGTGTCAGGAGACAAGGCAGAGAGCTGGAAGAGGGGTGGAGGGAGAAAGGAAAGGCATCGGGAGCCATCTGCCTTTTCCAGGCAGGGAACATCAGAACAGGGAAGGGAAGGGAAGGGAAGGGAAGGGAAGGGAAGGGAAGGGAAGGGAAGGGAAGGGAAGGGAAGGGAAGGGAAGGGAAGGGAAGGGAAGGGAAGGGAAGGGAAGGGAAGGGAAGGGAAGGGAAGGGAAGGGAAGGGAAGGGAAGGGAAGGGAAGGGAAGGGAAGCACCTGGCCCCGTTCCCAGCCACCAGACTCAGCACGGGGTCCCTCCAGGTAGCCCGGGCGAGGCCCGTGGCACGGGACCGGGGGTCACCGGGTTGTCCCGGTTTGTCCCGGGGGTCCCGGCCCGGCCCAGCCGCCACGTGGGGGCGCCCGCGCTGCGCTACCCCGCGCGGGCCAATCAGCGCGCTCCGTGCGCCGCTGCCCCGGGGCACGCCGGGAGTTGTAGTCCCGGCGGCTCGACGCGATGGCGGAGCGGTGCCGACCAGCTGCTTCTCCTCGGTTCGGCGGGGGCCGCTCCACCAGTGTTGTCTCCCCACGGACACTCGGGGACCTGCAGGGTGGTTTCCGCCATGCCGCAGCCCTGCCGGGGTGCAGCGCCGCGGGGATCCGTCATCGGTGTCGCGTTTGGATGACGTCACGGAAGGCGCGGGCGGGTGTCATGGCCGTGGAGGAGTGGCTCCCTTACAAACCCCCTCAAGCGGGGGAATGAGGGAAGGCGGTGCCCACGGCTGTGTAAAAAACACATATTGAGATAATCCCAGTGGAACCTGTGCCAAACACAAGATGTTGCAATAGGAGAGTCAGATTGCATAAGGAACAGGCATCCCCGTAACATTTGGTTCTTCTGAGAAATCAGCGTTTCCAGTTTATAAACGTCCTGATTATCACAGGTTTGGGTTGGAAGGGACCTGACAAAAACATCACATTCCATGGGCAGGGACACTTTCCACTATTCCAGGTTGCTCCGAGCCCCATGCAGCCTGTCCTTGGACACTTCCAGGGATGGGGCAGCCGCAGCTTCCCATGGAAATCCTGATTCCAGTGCCCCACCACCCTCCCAGGGAGGATTTTTCCCCCCAATATTCCATCTAAAGCTACCTTCTGTCAGTTTGAAGCCATTCCCACTTGTCCTGACACTCCAGGCCATTGTCCAAAGTCCCTCTCCAGCTCGCCCTGAGCCCTTTTTGTCACTGGAACGGGCTCTAAGGTTTTCCTGGAACCTTCCCTTCTTCAGGCTGGATATTCCCATAACCACCAACAAGCATTTCATAACACAATTAAGCAGAAATGAAAACCTAATTATGTTGTGGGGTGGGAAACAAGCTTGTGGTATTGAGGCAAAAAGAGAAAATGAAAAGATACATAAAAGTGGTGAAATCATCAAGAAAGCAGCATAATTATAGGCCTGAAAGAAGTTTGGTGACAGCAAGACAGGCATAAAAATATTATAATATATATAAGTTATATTCTTTTCTCTATAGAGGGTATGGCAGAGCTGGCAAGTGAAGTATTTTCCATGAACAAAAGCTTTTAGTTCTCCAAGTTTAAAATTAAATGTTGCATCTAATTCTGGGATTTCTGACAAATATTTTGTGCGTTTACTTTCCCAAGGCTGATTAATTATTAAACAATTGATGGAAAGCAAGCCATGAGCATTGTTTTTAAATATTCAAACCCAAATATCTTTAGATTTTCCAAGCAATTCCCCTCACACTTCTTTTTTACCTGAAACTTGAATTTGAATTGGACTCAGTCTGCTAAAAAAGGAATTCTGGGTGTTATTTTTACCTTCCTAAAACAAGCATATTGTTTAACCCTAACTTTGCAAAAGTTAATACACATTTCTGATGATTCCAGGATAAATTAGGCAGGGCAGAGAAAGGAAGCCTGGATGAGCAGTATAAATTCCACTATTTTAGGTGGTTACCCTTGAGCTGTCTAAAATAGGAGAAAACCAGATTTTTACCATCCCCAAAGGGTTGGTAAATTTATCCAAAGGAATAAATTTCTTCCCAATATCCAATCTAATCTTTCTCTCAATCATCTTAAAGCCATTTAGAGCCAAGTATTTAAAGGGTGGTCACAGAGAGGACAAGGTCTCTTCACGAGGAGCCTTTATTCTATGAATCCATTTTTTGTGCAAGAAGTAAAAAATAGGGAGGAAAGGGAGGAGAAAATAGCACTGACGTGCCAAATGCAACTTCTTTTTGATTCCCAAAGTCCTGGGAATTTTAAAGCCAGAACTGTAACCCAACCTGAATTTCACAAGTGGATACTATTTTTAGAGGAGAGAAATAAATCATTCACATCCTCTTTTATGTTGCATATTTTCATATCTGGCAGCACCATCCAAAAAAAAAAAAACAAAAAAGAGAAAGGAAAATCTGCCCTGTTTTCATTGCAAGTAATAAAATCCACACATAAATTATATAGTTGGACTTTGCTTAAGGAAAAAAAAGCTTTTTTTTTTTTTTAAGGCACATCAAGAATTTCAGGAATTCTTTATGTAAATCTGATTTTCAGTGACAAAAGCAAAGTGTCAATGCACAGAGGATCATTCATATGGGAATTTCATCAACAGAGTATTTTTCCTCGATTTATTTGGTGCTGTCTGTACTCCCCCCAACATTCCAACAGGACAGCTCCACTTCTAGGAATATGAGAGGAGCTCTGTGGTAGTAAGTCAGTCCAGGGGTATTGATTTCTGAGAGCAGCCAAAAATAGACATTCAGGGAAAGAGGAGCAGAAACTGGGTGAGTGCATTACAATCCTTCCCTGCTACATTTTTCCAGTGCTGCCAAAAAAAACCACAGCTGTCTCCTTGCAGTGTCAGAGGTTACTGGGTGTGAGGAAAATGAAAGAGGTTGTCTCGGTTTTGAGGAATATTTAGGGATTAGCACCTTGTTTTGTGAAGGGATGACACAACTCATGATAAAGGGTGAACCTCTCATGGACACTTCCCACCAGACCAGGTTGCTCAAGGCCCATCCAGCCTGGCCTGGAACACTTCCAAGGATGAGGCAGCTGCAGCTTCTCTGGGAAAAAAGGAGAAAAGAAGGAAGATATTCCTTGCTAAATTACCCAATAACTCAATCCCAGCTTTTGCTGTGAGCCTTGTTTGGTCCACTGGCAGCAAACAGCTCCTTACAGTGGATCTTTTTGGGAACACATGCTCTGGTGGGTGGGAGAGGGAGGGAACTGTAGCAGAATTAGATTTGATAATCCAACCTTTCCACCTTCATAAACTAGGAGAGGCATCACAATCTCCCATCTGGACGCACATTGGAAATCAGGCTCTAGTTTGGTACCTTGGAGTTCAGATGGGTCTTTTAAAAGGCATGCAGGGTTTGGAATTGCACACAGGCTGATGTCCATCCTTAGGCATCTGTCCACACAGCTACATTTAGATTCCATCACGTCTGGAAAGAGGAGTATTTTTCCATCCTGCAGGGAGCAGCCACCCAAGGCCCTTCATCTTAACAAGCCCTTTTGGGCATCCTGAAGAAGCCTCTAATGATCTTAAAACCTTCCTGGGACGCTCCTGGTGGACCTCCCACATCCTTCTAACAAGTCCTCAGGGACAACTTCACAGGCACTGAGGAGAAGGAAACTTTCCTCCTTTTTAAAGAAAATGAAAACTTCCAAAGAAGTTCAGTTTGTCAGAACTTCTCCACCCCTTAGTTTTTGAGAATTCATGGCTTGGCCAACACCTCTCCAGTCCTCCACCTGGGTGGTAGCAAGTTGTTTGAAGGATAATTGATCCTTCATCATTATCCTTCACCATCTGCACCAGCAACTGCCCCTGGCCAGGAACTTGTGGTTGGCAAAAGTCCCTCAGAACCTTGTGAAAGTGCCTGGGACACTCCAAAGGGGCAATTAACAGGGATGGCAGATGGTGGCCCAGATTCCTGGTTCCAGGGGTTCTAGTCGGGAGTAAAGTTGTGGATAAAGACGAATCCAACTGCTGTGCCTTGGTCGTTCTGCCATTCAGAGAACTGGAATAGCTGGAACAAGGATTTGGTTTTTTTGGCAGATGAAATGCTTCATAAATATCCAGCTCACAGTTGTAATCTCTGATGATTTTTCTTGCATTTCACACACCTTAAGGCTAAAATTAGTACAAGGTCTCGTCACAAAATGAAAGCATTTAAAAAATGAGAGACACTTGTAGTTAAAAAAAGAGATTTTATTAAACCTATTTAGTCAGAAAATTTTGGGGTCAGTCAAGTGTCAATAATCTCAGCATTTTTATGGGTTGACTTTTTAATTCTCTATGAGAAGAGAGGTGGTGAAGAGAAAGGTGAGCTGCAGGAAGCAGCATCACCTCTCTTTCCATTAGGATTTGATGCAGCAAGCAGAAAAAAATGGGAAAAAGGAAAAATGTAGTGGCAAACATGGCTTCAGAGACAGAACTCTGGAGATTCCAGCAAACAACAGACACCCAACAAGGAGAGAGAGGAGAGAGATTTCAGGGCTGATCCATAAAACATAATTTAATGTATTTGGAGTTTAATTTTGAAAGGGATATAAACTGCTTTCGTACAGTGTATCTAAGTGTGCCTGAGTTCCAGTTCCCAGAATTCCTGCCCTCAAATATGCACCCAACACCTGCCTGCTCTCACCTCAGCTTCGACAATGCTCAGTGCAGAACAACATTCCCAGCTGGACTCTTCTCCTCCTGTGAAAATGACCTAAAGCTGTGCCATGCTATTCTGGAAGTGCATAGCTCTCCCTTCTAACTGTAGGGGGAGCCAAAAGAAGGAGTTTTCAGTCCAGAGGCGGAGTTATGAGCCCAGAAAATGAATTTGAATTCCAGCATCTAATTTTTAGATGTCTGAAAGTTAGAGACGATCAATCGCAAACTGTAGTTTCTACCCAGCTGATGGGGGAGACTGAGCGAGGTTTTCTTGTCTCATTAAAGCCCTTGTCACCTGGCTGATCACTCTTTTTAGGGCACATTTTACCTCTTTGTTCCTGAGGCTGTAGATGATGGGATTTAGGAGCGGGGTGAGCATTCCATAGAGCATGGACACGACCCTGTCCCACTGCGGGGAATAGGTGGAGGAAGGGCGGACGTAGGTGCAGATGGTGGTACCATAGAAAAGGCAAACTACAGTCAGGTGAGAACCACAGGTGGAGAAAGCCTTGTGCCAGATCCCAGGGGAGTTCCTGGCCAGGATTTCCAGGAGGATATAGATGTAAGAGACAACAGTGACCACGCAGGCACCGCTCCCCAGCACCCCGGCCACCAGCAGGATCACCAACTCCCTGCTGTGGGTGGACGAGCAGGACAGGGCCAGCACAGGGGGAATGTCACAGTAATACTGCTGGATTTTGTTAGGACCACAGAAAGAGAGTGTGAAAACCAGAGAAGTGTGCAGCAGGGAGTTCAAAAACCCTGTTGCCCAGGTGCCCGTGGCCAGCTGAGCACACAGCTTTGTGCTCATGATGCTCGGGTACCTCAGGGGGTGGCACACAGCCACATAGCGGTCGTAGGCCATCACAGTCAGGAGGAAAATCTCTGTGCCCACCACAGCAATGAGGGAAAAGTGCTGGAACAGGCAGCCAGAAAAAGAAATCTCTTTGTGCTCCAGCAGCAAGGCCCCCAGCATCTTGGGCACGGTGATGGTGGGACATAAGAGATCCAGCAGGGATAAATTGCCGAGGAAAAAGTACATGGGGCTGTGCAGGTGGGAGTCAGTGCTGATGGCAATGAGGAGAGTGATGTTGCCTGCCATGGTGGCCAAATAAATGAGCAGGAACAGCACAAAGAGAAGCAAACGGATTTCTGGAGCATCCGAGAGGCCCACGAAAACAAATTCGGACACTGTTGAGAGGTTGACACTCAGCGTCTTATCTCTCATTGTAGTAATGAGGCAGAGGTTTCCCTGGAATAAAGAAGGTGTAACTTAATCACAATTTAATTCAAATTTTAAAGATTGTGAGAGGTTTTTTTTGTCCATTTTGAAGTTCAGAACCATTTCCAAGCATTGCCGCACTCAAAATCTAAATTTTACCCACATATTCCTAATGCAAAAGGCAAAATGTAGATATTAAACTTCACAATAATTAATCCAAAATGCTAGTTTTTGCCAAGTTGCCACCTCAGAGTGAATAGCTGAAAGTTGAAGTTACCTTCTCTGTGGTGTGCAGCTTGGACACAGCCCCAGGCAACACAACTGGGTTCTCTAAGCAAGTGGTGTATGGTATAGATCCATAAAACTCCTTTCAACATAAATTATTTAGTATTAATAATATCACGAAAAAGGGTCTAGATTAGTAACTGAAAACTAAAACTTACTTTCTAAGGGAGTACTGCTGTTAGAGAAGAATTAAATCTCTCATAATCAGCAGAAAGATGCATTTTGGGGGGGTTTTTTTCAGATTTTGGATGGGGCTTGGAGCAACCTGGTCTAGTGGAAGGTATCCTTGGCCATGTCAGGGGGTTGGAATCAGCTGCATTTTAAGGTGCTTTTCAACCCAAACCATTCTATGATTCTATCATTAAAAAAAGTTACAATTTGGCATCCCATTAAAGACCCCCCCAGTTTTCTATAAATTTTACCCTACAGATTTCCATAATACCATTAGTACTTCTAGCATCCATCTGGACTTTCCTCCCATCCCCTTTCCCCAACTCAAAGAAGTCTAAACTTGGCATTAAAGGATCTTCCCATTTACTCTGTGTTGCTCTATGGGACGTAGCTCAGTATTTACAGTAAGAATTTACATACCAGCCCTATAGGGAGGGAAAACAAAATTCAGTCCAAATGCCTCCTTTTGGGGAGATTTTGGGATCGATTTAAGATGGTGGGAATATTGTACCATGTTTCCATTTATAAGACATACAGAGATAAATAGATTAATGAAATATTTTATCTGGCCAGGCTCCTCTGTGGTCTCATGTTCTCCCAGAAGCTTGAGAGGGAGCAAAATCAGAGCTTAAACTACATAAGGAATAGTTAACTCAGCACAAATAAAAGGGACATCACTTGTTCATAAAATGGGGAGGTCATTCAGCTGAAATAGCACAGAAACAACACAGAAATACTCACTGCTGCACATAATTAGTTATAGGTGATTTATAGTTGTCTCCTGTATCTCCAGGAAACAAAACAATCCTTTTTCTTCTTTCTACATGTGACATAAAAATTATTTCCCTCAAAGGAAGAGATGAATCCCGATAGAACAGCGTTGGAATATTCACACAGACACCTGCCAGCACTGGCACTAGGGCTGACTTGGCTGCAGGAGTAGGCACCTCTCTTCTTTAATGAGGTTTTATAAATATGAGGGAGTGTCTGGGGACAAGTGTGTCAGACACTTTTTGTGGATGTTCCTTTAATTGTATGTATGAGGGGTTTTTCAGAACATTGCCAAAAGGGGCTGGAAATTGAAGGAACCAAAATTAGCAGCACTACTTTGAAGAGCTAACAAAAATTCCCCTCTGATTCCATGAAGCATCCATGTGTGATTTATGGGAGTGTCACTTCCCATGTGATGTCCAGGACTGGGAACAGGCCTGTTCCTATTCCAGTAATACCTGACCATAAATTCTGCACTGTTCACGTGAAGGACTCTGCCTGTCCATCATTCTTCCAGCCTGTTTGCTGTGTTTGCAAACTCCTGGAAAGTTAAAGATTCTGTGTCTTACTCGGGCAAACAGTGATAGGACAAGAGGGAATGGTTTTAAATGAAAAGACGAGGGATTTAGATTGGATATTAGAAAGAAATTCTTCCCTGTGTAGGTGCTGAGGCTCTGGCACAGGTTGCCCAGGGAACCTGTGGATTCCCCATTCCTGGAAGTGTCCAAGGCCAGGTTGGATGGGGTTTGGAGCAACCTGGGATAATGGAAGGTATCCCTGCCCATGGCAGGGGATGGAACAACATGAAATTTAAGGTCCATTTCCACCCAAACCATTCCAAGACTCTATAAACCGAAATTCCTTAAGGGTCACACAGCACAGGCCTCTCCTGCTATGGGAGTGCAGAACTGTGGCTGGAATAAATCCCCATGGTCCAGGCCTTTCCCTGTGTGCTGCAGTTAACCCAGGGACCATCAGGCATCACACTTCCCAGGGAGTTTTGCAATAAAGAATTTTGTGGTAAACCCAGATGCATGCCAAAAAGAGATATGGCAAAGGGATCCATCCCTCAGTTCTCCCTTCCAGGCCAAACCATTCTGTGATTCTGTTCCCCTCGTAAATCTTAAATGTGTCTTTTGGGGTGGGATGCATTGGCCTCATCAAGGTGCCAGTCACCCAGGCTCTCAGCTCTACATCTAAGTTGCTTATTTGCAGGGATAATCTTAGCTGGGTTATTAGAAGTGGAAACACAGGATAGTTTTTGAGATAAGTGCTCTGCCTCAGGGTAAATAAATAAAAATTGTATTGCATTATATTTTATTATAAAAATTCACTAAAAAACCAACTCCAAAACAAACAACAACAAAAATATTTCTATTTGCAGAATCTAGATGTGCACTAATTGCTCATAGGCTGGATTAGATCCCTCTTGCCCTGTTGCCTACCCCTCCCTGCCATCCCCACTGTAATACAACCAAAGTGATTTGATTTTGTGACTTCTGGGACTACGCAGCTTTGTCATTGTTTGTTTGATATTTCCATCTAGGAATGCTTAAGATGAGCTCTGATTAGAGTCTGCTGAAAATTCTCCCTTTTCTCTGATGTCCATTTGTGTTTCAGTCCCATAGTATTTAAATGAAATTGATTAGCCTGGGATCTCCTCAGGCTTCTTGGGATTTAACAAAAGCATTGTAGAGATCCTGCCAGTTCTCAAAGGATTTTTTTCCCTTTGAGGACATTTTTCACTGTCCTCTAGGTGAGGGCAATAAATCTCAGGGTGAGCTCATAGACCTGGTAATTTCCAGGAGAGAAAGAACTCGGGATTTTAATGGTGCGCAGTGGAGCCAATTTACACACAGGAACAAACTCAGCTGCCAAAGCTGCACCTTTGCAATTTTTCAGGCACCAACTTTTTAACAGCATCTTCTGAGACCTTGTTAAAGTTGTCCCAAGATGCTTCCAGGGGAGAAAAATCAATTATATTAAATTGTTTGTCTTCATAGAATGGTTTGGGTTGGAAGGGACTTAAAAGCTTCCAACCCACTGCAATGGGCAGGGACACAATCCACTGGATCACGTTGCTCCAAGCCCCTTGTATTGAAATCCCAGCTCCTAAAAATATGGAAATTTTATTTATTTTATCAAAATTGGAGCAATTATTTCAAATCGATTCACTGTTGAAGCCCCTAGTTTATACCTGGTAAACAAATTGACACCAGCAAAATAACTGGACCACAGCTCCAATTTGCCTTGCATTGATTTAGAAATAAAATATTTATAAAAGATGTATTGGAATGTTAAAAAAAATACCACAGTGATACATTTTATTCTTAATTGAAATTTACCCTAATTGACCTAAAGAACATTTTAATTTTTCAACATTTTTCTCTAATACTAAAAAAAATGCTCACTTCCAACCCAAGCCATTCTATTATGATCCTGAGTAGAAATTCACAATTTAAAAGAAATCTCATTTGCACAAGGATGGGAGATGTTTGGAAATCTCTCTTAACCAGGAGGATCAATGGCTCACTGATGCTTTTGATCCTTCTCTTCCTACAGGTGTGGGGGTGAGGGCTAATTCAAGGCAGCACGGAGAGACAGGCAAAGTGGAAATCTTTTTACTTTCTATGCAGCAATTTAGATTGGATATTAGGAAAAATTCCTTAATGGAAAGGGTTTTCCAGCCCTGGAACAGGCTGCCCAGGGCAGTGGTAGAGTCTGACCCTGAAGGGATTTAAAAGCTGTGTGGGTGTGGCACTTGGGGATATGGATTAGTGGTGGCCTTGGCAGCCCTGGGGAATGGCTGGACTTGATCTTACAGGGCTTTTCCAACTTCAGTGATTCCATGATTTTATTTAGGAGGGATGAATCCAATCCTAAATCATTCTAGCACAAAGAAACTGATGGTGTTCTCCTTGAGGCAACCAATGAATTTCTATCTCTGATGGATTTGGTGATGTAACTGGAGGGAACCTTATATACAATCCCATTCCAACCCTCCTGCCATGGACAGGGACACCTTCCACTATCCCTGATATCCCACATTGCTCCAAGGCCTTTCCAAGCTGGCCTGGAACACTTCCAGGGACAGGGCAGCCATGGCTTCTCTGGGAAACCCGTGCCAGACCACCCCAATATCCCATCTAAACCCACCCTGTGTCTGTGTGAAGCCACTCCCTCTTGTCCTGCCTTCATGCCCTTATCCAGAGTCTGTCTCCACTCCACTCCTTCTCCTTCCTCTATGAATTGTGCCTTGTATGATTTTAATAATTCACTTCTGTGAGAGAATTATGACTAAATATATTCTTATATGTCTGTAGAAAACCCTACAAGCAGAATCTGCGCTGTCTCTATCTTCCAGTGTCAGTGGGGGAATTTGGGGACACTTAGTGCATGTGCCTCTGCTATCTGCTGTCACAGCACAGGAAAAGCATGTCAGAGAGGGAGACAAGCCTCATCCTGGATTCATTTATTTATTTGAAAATTATAATCCCACACGAGTGAAAGTGTTTAGGAAGTTTGGGGTTTTCAGCATGGATTTTTTAATATTTACAGTTATATGTGTATATAAATGTATTTGTACATAATTTGAAGTTTGTAGGCTTTAGCCACTAAGTCATTATTGTGTAGGGGTAGAGTAGGAAAGTGATTCTGGGTGTAACTCTGGGTGTAACTCCAGGGCTCTGCCAACCCAGCTTGTCTCAGGAGGCTCTGCAGCGCTTCCAGAGTCTCCACATGGATTCCTTCACCTCGCTGCTCCTCAGGGTATAGATGAGGGGGTTCATCATGGGTGAGAAGATGGTGTAGATGACACAGACGTACTTGTTGGTGGGCAAAGCCCCAGCAGGCCGCAGGTAGGTGAAGATGCAGGGCATGAAGAGCAGGGTGACCACCATCACATGTGAGGCACAGGTGGACAGCGCCTTCCAGTGCCCCTGGGACAGGCGGGCCCGGACCTTGGCCAGGATGAGCGCGTAGGAGGCCACCAGCACCAGGAAACAGCCCAGGGAAATGAGGCCGCTGTTGGAGGCCATGAGCCACTCGGTGAGGGCCGTGTCGGTGCAGGCCAGGCGGATGACGGGCGGCACGTCACAGAAGAAGCTGTGGATCGTGTTGGGGCCGCAGAAGGGCAGCTGGAGCATGAGCACAGTCTGGACAATGGAGTGGGTAAAGCCCCCGAGCCAGCAGGCAGCGACCAGGGCCCAGCAGGCCCCGCGGGCCATGATGGCCGTGTAGTGCAGGGGCCTGCAGATGGCCGTGTAGCGGTCGAACGCCATCACGGTCAGGAGGAACATCTCCGAGGAACCCACAAAGTGGAAGAAAAAGAGCTGGGCCATGCAGCCCTCAAAGGCAATGGCCTTGTGCCCTGTGAGCAGGGCCACCAGCACCCTGGGGATGGTGACAGAGGTGTAGCAGATGTCGATGAAGGACAGATTGCAGAGGAGGAAATACATGGGTGAGAAGAGCTTGGGGTCAGTCCTGACTGTCACAATGATGAGGAGGTTGCCCAGCAGGACCATGGTGTAGGCCAGGAGGAAGAGGGTGAAGAAGAGGAGTTGCAGCTCCCGGGTGTCGGAGAGCCCCACGAGGATGAATTCAGTCACCCGGGAGAAGTTGTCCTGTGCCATGGCTGCAGCTCAGGCTCCCATGGCACAGGTTGGGGGGTGGCCAGGAAGGGAAGGGAACGTGCTACAGCTCCAAGGCTCATGGATGGTGTGAGCAGGATGCATTTGCTGCTGCAGAAAGCACAGTGTCATGTTATAAATGACAGAAAGCAGAGTTTGCACTCACCCCCTCTTCTGTCCCTATTCAGGTCTCTGGCCCCTCCACACTGACCTTCTCCCCTGAACTCACTCTGACCACTGTTTTCCTGCATTGTAGTTGGTGTGCTGCCATTCTGTCAGGGAGACATCACAGAATCATGGCATTGTTAAAGTTGGAAAAGCCCTGTAAAACCATTGATTCCAATCATCCCCCCAGCACTGCCAAGCTCTCCACTAAACCGTGTCCCCAAGTGTTACATCCATACTGCTTTTAAATCTCTTCAGGAATGGTGATTCCAGCACATCCTGCTCTCAGAGAGAACAAGAGCCATGAATGCTGGAAAAATGCTGTGCTGTCCTTTTACCTGCTGGAAATTTGAAGTGCCATGACTGAAGCAAATTCTGCCATTCTCAAGCATGAGCTGTTCCATGTTCTGATCCTAATGACACTCCTCTAAACTGAGGAAAGGGTTCTCCAGTTAGCTTATCCACTCTGAAACTGGGAATACATGCACAGAAACCAGGTCTGGGAGGTTCCTCGCTGGAGAAATTGGGGTTTGTAACACAACGGAAGCTGAAAAACCCTGCATGGCTTCTCCACTTCTCTGTTTTTTAGAGGAATTTTTAAAGTTCGTCAGTAGACAAATACACTCACTGTCCTGTGGAGGTTAAAGTGGAACCAGCAGGGGAATGCACTTGTCCATTTAAAATCCCTCCCGGAAATTCCTTTGTTGCTCATTTCCGCCAAAGATTTTATGACTCAGCAAGCAGGTTACAAGATATCTGTCTATGATGCTAACAGCATGAAATAAAGCTGCCTTAAAAGGTCTAAAAGGCCAAATCGTTAGACAGGGGACATTAACAGGACATACACATTGTCCTCTGGTATGTTGAATATCCACTGTATTTCTTCTGTTGTCTTTTTGGGACAATTTCAGTTTAAAGCCAATGCTTCCCTGAAGGAGTAACAGTGAAATCCGAGTCAGTGTCACTGACACATAAAAACAAGCTCTGATTATTTAGCTGAGGAGGGTGGTAGAATAATACCCAGGTCCTGATTGTGGTGTGGAGCTCCCCATAAATACACCTGTAGTGACAGTGGCATAGTGAATGAGATGTTGGTGACCCTCCTTTACTGACAAACACCCACAAATCCACCCATGCAGCATTCCCATGCAGAACACAAGGATCACTAGTGTGTGATATTCCTGAAAGTGCCCAAGACCAAGCTGGACAGGGCTTGGAGCAGCCTGGTCAATGGACCTGCCCATGGCAGGGGGTCAGAACAAGATGAGCTTTAAGGTGCCTTCCAACCCAAACCATTCTGGGATTCTAAATCAGTAACTGAGTTTTAATTTTTTTCCTAAATCATAAAATAGACCTCACAAAAGTCACTCACCAGCAGTGCTGCTTTGCAAAGGCAGGATTTCAGTGGGGCCTGAGCAAAAAAAAGGAACAATCCCAGAATACTCCCACAGAGTTCACTTGCTGTCGCTCCTCTGACGACTTCCCCAAACTACTTCAGGGGGTTCCATCAGAACCTCTCAGTTCCATCAGAAACTCTCTGCAAGGTGCTGCTCAGAAATTATGAAAGCTCTGTATCTCTGCCAACTCTGAGCTCTGAAAAGAACAGCCCAACCTTCTGTATTTCCCATTCTGCAAAAAAAAACCAAACCAACCTCCAGAAGCATCTTCAAGTACAATTATTTCTGTAGCAGAAATAGTTCAAGTAAATCACACAACAGAAGCACAAGACTATCAGGAGTAATGAGATCCCAGAGGCAAAGGGAGTTTTGTCAGAAATCATCAGTGGGCAAGGAGTTAAAGTTATTCTTTGGGTAGTTATTAGTGTAGTCCCTGGAGAGAGACATCAGAGTAAAGATGTCTCTTACATATTATATCTATATAAGTTCATGTAAATGGATACAAATTTTGCTTTCTGTCCTAGCCAGTATTTCTCATCTACAATCTTATTTCTTACTAACTTATATGTTGACAGCACAAAGTGAAAATATCACTGATGTTATCCCTTAGATACTGGACTTACAACTTTGAAACAAGAAGTAACTCAGGAAATCACTTCAAAAAATGCACAGAGGTTTGTGGTGAGCTTTCCTCACTCACCAGGTATTTTTACTGACACAGTAAAGCACAGAAGCAACTTTTGAGCTCAAGTATGAAATTCTTACAAGAATTCTTGGCAAAGTGTAGAGGAGCTTGACACTATTTCCAGTGACACCTTCCATAAGCTATGGGTGAATATTTACTCAGCAGTAGTGAGACCTCTAAAAAAACCCCACTGGTGTTCACCTCCAAAGCATTTAAAAATACATTTATTTCATTTAGTGCTGTCTTGGGCAGAGATAGGTGAAGTAGATAGAATTATAGGATAATTATGGAATTGAAAAATAGCTTTTTGGGTTGGAAGGTACCTTAAAGACCATCTCATTCCAATCCCCTGCCCTGGGCAGGGACACCTTTCACTAGACCAGGTTGCCCAATCCAGCCTGGCCTGGAACAGGGCAAAAAGGATTTGTTGAAGTGGGAGAGGAAGGGGAGAAGATTTCCTTCCTATTCTTTCATCAGCCAACCAACCACCCAACTAGCTCTTAGTATCAGGGCTTTTTTTGTGTTTTTTGTGTTTTTTTCTTATGAGATACTCTACCTGGACAACATTTTCAGTATTTTTGACAGTATTTAAGCACTGGTGTTGCAGTTGCTCAGGAGGCTGTCTGGGCCTGTGCTCCTTGACAAGGAATAGGAAAGGAATGCCAGAGTTCCCAATATCTTTCCCATCACAAAAATAACTTTTAGTGCCTTCCTAATTATAGCAGGAGCCAACAGCCAGCTGTTCTTTGAAATGCACGTTTTGGGGCATTGTCACAGAAGAAATTAGAGCAAAACGTGCTTGATTTTCTCCAATCATTTGGGAACAAGACCGCAGCCCTAGCCCTTCCCATTTCCACTTCCCACTTTCCTCCTGCACAGTTTCCTCATGGCTGCCTTCACCTCCCCGTTCTGGAGGGTGTAGATGAGGGGGTTGAGCATGGGTGTGATGAGCGTGTAGAACACGGCCACGCTCCTGTCCTTGGACAGGTCACTGGACGGGCGGATGTAAACAAACGTGGTGGGCCCAAAGAACAGGATCACCACAGTGATGTGGGACCCGCACGTGGACAGGGCCTTGTGCCACCCCGACAGCGTCTGGCCCCTGAGGGAAACCAGGATGACCCCGTAGGACGTGACCAGGATGAGGAAGCAGCTCAGGGATATGACTCCGCTGTTGGCCACCGCGGCCAGGCCCTCGGCGCGCGTGTCGGCGCAGGCCAGGTGGAGCAGGGGGTGGACATCACAGAAGTAGTGGGCGACTCTGTTGGGGCCACAGAAAGGGAGCAGGGCGATGGGGAGGGTCTGGAGGGTGGAATGCAGGAAGCCCCCAGCCCAGGAGACCCCCACCATGCGGCCGCACAGGCGGCGGGACATGAGCGCGGGGTAGTGCAGGGGCCGGCAGATGGCCATGCAGCGGTCGTAGGCCATGGCTGTCAGGATGAAAATCTCTGTGCAGCCAAAAAAATGAACCCCAAAGAGCTGCCCTATGCAACCTGCAAAGGAGATGGTGTTGTTTTCCACCAGGAAGCCAGAAATCATTTGGGGAGCTGTGACAGAGGAGTAACAAATATCTACAAAGGACAGGTGGCAGAGGAAGAAGTACATGGGGGAGTTGAGGTGCCTGCTGCTCGTCACAGTGAGAACTATGAGATTTCCTGCCACTGTGAGCGTGTAGAAAAGCAAGAACACCACAAAATATATTTTCTGCACCCCTTGGTTCTCTGAGAGGCTCAGGAGGATGAATTCCTTCATGCTGCTGGAGTTTTCCTTGCCAATCTACTGGGCAATGTGCAGTGCAGAGCCTGGAAATGTGGAAAGATAAAGACAAAATTATTAATCAGTTTTTTCATTGTTAAAAATTAATTCTTTATCAGAAGAACATTGTCTCTAATAAATACATAGGATTAGAATTAAGTTTATCAAGTGCCTTTTAAATTTGTTTTAGTTTTTGCTTGTTTTTTTGTTGTTCTTCCCCTCTTCATGTTTAATTTACCTTGTATGAGACACAGCCAGAGAATCATAGACTCCTGGAATGGTTTGGGTTGGAAGGAACCTTAGAGATCATCTAGTTCCAACCCCACTGGATCCCTTTGGGACTGGATCCATCTGATCCAGGCTCCTATTTTATGATTTTAAAATAGAGCAAAATCAGAAATTCCTGTAGAGGCAAAAAGCTGATCAAGCACTCACAGGAAATGCTGAAATGTAGAAAAACCAAAATTGCTCTCAAACTCAAAAAAAGTGGAGTCTAAAAAGGAAGTTGTGAAAATTTGGGGCTTTTCTTGTGCTTGCAGTTTTACTGGCAGGAGGTGAAACATACTCAAGAGAGGGGATAAAAGGAGGGTCTTACCTCTAAAATCATCTATTCAGACACTGACTAAAGGTACATGATATAGTGCAATCAATTGCAATATGAAATAAATACAATATGGACTGTTATAATTCCAAAAAAAAGGATAAGGAATTGCACCATCCCCTTATTGCAAGAGTTTTCCCCTAAAATCTCAGATGTTAATTTAAAAATAATTCAGTAAGCTGATTTGGGACTGCAAAATCAGTTCTGCACATGGTTACGGCCAAAGAGAGCCAGAGATGGTTGACAACTTCAGGAGAAATTTCTTTTTATATTTTCACATTTGTCAAGAAGAAGGGCGGGGCGGGGAAAAAGAGGAAAGGAAATCAGGAAAAGGAAAGAAAAGAGGAAAGGGAAAAGATCCTGGAAAACTTACCTCCTCTGTGTTTGGAAATCTAATTTTTGTGTAAGAGCTGTGAGATTTTACGTCCCCAACATCTCCCTTTCCTGGTAGAGGCTTTAAAGAACATAGAACAGCTTCTGAAAAGCTTCCAACACTTGCTTAGGAGGTGCCTTTTTAATCCCACAGCATTTAATTCCTTGCTTTCCTGTATCACCAAGTGTATCCTGGCTTTTCCTGCCCGTGTTAGAGCTGCTTGGAGGGACTGTGGGCACTGAAGGGTGCACACACAGCTCAGCAAGCAGAGAGGAAAAAAAACCTGTTTAAGTAACTTTCTTCAAACCTCTCCAAGGAAATCTTCTTCCTCCAGGGCTTAATTCCCTGTTTACACAGACCTCCCCTTTCCTCTCCAAGGAAATCTCCCAGCCCAAGGCTCTTGGGACTGGAGGAGGGAGGTGGGAATGCTCAGTGGTGGGAAGGAGAAGAAATTAATCCCATCCTGCCAGGGGAAGTTTAGATTGGAGTTTAGGAAAAATTTCTTCACTTACAGGGTGGTCCAGCCCTGGCACAGTTTACCAAGAGCAGTGGTGGAGTCACCATCAATCTGGAGGGATTTAAAACGAGTGTATGTGGCACCTGGGGACATGCATTAGTGGTGGCACTGATGGAGAATGGAGAGGGCTTCTCAAACCTTAACAATTCCATGATTCTTGGAAATAACAGCCAATAGATTAACTGAATATTAAATTGGGCAAGCATGTGATGTGACCTGGTCGATTTAACGTTCCCAGACTCTGCCATTAATCCATGATTTGTGCATTTCCCAAGTGTAAAGACCCCTTAGATCCACAGCTTAGGCTTTATAGCACTGTGAGTAATAAAGAATAAAATTGTGAGGATTTTTAAATCACTGTGTATCCCAAAAAAACTCCACAAGCCCTCATGAAAAAAAAAATCTGTGAGGTTTCTAGTAGTAAGAAGAGAGATGGAAGGTGGCTTGGGTCACTTCTTGATGACCCTCCAAGTCCCTATTTTCCATGAAATTTCATCACTGGTAGCCCAGGGAATGAGGCCTTTTGCAAGAACTTGCATCTTTCAGCAAAGGTCAGTGAAGTAAAGAGTAAGTAAAAGAAAAAAATCCTTATTTTATTGGAAAATTGAGGGAGGGGATGAAATCAGCTCTTGTACATCTGTGGAAGTCAGCTGAGTTGAGCCTTTGCCATTCCAGGCTTTCCTCTGGAAAGAAATGGATCTATTCACTTAATCAGTTAGGGGAAATGGCTTTAGATGACAGAAGGTGGGGTTAGATGGGATATTGAGAAGAAATTCTTCTCTAGGAGGGTGGTGAGACCCTGGCACAGGGTGCCCAAAGAAGCTGTGGCTGCCCCATCCCTGGAAGTGTTCCAGGACAGGCTGGAGCAACCTGGGATGGTGGAAAGTGTCCCTGCCTGTGGCTGGGGGTGGAACTGGATGAGCTTTAAAGTCCCTTCCAACCCAAACCATTCCAGAATTCGATGAATTTGTGTATTACTTCCACTCCAACTCATCGATGCTCTGAAGTGTACTGTGTATTTTCAACTTGTGATTTAGGTGCATCAATAAGTAGTTTCATCCACTGCCCATCCCTTTGTTTTGCTGATATTTACTGAAAATCAGAATGGCTCAATAAAGGCATTTTGAATGTCTCCCAACATGGAATGCCAGCAATCCATGCAGAGAAAATGGGAACCCTCATTTAGTGAGGAAATTAAATAGTGCTCTGAATAAAAATAGTATTTTAATTTAAATATAATTTTACACCATAGCCTGGAGTCCTGGCCAGGTTAATGAGGGCTGCCAGTAATCACTCTAGGAAATAGGATTGGGTAAGAAAGGAAAAACAATCGTACAATCTTTGGGAAAGGAAGAGGAAGAACTGATGACAACAGAAGCTGAAGATGTACAAATGTGTTTCTGACCTGCTAAGCAGATTTGGGCTGGATCTTCTCGTTGCTGTGCCTGCTAACACACATGGCAGCGATTTGGGTGGTGTCACACTTCTGTCCCTTTACTTCCCTGGCCCAAGGGACTAAGAGGGGAGGCTGGCAGCTCCCCAAAATAGTTCCCTGTAAGGATGTCATGAAAGGAGAAAGGTGTTTTCTCTGTTTCCATGGCCTTTGGCAGGTGGATCTGGGAGGCTCATGGACATGGAGTGTGCATGGACAGGAACTGAGATGTTGTGAGTGGGTGCTGGTGGGTTCTATCTGTTTAGGAGACACAAGGTGAGGAAGAACCTGCAGCCCTGTTCAGGGGGAAGTTGTGAAACTGGAAGTGAAAGGCATGGGGCTGGAGGGATTTTGTGAAATCAGAAGTACCGAGGGGTTGAAGGACTGTGCTGAAAGTCTGTGGGGTGTGAAGGTGCACTGAAAGAGCTCCATGTTGAGGGCAGCACAAGCAGAGTTTGGGAGCTGCTGAGATGGGAAGTTTGGGTGCAAGGTTGGATGAAGCAGTAGGGACTCCATAAGGTGCTGAACGGTGCTGGCAGAGGCTGTGGGTCAGAAGAGGACCCACTGTGGTGACGGGTATGTGACAACTGGGCAGGGACAGGAGGGAATGAGAAGTGCTGAGAGAGGTTGTGAAACCTCCAGCAAAGATGTTACAGGAGAGGACTTAAAATTTCTGTACCTGAGCAGCACTAAAACCTCCTCTTCAGGGGATGTGAAACCAGAGCACCTCAGGGCCTCGAGTAGGACACAACACCTAGTTGTGCAAGTGCAAGGTTTGTACGGACAGCTCTTGCAAGAACAGCTGAGGAAGGGAGAAATAGTAAAAAGATAATGTTTCCATGACACTGCCAAGAGGGGAGAGGGAAGTGGTTCAAATCTAAATGATCATATTCACACAGAGGAGGTATTTCCCCCCCCGAGTGATTGGCTGCCTGGAGGGTCACGCTGAAATCACCATGGCTTTTTAAACAGTGGCTGCCCAGCCCAGCGCTGCAGGATGACACAAGGACTTGAGCTGCACCCTATGTCACACAGTCCAGGGGACAACATTGCTGGGCACAAGTGCTGAAATTCCCAGGAACACAAGAAAGGTGAGAAATTCTGAGATGGGTCTTTACACTCTGATGGTTTCTGTCATGCTTTGGGGAAAGGAAGAGAAACAAAAACAATGGAGGAAAAAAGACAGAAATTTCTATAGGTCAGGAATTGATGATAATAATTTTCAATATAAGGAAATCTTCATTCCAGGGATTCTTTTCCATGTACGAGCGCTCTCGCACTGCTCTAAATGCACCTCTGTAATATAAAAAATCATTACTCAGAGATCTGGCATTACAACAGCATAACTTTCTGTCCATATTCTGAGACATCTTCGTGGAGTCAGGGTTGTTCTGCCTCAGGAACTACAGGCAGAATTTGCAGGCAAACCACAGGGAGGATGTTTAACCTCAACGGAGAAAAAACCACCTGGACTCACGCTGCTGCTGTTTGAAGAGAGCTTTCCGTTATTAGTTACATGAGGAAGTAGAAGCACATCTTGAAATGTGTCTTGGAGACAGGAAATCAGTCTGTCCAAGGGAATATGATAAATAAACGAGAACAGTGAGTGACTTTTGCGGTGTTCTTCTCCATGGTCTGCAGAAGTAAGAGAGGGATTTTGTCACTTCTATTACAGCAGATGTTTTGTCATTTACCCATTGCAGCCATTTCTGTTCCTGGCAGTCTTTATGCACATACAGCACCTTCCAGTGCCTAAAAGTGCTCCAAGACATCTGGAGAGGGACTTTGGAGAAGGGCCTGGAGTGACAGGGGAATTGTTCTAAACTGGAAGATGGTGGATTTGAATTAGATCTTGGGAGGAAATTCTTCCCTGTGAGGGTTGTGAGGCAGGAGGAGATGTGGCTGCCTTATCCCTGCAAGTGTCCAAGTGTCCAAGGCCAGGTTGGCAGAGATTTGGAGCAACCAGGTCTGTGAAAGGTGTCCCTGGCTGTGGCAGGAGATCTGAACAACATGAGCTTTAAGATCCCTCCCAACCCAATCCATTCCATGATTCTATGACATGATCAATGGCACAAAGCCATTTAACATTGGGAAATAATTACCTGTCATTCCCTGAATCCCCAGTAGAGAGAGACGCAGCTCTGAAGGCTGCAGTGGGCTGAGACAGAGCTTAGGTGATACTCAAATGTTCACACCCTCTTCAGATCCATCCAGATCGAGTGGAAATTTGGTTGCATAGAAACCAGGAAACCACTTAACCACTGGGTCTTCCTGTGTTCTAGCAGAAGTGCAGCACATAACTTGAGGCTGGTTTTGGTAATTTCTGCAAAAATATGATCATTTGTGGCCACGCCTGGAGCAGGTTGTGAGGGAGGAGCAGCCACAGACTGCTCTCCAGAGTCTCCATTTAAGAAGTGCTCAAGGTGCCATAAGAGCTGATGATGGGATCATCAAGCTCTGCAATGCCAGCAGGTCTCTGGTTTCAGTCAACTCTAAAGGAAATCATAGAATCCTGGAATAAATTGGGTTGAAAGGGACTTTAAAGCCCATCCAATCCCACCACTAGCCCAGGTTGATCCAAGCCCCATCCAACCTGGCCTTGAAATTCCCTGCACCACACACTTCTTTTCCCTCTGTCTGTGGGGTCAGCATGCCTGGAGTGCTGGGATGGAACAGCAGTGATTCAGTTTGTCGCATTCTGGGTGCTTTTGGAAGTCTGACTCCATGTGTGCTGCTGCACCACGAAGAGAGAACAGAGGATTCATGCTGGCTACATGGTTCAGTGATTCACATCTTCCCAGAAAACCCAATTTTTTTGTTCCTCTCCTCTTTTTTAACTTCTCTGCCTTCAATGTTCAAATTCAGAGCTGGTTGGAGGACAGCAGAAGAACCACTGTATTTGTTCTCATCAGACCAAAAAAAAGGTGTTAAACCTTTTTTTGTTTTTTTTCATTGCCAAGATTCTCAATCAGATCTCAGTACTATGGTGAAGGAAACCGTGACCTAACTCAAGGAATGGTGTAGAAAAGTTATAGAGCCACAACTCACATGCCCTGTGAGGATGAGATAATCTGTGGTTTCTTACATATGATTCTTTCAATTTCTGAAGGAGAAGCGGAGGGCTCTGCCAGACCAAAATATTTATTTGTTACTGTACATGAGACACAGGAGAATCACATCAAATGGCACTTTAATAAAACAGAAATCACTCGTCAATATAAAAAAACTACCAGTTGTTCTCATGGAATCACAGAATTCCAGAGCGGTTTGGGCTGGAAGGGACCTTAAAGATCATCCATTTCCAACCCCCTGCAATGGGCAGGGACAACTTCCAATATCCCAGTTTGCTCCAGCCTGGCTGTGGACACCTCCAGGGATGGGCAGCAAGAGTTTCTCTGGGTAACCTGTCCTAGAGCCTCACGACCTCCCAGGGAAGGATTTATTCCCAATATCCCATCTAAACCCACACCTTGTCAGTGTGAAGCCTTTACCCTTTGTCCTGTTACTCCAGGCTCTTGGTCCCTTCCAAACCATATTATTTTGAGATTCCATGAAATCAAGTTCTAGCTACAAAACCTTGGAGAAACCAAGGAACCCCTCTAGATAAGTCACCCTGGAGTTACCACCTCTCCCCTCTCTGCCCCCAGGTCTGAGTCACCATTATGAGACCCTCAACCACACCAATCCTCCCTCCAACCACAGCCATCCAGGCTGCTGGGACCAACCAGAGCGGGGCTGTGGGACTACCAGAGGCATCCTATGCTGTCCTCAAGTTCATGGAGAGCTTCTGCCTGCTGAGTGCTGCCTGTGGCATGGTGGGGAATGGCCTGGTCCTGTGGTTCCTGGGCTTCCGCATCCGCAGGAATCACTTCACCGTCTACATCCTGAACCTGGCGGCCGCCGATTTCGGGTACCTGCTGTGCATCGCCGTGGAGACCGTGCAGTACCTGATGCAGTTCAACGTGGGGGTGCAGTTTGGGATATTCCTCTTCCTGGATCTCTTCATGTACGGCACGGGCCTGTACCTGCTGACGGCCATCAGCATTGAGCGCTGCCTGTCCGTGCTGTCCCCCATCTGGTGCAGGACACACCGCCCAAAGCACCTGTCTGCCGTGGTGGCTGGCCTGCTCTGGGCCCTGTCCCTGCTCCTGAACACTCTGGGATATGTTTTGTGCACCGTTCGCCCCTCTCCCAGGGTCTGCCGGCGGCTGCTCATCGCCATCGGAGCCTTGGATTTCCTCGTCTGCGCTCCCCTCATGCTGCTCTTCAGCCTCACCCTCTTCCTGCGGGTCAAGTGCAGCTCCCAGCCCTTCCAAACGGGCCGGCTCTTCATCGTCATCATGCTCACCATCCTCCTCTTCCTCATTTTTGCCGTGCCCCTCAGTGTCCTCATCCTCCTGGACTTCCTGGGCCACAAGTTCCTGTATTCCCCGGAGATTGGCTTTGTGCTGTCCTGTGTCAACAGCACCCTCAACCCCGTCATTTACTTCCTGGTGGGAAGCTACAGGGATCGGAAATTCAGGCTCACCCTCAGGCTGGCATTCCAGAGGGCCTTCCAAGACTCAGCAGATGACAGAGATGAGAGGGAAACCCGGGACACAGTAACCATGTCCTCCTGAAATCCTGCCTGGAATGTCTTGGCAGAACTGAAGAACTCCATGGTACTGGAGAAGGTTCATCTCACCTGACCTTCAGTACCCTCTTTGTAGGTATTTTAGGTCATTATTTTATGTCCCCATCTGTGGCACATATGCATCTGTATTTACCTGACCTGTATTTAGGACACATTAAAAGTTCCTGTTTCTTTCCAGTGACTTTTAAATAATATTAATTTTATTGATGAAGGGCCTTGGGTGGCTGCTCCCTGCAAGATTGAGGAGTACTCCTCTTTCCAGAGGTGATGGAATCTAAACGTAGCTGTGTGGACAGATGCCTAAGGATGGACAACAGCCTGTGTGCAATTCCAAACCCTGCATGCCTTTTAAAAGACCCATCTGAACTCCAAGGTACCAAACTAGAGCCTGATTTCCAATGTGTGTCCAGATGGGAGATTGTGATGCCTCTCCTGTCTTGTGAAGGTGGAAAAGTTGAAATGCCTTGGTGTCTGAATTTCATCAAAGAAATCCTGCTCAGGATAAATCCTTGTTACTCATAACCTCATAAATTCTCAGTGTTGGTTTTCACTCAGACCTCTGAAAATGAGATCGGTACCAACAATCCTCCTGTTGGAAACAGACATAAAATTCCTGGAAGGAGAATCCATCTATCCCTCTTAATTTAGAATTCCCAAGTCTCAGCACACACACAGCCTTTTGTGGCTCACAGAGCCATTCTGGGCTTCCTAATGTGAGCATTTCAAGGACTGAAAAGATTCATATCCACCAAGACCATTTCTTCTCTGAACCAGGGATGTTTCCACACCACAGAGCAGAAAAGGGCTCCAGCTCCTTCCAACTTGCTTAAAAAAATTTATTCACTGAGTTTCAACTTCCTTGGTCTTGTATTTCAAAGAAATATATGACTGGAGATCATTATTTTATATTATTATATTGTTGCATGTTATTTTAATTTCCTCCAGCCCTTGGCAGAGTCTCTGCATTTATCTACATCATGCATTGGATTGTTATTTCTTCCTTTAAAAGGACAGATCAGAATCCATGGCTTTTAAATCTCCTTTACTAATAGGGATAAATCAAAGGATAGTGGGAAAAATACAGGAAATAGAACAAGGTAAATCAGTAGCATGATTTGCAGCAAATTATTCCCTTAACCAAATCCTTTGAAGGGCAAAATGGGATTATTTGTGCTATCAGACTACCTAACATTTATTCTTTTAACCAAAATTGTTAGAAGAAGTCAATGTGGGTAATTTTCTTTGAAAAATCTCACTAATTCATGTTCAAAATGTTCTCTTTTTGATATCTCAAATTATTTTATTATTGGGAAAACAAAATATTTTTGTATTGTCAAAATGACCAGAAGTCACGTTTTTGTTGTTGGTTTGGTTTTTTCCCCAAAGGGATAAAAATCATATTTAAACGTATTGTTACTGTTGTTATCTGATTTATCAGCTGATAAAAACACACAGAATATAAACTCAGATAAACGATTTTTTATTTAAGGCACAGGAAGATCCTTTCTGTCAATGTCTACTTAAAAAAGAGAGGAAAGCCTCTCTTTTATTTCATAATAGCTAATTCCAGGTGGTTTTTGGTATAACACTGCTGTGCTTAGGTGAATAACTTTTCCTCCAATGATTCCAGAGGGAACAGGACCAGGTACTGTGTGAGTTACCCAGCTATTTATGGGTATTTAGCACACTAGGGGTATCCTTCATCTGTCCTGTCCAAGCAAATCCTTTATCATTCTCAATTTTTATTTTTTACTTTCTCCCTTACTGTCTGATTTTCTTTCATTCTTTCTTTCTCTGTTTTTCCTCCCATTCATTCTGTTGTTTAGTTTCCTTTTTGCTTTCTTGTATCTTTCTTTTTTCTTTCTCTTTCTTTCTTTCTTTCTTTCTTTCTTTCTTTCTTTCTTTCTTTCTTTCTTTCTTTCTTTCTTTCTTTCTTTCTTTCTTTCTTTCTTTCTTTCTTTCTTTCTTTCTTTCTTTCTTTCTTTCTTTCTTTCTTTCTTTCTTTCTTTCTTTCTTTCTTTCTTTCTCTCTCTTCTCCTGCTTTCTGCCTTTTTCCCTTTATCTTTCTCTCTCTTTCTCTCTCTTTCTTTCGCTCCCTTTCTCTCTCTTTGTCTCTTTTTTTTTACCTCTCTCTTTTCCTCAAATTGTAATTTTCACCCATCTCTTACCCCCTACAGCCCAAATCCCAACATCACTATCCCAGTACCCGTTGCTCTGCCCATTTTTGCAATCGTTGCTTCATCAGCAGAGTATATTCCCTATGGATGGGGCGATGAGGGTAGTTCCATGGGGAATACAGCTGTGGAACTGGACTGAGCCTGGCTAGGAATGCCCTTGTGTCCAGACTTCTGGCTGTCTCTGAGGTGCCACATCTCCGGGTGCCACATGTCCAGAAGTGCCTCACACAGCTGTTACCTCCACCACAGTGTCCCCAGGGCCGTGGCTCCCCTCCTCACTCCCAGCTTTCTCCTCAAACACTTTCCTCAGAGCCACTTTGATGGAGCGCCGCCGGCAGCTCCCCACCAGCACATAAATCACTGGGTTGAGGGTGCAGTCCAGCAATTCCATCAGCAAGAAGGTGTTTTCTGGGAATAAATCACCAGAATCAGGGAGGTTGAGGAAAATCTCCACACAGAAAGGGATGCCGAAGGTGAAGAAGAACAGCAGGACATTGAGCAGGATGGCCACAAAGAGCTTCCCTGGCTGCCGCCTCCGGGAGCCACAGCGCAGCTTGAGGAACAGGAACAGGTTGGAAACCAACATCACAAAGGACAAAATCAGAGAAATCACAAGGGCTACACCTGCAAGAACAGTGTCAGAGTCTTCAGTAAAAGTGAGGTAGAGGGAGGAAACCAAAACCCCGGTGAGGGCCCAGAGGGCCCCGCTGACGACGCCCGAGAGGTGCCGGGGGCGGTGACAGCGGTACCAGATGGGGCACAGGACGGAGATGCAGCGCTCCACGCTCAGGGCTGCCAGCAGCCCCAGGCTGCTCAGGTCAAACAGGTGGCACAGGAGTTCCACTGCAAACACAAAATGCCTATAGTGATGGATTAAAGGAAACAAAGATGTGCAAAATGCTGCTACGGTCAGAAAAGCCAAAATAAGCAGGAGAAACAGGAGGAGCAGGGAGAAGTCAGCAACAGCCAGATTTAGGATGTAGACAGTGAAAGGGCTCTGCTTTGTGTGGAAGCCCAGGAACCACATGACCACCCCATTCCCTGCCAGCCCACAGAGAGAAATCCCCAGGCACACCCCTGCAAAAGCAATCAGGGTGTAGGGAATGCTCAAGCACTCAGAAGTGATAAATTCCTCCCAGTCCAGAGATCCATAAATTGTGTTGTTCAGGGTGAAGTTTGTTGTGCTGTTCTCCTCCATGGTGAATGATCCTGCTCCCAGCAGCTGCCTTCTCTCTTTCCCACCACCTCCTAGGGAGAGATGGGGAACCAGAGGGGAATAAGGGCCATCAGCACTCCCAGCACTTCCCGTCTGTCCACACAGCCCCAGGAAGAACCCCCACCCCTGCAGTGCCCAGGACAGCCTCCCACTCCTCCAGCCCTGACCCTGGACAGGAGCCATCTCCCACCCGTCCAGCCCTGGACTCCTACCTCCGCTCAGTAGGAGCAGTGCTGTCACAGCAGCACCAGGACAAAGGATTTGGGGATGGCTGCTGGAACCGCTGGCTGTGCTTCAGCCTCGTCCTTCGTGCCTGAGTGCAGCCCTTGGCCCAGAGATCACATCCCATGGTCAGAGCCTCCTCTCACAATCTCCCCACATCGGTGACAGCTTCCCCTCACATGTCCCGGGGACACAGATCTTGTCAGGAGGAGGTGGCCATGTCACCTCCTTCCTCTGCCACTCTCCAGTGTCATCCCACCATGCAAGGGGCTTCTGGCTTTCACTGTGTGTGCCAGGTGGTCCATCCATCAATGCAGAAGGGGATATAAATCATTCCCAGGGATGGAGGATGGCAGATGGGTGAAAGGGATGAGCCAGAAACCTTCAGGAATGAGAAATCACTGATGTGCAGACATGTAACAGCACAAGCTGCTCAGTGCCTCTAGTGACATGTAACTCATTCTCAAAGATTTCTTCCAACTTCCTTCTGGGACAAACTTCCAGGAGATGAACCTTTCTCCATCTCCCTTTCATGGATGAATGCTGAGCCTAAGTTCCCTCCTTGTTTCAAGTCTTACTCTAGCTCCCAAGCCTGAAGCTCCAGCCTGGACACCCTGGAGAGCACATGGACCTTGTGCATTAACATATGCATCAGTCCTGGGGATGACAAGCACAGGATACAACTCCAAAGGAGAGGGAAAACATGTGAAAGAAGGGTAGACAAAGGGCTGTGAAAGGTTGAGGTTGTGTGGTGGGAACCACTTGGAGAGAAGAGCACTTTGGCAGCACCATGTAACCCACAAACCTCATCTCTGAGGAGACACATGCCCAGCAGGAGTGATTAGGCTAATGATTTGGATTAGGCTGGGATCTAATGGGAATCTAATCTGTGGGGAATCTAATCTCATCTCATCTCATCTCATCTCATCTGTGGGGAAAAGCCCTCGTGCAGTCTTATGTCTGGGCACTGGTGATTTCCCCCAGCAAGTGGATATAAGGACAGTGCTCATCTGCTCAGGGGCTCTGTTGGCATCCACTAAGGTCTGGAATTTCTGAGGGGTGAAAACCCTGTAAAATAGCTGAACAGATCATAAAGAGGATCTGCCCTCACCAGAGAAGGGTTTTGACCCAGGATTCCCAGCACCTGAAAGGAAATAATATTATCTCTGCTGTCCTCTCATTTTCCTTGTTTTAGATCCAGTAAATGATGTTTAAAATTCTAAAGTCTGAATTAATAAGATCATAGCAGATCAGCAGCTCCTCATGAAGTACTGGAGAGTGGCAGAGGAAGGGGGTGACATGGCCACCTCCTCCTGACAAGATCTGTGTCCCCGGGACATGTGAGGGGAAGCTGTCACCGATGTGGGGAGATTGTGAGAGGAGGCTCTGACCATGGGATGTGATCTCTGGGCCAAGGGCTGCACTCAGGCACGAAGGACGAGGCTGAAGCACAGCCAGCGGTTCCAGCAGCCATCCCCAAATCCTTTGTCCTGGTGCTGCTGTGATAGCACTGCTCCTACTGAGCGGAGGTAGGAGTCCAGGGCTGGACGGGTGGGAGATGGCTCCTGTCCAGGGTCAGGGCTGGAGGATGGGAGGCTGTCCTGGGCACTGCAGGGGTGGGGGTTCTTCCTGGGGCTGTGTGGACACATGGGAAGTGCTGGGAGTGCTGATGTCCCTTATTCCCCTCTGGTTCCCCATCTCTCCCTAGGAGGTGGTGGGAAAGAGAGAAGGCAGCTGCTGGGAGCAGGATCATTCACCATGGAGGAGAACAGCACAACAAACTTCACCCTGAACAACACAATTCATAGATCTTTGGACTGGGAGGAATTTATCACTTCTGAGTGCTTGAGCATTCCCTACACCCTGATTGCCTTTGCAGGGGTGTGCCTGGGGATTTCTCTCTGTGGGCTGGCAGGGAATGGGGTGGTCATGTGGTTCCTGGGCTTCCACACAAAGCAGAGCCCTTTCACTGTCTACATCCTAAATCTGGCTGTTGCTGACTTCTCCCTGCTCCTCCTGTTTCTCCTGCTTATTTTGGCTTTTCTGACCGTAGCAGCATTTTGCACATCTTTGTTTCCTTTAATCCATCACTATAGGCATTTTGTGTTTGTCCTTGGGTTCCCGTGCCACCTGTTTGACCTGAGCAGCCTGGGGCTGCTGGCAGCCCTGAGCGTGGAGCGCTGCATCTCCGTACTGTGCCCCATCTGGTACCGCTGTCACCGCCCCCGGCACCTCTCGGGCGTCGTCAGCGGGGCCCTCTGGGCCCTCGCCGGGGTTTTTGTTTCTTCCCTCTACCTCACCTACACCTATACTGAAGACTCTGAGATTGTCCTTGCAGGTGTAGCCCTCGCCATCTCCGTGGTTTTTTCCCTCATGATGTTGGTTTCCAACTTGTTCCTGTTCCTCAAGCTGCGCTGTGGCTCCCGGAGGCGGCAGCCAGGGAAGCTCTTTGTGGCCATCCTGCTCAATGTCCTGCTGTTCTTTGCCCTTGGTATCCCTTTCTGTGTGGAGGTTTTCCTCAACCTCCCTGATTCTGGTGATTTATTCCCAGAAGACCCCTCTTTTTTGCTGGCATTGCTGAATTGCACCCTCAACCCAGTGATTTATGTGCTGGTTGGGAGCTGCCGGCGGCGCCGCTTCCAGCGCTCCGTCAAAGTGGCTCTGAGGAGAGTGTTTGAGGAGAAAGCTGGGAGTGAGGAGGGGAGCCACGGCCCTGGGGACACTGTGGTGGAGGTAACAGCTCTGTGAGGCACTTCTGGACATGTGGCACCCGGAGATGTGGCACCTCAGAGACAGCCAGAAGCATGGGAGCACATGGCGCTGAGATCCATCCTGTTCCTGCATTCCTCATGGAATGACCCTCATTGCCTTAGCCCCAGGGAATAAAATCGGATATAGTGATCTTTTTCATTTTGTTCTACCCCTAAATCAGATTTGGATTTATTCCTTTCATTTCTTTTCAACGTGGTAACTCTGGCCGCAAATTTTGTTGAGTAAACAATAGCTGGTCTTTGCTGTCGACCTTGTCTCTGGTAAACAGTGTCAAAAAATGTCTCATTTCCTTAATTTTTCCTATTCTAAAGCCTCTGGCTTGTCTGTGAGGAGGGCAGCTACCTGTCTTATACCAAAGCTTTTCCTAAGGCTGGTGCCTACAATAGCTGGAATGAGCCATCTGTTGACACTTCCAACATCTCCTCATTCCTTCTGGGAAAAGCAGAGTGTCTCTGTGTCAGGTTCCTCTTAGTAACCTTAGTGCCGCAATCTTATCTTTTAACGGCCTCAAATTGCCCACTCTCATTCCACAGAGGGATTTTTAGGATCCTGTAAGACAAAACCTATGATTCCTGATTCAAATCTAATTTTCCCATTTATATACCACCTTTTCAGTAGTACTTCACCTTCACCACGCAGTTTCCAAGAGGATTCATGGAATAATAAATTCTGTGCATGAGCTGCAGCACAGGCATACAGCACAGGGATGATTCAGGTTTTCAGCAATGTCATTTCTTCTGGGAAGAGGTGAATCAATGCTGCTCTCTTGGCTACAACCCTTAGAAACTTGCAGGTCTCATCTGAGTTATCTTCTACACCCCCCTGGGAGTCAGGAGCCTACAGTGAATTCCAAGGAATTTCTGGAAAGTTGAGGTGACATGATTCCTACCCAGGCTGACATGCCTCAGGGATCTGGGATACTCCTGCTGGAAACTGGCAGTGTGGTGACCCTGGGACCAGAACTGTCACCTCTCTTCCCTGCTGACACTGCCTTTGTGTCCCCAGCTATGGAATCTCACATCCCCTCACCAGACCAATCCTTGCAAGTGCAAACACTTCATGATCCATGAGCTAAAGGGGCTTCTGGAGAGTTGGAGAGGAACTTTGCACAAGGGCATGGAGTCACAGGACAAGGGGGAATGGCTTCCCACTGAGAGAGGGTGAGTTCAGATTGGATATGGGGAAGAAATCCTTCCCTGTGAGGGTGCTGAGGACCTGGCCTCTGGTTGCCCAGAGAAGCTGTGGCTGCCCCATTCCTGGAAGTGACAAGGCCAGGTTGGAGGGGGTTTGGAGCAGCCTGGCATAGTGGAAGGTGTCCCTGCTGGCAAAGGCACAGTATGGGATCAGGGAAAAACAAGCACAAGAGTTCCCAGGACTGAGGAGGAGCAGGGGCTCTGGTGAAGGGCTGGAAGGGGGTTCACAGCACTCTGGTCTCTAACAGCTTTCATTGCATCATCAAGGGGATTGGCAGTAATTGGGGTGGGCTCTAAGTGCTGATAACCTGGCTGCTGATTGCTGTCCTTCCCTTGGGCTGTGTGAGCCTGCATTGGAATGATAGAAACGGGAGTCCATGGGCCAGGGGTGCACCCATGAGCCCAGGGGAGGTTTTGGCAATGATTCTGGAGCTCTTCCCAGAATGGGAGTTGTTTCTGACAAGCAGCCAGATACTTCAACAGTGCTGTTGGCATTGCTGTGCCACCAGCACCAGAATCATCCCTCTGCTCCTGGAGGGACAAAGACCCCTCAGGGAAGAGAAACAAGGTATGATAGAAACCAGTCAGGAGAGGGAAGGCAATTGGAGAATGGGACATTCTGCAGGGAAGGAGTATTTGTCATCAGGAGGAAATTAGGTGCCATTTGCAAAATATTTCATTTGCAGCTTTTGACAAAAGATTCTTCCTCTGTAGCAAAAAACCCAAAAAAACCAGACCAAGATGAAAACCTCTGAGGAAATGAAACTCTGACGTAGCCAAAGGTGCGATTTCCAACTCCCCTGTGACTCCACTGAGTCTAAGGGAGCAACAGCAGAACAGGGCACAGCGACAGCCAGCAGGACAGGAATGGGGAGCTGCTGGTGATCTGGGCACTTTCTCCTTCATGTTTCTGACCTGGGAGGATCCACTTTAGGACACGGATCCCAAGGGATCAAGAAGAACCAGGAAGCGTCGCTGATCTGCACAGACCCCCTTTGCCTGCTGCTGCCCCACAGTGATCAGGTCAGTGCAATATTTTCCTTCCTCCCCCACCTTCTTCTCCTCCAGCAGCTGCTCTGTTCCTGCCACCCTCTCCTGGTGACTGCAGTGCCCTCACCACGTCTCCTCTCCTCTGCTCTGTGCTTTCCTTCCCCATCCCCTGCTGAACAGCCCAACCCTCTCATTTCCCTCCCTCACCCCACAATTTCC